>CM071948.1:672500-1272500 GCA_036784905.1 Acrossocheilus fasciatus | reverse complement strand
CTCCTTAAGATGAATTGCTTTGTTTTATTCCTCATTTGCAAGTTACTTTGGTTAAAAGCGTAAAAATAAATGCAAGTAATGAGCTGTAAGATTTATTTTGTTGTCAGTAGTCACTTATCAGTGGCTGTTTGTGATGAATTTTAGCCTCTGACAAACAGTGTATTGTGTGACTACAACACACATCTCATGAAGAACCAATCAGAAAACAGCAACTGATGATGTCGGTGTGTGTGTGCGCGCGTGTGTAAGAGAGAAAAGACTTTCAGTTTAAAAGGTTTATACTGTCTCTCTATGATATGATCTGTTTCTTCACACTGTAATTAAACTATGACATAATCTCAAGTATGCTCTCCAGACTGCCACCGATGATTTCCAGCATCAGTGCAAAGGCTTGTGTAAATGAGGATAAACAGACAGAGACTGCCCAGTCAACACTAGCATTCATAACCAAACTTAACCTAGAGTTTGACATAAAGTCCACTGATGTCTTGCATTCTGTCTGGATCCCTCCAGATTCATATCCTTCCATAGGATAATTATAAACAACACCATTTTTTCAGGTATTTCAGCATTATGTAGGCTACGACTCATTTCGTACGTCTCCCTTATCTGACATCTGACACACGCAGTTCAGTTCATGGATCTCTCTCTTAATGAACTGATGATCTGAATCAGGTGTGTTACAGTAAATGAGAGATACATCAAGAATCACTGAATCACACACATATATAGAATTTTACTGAGATCATGTGACACTGTTGTTATTCATATTAAAAGCAATAGAGGGCAGCGTTGAGTATAAAACAACACTAACAGTGACTCTTCACAGCAAAGATTAAGATGCAGGCACCATACAGTCTTTTAACTGATGGGTGAAAATATAAAAATGATGCATGTGAAGTCAGGTGACAAGCTCTGTAAGCAGGTCTGCATTCTCTGTCAATCAAATGCATGATGTGAGCATTAAGACATAAATGTGTTTAGATGTCTTTATGAAATGAATGAAAGCACAATTAAGGTGTGTTGGAAATCACAGTTTCTTTGTAGCCCTCAACAAAAGCCACATAGCATTGCAATTACATGATGATGATGAGGGTCAGGCTAAAACAGGAACCCAAGCAGCAGCATCCTGACGCTCTGCCTCTTGAGAAGAGATGTACTGTTCTTGGAAATATATTTGTTGACTTTCTTGGAAAAGTCATTCTCTCACAGATTTGAAAGTAAATTCTTGTGGTGAAATTCTGAAGTCGCCTGGGCAAGTCTTTAATTGATGTATAAAAAAAAAAAAAAAATTAAAAAATTAATCCTGTGGTCAAAACCAACTTTACCCTCTCTCATATGGAAACTTGATTATCTGATAATGTAATTATCACACTCTCTAAAGGTCATATTCATGGTCTGTTTATCCTTGCCCTGTCATATAAGAAGATATGCATTTTTCAGTCCATAATACATTTTCACTTCTAAACATCATTATACTGTAATGGCTGGCTGTTTTTCTGCTTTGTCTCACTTCATGTCTTCTGAATGCTGATGACACTTAACAATACTATTTACATAAACACATATAATGTTTTTTTGTTTTTGTGTGTGTGTGTGTGTGTGTGTGTGTGTGTGTGTGTGTTGGAGCGGGGTTGGAACTAAACTCTGTAGCACTGTGGCCCTACAGGAGTTGAGATTGACTTCTCTGGCATAGCTGTAACAGTATTGCATCCTATTGAGGATACTGTAGCCATCACTAAGTTGAGACCTTGAAGAAAAAGATCAGAAGCTTCCTCTGAAGTTGGCGAGGGCTGCAAAGGAGTCCTGAAAACATTGTTCATACAAAAGTAACATTGCCTCTAAAGAAGAACTGAAGGAAAAATCAAGGTGAGAGAGGTGACACCCCGACCCAAAGTTGGCCCAGACATAGGTGGTCAGGAGTACTGGTCCAAGCTTTATGTACATATAGTGCTGTGGGACATCCCGAGTTTGATTCCTTTCCCAATCCCATATCCTCTTCTATGGATTTCTGTCTCTTCTTCTTCTGACTGTCCAACCATACAAAGCCTGGAAATATAACATAGAGAAAGAAAAAAGAAGAGAACCACAAATACATGCATGCCAAAGGAGGCTGTTCTGCAAGTAGAGTTTCAGCTGTGCCACAGTGATCTATAACCAGCATAAGCCAGGCTAAAACATTCATCTTCTCAGTTTAACGTTACCGAAGGGAAAGGAAAGGATCACAGATGCTGGTCCAGGTTTGGACAGTTCTGCATGAAGTGAAGTAGAGCTGTAAACATGAAGCTGCAGCTGGCTCAGGTGACTCAGGAGGAGGCTGAGATCTAATGGACAGATTTCCAGAACCAGGCAGTGCACAGTGTCCTCCCCAGTTCCATCTCGAAGCGGAGCAAAGTGGTAAGAATGTGTCTACTTTTGGTAGTGACCAGGGACAGGATCCAGGGGCCTCATTTATGAAGCGTGTGTACACACAGATTTCATCGTTGAGTGTGCGTATGCTTAAATCCACGGCAGCGCTCATATTTGTAAAAACTGTCTTTGACGTGGAAAAGTGCAGAGAGCTGAAACCATTCAGTTGCGTGCAAGTTTAAGATCATTTGCAGTTCATAGATTTCACATCAGAAAGAGACGTGTACGCGCGTTTTCTATTCATACGTTCATTCTATGAATCACGTACGCATATTCAAGAGATGATCGTAAGATCAAATTTAGGGTGGTTTCTGTGTAACATTTTATAAATGAGGCCCCAGATTACTACCAGCGAAGCTTACATCCACGCTAAACTGCCAGCTCTCTGTGAACCTGAGAAGCGACTCAAGTTCCAGCAGCGTATCCTCAAGACTAATTTGAGGCTTGACAGACTTCTCTTTTAGTCAGATAAGATCATCCTCCTTGTAGAGGAATCCTCCTTGGGAGGACTGTTGGGAGGTCACCCATGAAAGGAAGAGGGCCAAGTATGAAGGTCTGTGACTGTCAGGGTTTGAAACAGTATAAGCCAACTGAGGTCAGGTGTAGCGTTTCTACAGGGCAATCTGTCTATATTGCATTTCAGGAGTGATGGCAGGAGTCAACACCAACTGCAACATCACAGAGGCCAGTGAAAAATCCTCAAGGTGACAGCAGAGTGCCACTTGAACACTGGAAGAGTCTGATCAACCACCTCTATAGGGTCGAGCAAGCAGTGTGAAGCTATGTAACAAAACTAGATGAAGAGATGCTAAAGAGATTTTACAAACATTAATACAGAAGCATAGTTGTTGCATGCAAACTGTGTTGGAGGGGATAAACAAAAAATGCCACTTCATGTTTGAAAAACACCAGCAAGACAGGTGTGGTGCTACACCATTCTGGAAGAAACAGTACCACGGCCAACTGATGGTTCAATAGAAAATTATAATTGAAAATTTCAATAGCATGATCAGGAACTTTGTTAAAAATGATTTCAGCCGTAATGGTTTCCGTAATGTTAGAATCCTAAAGAAGGCATTGCCGGTTTCCTCAGCAAAAAGCAGCACAATGTTTACAGTATTATAATAGAATTCTACAAAAGTTTCTTATCTATTTAATGTTTCCTGAATAAAAGCACTAAATCAAAAATGTCAAAAACAATGTTGAAAAAGGCCCCTGAATGTACCTTGCAGTATGTAAGAATAGCACCTGTCCTGTTCTCTCCTTACAACTTCACCTGCTTGGTGCCAGTGACGGGCAAAAGAAGCAATGATGTAAATGTAGGCATTGATGTGCTGCTATGGAGGAACTCATGCCTTGATGCTTTCATCTATGTGACATTATAAATGTAGAAAACAAGTCATTTTGCAGCCTAGTTTCAATAAATGAATAGGAAATTTTGAGTTTGAAAGTAAAATGAACTATTATTACTTTTGTAAAAATGCTACATGTTCTTAAATACTTTATTCTACAAGCAGTTTTCTTTCTATCTCTGTTTATCAGGACAATGTGGGTGGGAAGACGTTAAAGACATCACTGATTCTTGAGACATGGGACAAAACATGCCCAGTTATTGTAACTTGTTTTATTGTAACAAAATTAAAATATTTTCAATTGTAAATGTTATGAGGGATTGATAATAGAATATTTTACACACTGCCGCTCAAAAGTTTGGGATCAGTAAGATTTTTAATGTTTTTTAAGGGAGTCTCTTCTGCTCATCAAGGGTGTATTTATTCGATCAAAAATACAGAAAACACAGTAATATTGTTAAATATCATTGCAATTTCTAATATTGGTTTCCTATTTTAATATACTTTAACATAGAATTTATTTCTGTGATGCAGCGCTGAATTTTCAGCATCATTACTACAGAAATAATTCTAATATGCTGATTTATTATGAGTGTTGAAACTCTTTAATTGCTGCTTAATTGTCAGACCCAAGGACTGTTTGTTGTGTTTAGTTCCTGTTTGCCCATATTTGGTTCTGTTCTTGTTCTCATTCGTTCCTTAGTCTATTATCAGTTAATCATCCTCACCTGTCTGTCCCTCATGAGATTCCCTAAAGTGTAGTCTCTCCTGTCTTCCCTTGTCCGGTATTGCGTATGTTCCCTACGCGTGTTCCCTGCCTGCCTGTTGTGTATTACCCTTCTGTGGATTTTTAAAGTGTTATTGGAAATTCTTCATCGTCTTCTTCGTGCGTTTATCTCACCGTAGTGTCAAGTCAAGTCACCTTTATTTATATAGCGCTTTTAACAATACTGATTGTGTCAAATCAACTTTCCAATATCAGAATATGTCAATGATGTAAAATGACAAGATTAAACACTCAATTTTCAGTTAAAGGCATTTCATTACTGAATTCAGAGATGTCATCATCCAGCTCAGTTCAGTTTAAATAGTATCTGTGAAATCAAGTCGACGATATCGCTGGAAAATAAGTGTCCCCAACTAAGCAAGCCAGAGGCGACAGCGGCAAGGAACCAATATTCCATCAGTGACAGAATGGAGAAAAAAAACCTTGGGAGAAACCAGGCTCAGTCGGGTGGCAATGGTGATCTCGGAATAAGAAAGAAACAGACTAATATTAGTGTAGATGCCATTCTTCTTACGATGTAACAAGTCCGTAGTGTGACAGAATACGGACCTTAAAAAAGGAAAAATTAGTATACCTGTTGTGTTTTCCCCCCCCCATTTATTTTCTTGTTTTTGGTTTACTTTATGGATTATTACGCCTCCCGGCTAATCTCCATTGCCCGTGCTAACCCTGACCTGTTTGATTTCGCAGTGACCTGCCCATTTGATGATGGGACACTGAAGTCTCTGTTCTGGATCGGGGTGAATCTTCAGCATGCCATCGACCCCCCCCCAGACACCACAGGACTGAGTTGGAGGGAGGCCATCACCCGGTATCAGGGGAGCGTCAACCCCTGATCCGGAACACAGCCAGACCCAGAGCCCAGCCCACCATCACCCCGCTGTGCGGAGCAAGAGCCTGGGCCCATCGATGATGGAGAGCCTTAGCCCGCCGCGACCGATGAGCCATCACCCAATGGAGCGACAGAGCTGAGGATCGCCCCGGAGCCAGAGCCTGTGACGTCAGTCGGCTATAGTGCTCGCCATGGGGGAGAGCGCTATGGACAGCGAGAGCAAGGAAGGAAACTCCGCCCACTGCACCATGGCTGAGGGTGAGCCGAGCTCAGTGGACTGTTTTCTGTATATATATGCAGACATGCCCCCTCTCCTCCTGCCTTCATCTGAACTCTCTGTCTGCCCTGAACTGTCTGCCCTTCTCGAACTGTCAGCCTGTCCTGAAACAACCATGGAGGTTGTTCCCTTGTCTGCCGTGCTCCCAGTGTTGGGAGTCACGATGCAGTGTGTGTGGGTGGCACACACCATTCCTGAACCCTCCACCTATCTGGATTTCCCACCCAACCTCCCTCTCCCACCTCCTCTATATCAGTCCTCACCATCACCACTGCTGTCTCCTGGCAGCCCCTCTCCTCATCCTCAGTCCACCATCTGTGCGGTGGGATCACCGCGGGTCTGCCAGTCTCCATCGGCATTGTGGCTGGAGGATCCCTTGTCTACGCCTCCAGTCTCTGAATCCTAGACTCCGCCTCGGCCCTTCGACCCAGTGGCTCCACCATGGCTCCTAGCTTCCTCCTCTCCGCCTTGGCCCGTCAGTCCACCAGCTCCGCTGGGTTCCCTCGTCCCTCCGGCTCTGCCTTGGTCTGTCGTCGACCATCCGTTGCCTCGGGACTCCACTCCTGTGTCTTGTCCCTCCCGCTCCGTCAGGCTCCTCCATCTCTTCGGCTCCACCTTGGTCCTGGTTCCTGTTTGCCCATATTTGGTTCTGTTCTTGTTCTCATTCGTTCCTTCGTTCGGATCTGGAGGTAAGTAGCATACAGAGAATCTGGTAAAGTTCTGGGTAGTGAACAGTAGACCAGACGGTGAGTGACTGGAAGGAGCGTTCTTATCAATGGTGACTTGATTGCTGATGACAGGTGCAGGGAATCAGAACACTAAGTGATGGTAATCATGACTGAGAACAGGTGTGAGCCGGGGAGGATTCTGGGACATGGAGCCCAGAGCTGGTGACGGGTGACAGAGACTCCCTGACAATATGTTTTTACTGTGACGTTTTATTCATTTAACACATACCTCCTGAATAAAAGTATACATTTTTTTAAATAAATGTTGTTCTTTTTAACTTTTTATTAATCAGAGAATCCAAAAAAAAAATCACAGGTCCCCCCCCAAAAAATAAAAATAAAATAAAAAAACGAAGCAGCACAACGGTTTCCAACATTGATTATAAATCATCATATTAGAATTATTTCTGAAGGACCATGTGACACTGAAGACTGGAGTAATGATGCTGAAAATACAGCTTTGATCACAG
The DNA here is from genome assembly GCA_036784905.1 of Acrossocheilus fasciatus. Classification (NCBI taxonomy): domain Eukaryota; kingdom Metazoa; phylum Chordata; class Actinopteri; order Cypriniformes; family Cyprinidae; genus Acrossocheilus; species Acrossocheilus fasciatus. The sequence continues at coordinate 1,265,645 of CM071948.1, read as the reverse complement.
AAATCAATTATTTTTTAAAGTTTATTAAAATAGAAAACTGTTATTTTAAATTGCAATAAAATTTCACAAAATAACATTTGTTTCTGTATTTTTTGATCAAATAAATACAGCCTTGATAAGCAGAAGAAACTTCTTTAAAAAACATTACACAATTTTACTGATCCCTAACTTTTGAGCGGCAGTGTATACCCTTCAGTTTAATTTTTAATCACTATTATATAAAATCTATGACACTTATTGTCTTCTCACTACATCTAAAACAGTGTGTCCACAGAGAAGGGTTCAATCATTCATATGCTATAAAATGGATAGAAATGTTTTTTTAATGATGAAAAAGAGCTTTTTTTTATCAAAAACAACACTTAATTATATCTCATATCAAACATATCAGAGGTTGTTTTTCAGTGACATGCGTGTTTCATAAGATTTCAAAGTTGTGTCCCCACTTTTTTGCTGTATCCGAAAACTGAAAAATGCGGCCTTCGGAGGATACATTCCAAGGTAAGAAGGCATCAAAGCACGTCCGAATCCAAAGCTAGCTTCACTTCCTGTCTCATGAGAACTTCATCTGATCGATTTTTGAAGGCAGCATAGATGTATCCTTCACAATCCTGTGCGTTCCATTCTGTGATGGTTGAGCTAAAAAATAAAGATGGCGTCTGAAAGTTGCGTTTGGTGGTTAGTTTGTGTGTAAATGTATATTTCTGATTAACTTTTTGCACTTTTGATTTTATTTCTAGCAAGAAATCAGTATTATAGTAATTAAATTAGTAATTAGTAAGTTTCACCAAAACGCATTCAATTTTGTTGTAGATCATTAAAGCGTTACGCTGCCAAAATCAGTTTCGTGAGGTGCCTTCATGCAAAAACGCTTCCTGCAAAGTCATTGCCTCATAAGGCAGTGAGGCAGCAAGTCAGCTGCCTAAGTTTTCGGATGCAGCCTTTGTCAACACCATCAGACATTCATTAAAATCTAATAAAATCAGGGAATATCAGGGGCAGCTGTCGCTCTAAAGGACCCCCTTGCCACATTCTTCCTCTGCAGAGTACATCAATGTCAGACAGGCTCTGGTCAGTTTTATTGTTTTAGAATATTTTAAATCCTAATATTAATATTTCCTGTGTCACAACCATGATATGTCAACATCATCTTCCAATTTCTGAGGAAATTATTTGAAATATTTAGATAATTTTATTCTCCTGAAGCAGGCTCTATTAGCATCTAGCATCAACAGAAAAACAAAAACAAAACAAAATGGTTATTACATGAACTCCATTTGTTTTGTGAAAGAAATGCCAAATTTGTCAACACTGTAAGATTTTCTGTCTGATGGTGGTGACGGGCCAATTACGCCAGATGCACAGCAGACATACTGTTTTGAGATGAGAGAAAATAGATCATTTGTGTTGAAATGATGTATCTCAATAATTAAATAAAAGCTTGAATAAAAGCTTTATGAACAATAACATAATACAGTAACTGATTGATTCAATGTATTTGATAGTTGAAATGACTACAATTTCAGGTTTTCGTCACCACCATCAGATCTGTCACCTCTGTCAGATTAATATTTTGATAATATTTCATTATGATATTTTATATTTGATGTGGAACTGTTGGTCACATGTGAAAGTGTAATCTGTCTGCTAATATGATAATGTGTTTTGAAATGTTAAAAACATCTTGCTGTTAAAAATATAAAGTTGAAATTTTATTACACCGTCGAAGATAAAAAAGAACATTTTGATTAAAAAAAAAAAAAAAAAAAAAAAGAAAAGTTGGGAGGTTGCATCAAAGCATAGCTCAGTAACTTATTACATATACGATGCATAAATGTAGTTTCTTGTAGTTCCAAGGTTTTATTTTTTCAGTTTTGCACCCTGTTCTCAAGAATCAGTGAGATGTTGTGCTAAAGTACACAAGCCCACAGTTATATAAGTTTAGCCTCAGAAGACGTATTAGCCTTCCCATCATGTTGCGCAGCTGATCTCTTAGTTAAACAGCTTTTATCGTGGACTTTGAGGTGACCCACAAATTGTATAATTGAAGTTGGTGGTAGAAAAACTCAGCACAATACCAAAGCACAGTTTAGAGCAGTGAAAACCTAAGAAGTGTCTGAAACAGAGAGAGAGGGAAAGAGTACTCCAGGAAGAGAGAGAAAACTGAAGTATCTCCACATCAGGAATGCCTTATTTGCATGCAGTGATGTGCCTGGCACTGCTGATGAATATTTAGTGAGCTCCCACAGGCGGCCGCAGATTAATGCAGAATGAATTCAAGTCCATGCGCAGGCTGATTTCCCGAAAGAATGGCCCTTTATCTGGGCCTGGTTGAATCATGCTGCTTTCCTTTTGCAGAATGGAGAGAGAAGTAATTGACAGTCCTTTAGAAAGTGCCAACACTGGTGCTTTTTGGAAGGGGTTGATTTTGAAATTACATTGCCCTGGGGTCTTTAAAGGCTGGACTGGAAAATGCAGGCCTTTAGTAATTGTTCTAATGAGATCAGCATACCTATGGTTCCTGTTAGGGAAGCCCGTTTGTAGGAATGACATGGGAAACTACAAGAACGCCCCAACAACTCCCTCCCTTCCTCTCTCACTCTCCATCACAACCTACAACAGCCCAAACGGAGAGGGTGAAAAACAAAGCCACAGTTACAAGACTCCTGTTGCAATATTGCATCCAGTTTTCATTGTAGTTTCACTTCTTTTAGTGGCTGTAAATTTTAAAACATGAGCTAAAAAGTCACACTACTGCACTAGTGGACGATGCTTGTAACTAAGTTACAATTTGAGAAATTTCTAGCAAATTGGTGAGTGTCACAGAGGTGCTTTAGCTTTGCTCAGGGAATTTTGATTTTACAAGATCTAACAATATGATGAATGAGTTCTTAACTGTTTTTACAAAGCAAATAACATCCATGCAACAATTCTGAGTTTTCAAGGATTTCATTACAAATACTTACAGGTATCCACTATAGCCACTGAAGTACCAACACAAAGTCTGATTCAGATTGCAGTGGCCAAGAACTGCCCAACAGAACTGGAGGTGGCTGCCTTACTGACATGTGAAGTGACCAACCGTAGCTTGTTTCATTTTATGAGTAGTTTAGGAGAGTGGTCATCTAAAATAGTTGATACAACAGCAATAGACTGACATGAAGTAATTGACCTTATGACAGTGGTTACTTAACCACACCCACCACTTTTATCTATGTCCATCAAACAAAATGACGGCATGAGTCATCTCACTCACTGACACACCTGATGGTTTTGGAATAAATTACAGTTTATCAAAAATTAGAAAGAACATTGATTGAAAGAAAAAATTCAAAAAAAAAAAAAAAAAAAGAAAGCACAAGCTTTTGTAGTTATGTGTGATAAAATACCAAATATAATGACAGTAGATAAGAACACTGTGAAATACAAGGGAAAATCTACTCAAGTGTCAAGAAATCAGACATCGAAATAAACAGAGAACACTTGTAGATACAAACAGGGGGTAAGTAATATGTATTTGAATGTGTTTTTTGGTTGTACAGTCTTTTATTTAATAAAGAAAACATCACAGAAATGTAAAATTTACCATGATCAGTGTCATGAAGAACTGCAAATCTCATCCAATACTTGCAGATTACTGGGTAATTTCTAATGAAACTAAATCAAATAGTCACTTTGGATACCTAGTATCGGAATTACACGTGCCATAAAAAAAAAAAAAAACAATAAAAAAAAAACCTTTTACAGTAGTTAAGGGAATTTGCCAAAAAAACAAAACAAAAAAAACATCCCATTCATCACAACCCAGTCAATATCTTATCCTCCACTGATAATCACTGATGCTCAACACCTCAGTCCTCAAAGACTAAAGAAATGCTCACTTTTGCACAAACACTAATCTGGTTTTGTGGATGTTCACATCCCAGGACTGCACTGATGTCTAGAGAACCTGCCTCCATTTCCTTTGTTGATTCTCCATGATCCCCTAACTGTTATCTCTCTGTGTGACCTGCTGTTTATTCTCTGCTCATTTACTGTCCTGAAAACACAAACCTGATTAACTGCGAGAAAAGCTACCTCCTTTTGTCACACAATGACAGAGGAGATGACGGGCGCGAAGCAGGGTTAAACAAAAACACAGTCTTTAATAATAAATCCAAGGGAACAAGCTGAAAATCCAGGGAACAGGGTGAACAGGCAATCCAGCAAGGAGAACGTGTGAACACAATAGCAATAACCAGCAACTGAGGGAACAAAACGGGCAAACTTATACACAGGCAAATTAAGTACTAATGATTAAATTAACTATACACAAGTGAACTAAGGCAATCAAGGGAAGACATAAAGTAGGTCAATGAACTGAAACAAGGCGGGAGAACAGGGAAACACAAAAAAACAAAGAAACAAGGTCCATACTGTGACAGTTCGCCCCCCTCTCCTGAGAGGTGCAGCCTTGTGCCTAACAAGGTCCAACAGAGGAAGGAGGAGGTTCAGGAGAGCAGCGAGAAAAACTAAAGACAAAACGGAGTCCAAATGAGGCCAAGGGGGAGTAGACCTAGGAGCCAGGGAGGGAACGGACGGAGGGAGGAACCAGGAAGGAGCCTGGAGCAGCAGGAGATGGGAGACGCTCCAGAGCCCAGCCAGGGAGATGGCCCATGGTGGAGCCGTTGGAGGGAAGAGTCATGTTGGAGGATGACAACTCCAGGGGGCCGAGCGAGGTGGAGATTGGGAGCCGATGAGCCTGGGCGATGGGGAGGATCCGGAGGGCCGAGGTGGAGCAGATGGCTCAGGTGACTGAGACAGAGGAGGGGTTCTGGAAGGCCGCAATGGAGCTGGAGTGACAGAGGACCAAGGTGGAGCCGGAGGGATGGAGGAGCCCAACGAAGCCAGAGCGACGGAGGAATGAGGCGCAGCCGGAGGAGTGTAGTCCTGAGGTGAGGGCAGGTAATCAACCGACCAAGGTGGAGCCAGAGGGACGGGTGAGCCCGTCAGAGCTGGTGGACTGACGAGCCACAGTGGAGATGAGGGAGCTAGGAGCCATGATGGAGCTGCTGGGTCGACGGGCTGAGGTCGGAGTCCGGGTCTTGGAGGTCGGATGCGGAGACTGGGGATCCTCTGACCTCGATGGAGCTGGAGACTTGACAGGCCCACAGTGACTCCAGTTCACAGATGGAAGCCTTAGGATGAGCTGAGGGACTGGCAGGATGCAGCAGCATTGGGACAGAGAATGATGGAGGACACAGGAGTGGAGGCGGGAGAGGGAGGCTGGATAGGAGCTTGTGACAAACTGGGTCCTCCAGGAAGGTGTATGCCGCCCACACACACCAAATCATGACTCCCAACACCGGGAGTGTGATGGACAGGGGAACGACCTCTGTGGTCTTGACAGGGGTGACAGACAGTTCAAAACTTGACCTTCATGGTTGTGACGGGACAAACAGGTAGCCCAGGACAGGCAGACAGTTCAGGACAGACAAACAGCTTGGGGAAACTCTGTGGTTCTGATGGTACAGACAGACAGTTCAGAGGTGGACATCACCACTTCGGGAGGAACAGTGGTGGTGTGCATGGCCCAGACACACAATGTGGCGACTCTCATTAAAGGAAGCGCCTCTGACAGGGGAACAACCTCCAGTACCGTCTCAGGACTGCCAGGGAGTTCATAAACGGTAATCGGACAGGCAGAGAGTTCAGAAGAAGACAGGAGAAGAACAGGCTTGTTCACACATAAATCCTTATCCTCTGAGTCCAACCTCAGCTCACCCTCAGTGGTGAAACAGTTCCTCCGCGCCCTCGCTCTCCACATCCTCTGTGGCATGCTTCGTTGCCGGCTCACACACCTGGTCAGACGTTGGATGAGGGTCTGTCTCGGGGGCGATCCTCAGCTCTGTCGCTCCTCTTGGTGATGGCTCTCCATCTGCAGTGGGCTCTGGATGATGCTCCGCACAGCAGGCTGATGCTTGGCTGGGCTCTGCTTCAGGAGTGGGGCTGGTGTCATCACAACAGACGGTCAGGGGCGATCCACAGGATACCAGCACCCACTCCACATAGTCCGCGTAGCTCCCTCAAGGGCCCTCCCTGGACAACTGCTCTCATGTAGTGGTGTTGAGGCCAATGCGCAGGAAATTAGCTGTTTAAATCCTTGCAACTTAAATTGTATTAAACAGACAATCAATCAATCAATCAATCAATCAATAATTGAGTTGACTCTTGTATAACTTAAAAAAATAAGTTGAAATTGTTAATTGATTTGATGGGTCAAAGTAATGGAAAATATATGTTGTCATGACTTACTGTATCATTTTTACACTGTATTGTCATTTCTGCAGTGACTCCCTGTGTTCACTGTCATCCTGCCTCTGCATTTTCTAAAAAAAGAAAAACAGGTTCAAAAGCTGTCACTGGGGCAGAAACTTATCAACATGTACTAATATTAGTAACAAAATGGTAGATATATACACTTAAGTTAGTAATACCTCCTGCACCTCTGCAGCTTTTAAAGGTGTGCCACCCTAGTGACAGCTTTTGTACAGGTGTTTTTTTTTTTTTTTCTTTTTTTTTCAATCTGAAAGTGTACGTACCTGACAATCTGTCTAATAGTGTGATAAGAAAATCTTTCACGTGTGTTTTTTAAATTTATTATAGGGATATCACAAATACAGTGTTGAAGAAGCTCTTTAAAGCAAAATAGTTGCTTTTTAGAATGCATATCCTATATGTGTATGTTATTGAGTGTACCTCTATTGCCTTCAGAAAACAGTAATGACTAAAGCCCCTGCTGGGGTAATTAAGTGATAATATCTGCAGGAGAACGTAAGTCTCATGAGGGAAGAGAAACACGGCAGCTGATGCCCAGACAACCTGCTGAACTCAAGCTGCCATTACTGACACATACAGAACCTCACGACAGTACTGCTATGTACAATATGGACACAGCTACACTATCTATCTAGACAGTGTTATAAAACAACATATTTACAGGACTAAATCCTTACTGAACTAATTGGCATATAGTAAACGTGCTCTGCATTAAAGAATTTGACCCCAAAACCACAGACAGATAGACACATAAATAAAGATTTCTGTAAATATGCAGTGAAAACTGCAATCAATGGAAAACACTGGGATGAGAGCTAAGAATGTATGGGCAACTTTTGTGCTTACCAGCAGTGTTCCAGAATAAATCCAATGAGCTTTTTATAAAGAGGTCACTATGGAAGATTCTAGTATTAATGCAGTAAAGAATAGGGACATTTCTGTGACATCTGGTAACCCTTATGCGTGCCCTTATTTGAAATCAACGTATAGTGTCTGAATATTTAAAATGCTGACCTGGCCTTTCTTACAGGAAGTATGTTGCACAAAATATATTACTTTATTCCAAAATATTCACTCTCTTTATTAATAAAAATGCCTCTGCATTGTCATTATCAAGTGACTGAATTAAGTTTGAGATGTTGTGTGTTGCAACTGTACACATTGGGGGGGGAAGGGGGGGGTCTAAATGCATAACTAGGTGAATCCTCCAAAATAAGTTTAGAATATAACAACAGTGTGATATTTTGTTGAGACAGAATGAAAGTGGCATTTCTTTATGAGAATTAGTTTGTAGTTTTTGTTCATTTAAATAATAATTTGAATTTGTTAAATGGGTCCTATTATGCTTTTTCACTTTTTGAATTTTAGTCAGTGTGTTGAGAGTATGTTTGGGCATAAAAAGATCTACAAAGTTACAAATCTCAAAGTCCACATTCCAAATTCTAATGGTTAGATGGTGGGGAGAAGGCTTGGTTGAGCACTGCACGTTTCAAAATGGAAACCCGGTGTGGGTGTTTTTATATCACTATATTTCTGAAGGAAACCGACTGTCTTCAGAAAATTTTGGATGTCATTTTCATTTCATCTTCCATGTAATGTCTGATAAAGCAGCATTTGTGAGCGGAGCTCTGCTTTGTGTACAGCGTTACCGGCGAAACCTCGCTCTCTCCAACAGCGCCTTCTGCTGGCAGAGAATTAATTTACATATATGCCACCACAAATAGTGTAAATCTGTGGGACTTATAAATTCAACTGTATAACAGTTTCACTGCAATTCATGTTATAATGTTAGAATTAAAGAACAATATACATAATACATATTACTGTTGCACTTATCTGTACATAGTAAAAGCTGTTGTTGACATCCTATCTAAAACGTGATTTAGCCAAAAAAAATCAACAACAATAACATTACCACTTTAATATGTCTTGCAATATCCGTGCGTGCAAAGGTTCTGCGCAATCCTTGTTCAATAGTCTCGGGGTCTGAATTGATATAGCAATATTGACGAACATGCTGCTTTGGCAAGGGGCGGGGCAATACTGAAAGACCATCTAAGCTGTTCGCCAGTCACAATGCACTGGGACAGCTAACCAATCACAATACATTCCTTTTTTCGGAAGGCAGGGGAGAAAATGTGATTTTCGAACCACCAAGCATGAGGGCATGTTTTAGTAACCCCTCAAAACAAAATCAAGACTTTTTAAAAGAGCATTACAAGACCCCTTTAAATGGTGAATTAGATTTTTCATCTTTGTTTGTAAGTGACACTGATCTATTTTGTATTTTATGATATTATTGTTATTTTTTTCTTTGGTAATTTAAATAATAATAATAATAATAATAATAATAATTAGACTGTACTGGGTATAACTATATTTATGAAAATATTGCCTTTGTGCTGTTTTTACACGTAACCAGGTGACTGTGTCATGTGACACATTGATTGTTTAAATGGACTCTGAGTGTGTTTGTAGCTTGACACTCTGATGAAGGCTTATTAGCCGCAACGCGTCAGTGTATTTGTGTTTTTAATGTAAAGCCAAGTGAGAATAAAGGCTTTTTATTTTTCACCATACTTTCAAGTGTCTTGGAGGTAAAAGTTTTTTGATGAAGAAAAAAATTAGAAATTAAGAATTAAGAAATCCCCTATCCAAAGATCACCAATTTATGGACTCTATACCCCAGTAGCATTTTTCCATATATTTGATTTGAGAATTAGCATTTTGTCTTTGGTCCAGTTGTTGCAGGAGGACATTGTTGTGTCTAAGTTTCTCAGCTGCACACACACACACACACACACACACACACACACACACACACACACACACACACACACACACACACACACACACACACACACATTTCCCTGACGTTTTACTTCCTAGAGCTTCCTTTTCTGCTCACCCCACCACCCCTGAACAGCCTGAGAGAATGAGAGAACACAAGGGCCAGTTATTCTCCTCCCTGGAACCAACATTGCCATAGAGACTCACGCTGTTTGTATTGCTCAACCTTGTTTTCAACTTTGCATCTTTCCAAAGCCTTCAAAGGGGCCATTTTAAATGCTTAGCAAGGGGCCACCTTTTATGCATCATGTCGCCGTGATATATGTGTGTTTTCCGTCCATCCTTTTCACAGGCTCGGTTACACAATGAAAGGATAAGTCCAAATTGTAATTGTCCCTAATTACATCTGATTGGGGGGATAGAACTCTACAGCTGAGGATGTCCATTTCTCTCACTCTTTATTCTAAAATAGCCCAGCAATGGTCAGACAGGGGCCCAGACTCTTTTAGAAGAGATCACAGGGTCAGTCACAACTGATTATTATCCAAGTCACATAACCCTAAACCTAAATTTGTCAGGGTACTATGTGAAGGAAATAACCTATTGATCAGTCATACACACCTCACATTTAATAACTGGCACACTTCAAGTGGTTTCTCATAATATCTTGACTGTAGCTGCTGCGTATACAACTAAATAAGAAAAAAAAAAACTAACATGAACGCAGATTTCCACAGAAATAGAACTGATCGTAACAAAGTTTTACACATCCACTGACCTGATGTGTTTACTGTATGTATTACATATTTTGGCTAATTTCATTTTCTCAGTGCCACTGAACATGTTAAAATGTTTTGATTCCATACAGAAGATTCCTCTCACTGAGCGCTGCAAAAATTCCATGACATATTCCTTGTGAGCTTTACCATAAATGTGGACTATAAAGATTGAATTATTTTGGATTATGCCATTTTTCAAGAAATCTGATTCTCCAAAACCACACAGGTCATTTCCTTCACCTCGCAGTGCTGTTTCCAGGACCAGACAGCCAGGATCTGAATAAGACACTGTTATCATCTCTGCTGGGAAGCACAAGCGCTGCTTGGAAGGTACAAGTACACAGCGCCTCCTGTAGGACGATGACATGTGACACTTCTTATCCAGGGTCTGACAAATTCATTTCATTTCAGTTGTGTATCTGTGAATTACAACTGGAACACACATATTCAGTAATAACCTATGACTGCCCATAGGATAAGAAAGCATGTCAAGTCAAGTCAATTCAGTTTTATTCATACAATATTGTGCTTTTGCAAATCACTGTTGCAAATCAGTTACAGTAGCCGTGTCTTTAATTTTATTAGGCCCTCATCTAGCAATTAAATTAAAAGAAAATTATTCAAAGTCACAAAAATACACAAAACTACAGACAGTTGCTTTAAGTTGCTTTAACCAAAGCAGGTAGTTTCTACACCATGTATATATATATGTGTGTGTGTGTGTGTGTGTGTGTGTGTGTGTGTGTGTGTGTGTATGTCAAATTAATAACTTAAAATGCTATCATCATTGTACTGCATATGTGAACAAGGGAATGTGAATGAAAAAATAAGGTCACACTTTATATTAGGTGGCCTTAACTACTATGTACTAACATCAAAAAATAAGTACAATGTAATTATTGTGTTCACATTGTATTGCAAAACACTTCTGCTGCTATTGAGGGGGATACGGGTAAGGTTAGGGACAGGTTTGGTGGTGTGGGTCGGTTTAAGGGTGGGTTAAGGTGTAAGGGATGGGTCAACAGTGTAACTATAAATGTAATTACAGAAATTAATTACAGATGTAACTAAACATAGGTATTTTTAAAAATATAAGTACAATGTAAAAACATGTATGAACACAATAAGTGCATTGTACCAAATGATTAATTTAAATGTAAGTACATAGTAGTTAAGGCCACCTAATATAAAGTGGGGCCAAAAATAAAAACTTTCAAATTAAATAAAATAAAAACAGGCTACACATTTTGCAATATAAGTGTTAAAGGGATAGTCCCCGCCCCCCCCCCCAAAAAAAATCATTTACTCACCATGGAGTTGTTTCTTTCTTCAGTTGAACACAAAAGAAGGCATTCTGAAGAATGTTGGTAACAGACAGTTGCAGGTCCTTCAACATTAGGCTGAGTAAATGATGACAACATTTTTATTTTGGGGTGAACTATCCCTTTAGTGTCAAACATGTAATTAAATAAAATACACTAAAATAAAGATGCTCCATTAATTTCGACAACTCAATTATAACAGTAAAGGCAAACAAATAAAACATTACAATTTATATATGAGGTAAATTAAGGATAATTCATTAAATAAATATAAATAAAAAAATAAAAATAAAAATACACATTAAATAGTTCTTATAGCACAAAATGTAAAATTATTCAAAGAGGCCCTTTTGATCTGGGGTAAACTTTTACAGAATGTAGAAATGACTTCTGGTTTAAATTTTTATTATTATTTATGTGTTTGTAAGTGTCATTAATGAAAATACTAAATCAACTATTCAATTTAAAATTGTGTTTGGATAGAATAATTGAATAACCAATGACAGACAAGCAGAATCCCTTCTATTCTGAAATGTACAGCTAATATCATGGAAATATTAAATAATTACCCCTGAAATTACAGTAGGTATTAAATGTAAAAATAACACTAGTAACAACATGCTACTTGGGGCCTTCTGTGCCAATTCTCGTGGTCTAATTTTATCTTTTCACTTTCACTGTTAGAATATGTGTATTTTTCAACTGGTCTGAGTAAGAAACGCAGTACCCAGGTATTGGCCTGGTCTCACACTCGATTCCTAGCTTGATATAGGAGCAAATAGACTCTCTCTGTATACTTTTTATAATTGTAGGTTTCATAGTATGTTACAAAAAATGCAAATATCAGCTAATTGTGTCTCAAGGGAGTCCTTGCCAGCATCTTTGGTGGCCTCTCTTTGTATGCAGCGTCCTGCTTCATTCAAGTTAAAATGACAACTGACCCTTAATTGAGGGGTGTATAGTGAGTAGGTCACTCTTTTCCATGCTACTCAGAACACTAGGGGAGCTGAGAGCTCCTGCCATCCAAACAATTCTTCCTGTTGAGAGACCGAGCAAGTGAATGTGGAAAAAAAATAAAATAAAATGAATGAATAAAGTGAACATATTCCATGAGACTCATTCAGCTGCATGGAGAAAGCCTTTGTAGCAGTTTGCCGCTTGAGGCTAGTTGCGGCAGTGAATGAGAAACAGAGGCTTTGTCACACAAAACACAACATTCAGTACAATAACTCTAGCAATTCAATGTTTGAATGCAATTCTAAACCCAACAGAAGAAAACTGCTACAATATTTGTATGAAAACCCTAACACGGAGAGTTAATATATTCAAAATGACAGCGGTACAACTAATATGCCAAAGACCCCTCACTGATTCTTTCATGGGTGATTACATTAGTGCTGATAATCTCCAAGTCACACGAATCGAAACCTTCATTTAGTTGTCAAGTTAAGCCGTGGGTTAGAATAATGCTGTAGAGAGGTGGACCTGAGAATAATGAGTAAAAGATCTCACTTACATCCTGAGCCAAATATAAAAATTCAAACAAAACCATAATGAAATGAAATAATGATAATAAAGTATATTACTGTAACTGAGATCATGAAATCAAGATTCAGTGCAACACTGACAGAATTAAACAACCAATACCACTACTCCTATATAAATATTACAACCCGACAAAAATAGCAGCAAATAAATAAATGTTACTTGTTTACAAACACACAGTTGGTGTAAACGGCAAGCAGTGTGGTGTTTTGAGGAGGTGTGAGCTGCTGCTGGACACATGGCTCTTGTCCAGTGAGAGGCGGTGGAGATCAGATCTGAGCTCTGATCACAGCAGAAGTGAGCTGCTCACTGCCACAGTCACAACACTGTGACATCCATCAGGGATTTGCACTTTTCTTCTTTTTGTCTTTTTTTTTTCTATCAAACGGGTTCAGACTGAAGCATCCCCTAAAGCAGGTGGTCACTGGGTGATCTGAGGAGGTTCACTGCACCCCTATACCGGTAAGTGAGGAGCGGAGTGGGTGCCCATGAGTGAGGGATGACACGATGTAAGTCGACACACTTTGTTTACCTGAATTCGCACAATTACTTTGTACTGCTGCATAGCTTTGTTCTTATTCAAACCAGTAACACTCCGCGTTCAGTAGCCAAAACACACAGAACGCTCGCGACGCGAGACACTGGAACGCTTGTATTATAATCGAGACGTGACGCGACAAACAGGAAAGCTTTAATTACAATTGCATTTCAATTAGCCTACATTTAAGGAGTCATTTAGAATCAGTTAAAGAGCTGTTCACGCAGAACGCGTTGTTGCGCCCAGAACGAGATGTAGCGCAGCAGAACGGATAAGGACGCGTGGGTCTCCAGACGAGCTTTCAAACTTTAACTTATTTTGACACGGCGTCTTGAACCGAGTAACTGCGTCGCAATGACAGAACAGAACACGGCCTTTAACCATGATACGACATGTGTGGCATCGCGTCTTGTGCGCTGTGTTCGGTTCCATATGGCGCTCCGTCTAGTCGTATTCCAACGCAAGAACGTGCGAACGGGCCCTAACGCAATAAAATGGTTCCACTTCCAGTGCTGACACGTGCCTCAGCTACAGGTCTAATCCGTATGTTTCAGGCTGTAGGACGTCATGACAGCCGAAAAGACGATTCCCATAATAAATGGAAAAGCGGACGATTCGATGGACCCCGAAGCGGCGAGCCCGAGCGCAGTGGGCAGCAATGATAAGAAGGTGGTGAATGAGAGGGGACAGTGGAATAATAAGATTGAGTTTGTGCTGTCAGTGGCTGGGGAGATTATCGGCCTTGGCAACGTTTGGAGGTTCCCATATCTGTGTTACAAGAACGGCGGAGGTGAGAGATTATTCATTCATTCTCATTCCCTGACACACTTCACCTACTCCTGTCAAAGGCTGATGGAGTTGTTTTCCCCCTTCCTGACAGATGTGAACAGGCATCCTATTTATGGACCAGATATTTTGTTTTTCCATCCATGCTTTTAGATTTGCTTCTAGATTTTGCTAGACAACACTTCGGGTCAACTTCTGCTATGTTAAATGAACTATAGGCACACATGACAAATACAAGATAGTATCATTATACCTTTTGGCTGTTGATGCAGTTTTTTTTTTTTTTTTTTTTGTGAATGGGCTGCTACTAAGCTGTAGATTGCAAAAACATACAGAGGGAGCACAGCCATAAAAAAAAAAAAAAAAAAAAAAAAACATATTGATCCTGGGTTGCATGAATTTTAGTTGTGGCCATGTGAAGTCAGAAAGGCAACTTCCAACAGTGCAAGAGTAGTACAAGATCCTTTATAGAGAGACATTAACACTAATAAGACCACACTACTTGGGAAACATCCAACAACTAATAAAACAACTCATGATTTTATTTGACATTCTTATAGTTAAAAACAAACAAACGGGATTTATGAGTACTGGTCACACATCTACTGTTTATTTTGGTTAATTGGGTTAGGATAGTTGGCTGTTAATCAGCTATGCATGAATTCAATACATTTGCTTGAGAGGTGTCACTTTATATATCTCTTTTAGGTGCTTTCTTTGTGCCTTATGTCATCTTCTTCATCTGCTGTGGAATCCCAGTCTTCTTCCTGGAAACAGCGCTAGGTCAGTTCACTAGTGAAGGAGGCATCACATGTTGGCGAAAAGTCTGCCCGCTCTTTGAAGGTAAGGCTTAGGTCACTCTTGTTCATTTTAAAACCATATTTTTTCTCATGATTAAATTCCTGCTTGTTGAACTGAACATGCGTCAGCAGTGAATGAGGATAAAAGGGATGCAAAACTGCACGATTTCATGTCTGTAAGTATTGGTTATGTTTTCTCTTGTAGGCATTGGCTATGCGACCCAAGTCATCGAAGCCCACCTAAATGTTTATTATGTGGTTATATTAGCTTGGGCCATTTTCTACCTGTTCAATTGCTTTACAACAGAGCTGCCCTGGGCATCGTGTGGTCACTACTGGAACACGGGTTGGTTCATTTGAGGATTAAAGAAAGCATTACCTAAAATTAAGTAAACCAATTGAATGCATGCATGAAAAACAGACAAGATTGGTTTAACAGAACTGTTTTAACTTTCCAGAGAACTGTGTGGATTTTAACAATGAAAGCATTGCCAACTTCACCAATCCATATGCCACATCACCAGTCATAGAGTTTTGGGAGTGAGTATGATTCTGACTGTTTATTAGCGTTACATATTGCACATATTCCTTGGAACATCAGTATTTGGCAGCTGTTTAGGGAAATGTCCTAAAGAGATCAGTCTATGAATTCACCCAGAAACTCTGGGATCACCAGCAATTCACAACAACAAAAATTAATATGCACAGTAACACACAAGCTTTCCAGGCAACTTTTGGCACAGTTCATGTGCAGAGCAATCGACCACTGCTTATTATCCATGGAAATCCATAACCTTTTTCACTGATAATTTGTCATTCTTTTTGCATTGCTGTTGTCAACAAGCATCAAAAGGGCACTTGCACAGCTAGGAATGGTATGGACACAAATTTGGCCACAGTTGGCTTGTTTTTTCCACACAGTTTCATATTCAAGGCCAAATACAGAGGAAGCAAGTCAAGTCCTAGCGGTCAGGCAGTTCTCGCATGTTGCTGGCCTCAGCCTCGCACACTGAGCATGCGGGCCTCTAGTACTGAGAGGCACAGAAGCTGTCAGTTCTGAGGTTGAATGGTGAAGGTTTGTTCAAAGTGGGCATGGCTTAGGCAATGGATGTCACCCAAGAACATGTCAAAGATGATAAATGGCATTGCAAGAAAGAGAATTGTGACTTTCCCTCACAATCTCACAATTTATTGCGTCACAACCAGTCAATGTTAAACAAAACTTCAGACCACCTTAAAGTTAGGATGAATAGTTGGCCATGTGGAGTTGACTCTCCTGGAAGTCAGAAGCGCTTGGAATTTTGATGGAAATCATTGTAACTGTATCATTGTTTCAGGGCCATTGTACACTGCGTGCATCAGAAAGTGCCATGGGGTTCACATAATGTAGTCAAATTTAGAGTTAACCTTGCGGAACGTAATTGCCCACTTGACTTGTGTTCATGTGTTACACGACTGCTGGGAAGGTTATTCATTTCAGAATGTTTTCCCTTCTAGACGCCGTGTTCTCCGCATATCCTCTGGAATTGAAGAAATTGGCAGCCTTCGCTGGGAACTTGCTCTCTGTCTTGCTATAGCCTGGGTCATATGTTATTTCTGCATTTGGAAAGGTCCCAAATCTACTGGAAAGGTAAAAACAAAAGGTCCAGTGACCAGAAATGGTGGTGAATGTGTGTAGATGTTAACCAAAGAGCGAGAAGCCGAGTTGGAGATGTCTCAATGAGAGACTTTCATGAATGGGGGAACTTAGCGCCCTAATGTTCAGCACAAAATCAATTGGGTGAGTGAGACGTGCATTCCGTCCTCGCAAATGATGTCATCAGCGCAACTCTGACATGTGGATCGCTCATACAGTATGTGGCATTGTGCAGCTACAATGTGGATCCAACGATTTGAAAGGGCTCAAATGCAAACACTGTCTGCATAAAGTCTTGAGTCTTTGAGGGCACTTTGAAACTTTAGACATAGGTTGAGTGAATATCAGCTGTCAAAACTACCGACTCACATATCAGACAGACAGGCATCAGAAAAGCCATTGAACAGAAGTCGGCAGCTTTCCAGAAAGCGAACGGAAACGTAGGTGCATCCTCACAATAACCAAATGGTTTATTGGTAAACTCAAACCAACCTACTGTGAAAAAGTGCCTTTGGAAAACAAACAGTTTGCATTATTCCTGTGTCTTGAGCGCAAAATGCAGCTCTGGCCTTCCTCTACCTTCGGCTTGTACCCACAATCCATTGCATTATGAGGGCCTGTGTATCTCTGCCAATCTCTGCAACTCAGTCACTAGCCTTCCTCTGGATTCTATTCTTCCAGCAGCCTTTAAGAAAGTCTAACGGACTCAATGAGCCAGAAAGAAAGTGCAAAGAAAGGAAGAGGGATGTGTGGGGAAAAATAAATGGGTTCACATTGTACAGGTCCAGGAGAAAAGCTCGGCAGCAAGGCCTATATCTCCTGAAGTGGCTTTTGTTTGGCCGTGAAGCAAGGGGAAAGAATGCTCCTTCATGGCGAGGCTTTAGCAGCCTGTCCAAGATTGATTTCTGTATTCACAAGGGGAAAGTGGAGCGTTCATGAGGAGCATGCAGAGTTCCTTCGCTCGCCTCTTCCCTTCTGTGAGGAATTATGTCTGGCGGATAGCAAACTGCTTTCTTCCTTTCCTTTGACCGCTATACAGATTGCAGCATTCAGGACATTTGCTAAGCTGTTCACCGCAGGTCTTTTGTGGCTGTTTGCGATTCTCCCATAAGCCAGCGGTAGATTTATGGCATGGGGCTGACCTGTGAATGTGGAGCTTAAATGTTTGACCAGGGAGAGTTGGGAGAAAGTCAGCGTGTGTCGAAGTCTCACGGCAAGTTTAAACATTGCCCCATTCATTGAGAAAAACCACACGCATGCCTTTGAAAGCCTAGCGGGGGATCCGCTTATTGCAGTGGCCATGGTTTTTTGGATATGGATATGTAATCATTTTATGAGACTAATTGAAAAGGCCATGAATTAGCGAGCTGGACGAGCTTTGCCTCGCTCATACTGCGAGGTGCGTTCGGATTAAAGGATCTCCTTTGTGAAAGCACTCAGTCTTACAGATCTCCGCTTAATGCGGTTGGTTTGTTTCACTCCACCGGATTATGTGGTTAAGCAACATTAACAAAGATGTGCAGTGATCTCGCATCGCAGTTCGAAGCATTTTGGTGCAAACGAGAGTGAGAATGGTTGATTTTGCTAAGGAAGCATTTTTAAAAGAATAAAACTTCCCATCACTTCGAAGTGGCGACACGTTTGTTAACTGACGCAAAGAAGTGTTTGTTGTCATTTAGTACAGTAAATTACCCAGGTCAGGTTGAAACCGTCAGCAATTGTACGTTTCTGTGCCACACATTTTCCCACACTGCCAACACAACCCAGTTGGGCTCCTTCGAGAGGGAAACAGGGTAGAAGCTTTTGTGTCCGAACCCTGTCTTGTCCTCGCATGGTCTTGACCGGGTGCCAGAGGAACAAGAACCTAGTGACGCCCCCAAGGGTGGTTTTGTTCACGGGACTGAAAGAGCTTCAAAATGTTGAACTCATTTCTGTGGTCCATGAATGGCTTTTGCAAAAGCATCTTAGGACCTGGAACTTGAATGTATAGCGGAGAAGAATCATGCCGTGATGTTCTAACGCTGTTGCCGTGATTGCGCTGAGGATTCGAGCCTCTGTGTGTCTTGGGAGACAAAGCTCTTACACTGGTTTGGTTGAGACTTGGTAATAATTCAAGACTGTGAACATCATGTTGACAAGTCACAACATGATGGTGGCCTGGCTATTCTATTTTTGTCTTTTTGATGTGCTGTGTTGCACTCTTGAGTGTTTTCTCCATCAAAACCTCTGGCTCGGACCTGCATCTCTTCCTCCCCCTGAGAGTAACTCTTTCAATCGGCACCCAATTAAGGCTTTGGGAGAGTACCTGCCCCATCTGGCAGACCCTTAGAGCACTTTGTAACCCCTTCACGTTAAGTGAGCTGCTTCATTCGCTCACACATTCATTTGCTCCAGCCCTTTCTCTGAAAGGTATACTAGTTGCACAGCTAGACAGCTGATTTGCACGTCGTAGCCCATCACAATGGAGGGTTGAAAAAATCATGTGTTCGGTCTTCAGATTGCAGACAGTTCATCCTAACTTCATTTTAAAAGAATGGTTCAAAACGTAAGATTCCGGGGATGCACAATACATATGGTTTCAAAGCAGTTTTACAGAAAGTCATACTGTTGCTGTTATGTCTTTAGTGCCTTAGTGCTTTACCACAGACTAAGTTTAAGAGCTGGTGATATATAACAATGATACAAATGATCTATATTAAATTATCTATTAATATATTGTTTTTATTTTGTGTAGCAGTTATATGCATGCCACGGTGTGAGCACGTGCATGAGCATTTGAATGTAATATTAATATAAAGTTGTGATGAAATGGAAGTAGTTTCTGTCGTTTTAACCAGATCTTGATTAAACATTACGAGGTCCCCTGTATTTGTGTCTAATTTGTAGCATGTCTAAATGTTTATATGCAGTAGAATTTGAACATGTTGCTGCAACTACTTTGACCTTTATTCAAGTCCATGGAAACTAAGCCTTGTTTTTCCCTGTGCAGGTGGTGTATGTCACTGCAACCTTTCCTTATTTCATGCTGTTGATCCTTCTTCTCCGAGGAATCACGCTGCCAGGAGCTGCTAATGGAATTAAGTTCTACCTGTATCCTGACATCTCTCGTCTCTCAGACCCTCAGGTACGAAAAGTTTTATCCAGTGTCACTGTACTTCTTAAAGATTTAACACTACGGGTGCAACGGATCGTAGGTTCGGCACACATGTGATTTGTGGATTAACTGTTAAGTTTAACCATCATAGAGTGAAAGTTTAGAGAGAGAGGCACGGTTTAGAAACCGCGTTTCAGACAACGCCTCAATGAATGGATACATACACACAAAGTTATGTTAAAATACCCATTTTGGCAAGTATTCCGGTAAGCACAGTCAGTTATGTCTTAAGTAATGTATACAGCCGAGAAAGAAACCAAATGTGTGTCAGTATTAGGTCCGTGCATTTAGTCCTAAAGAGACAGCAGCCTATGCAGTAAGCATTATTGTGTTGTTTTACACTTAATTTTTACATTTCTGCACCTGAATACTACTGTTACTGTCTTTATTTATAATTTTATGTTGTAGGCTGTTCATCTGTGCTTGTAATTTGTGTAGTAGTTAATTAATGAAAAGCAAACTTTTTTTTGCTTATCCAAAAAATGATCCGATCTGCGACTCAAAATCCGTAGTATGATCCAAACCATGAGTTCTGTGATCCGTTGCACCGCTATTTAACACACAGCTGTTCTTTTATAGCTACAGTAAATCAACTGTATGTACAGTACTGTTTGTGACTTTGGAACCCCCTACAGTTAAGTGAGTGGAATTTGCTGTCGTAAATATACTACTGTTGTATTAAAGTAGCTGTACACGTGCATTTGTTTCTGACATAAAGTAATATGCACTTTTCACAGAATTTCGTACTCGCTCATTAAACTTACACACTCCCAGAACCACAACAGCTTTTTAGTGCCACGTCAAAAAAAAAAAAAAAAAAAAAAAAAATCTAAGATTACGATATTAAAGTCATAATATTTCGAGAAATAATGCCGGCCACCCAATAGCAATAAGCTTTGTGCTTTTGGTACTTTTAATAGCCTATAAAACAAAGTCTCAGCTTTATAGCAAAACACAAACTACACAAACTAAGTGAGACAAAAACAATAAAACCCATTATAAACGAGGCATTTGTTGCATCTAGTGGGGACATAATTGCTGATTATAATGACTTACACTGTCTTTTTACGCATTGTGTTGCATCGCACCACGTAAACATAACCATGTCTGCATTTGTGATAGGAGAAACGACAAACAACAAGCACTACTCTACACTGCTCAAATCTCGCATTTGAATAGTCAGTGGCAAATTCTTTAAATATGAAAACATACTTACAGGCTATGAGTCAGAAGTGTGAACAGTTGGAATTGCCCCACTTTATAGAAACAGCCTTTGTGCACAGCCAGCATTGTAGCATTGTTACTTGTTCAGTCCTCCGTAAAATGTGCTGCACAAACTCTAATATTTGAGTTGAACTGTTCTGGAACAGTGTTGTAAATACAACTTAACCACTGATTTCTAGTTGTGTTCTCTTTTGGAAGCCCAAAAAAAGTACTTTCGTTTTCACAACAAAACACAGTGTTTCCAGGACACGGCGCCGGCGGCAGCAACAACACTACAGCGAGAATAAAAATCATGCCCTCTTTCTTTGTGAATACATTTGGGCAGTCTTATGCAAATCTTCCCACACTGTGACGTAGACATTCTCGTCATTTCTACTTTATTCTCGAAATATTTTGAATTTATTCTCTAAATATTACGACTTTAATCTCGTAATTTTAGATTTTTTTTTACATTTTTTAACGTGGCACTAAAACGCCGTCATACAGAACAGACATCTGTGAAAAGAAACAAACAAAAAAACATTAATCTGATTAGAAGTCAGTGTACAGTGTACTTTAAATAACATTTTTAAGGCATTTTCGACATTTCGATAACGGCATAAACATGCGTAAAATGTTTGCATCAAATGTACTTTTTCACATTGATATAATCACCCACATTTGAAGATTACGCTAATAATTTCACCAATAATGAGAATTGTTTGTAAACCTGTTGTCACAGGAAATTAAAGGTCTCCCTGCAGTTTTCTGGCAAAATAAAAGCTTGCATGCAGACTTTGTGCTCAGTTATTATTGAGTGTAGTAGGATATAGAGCATCATTTTTGCTTTATTTGATGCGTTTATGACAGAGTCTGTAAAATAATTCAGTCTGTAAAAATTTAATTTACGTTAATGTGTGACTGAAACCAGTGATGGATAGATTTGGTACAGCTGGAGATATAACTAACACAAGCATGAATCTTTGAAGTAGTTACAATAGTTACTTACGCTATTGTCATTCCAAAGCAGAATGACTTTCTTCTGTGGAACACAAAAGGTGAAAATTTGAAGACTTAAGGCCCATTCTTACCGTAATGAAACTTTATGACCATAACATTTTAAAAATGGCTCTAACTCTAAGAGAATATCAGAGTCCACATCAAAAATTACACACAGGAACAATATAGTTGGAATCACTTTCAGATCATTTTTCCCATCTGATAAACTTTAAAAACATTGTCAGCCAACGAAAATCGTTCCTATTTAAAAGTGTGAACCCTGTACTGTGATTATATTAACCAAACATAAAATGCATACAGAAGAATAATTAAGAATGACAAGAAAGATTCTTGTGTTTCTTATTATGTAATGAACACACGTGAACAATTTCAGAAAACTCTGGATTTTCTTGAAGCCCTGACTTTCCGAGCTAATTAATCATAAACATTAATCATTGTCCCAGACAACACTAATCATTTATCCTGGTTCATAAGGTGACAGGCGTGTATAACCAAACTTTACTCAACATTTCTCAAACTGCTTTTCATTAAGCTGCATTAGAACTAATAAACAAATTATTGGCTAAAATCACTTGAGAATAGCATAAGATCGAGCTCGATTTGCAAGTGAAGATCTTTTATTCAGAATAAATGGTCACACTTTATATTAGGTGGCCTTAACTACTATGTACTTACATCAAAAAATAAGTACAATGTACTTATTGTGTTCATATTGTATTGCAAAACACTTCTGCTGCTATTGAGGGGGATACGGGTAAGGTTAGAGACAGGTTTGGTGGTGTGGGTCGGTTTAAGAGTGGGTTAAGGAGTAAGGGATGGGTCAACAGTGTAATTATAAATGTAATTACAGAAATTAATTACAGATGTAACTACATATAGGTATTTTTAAAAATATAAGTACAATGTAAAAACATGTATGAACACAATAAGTGCATTGTATCAAATGATTAATTTAAATGTAAGTACATAGTAGTTAAGGCCACCTAATATAAAGTGGGACCGAATAAATAAATACCTAAATGAATTTAAGATTTGATCTCCTGAGTGAATATCTGAAGTTGTTAGACTGAGAAAATGCTTGCTGCTTTTTGAGATCCTGACTTGACTAACCGTCTTATTAAGCTGTAATGTAGATGCAGTTCTCTCTGTAAATCCTTTCAGATAGTTTTCTTTAGACTCTTTTCTCAACTGTGACACTATTTGCTGATCCTCTTGAAAATTTGTCCCAGTCGATTGTTAGCTTTTTTCTTACTTATCTAGAATGAGTTTTACATAGACCAAACTTACAAATAAATCAAAGATAACCATAACATCTACAACTTAAACCTTCTAGGCCACAAATATGTTATCATGGAAAATGTAAAAATAAATAATTACTCAAACAAGTGTTGTCCATCTAAAAGGGAGTGTGTTTTCCAAATCTAAATGAATTGATGTACTACAAGGAAGCAGTGCCAAGTCGTCCAGGAAGAAGGGAGCTCTCAGGTCATTTGGTGGGATTACTGGATGTCCACACATGGCTAAACCTCAGACGTGGAGATCAGTGTGTCATGCTTCACAGTTCCATCATCCCAGTGAACAGAAAGCAGGACTAAAGGAATTTATGTGAAGTAGCATCGATAGCCTGTGAGAGTGAGCGACATAAAGGAAACGCGAGAAAGAGAAAGGGTGATAAAGGGTGCTGTTTGGCGATGGGGCGCCTCCCACACCAATGTTTAATTAGCTTTCATGCCACACAATAAGAGGTCTGTTCACATTCTCTATGCTCCATTGTTTTATTCACCATCTTCCTTTAAAATCTCACCACGCAATTCAGTTTTCTGTGCCAGAAAGTTTCCATTGCTGTTTAAAACTGCATGTTTGTAGAATGGAAAACTATAACAGTAAGTCCGATTTGGACAAAATCAACTTTTAGTTTTAGCTATATTACAAGATTATTTTCTAACATTCTACAATTACAATTATGTATTATGTAATGAAGTTAACTGCAAGGAAATGTGAACTTCAAATCCCACATTTTATATCTGACATCAAGTTACAATCGAGCACAGTACCAAAAGTGTTTAAAACAACCATTGGAACCGCTGAAACCATTGAAACTTCAAAAAATCAAACATTGAAGTTTACTGTTATTGCCATGAACTTCATAGATAAAACAGTATGTAAGATTGCACTCAGCATGTCCATTTTGGCATCTGAGCGATTTGGCTTGATTCTAGATTCTAGCTTGATTCTAACTAATAACTATGATTAAGTGGTTAGCTGCATTTTATGAATTGCATTTCGCACTGAATTTTCCCTCACTGTCAACAGTGTAGTGTTAGAATTGCATTGAACGACATGTTTTTTTGGATGATTTTGAAATCATAAACACACATTTTAACTGACGACCAGAGACGAGTTTGTAATCAAAATGTTTCTTTAGGATGCACTTCCTGGCTAAAACAAGACAAAACAAACCTCCAAATTAGCCACAACATCAATAAGCAGCTTTTAAAGAATGTAGCGCCGTGTCCGAGTAAAGCCAAACCAGAGCATTCGCACCGGCCGAATGTTAAACAGAAAAGACGTAAATGACCGTCCCCATAGAATGGATGTTCTTGGAGGGAAGTTGCTCTGTGTTTGTGAGGTCAGAGGGGTTACCCTGGTTACCCGCTGGAGGAAGCAAATACTGTGAGTTGTCAATTGTTTTCCCAGTAAAGGAGATTAGTGGCTCAATGGTTATGTGAGAGCATTTTAAAGAGGTGCTGGCTTCTTTTCCACCGACTCACATGGATCCCCTGTGGGCACATTTTTACACATAGCCTCTATGGGGCAGAATGACTCTATTCAGAGTGTTCAAGCTTTTCGAGATCATTTTAGCGAGTTGCAAGTGAGAGGATCTTTCATCAGAATCAGTTTTCCAAGAAAGTTGTTGCTCTCGAAAGTTAGTAGCAAGGTTTCCATCCAAAGTTGCGAATTTAACTTGTGCGCAAAATTAGAATGTTGCATAAAACATTTGCGAATAAGCATCGTTTCCATTCGACGAGTCAAAGAGAACAAAATCGTCACTTCTTGATAAACTGGCACTAAATATCACAAAAAAAAGTGGGAGAAGCCACTGAATATAATAATTTTCATATATAATAAATGAGTTGTGCCTCAGAGCGATCTTAATTGCTTTCGTGGATGCCTGCTGTTCAGGAACGCAGTAGTGTAACAGTTCTGGAAGGCAGTTATACAATTATACAGAAATACTTTGACGACAGACTTTACTCAGGCATTTCAGAATGACCATAACAACATTTCAGATGCTGTGCAACAAGATTGGTTCGCTGGTTAGTCAGCTTATGCCATCCCATTGCACAGTCACATGACTTTTATGATGCATATGGAGGAATTTATTCGGCAAATGCGTTTCCGTCTCCCATTATTCACATGAACCCTTTTTTTGCACAAGACAAAAACCACCTCAAGCGAGCGTAAAAACTTTTTTGCAAATTAAGGGATTTTTTAAATTTATTTGCCATTTTCATGACTCGTTTCTGATGCGATACTTTAAAATTAAAACAGGGTGATGTAAACATATGCTTCCTGTTGCCCATGTAAACCAAAATTAAATGTCCTAAATCTAACTTTGGTTTTATGCTGTTCAAGAGATAACATTACAATGTTTATCTTGTGTTTTAAAGGAAGAGTTCACCCAAAACAATTGACTCTGATTTATATTACATTTCGTTGACACCTGTATACACTGATTAGCTGAAACACTGATACCAGTCACATATGGAGCGACTTAACAAGGTCACATATTAAGATCTGGATAGCTTAGATGGTTCCCAGTCCTCGTAGTCTACATGCTGGATGCAGGAGAAAATAGGTTAAATAAGAAAATAATAACGTTTATTTTTGAAAAGGGCCAAATTATGTCACTTGTGTCATCAGTGTTGCAAATTTACCAACAGTGGTCAGAGGATGGACAAAACCACTACTGTGGCACAAGTCACACGAAATTATATTGTTGGCCATGATAGAAAAGTGTCGCAACACAGTGCATTATTGCACTCTGCTGCGTATGGGGTTGCGTAGCTGCAGACAAATCAGAGTGCCTGTGATGACTTCTGTTCACTGTCGAAAGCAGTAAGAAGGTCGCCTGATGAGTTCACCAGGATGCACTTTGGGACGATGACAAGCTGATGGAGGGAGTCTGATGCTCTGGGCAATGCTCGGTCTTTCACGTGTTTTCATACGTTTGACATGTGTTACCTACCTAAACATTGTTCCAGATCATTCATGACAGCGGTGTTCCCTGGTGGAACTTGCCTCTTTCAGCATAATATCTTGGGCTTTAAATTCCCTAGATCTCAATCTGATCGCTCATGTATGGGATGTGCTGGACCAGTTTGATCCATGGCAGCTCCACCTCATAACCTACAGGACTTGAAGGATCTGCTGCTGATGTCTTGGTGCCAGATACCACAGGACACCTTCAGGGGTCTTGTGGTGTCCATGCCTTGGCAGGTCGGTGCTGTTTTTGCAGCAAGAGAAGGATCAACAGCATGTTAAGCCATGCACACACTGTACAATTTGGCCACGATTTGGTCGTCTGAGACAAATTTCACAAATCCTAAAAGATTCCTCTGATCCTAGGCTAAAATATGTTGTCTTCAATCATTAGCTTTACATGACAGCCGATTAATGACCGCTGCAATCAAATTTTACGTCAGACGAAATTCTGGCAGTGTCAGAAGATTTGGTGCAAATACCTGCAGTGTGAATTCTCCTACAACAAATGTCAAATTGTCTTTGTTTTTCAAGACAAGCCCTGATCAGAATTAATGCTAGATTTCTTCTAATCTCCATAAGCTCCCGGCCACCGCTCATGGAATTCCTATATGTAGCCTTTGCTATGATAAACACCGGTTGCGTCGCTGCTTTTATGTGGGTGTGTGCTGCTTACACTGCTTACATCTAGAGACTTTTCATGATAGCCAGCATTTTAACCCCGTGTGCAATGCAGCTCGGCGTCACTGAACATGTATGGGTTGATAATGTAAAACTCCAGACAAGTTTTCTTGTGCGCACCTGTTTTTAACATGTCTTGATTGTCCAACCGTCTGATATTAATGTAATGACTCCTGATTCTGTAGTGATTTACTGCCATTATATGGACAAATGCAAGCAATTTTTTTTTCAAGAGTAATTTTTTCTTTTGTCCTTCAATAAAGAAAGAAGATCTTGCAACTTTAGAATGACATGTAATTAGCTATCTGCTCCAGTTGAAAGGGTTAAGATGAAAAATACGAAAAGTAAAATTATGGGAGGTAAGTGTCAGAAAGAACTGAGAATTGACGATTAATGAACTGCCAGTTAATATTTGACCACATCTTCTCACTCAGAATAAATGACAACTAGAGCACGTGTCTTACAATCGCACGGCAGCACCAGTATAATGAATGACAGCAGTTATGGTTGGGTTATTAATTAGTGATTGTTGCAGGTGTGGGTGGATGCAGGCACTCAGATCTTCTTCTCATATGCTATATGTCTGGGCTGTCTTACGGCTCTCGGCAGCTACAACAGCTACAACAACAACTGCTACAGGTGAGAGTCCAGTCACATCATAGCAAGTTTACAGTGCCTATACAACCTCTTGGAACTTGAGAAAATGTACTTTCATGTCAAAGTGAAATCAATGTATACAGCTACTACTATAAGCATCCTTCCTGTTCAAGTGTGTATTTAGCAGAAGCACCACTGGCAGCATGGTTTGCACCTTTGCATCGCTCAGCTTTGCTCTCATCACTGGAGTGATTCTCCACTCTCTGCAAAACTGCTCAAGCTCAGTCAGGTCATATGGAGATTGTGAGTGGACAAACGATTACTTGTCCAACCATAAATTGGACTGAGATCAGGACTTCATTGATTTTGCTCTCATCAGACCATAGAAACCTTCCCACATGTCCTCTGGCATGTTGTTGCTGAGATATGACATATTTAATGTTGGCTTCACTTTGCCACTTTCTCATAAAGCTGGCAACTGTCTCTCCAGTCTCTGCCACCATCTCCTTCATTGGTTTTCTGGTGGTTTCCCTTGCCAGTGTCTTTCAATGATTCAGATTTTTTTTTCTTCTTGGAAATTTTCTTGTCTCCATCCTCTGTCTTTTTTGTGTTATGTTTTTTTCATGGTGTAAGGTACAGAAGACTGACTTACCAGATGGTGGACATTCTATTTTCCAGAGATGTGTTTATATAACAATTAATATGCAATATACAGATTTTTTTGTATAAGGATGAATACTTATTGAATCAAATATTTAGATTTTTTATTTATTTTACTTTTATTATCTTAGATCACTTTGACATGAACAAAAAATGAATTCCACTGTGATTCAGTGCTGAAAGTCAAAAGAGGGGTGAACACATATGTATCGGTGCAGTGGATGTGAAGTGCTGGGTGATGTCTTTGCAGGGACTGTATCATGCTGTGCTGTCTGAACAGTGGCACGAGTTTTGTGGCAGGATTTGCCATCTTCTCTGTCTTGGGCTTCATGGCATATGAGCAGAATGTGCCAATAGAGGCAGTGGCAGAGTCAGGTGAGTGTGAATTTTGCTATATCTGTTGAAACTTTTCTTTGGGAACAGTTTATACATTTGCAAATTGGGTCGATCTATAGTAATTCTAATTACTTTAGCTCATTTATGTATAAAAGTAATATGTGTGAGAGTGAGAGTTTTTTTTATTTGAGATACAGTAGCCTACAGTGAGATGTCTGAGTGTGGTGTGTTTGGACTCATGCAATTTAAAGCACTTCTCAGAAAAGCTTTTTATTGTATGACTTATTCAACAATTCAGCATTACTTATTTACTACAGTAGAGCAAGGATGACTGTAAAAGTGACTGAAATACACTTTGAAGGGTTTTAGAAATTATC
Organism: Acrossocheilus fasciatus; assembly: GCA_036784905.1. Lineage (NCBI taxonomy): Eukaryota > Metazoa > Chordata > Actinopteri > Cypriniformes > Cyprinidae > Acrossocheilus > Acrossocheilus fasciatus. The sequence continues at coordinate 1,236,840 of CM071948.1, read as the reverse complement.
TGACTTTATTATTAAGATAAAGATATCTGAGAATTCAGTTGCTTAGAGCATTGGTTCTCAAACCTGTTCCTGTACAATGTAGATAAACAATATAGGAAACAAGTGTTCAGTCACTACGCTTTCAATAAGTGATCCATAAACATTATTTAATGAGCTTTTACTAAAGCTCCACTCTTGGCATTTTCCTGCAGCCAATATTATCTGATGAACAGTAGTTCTAAGCTGATATTCTTGTATATTGCTCTAGTGTTATGGCAGAGTGATTTCTGCTTTTGGCTTGCTGCTTGTGGACAGGTGTCTCTGTACAGCAAAACCAGAGCCAAGCCACATGGCATGGTTAGACTATTTCACCAGGACCGTCACTGAGACTGAATTTGCCAGTCTAATGCATGCTCTCTTAGTACCTAACCAGGGGTGCGTTTCCCAAAAGCAACTATGGTTGCATGTTCCGTTGTTACAAATAGAGTTCAGTTAAACTTGCGGCCATATTTAGTTAATGATGCTTTTGGAAAATGCACCCCAGAACACAAGGCCATAACCATGTCTTGAACATTGTGGGGGACCAATAAAAATACATACATACTAGTGCTGTCAAACTATTAATTGTGATTAATCAAATTTACATAATATATGTGTGTATACTGTGTACATTAATTATGTATATATAAAGACAAACACATGCGTGTATATATTTAAGAAAAATATGTTATGTTTATATATTAAATATATTTATATATAATATAAAATATAAGAATATAAATATATAAATGTACAGAATCAGAAAGAGCTTCATCAGAATCAGAAAGAGCTTTATTGCCAAGTATGTTTGCACATACAAGGAATTTGTTTTAGTGTCACCGCTTCCAGTACTCAGAAACAACAGCAAAAACAAACAGATAATAATACACACACACATATATATATATATATATATTAGTGCTGTCAATCGATTAAAACATTGAATTGCATTAATCACAGTCGTGGACTGTGATTAATCATGATTAATCACAAATTTAAAATACTAGGATTTACCTCTAAATGTGTTGAAATAAAGAAATGCATGACTAACTAGTTTAAGGAAACAAAACCTTTGCTCTTGAGAGATAATCCTTATTATTCTTTTATCATTATTCTTTTGTTTTTATTCAGCCATTATCAGCCTTTAAACTGGCAATAAAACGTTTACCAAGCCACATCGCTTCAATCCCAGTATACATTTACCCAACTATTATCATAAGTATTTCTAAATAAATACAACAAAACATTTTCTTGCGACGTTACGTGAAGTATTATGACAAAATGCATTATGAAGAAAAATTGGATCTGTTCTGCAGCTGCATTAGAGCTAACATTAGCATCATGCTTCATAAGACAATTTATGAGATTAATAGAAGTCACTTCAAACCACCATCAAGTGTTTGTAATAACTTCCTTTTGCGATCACATGTGGAATTTACTGTTGTTAAAATATGCTATTTATAGCCTTCTATATCGCTGCACAAATTAGCATCTCAGATGTACACATTCACATACAATCACATACAAATATCCTATCGTAATCAGGTGTTTATTAGCTGATATAATCTATAGTGGCTGTTGTCATGTTTATTTCTGCTGTAAAAGTACCCCCAGGGATACATTCCAAGTTAAGTTGCCAGGGATACATTCCAAGTGTAATACACATTAGTAAAATGATCTATTTTACACTTTTGACGGCCGCGGTACATTATAAAAGTAGCCCAAAAAATGCAACCCACGGCTCTGTAATTTTTCCTGCTACTGTATTTTCAAAATATCCCACTTGTGCCACTGCCCTGCCCTGGCAACACTGGTTCGCTGTACGTTACCCTCATCACACAATGATAGATAACCTTCTGTGCTGAGATGACGGGAAGAAGTTGGGGTCAAACCTTATCAAACGATTAATTTACATTAAAAAATATTTACGTTGACACCCCTAATATATATATATAAGTGCTGTCAATCGATAAAAACAAATAATTAATCACACATTTTTCTGAAATTAATTGTGATTAATCACAACTAATTTAACCAAGTTTTTAAATATACTTTTATATTGAAATAATTTCACATTCAATCTTCAAATTAATGTACAAACATTAATATTTCTTTAAGAGATGCCGCTACTGAACGTGACTCGTATTTTCTCTCAACTCTACCTTTTCTGACCCATTTCAGGTCGGACTTATTTCAGTCTCTTCTAATGAGCTGACGAGTTGAATCGAGTGTGTTGGGTGAGGGAGGCAGTGCTAGGATGCTCCAGGACAGTTTTGAAAACCATTTCAGAGACATGTTCTTAATGCAACTCATATATAACATATTACATGCATGCACAGTTTTATGGCAGCTTTACTCGCCTTTTGGGAAACTTCATGACTTAACTGATCAAGACATTGCATTCTCGTAGTTTCTTTCGCGATTTGATATGAAATGATACAGGCTATGAGCGTGTGTACTGAAGTGCACGCACTGCGAGCACAGTACAGTTTCCGCGCTTGTTTGACTCACACCTGAAGGCTGATTTATACTCGACGCGTCCGCAAGTTCGCTTGGGTGCGCGCGCCAAATATGACGTCATCGCGGTGTTGGCGGAAGTTCGCTTTGAGTGCGCGCGTCTTTTCTGGTGGCAGTGTGCACATTTTTTGTAACTTTCCGCTCAGCTGCGCTTCCGAAGATGCACGAGTTCTGGGCAACTCTAGCTGAACATGCACATCTGTGCCGGCATTTGTGTGAAACAGAAGGGTCATTCTACAGAAACGTCTGCTTTTGGTATGGCAAGATGTCTCAATTTTTTTTTTTAAACATTTAAACTTAGACCACATTATTAGATTACCTTTTGACTTTATGAATACATATAAATGACAGCTTAATTCTTTTTTATTTTTTATTTATTTATTTTTTTTTACTTTTTTGTGCAATTATTTCAAGACCACATGTATCTTTTTTTTGTCACTGGTACCTTCTTTAGCAATATTAAAAGTTTTTATGAAATATTATTTCTAAAAATAAAAATAAAAATAAATTCAGCACATGTAGTCAGAGTTACAGAAAATAATGAAAATGCAAGAAATAAGGAGATTGTGTTTTATTTATTTAATGTGACAGACAAAAACAGTACAGTAACACAGCACAGTAACACTAGTGACAGTAACATCAGTGACAATTTTCTTGAAAAATGCATTTTACAAAATGTCTGCTGCAAGGTATCAAGCCACTTGTTGTCAATCATGGTATACTCACTAAGTAGTTTAATCCTTTTGTATTTGATTTTTTTTTTTTTTTTACAATTTCCTAACAATAAATAGGTCATACCAGCGACATCAACTAAAGGCTTCATATGAAATCACGAGATAAATGAGAATATTTCTCATAACTGAAAAGAAACAGTGGACTAAACATGGGCCTTTTTTCATAGATCTTTAAAAAATAAGAAGTCAAGTGATGTCATCAGTGTGATTTTTTTTAATGTATTTTTTTTTAATCCAGAATAAAATAATTTTTATTTAATAAAACACCAGTGACACAGTTTATACAGTTTTATTTTTACTGTATAAAAATTGAAATGGAATTCAAGATACTAAATACACTATTTGCTTAAAGTTGTCTTGTCTTTGATGCAAAATAAACACAAAAGCTTAAGATTATTTTAATCAGTTTGTACATAAAGAAATTGTTAATTCATCAACTCATTCATCAGGCGAGAAATCTTGTACTGGCGAATTACTTCTTCTCATCGGTGATTCCCGATGGTTTTAGAGGACAATTACTCCTCGACGCCCCCTGTTGTTTCAAAGAATAGTACAACTGCGAACGCGACAAGTATAAAAGCCTCGTCCATTTGGGAAGGCGCGCGCAGTCAGCGGAGGCTCGCGAAGCGCAGCCAGGTGAAAGTATAAATCCCGCTGAAATGTAGTTGAAGCATGCATCTGAAACGTCTCCTGTTTGACGTTCTAAGACTGAATAAATGCACTTCTTGTCAAGAAAAAAGAGACAGAATTAGCAGTTAAACTGAAAAAATTAATCGCTAATTTTGACAGCACTAATATAATCAAATTTTATTCTATTATATATATATATATATATATATACACACAGGTGCTGGTCATATAATTAGAATATCAAAAAGTTGATTTATTTCACTAATTCCATTCAAAAAGTGAAACTTGTATATTATATTCATTCACTACACACAGACTGATATATTTCAAATGTTTATTTCTTTTAATTTTGATGATTATAACTGACAACTAAGGAAAATCCCAAATTCAGTATCTCAGAAAATTAGAATATTTATATTTGAGTTTCAATTAATGACCATCCCTACAGTATAAATTCCGGGTATCTCTTGTTCTTTGAAACCACAATAATGGAGAAGACTGCTGACTTGGCAATGATCCAGAAAATGAACATTGACGCCCTCCACAAAGAGGGTAAGTCACAGAGGGTCATTACTGAAAGGTGTGGCTGTTTACAGAGTGCTGTATCAAAGCATATTAAATGCAAAGTTGACTGGAAGGAAGAATTTGGGTAGGAAAAGGTGCACAAGCAACAGGGATGACCGCAAGCTTGAGAATACAGTCAAAGCTGATTCAAACACTTGTGAGAGCTTCACAAGGAGAGAACTGAAGCTGGAGTCAGTGCATCAAGAGTCACCACGCTCAGACGTCTTCAGGAAAAGGGCTACCAAGCCACTTCTGAACCAGAGACAACGTCAGAAGCATCTTACCTGGGCTGTGGAGAAAAAGAACTGGACTGTTACTTAGTGGTCCAAAGTCCTCTTTTCAGATGAAAGTAAATTTTGCATTTCATTTGGAAATCAAGGTCCCAGAGTCTGGAGGAAGACTGGAGAGGCACAGAATCCATGTTGCTTGAAGTCCAGTGTGAAGTTTCCACAGTCTGTGATGATTTGGGGTGCCATGTCATCTGCTGGTGTTGGTCCACTGTGTTTTCTGATGTCCACAGTCAACGCAGCCATCTACCAGGAAGTTTTAGAGCACTTCATGCTTCCTGCTGCTGGCCAACTTTATGGAGATGCTGATTTCATTTTCCAACAGGACTTGGCACCTGCCCACACTGCCAAAGCAACCAGTATCTGGTTTAAGGACCATGGTATCCCTGTTCTTAATTGGCCAGCAAACTAGAAAATCTATGGAGTATTGTGAAGAGGAAGATGAGAGACACCAGACCCAACAATGCAGAAGAGCTGAAGGCCACTATCAGAGCAACCTGGGCTCTCATAACACCTGAACAGTGCCACAGACTGATCGACTCCATGCCACGCCGCATTGCTGCAGTAATTCAGGCAAAATGAGCCCCAACTAAGTATTGAGTGCTGTACATGCTCATACTTTTCAGTTGGCCAAGATTTCTAAAAATCCTTTCTTTGTATTGGTCTTAAGTAATATTCTAATTTTCTGAGATACTGAATTTGGGATTTTCCTTAGTTGTCAGTTATAATCATCAAAATGAAAATAAATAAACATTTGAAATATATCAGTCTGTGTGTAATGAATGAATATAATATACAAGTTTCACTTTTTGAATGGAAATAGTGAAATAAATCAACTTTTTGATGATATTCTAATTATATGACCAGCACCTGTATATAAATAAATATATACAAAATATAATAATAATAAATTGTATATACAGGTCTGCTATAGATATACTAGAATGTAGGGTGATTAAATAAATATGAGGTTACTGCACAGTGGGAGAACATTTAACTGTTCATGGGGTAGATTGCCTGGGGAAAGAAACTGTTCTTGTGCCTGACTGTCCTGGTATTCGGTGCTCTGTAGCGCCGACCAGATGGCAAGAGTTCAAAAAGGAGATGGCATGGATGTGAGGGATTCAGAATGATTTACATGTAAATATTTTCAAAATATATACTGTATGTGTGTATTTATATATACATAATAAATATACACAGTACACATACTATATAAACAAAAACTATATTATATATTATATAAACAAAAACTTTTGGATGTGATTAATCGTGATTAATCATTTGACAGCATTAATACATACATATATAATATATGTATACCTTAACCCATGTCAAAAATGCCAAACATTTTTTGTCCTGTCACGTTCAGTTAGTTTGCATCTCTGATTAGTGTCGGTCATTCTATAGTAAAACAGAAGTCGAATATGAAATGCTGCACTGGTTCCCTCTTACTCAGTACTTTGTGCTGGAATTTGCGATCTGCTTCTGTGAACAGTAAGCCCCACCTACTATTATTTGATTGGCCATTTCTAATTATTGGGGGGACTTGTCCCTGCCAATGACTATGGTGGTTACTAACTTTGTCTTCTGTCTTTCTAAAAAAAAAAAAAAAAAAAAAAAACGAAAACAGAAAGTGTTAGTTATTGTATTGTGAAATGCATTTCAGGTCCTGGTCTGGCATTCATAGCGTATCCTAAAGCTGTGACCATGATGCCGTGGTCTCCATTGTGGGCCTGCTTGTTCTTCATGATGCTCATCTTCCTCGGGCTTGACAGTCAGGTGACAAATGCACACATTTTGCAAACAATTTCTTCAAATTAATAATTCAACCAAGAATATTCCATTATCTTATCAGCATGTTTTGTCACACATGTCATTTTTCTGTTAAATACAAACACACACACACAAAAAAATTGGGTTTATATTTTCCTTTAATATTTACAGCATTTCATATCTTATTTCAAACATGAATTACTGTTTTTCTATAATGTTGCAGTAGAACTGCTGTTATGGTTGTTTATAGAGGCCTCATAAATTTGGACACTTTCATTTGAATTTTAATTACATTTTAGTAATACAATGTGTTTTTGTCATTTTACTACATCATGTATTACAACACAAATACAGCAGTCCTCGAAGGTTTTCCAGCAGTGCGATATTCTAGTGATAACAGAACTCCAACTATTTTACCGTTTATATCACTCGGCTTGTGGTATTCATCACAGTGAGTATCATGGTGGATGCCCAAATCCACTATAATTTTATAAGTAATAATGTTTTTGTGTCACAGAATGTAGTTTTAAGAGGTTTTTAGGCGAGAATGCAGTTGTTTAACTTCAATATTCCAGTTCTTATGGAATTTTCCGCTAGCTCTAATGTCTCTGTAGTGGTTAAATATTAAATATAATTTGTTTTGGGTAAATCTCGCAGGCAATCTTTGGTCTCATTAATCTATTATTTGTTCCAGAGGTGAGGGCAAAATCTCATCACACTGCCTTTGTACTTTTGACTGAATTGCCTAGCAGATTTTATGATGAGACTGAAACAGGGTTGTAAACAAGTTTTTTTTACTTTTAAAAACACCTTGTAAGACGCAGCCAACAAATGGACTGAGCATCGCTGTCATCGGAAATCACCCTTAACAGATGAAAGGATAGTATGACAAAGAGCCTATCACTTTCCTCAGTGGACATTCAAACTAATGATTTATTGTGAATATGAGATTGAGCTGAAGAATGAATGCTGTATCAGATGCAGGTAATCACACTCGCTCAGTCTATCTCTCTCTCATAATATTCTACTATACATACAGTGAGCTTTTAGAACAGTAATACATTAAGCTTTCAGTGAAGCAACTCAACGTTCCTTCGTTACTACTTCTAAAGTGACATTTTGGAATTAGTAACAGAGGCTTGGACTCAGATGTTAAATTTTCAAACTGAGATTTGAATCCTTGGCAGAAGAAAGTAGTTCTGCACAAAAGAGTGTTTTTAAAGACACTCCATTGCTCAGTTATTTTTAATTCATGTTAAAAAAACATCCCACGAACCCGCTCCGAAGTCCCAATTTGAATCAAAAGATTCGTGATACACAATCTGATTGGAGCGCTTCAAAACAGTGAATCATTTTGCAACGCACTGGTTTAACTGATTCAGAGTTTCAAAAAGCTTAGCTGATACAGTGTTTGCGTTGTTGATGTGCGTTGTTAACAGATTGCACTAACATTACTTAGGCTTATAGCCTTTTCCTGGAGTTGGGTCAACCTCTAGATAGAGAAAAAACATTTCAACACCCACCCCCCCAAATGTTAATGTATTTGGTCTTGGCAGAATAGATCTGCTAGCCTGACTACGTGAGACTTCGTACTTACGCTCAATTTCAGTTTGCTTCTGTACTCAGTCTGATATAGCAAACCAGCTCCCAGATTATCTCCGGCTCCACAGCAGCCGTCCAACCAATGAACAGAGGGCGGGCTGAGAGCCATGACGTAGACGCTAAGCACCGAATTTAAGATAGTTTAGGTGAGGGAAATCTAAGACAACAGCGGACATGGAGACACGGGATGCTATTCGCTCTGTTGTGGAGAATATTCCCGGCATTTGCCAACTGAAGCCTGAACAAAAAGAGTGTTTGGTTCACATTTTGAATGGAGGTGATGTTGTGGCCCTACTCCTGCTCCGGTTTTGTGAAAAGTTAAATTAATTAAATTTACCGTGGATGCGTAGATTTACTTCACATAATCTGCAAAAGTCGTTCACAGCCATTTTCACTCCGGTATTTCACTCGATGGTTTTGTTTTCGCCACATACCTGTGTTTACAGCGGAAGTTCGAGGTGGCTGAGCCGGCGCATAACATATGTCATAACCAACTGTTATGTGATTGGCTTATGGGTACACCAATGATTTTAAACTTCAGACAAGCGCACTGCAAATGCTCAAGTGAATGCCAACCATCCATTTAAATGTAAAGTAGCAAGCTCATTGGCTGTGTATGCAACAAGAACCAATCAGCTTATGCCAAGTCGTTTAACACTGTGAATACAATCAGTTATGTTAATACCCGTCAGTCTGCACCATTTAGAGTTTCATGACTGAACTATATATATTTATATATATATATATATATATATATATATATATATATATATATAGTACATGCATATGTTTTTTTTTTTTTTCAGCTATTTAATTTTTATGGTTTTAGTTGTAGGTAATGATAATAACCCTGTGTTACATTCCTCTCTTTGTAGTTTGTGTGTGTGGAGAGTCTTGTGACTGCAATCGTGGACATGTATCCCAAAACTTTCCGCGTGGGTTATCGGCGAGAGCTTCTCATCCTGGGAATGTCTGTGGCTTCGTTCTTCGTGGGTCTAATAATGTTGACAGAGGTAAAGTCATATGGTTTTTTACAAACGTGTTCATGATTATGTTTCTCAGTGCTGATGTTTAGCACAACAGTTTTCCATCCCAGTCTACCCCAGGTGGATCTGTTGTAAGCACGTGTTGACACAATAATTAATCTCATAAAAAAACCATAATACATGACAATGAAAAAACCAGGTGTCTTATTTGTCAAAGACAAGCAGATTTGCTGTTTACATGATCAAGTTGTGTTTGTCCTTACGGATATACCTGGATTAATTTAGTTGATTGTTAACTTGGTGAACAGTTTTTAACATGTTTGTAGTGGACTTTTCCCTATAAAGATGGTGTCTTGGCATATTGCTGTCAGCACCTGGCACGTTACTGTGGTTTCCTGTTTTGCATTTATGGCTGAAGTGAGGGTAAAAATAGGCCTGCATTCAGGCTGAGACAGGAGGAAGCTCTCCGCCAGTAATGTGCAGTCAGGTGAACACTTTCACTCTGCATTTCATGAATAAAGCCATCCAACTGTGGAACGAAGCCTCTCCGATGTGGAATGTCACACATTCTCTGTTACTAGGATGAGAGGGAGATGAGGATGCTCTTAAAGCTTTGCTATTCTCCATATGCCAGTAGTGCTCTCTTAGATCCATAAAATGCATTGAGCGTGTGTGAGCATCCTGATATTGTTTATGACTCATGCCATGGCTACATACTCTGTTGTCTTGTGTGTTTGTCCTGTATTCCTCTGACTGTGCATGACTCTGCTCTGTTAGGGTGGCATGTACGTGTTCCAGCTCTTTGACTCGTATGCAGCCAGTGGCATGTGTCTGTTGTTTGTGGCCATCTTTGAGTCCATCTGCATTGGCTGGATCTATGGTAAGAGATTGCTTTGTTTTGGTGTGTCGCAGTGTTCATCACTTAACATCTTTATTATTAAGCATCTATAGTCCCGACATCCTCAGCTGAGCACTCTCGCTCTAATGCAGTTTTTAACCCTTTAACTGCCAAATGTTACGTAAGCATTATGTCCCATAATGATTTAAATACAATGAGAGCATATCTTTATATTTAATCACCTGAAGTAGCGATAACCTGTGATAATAAGCTCATGAAATTACTATTGAATTAGGTCTTGTAACACATTGTGCCATGCCAGTAGATGCCAGCTTTTCTGTCTGAATTATTGGTGTAAATGGTGAGGCTTTAAACAGTATCACCACATTTCTATAACCATTATGCCATCTGCTGGCAAGAGTCAGACAGTGCATGTAATGGATCATTGAAATATGTTTGCAGCAGAAATACAGTGCATTTCAGTGTCCTTTCAATACATGTGCTATTTATGTTGTATATAAATACATACAATCTGACAGTTTAAGTGAAAAGTGTAAAGTGTAAGTGTCTTTATCCTCAGGTAGCGACAGGTTTTATTTGAACATTGAGGACATGATTGGATACAAGCCCATCTTCTTCATCAAATGGTGCTGGAAGTTCTTCACACCAGGCATCTGTGCTGTGAGTTGAATTGGATGTACAGAGAGTCAAGTACATTTTTACAGGCTGTGAATGATTAATGTTAATTATTGGCCATATGATTGTCATTTCAGGGCATCTTTCTGTTCTTCTTGATCAAGTACAAACCGCTGAAGTATAATAATGTGTACACATATCCAGACTGGGGTTATGCCATTGGCTGGATGATGGCCATGTCCTCTATGGTCTGCATCCCTCTGGGAATCTTATTTCAGATCTGGAAGACGGAGGGAACTTTCCGTGAGGTAAAGACCTTTTTTAAAAAAAAAAAATATTTATTGTGAGCATGTACATTTTGTGTGTGCTATATAATATGGATTGTCTATTCTGCGCAGCAGAGTCAAAGTCTGAGACCACTAGTGTAAAGTAGGTAACGCTTTAGATTAGAGCACACATATTCACAAGTTAATAGAGTTAATAGTGAATAGTGTTCCCTAATCTAAAGTGTTACTGAAAATTATTCATTTATTTATTTATTTTTGCTAGTCTTTTCATTGCAAATTATAGTTCCAGCATAACAATTAAAGTGAAACTGAAAAACAAACATGAATTACATGTCTCTGTATTTGGTTTACCTTTTGCTTTAATGACTCTAGAGTGACATGAGCAGAAGCTGATGATCGTGATTGCTCTAAAGAGCATCTTGAGTTTCAATGGAAGCATGAATGTCTGACTGTCTGGACAAAAATCATATTATAAATTACACTGTTACATTTAATAAGCCACCTAGAAGCCACCAGGTTCACCTTGAGTGTTGTAAAGGGCATTATAAATAAATCTTGATTGATTGATAGAAGTAGAGCACAATATGAATATGAATGTGCTTTCTTAATTTTCCATAATGTTTCTTTAATTTTCCAAAAAATATTTTTAATTATTAGCTTCCAATCAAGCTATACTGTCAGTTATGAGCATGCCTTCTTCAATTCATTCAGTCATTTAGCATATATTCAGATTTCTGCATTGCTCTTTGTAGCCGATAAACACTGAAGGCATGAGTCATCATTTCCAACCTCCTTCTCTGTCCTTGATTCACCCGACCGAACCTCTCTTACTGCTGCCAACAATGTAAGATAGGAGCTAGAAAGTGCATATTTACAGCATGTACTTGAGAGAAAAAAACATAATATTTCTTGAGGTGCCATGACATGGCAAAGATGAAAGTTGTTGTGGCGTAGCGGGAGTGTGGAGATGCCACAGTGCGGGCGTGACGCGGGCGCTGCCCTGCCCTGACCCCATTGTGCCATGTCTTATTGATTGTGTCTGCTTCAGAAAGCATGTGATGAGGTTAGTGTACTACTCGGCGTCTCAATCACTAATTCTGCATTGATTTCCACCAACAATCTAAACATCTTTAAAACAAGCAAGATAAGACTTGTTTGCAGAGAAAAATAGCTTAAGTTTATTTTTCTTATTCCATTGGAAAGTGTTTGTCATATTTATTCTTAAAACAAGAAGGAACAAGTGATTTATCAAAAAAAGAGTAGTATTTTTTTTTTTTTTTTTTTTTTTTTTTTTTTTTGTGTAAAACATAAGTACAGAATAATAATCAAGTAGGTCTATGATACCTGGATAAGCATTCCAGTTCTTTTCAATGGCAGCTGCTCAGCTGGCACACAAATCTAACATCTTTGCATGTGGGACCACATATTGTCTTGAGCCAGTCACCTGAGCCTTAAATGTCATGTGATTGTTCAGTCTGGAGTAGCAGAAAAATGGTATCACAAAATGAAATGGCGGAAAGCGGCACAAGCCCTCAAACCCTTTGCTACTGACTGCCCCAAGCTGTGATGGCAAAGAACTAGAAATACACTTTTTTTCTAAAAAAAAGCATCAAAGCATCACCAGTAGTGAATGTATGAACCTTGAACCCTTGCTTATATAGTAAAATATTCATGTAGCATCTCATAAATGTAAGTTACTGTAATGTAAGAACTCTCTGTGGTTTGTAACTTCCCTCAAATGCACTGCTCATTATCATACGAATGTAATTGCAGAGGATCAAAAAGCTGACCACACCCAGCCCTGACCTGATAATGAGGGGACGCCTCAGCTCCAGGGGTCCCTGCGCTATCAATGACGCTGATGCCAAAATGAGGGCGGATGGCAAGATCTCCACCATCACAGAGAAGGAGACACATTTCTAAACCCAAGACACGGACATCACCGGCACAACAGACAGAAAAAGTGAAGAAACAAATATGTTTGCATTTATTTTTAAAGAGAGATCTATTATCACATTTGTAGTTGCTTTTTTGCACAAGCAGGTAACACATCACAATTTAACGTCATGATTAAAAACTGAGTTTTGTATCAGAGTGTATCTAAATCTAGATAAAAATGTTGTCGTATTGCCTCACTCTTTGTCACATTAGTCATTTCTGTACTTGTAGAATGAAGCCAAGGTAAGCCAATGTGCTGTGAAATGTTTTTACACATTGGCTCTTGGCTCTGTGCAGATTACTGTAGAGTACAATTCTAATGGATAGAAGATGTTTATGACCACTCCAAACGTTGGCTGTATGTTTGTAATTGAGGCTCAGTGTTGTCAGATACGCTGTGATTCGCTGTCCTTCAGCTAGCATTGACTCGCGGGGCGAGCATGACGTAGCAAGCCCATTCGCCATGGCGTCTTACGCGGCTCAAATTCTTGGTCATTTCACACCAATTAAACTGAGTTTAATTGAAGGTGACAGACCAAACGCAGTTTATCATTTTTTTTTGTTATTATTTCAGGCTGGTGGTTCAAGAGTCATCTGGACACACTCGTCATGAACCTCTCATTAAGGTTCATAAAAATTATGTCTTAATAGTGTGATTTTTGTGTTACGATGTTAAAGGTCAGTCTGATGGTAAAAGAAGTGTAGATGAAGCTTTTGGTTTGTGTGTGAGGATGCTGTGGAACACAAAAGTGCACATTTTAAACAGTTATTTTCATAGCAGTACCGTAAAATGAATCCATTCGATTCAGTAAATTCAGTGATAAGTCTGCGTTCACATTCAGATTACAAAAATGGCATGTCAGAGTTATTAATGATGTACTGATGCACCGTTGTTTAACACGTACACAAACGAAAGCTAGACCTGAGGGTGTGTGTGTGTTATGACCACTACAATGTAGAGGACATTTGGTCAACTGTTCCTTTAATGGTATAGATACAGTAATAAATAGATTAGATGTAGAAAGATTGATACCATCTAAAATATAAAAGGCCACTAATCAGATGCTAGCTCATTCCCTAAGAGAAACTGCAAGCGACAAAGAAGTAGTTCTTCTTTCATGTCTATTTTAAGTGATTGTATCCCAGATATTGATATCCATTAAGTCATTAGGAAGCAGTGCAAATGTGTTCTAATGACCCTTGCAATTCAACAGCCATAAGTACTTTGATCAAACAGTGCTGGGTCTGTAATGTACTATCACTTTTTGTTCGTAGTATACTCAGGATGCACTGCAAGCCCTGTGCACATGCATGCAATCTTTGGTCTGGTCTGTTCCATCGTGACATTATCACTTTGTGCAAGTAAACTTGTTTGTGTTTTAATAGCCTGTTAACTTTTCAGATATATGTATATTTTTACATTTCTTTAGTTGTTTGGTGTAATATTTCTTGATGAAAAAAAAAAAAACTGTTTCTCTGAGGACTTTTGATATGTCATTCAACAATCAAGTTCTAGGTATATGATGGAATATATATGTGCTGTTTACACAAATTTTGGTATTCACAGGACATATGAATTGTGTGCTTACTCATTTTTAAAAATAAAAGTTAAAAAGGAACATACCTGTTTGGTCGTCTCAGTCATTTTAGCTATTTTTAAAAGTAAACACTGTGACTTCTGTAGAAATGTAAGTGTACATATTTTAGGAAAGTGTATTAGATTTTATGTTTTATTTTTTAACATGCTAACCCTAGTATGAGTAGAACAGAGTTGAGAAAAAGGTCTTCAGTGTTACGACAACTACCTTGTTTATGCATAGCTTGTATATTGGCAAGCTACAGTTTTAAATTCAACTACAGTAAATCTACCTTTAACTTTCAAATGATACTCTAGCCTCACTACAAACTGCCAAATTATTTTGCTAATAATTGCTAATGAAGTTGATGCGGAAATAACTTTGAAAAAAAAAAAAAAAAAAAAAAAAAAAAATATATATATATATATATATATATATATATATATATATATAAAACAACTTATAATAATGTATAGCTTATTTCTTGATAAACTTTAAAATAATTATGACCTCTCATTCCATCCTGATGATCCGATGATAGCTGCTCGCATCTCAGCTTGTCTAAAAGACATTTCTTGCTGGATGAAGGACCATCACCTTCAACTAAATCTTGTCAAGATAGAACTGCTTTTGGTTTCAACAAACCCATCACTTCATCACAATTTGATCATTCATTTAGGTGCATTAACCATAACTCCTTCAAAAACAGCAAGAAACCTTGGAGATATGATTGATGATCAGCTGAATTTCTCAGACCACATTGCTGAAATTGCAGAGTCCTGCAGGTTTGCTTTATTCAACATCAGGAAGATCAGGCCCTTTCTTTCGGGAACATGCTTCACAACTCCTTGTTCAAGCTCTTGTTTTGTCCAGCCTTGACTATTGCAATGTTCTCTTGGCAGGTCTTCCAGCCAGTTCTATCAAACCGCTACAATTAATCCACAATGCGGCTGCAAGATTAGTCTTTAACGAGCTGAAAAGATTGCACGCCACACCTCTGTTCATCAATTTGCATTGGCTACCAATAGCTGCTTGCATAAAATTCAAGGCATTGATGTTTGCTTACAAAACCAACACTGGCTCTACACCCCTTTGTCTAAATTCACTACTTCAGACTTATGTGCCTCTAGAAGCTTGCGTTATGCAAATGAACTGTGCATTATTGTGCCATTCCAAAGAGGCACAAAATCACTTTCACAGACTTTTTCATTAACTGTTCCCTCCTGGTGGAATTCTCTGCCCAACTCAATCCGAGCAGCTGAATACTTAACCATCTTCAAGAAAAGGCTAAAATACATGTCTTCCATCTTTTTTGACCTTCTAACTCTAGCACTCTCTATTCTAATTATATTTTATCTATTTGTTTTCTTTTTTTAATTTAAAAAAGCCCTCTAACACTTGCACTCTCTATTCATTTTCTAACTGCCTGTTTTTTTGGGGTTTTTTTTAATTAAAAAAAGGACTCTAACATTAGACTGGCTCGTGCAGGTAACCCCTGAAGACCTTAGACAGGAACAGTGAGTGCATTTCTTGTATGGGCAGCACCCACGCTGAGACTGCACTCACTGGGACAGACTGCTCTGATTGCGAGAGCATGAGTCTCACCCTTCTTCACTCTTTCACAAAGCTGGTCCTCCCCCGTCTGCTCTCCCATTTCTCCCCTCTCAGGAGCCTCGGATTAAGATACAGCGGGGCAACATGACTGATTTATCAGGCTTGAGTGAACTCACACCGGCACAGGTCACACTTGCCTCATTCTCCCATGCAGCACCTCGATTTGCCAGTGCATTTCACACGTGAGGGTCAGCACCTCTCCCCGGCAGATGTGAGCCTGGTTTATGCCAGAACGCTCACTGACAATTCAATGGCTAGTGGCATTATTCAGATGGGGACGTCTTGTTTCCGCAGAGTTTTCCAGAGGATGCTCGGCCTCATGTCAGTGATCCCCTGCGATTCCGTTGGGCCTGTTTCACATGCAGCCCCTCCAATTTTGGCTCAAAGCCCATTACTGTCCCACTCTTGGCACCTGAGATTTCTTCGCTTCAAGGTGACACACTGCTACATCAGAGCTGTGGTCACTTGGAAGGCCACTTGCCTATTTCAGACAGATGTCCCACTGGGACTGACCTTCAGAAGGAAGGAGGTCATGACAGATGTCTCCAACTAAGGTAGTGGAGCACTGTAGGAGGGCAGATTGGTGATGATAGCAAATTTTCTAGAACCAAAAACCTTTCTACCAGCCTTAAAAGGGCACTGCACCCTGGTCCATTCAGACAACATGACGGTGGTAGCCTTTATAAATCACCAAGGTGGTGTCAGGTCATGTTCCCTTCACAGGATGGCGAGATGCCTTGTCCTATGGGCACAGTGCAACCTACTCTCACTGAGGGCAGACTGAACCAAGGAGTGGACATGCTTTCTCGGGGCAATGTATATCCAGGAGAATGGAGACTACACCCTCAAGTGGTTCAAATGATTTGGTCTGTCTTTGGGAGGGCAGAGGCGGAAGACAACTTTCACTGCCCAACATATTTCTAGAAGAAGTGAGATGCTCTGGCCCACAAATGGGCCAGCCCTTGCCTGTATACCTTCTCTGATTCCCCTGCTCCCTCAGGTCATCAGATGTGTCAGGGAAGTCAGGTGCTTGGTCCTCCTGGTAGCCCCTCTCTAGAAGAATCAGACGTGGTTCCCCGATTTAATCCAGCTGCTATCAGCAGCTTCTTGGCCAATTCCATTGAGGAAGGACCTTCTCTCTCAAGTGAGAGGCATGATCTGTCATCCCCAGCCCTAGCTGTGGAGCCTTCATGTTTAACCCCTCAACGGGAGTCTTTGCAACTCTCCGCGAGGGTGACTATCACCATTTTGGAAGCTACAGCCCTGTCTACAAGACGTCTCTACACCCTTAAGTGGTCAGTCTTTTCTGACTGGTGTGCAGAACTGAACAAGGACCTGTCCTCTTGGGATGTGTCAGCCGTGCTAATCTTTCTGCCAGAGCTACTGGATAAGGGGGGTGTACCCCTTCCATGCTCAAAGTATATGTGGCAGCCATTGTGGCGAATTACATTCTCATGGCTGACCAGTCAATTGGTAAAAATTATCTTGTCATTAAGTTCATGAGTGGAGCTTAGAGACTGAATTTGCTTTGTCCTCATACTGTGTGGACATAGGACTTATTCATAGTCCTTAGGGCCCTACGAGGCCGTCCCTTTGAGCCACTCCAGTTGGCTGAATTATTGGTCCTATTGGAGTGAGGGCCCACTCCACCAAAGAAATGTCCTCCTACTGGGCTTGGTCCAGAGGAGTTTCTGTTGGTGATATCTGTAAGGCTGCTGACTGGTCTTCACCGTCTACCTTCACCAGGTTTTATAACTTGGACATCCCTGCCCTTCAGGCACAGATTTTGTCAGAAATCTGCCTAATTTACATAATCACCCTGTATAAGTGGAGAAGGTATTGCGATGTAAACTCCAGCCTGGTGGCTTGGATCTCATAATTGGCTCATGGTTTTTAGGAACCCACATTACGGGTGCTCCGGGGCTAAGTTCACAGAGCTGCTTGGTTCTGCCCTTTCTTACAGCATGGCTCTATTGGATGTGTTTGCATCTCAGACAATCAATCGGAACGTATCTTGGGGCAGGCGCAACGCTTAGGTGCTGCTTGCTTCATTATGGATTAGAAGAGAGGAATACAATATAAGGTAGGGTGGCAAATAGGTAAATAAGTGTAGGTTTGCAATGTCTATTTGTTTACATGCATTAATCAGAGTGTAAACAGTGAGAGGCAGGTGGGACGATTAGGTGCCATGGGAAATAATAGAGGAATAAAATATAAAATGGAAATAAAAATAAAATTCTTGGAGAAATCCGTCTCCTCCATGTTCTATATTTGCCGCAATTTTCAAAATACTCCAGACAATGCAATGCAAGCTCCACCTTGATCTAATGATTGACAGGGTGGGGGGGGGGGGCATGATTGGCTTGGAATGCATTTTCAAATCCACATTGACTTAAACTACATTCATCGCAAGGTATTTAATGTGAGAAGCGATTAGTCCGCAGAAGAGATGGCAGCGCGTGAGTGCTTTGCTTAATACTCTGTTTGTAGATCTGTTGTTTAAATTATTACTTGTTGCTAGGAAGGAATATTTAATTTTCTATTTATTTATTCCTTCCCTTTCTAGCTTGTACTTATTTGAACAATGCCTGAAACTTGGTATTACGAGCACTTCTTGTGTCTGTTTGCCTCTTTAAGAAGTATTGCTCTATGTATTCCCCAATTGTAAGGCGTTTTGGATAAAAAAAATATCTGCAAAATGACTAAATGTAAATGTTAATGAAAAGACAGAATTTTTTTTTTCTTGACACTTTGTCTGAAAAGTGTGATACACAGACATGACATGAATGAATGAATGAATGAATGAATGAATGAATGAGCCATTTATATAGTGCTTTCTTGTGTATTTCTGTACACCCAAAGCGCTTTACATTCATATGAGGGGGTCTCTCCTCAACCACCACCAGTGTGCAGAATCCACTTGCATTGGCATTGCTCAGTCTTATCAGATCTTGTGTCTCCTCCATGCATTTGTAAGGGGGACATACCAAAAGAAAAGACTCTAGTATGCCACTCTTGTGAATCTAGACTCAAAACACAGAAATAGTTTATGGGGGGTAGAAATTTACACATAGAAATATTCATCCTTCAAATCCAGCCTCAAAAAGATACAGCGCAGAGATTACAAGAAATAAATAAAGTTGGACTTGCAGAGTAATGAGACCCTAGAACAGCTGTTCCCAAATATGGTCCTGCAGTTCCTCCAACAGTATACAATGGCTTTGTTTATATGCACAACTTTTGCTTCAATCGGACTGAATTAATTCAGATTGATGAATCTGAATGTAGTGTTTTCATGAACGCTAAATAAAGTGACTGGGTTGTTGTGCGTGTTTATATGTCACAAGCTTCAAATCAGAATTCATTTTTTGACATGCACACACTGCATGCATATAGAGAGTTTCCTGCTGTTTGTGCATAATAACCGTTCTCCTACACTGTTTCTTTATTTGTTTTAAACAGCAGAATTAATATTTATCCAATTCTGGTCATAACTTGGCGAAAACGAGCATACAATCGCTGTGTCATGCTGCTTATATTTATCATGCAGTAAAATGTCCCTCCCAGTGTCCAAAACCGTGTGGATGATAATCCGAAACAAGGACTGGTGGGACATTGTCCTGCTCTACTACACAGTTGCTGAGTGAAAGGAGAGTTTTATAATGACAGGACACGCATTTATACAACACTTTATTGAAAAGTAAGAACCTCTCGTTCTGCTCGTCATATGTCAGTATGCTATTTCTATGTCACTGCACATGCGCAGTCATTTTAATTTCGTGATTCAATCAAATCAAGCATTTACATGCACTCTCAATCTTATTAGAAAAGGAATAAACCACCCATTTCAATCTGATCGAAATTTCACTCGGATCGACCTCAGTAGGATTGATTAAGATGTTTACATGAATGCTTTTCAGTCCAATTGAGCCGTCAATCCAATTACAAATGGATTATTTTGGTTGCATGTAAATGTAGCCATTTAGGATGTCTCTCTCATTTTACCCAACCATTTTATATTTCAAACTCCATACTAAAGAGCTGATGAGTTGAATCAGGTGTGTTTTATTAGGGAGACATAAAAAATTTACAGAGTTGGACCAGGACCAGAAAGGAAAACCACTGCCCTAGAGCAACCCTAGAGTCATGCACCTGGAGAAGTGGGATAAGTTGTAGCAACCAATAAATTGCAGAGATCCTATTCTAGCTGCAGAAGTGGTCATTCCTAGACAGATTTTCCATATGGTGTAGCAGTGACTGACATAAAAGTGAACTAAATCACATATACCTTCCCAAGATAGACAGAGGTCATGGATAAATACCTGAGGATGTGGGATAATAGCTTGAATTTGTTACTGATTTTTTTTTTTTTTTATTCAGCTTTTGTGCTGTTTATTTTAAACATTATGTCACAAAATGATGCATATCCGTAGGATCAATGTTCTTGATAGTCTAAATAATGCCTGCTGGTTTTTTGATTTGGATTTAGCCAGTGATTACTGCTGTTCCTTTAGGTAAAATTACAATGTTAATAGAATTTATACATAAAAAAAACATCTCAGGCTATGCATGTAACCATGGTTCCCCAAAGGGAACGAGACACTGCGTCGAAATGCTATGGGAACGCCTTCAGAGTGACCACGGTCTGAATCACATGTGTAATCAGTCCAATGGAAGGGTGAGACGTCACAGGTGGGGTGACTTAGCGACCAGGAACCTTAAAAGCACATGCGGTGGAACTGGCATCAGTTTCTAGGAGTGAAGCAAGCACTGGCAGGGATGCCAGAAGTGTGGCACTGAGACGCAGCATCTCGTTCCCTTCGGGGAACCATAATTACATGCGTAACCTGAGACGATCCCGTTCAGGAACTCGAGCAGCGTCAAACGGGATCGTACTGGGGACCTCAGCCTCCGTGCACCGTGGAGGAAACGTGTAACTAGGTTCTTGCCCACTGACTGGCCACCAAGAGGGGCGTGGTAGGCCACAATAGCCGCCACATAAACTTTAAGGGTGGAGTGGGTCAACCCTGTAGAGAAACGGGCCTGCAGGAACTACAGAACTGTACCAATCGGGCAATTGACGGGGTCGATCTGGCGGTCTCCGCACCATGAAGTGAAAATTTTCCACTTCAGGGTGTACAGTTTCCTCGTTGAGGGAGCTCTGGATTGAAGGATGGTCTCAACAACCTCCGTTGAGAGACCGGAGGCTATGAGCTGTGCTCCCTCAGGGGCCACACCCACAACTTCCACAGTTCCGGGTGAGGGTGGATGATAGTGCTCCCCGCCTGTGAGAGGAGGTCCCTCCTGACAGGAATCTCCCATAGAGAGCCGTGGAGGAGAGAAATCAGGTCCGAGAACCATACTCAGCCCAGCCAGAATGGGGCTATTAATAGCAGACGAACCCTGTCCCGGCGCACTCTAGCCAGAACGCCCGGGAGCAGAGTGATCGGGTTAAAAGCGTACAGACGAAGACTCGGCCAAGCTTGCACCATAGCATCCAGTCCCAAAGGAGCTAGAGGAATCAGAGAGAACCAGAGGGGACATTGCGATATCTCCTGAGTCGCAAAGAGGTCCACTTGAGCCTGGCCAAAGAACTCTCCATATCTGCTCCACCACCTCGGGGTGAAGCATCCATTCCCTGGGCTTCGGCCCCTGCCTCGACAGGATGTCTGCTCCCATGTTGAGATGCCCAGGAATATGCACTGCTCTCAGCGAGAGGAGTTTGCCCTGGGACCACACAAGGATCTGGTGCACCAGCTTGTACAAGGGGCGCGAATGCAGATATAAGAGACCACCGATGTGCTGTCGGTGCGCACATGGTGACCTCTTAGGTCTGGGAGAAAGTGTTTCAGAGCTTTAAACATGGCCAGCATCTCCAGCCAATTGATGTGCCACATCAGACGGCGGCCGCTCCACAGACCGCGGGTAGGGTGTCCACTCATGACCGTTCCCCAACCGGTGCGGGACACATCTGTCACTAGCATTACACGGCGACAAGGAGCTCCCAGCACCAGGCCCTGAGACAAGAACCAAGGTTTACTCCACATATCTAAGGCACGTATGCATCACCTCGTGACCTTGATCGTGCGGAGCGGGTTTCCCCTCAGGGAGAACCCCTTGGTCTTAAGCCACCACTGTAGGGGTCTCATGTACAGCAGGCCAAAAGTTATTACGTTATTATGAACAGGCCAGAAGGCGCAAGCGGGGCGTCCATGAGGCAAACCCTATCTTTCTCTCTCATGCCTGAAAGGGTCAGCCACAAATTCCACTATCGCTATCGCTGCCACCATAGCTGCCATGGAGTGCCCAATGGCACGGGCGGTCTCCTTAGTTGCACGGAGAGACAAGTCAGCGGTTTGCCTAAGTTCTGAAATATCTTCAGACTCCTCGCCCTCATCCAACTCCTTCAGCAGATCGGCTTGGTACGCCTGTAACACAGCCATTGTGTGCAGACACGCACCAGCCTGACCTGCTGCCTCATACCCCTTGCCCACAGCGCAGATGTCGTACGTAACGGCTTGGTGGGCAATGCCGGAGCCTTCAGAGATGATGCCACACCATGCACAATCCCAGAGAGAGGGTGCCAGATCTGGCTGATGAGAAAGAAGATAGGGACTCGCCCGTCTCCATTCCCTCCACCAGATTGACTTGCGAACCCCACGAGCGCAGCTGTTGCTCTGCCTCGGCAGAAGCGGGGCCAGCACCGTGAGGAACGCTGGTGAAGGCTTCCTCCTCGAAGAGAGCCTTCCGGGAGCAAAGTGTACGCAGGGTAAGCCACTCGCAATGAGGGCAGTTGGCTCCCTCGAGAGCCGACTCTGTGTGGTTCGCTCTAAGCAGACCACGCACAGACTGTGTGTATCCCCGCTCGTGATGTAGCAAGGGCAGGGAGCGTCTTGTAACGCGATCTGCTTTCACCCTTATGCTTTGTCATATATTTGGCTTTAGACATGCTGTTTAATGGGGACAGACAACACCAAATAATACTGACAAACGAGAATGACTGTACACACATAGAGCGCTTGCTGAATGACAGAAAGCTGACGCCGGTTCCACCGCACGTGCTTTTAAGCTTGCTGGTCGCTACGTCACCCTACCCGTGACGTCTCACCCTTCCATTGGACTGATTACACATGTGGTTCAGAGCGTGGTCATGCAGAAGACGTTCCCATAGCATTTTGACGCAGCTCAAGTTCCTGAAGGGGAACTGCCATAATTTTACAAGTTCATGTAATGTATATCGAAGAGAAGGTAAACATGTTTAGCTTGCTGTCTGTGATGAGTCATTCACAAGCCTCAACCCTAACCTGAAGTAACTAAACTATTTATTCAAGAGAGAAATCGGGAAACAGTAATTTGTAGAACTGGTGAAATAGTTTAAAGCATTTCCAAGTGGTCTAGTAAGTTTGATGTCACATGCATTATGGAGTCAAGTGATCCATTATGGAGAGATTTAAGGGCATGCTTTATGGAAATATGGAACTGATAGAACCCTGAAGGAACCAGGGTTGGAATCAAGTCCACTTCAGTTGCCAACGTTTAGAATTTCTGAAACAAAAAATGAGTCAGGGAGTCAAATGTTTTATTCTTGGAATGTGTTTGGCTGCAATAAAGAATCGGCAGCCAAACACCTTTGAAAACTTTGTCATTTGCCACATTGGTAAAAAAATAACACAGGAAGATGATGAACAGGAAGTTAAGAACTGAATCAGGGAATTGGGAGGAGACATTTGACACCAGTTGTTTTTCACATAATTCTGACTTGGTTGTGCTTTCTTCAGGTGCTGCTGTGGTCATGGGAAAGCTGTGGATATTATTGTAGACATCTCTCCCTAGGATGTTTACACTGCCATTTTAGAAACAGATGACTCTAATCGGGGTCAGTTCAGTTGTCAAGACAGGCCCAGTCCTCCAACAATATTCTGGCTGTGCCACATCACCATGAAATATATGTATATATATATATATATATATATATATATATATATGTGTGTGTGTGTGTGTGTGTGTGTGTGTGTGTGTAATTATTATTATTATTATTATTGTATTTTTATTTATTTTTTTGTGGCAGAAGTGCCTTAATAGGTTGGCAAACCACTGTGGTGTAATGAATGATGCCCTAATGTGCAATGCAGTTGCATGGATTCGCTGCTGAAACAGGTATACTTTTCTGTCATCTACATAACTCATACAGAAAATATGATCTGTCAACTAGTTATTGGTATCACCAGTACATTGAACTCAGCAAACATTAATCCCTTAATTTACAGTTTCTGCACATGGCTATTCTGGCAATAGGCCATGTGACCCATGAGTTGGGTAACCTTACCACTAAGTTTCTGGTAGCATGCAACCAAGTATGGTTTGCCGAAACATGACTGCTGGAGGACTGTAAGAAAACCTTGGGCACCTATTTGGACCTAATGCTCCTAAATTGTCCAAGGCCACTTGACACAGTTACAGCATACATTTTTTTCTTTAGGATGGCAGTAGTTCAGGCTCGACATTGCTATGTGACATAGGAGCAACATTTCTGACTGTATTCTACACCACAGTCACAGCCCTCTCACAGACCTTGTGTTGTTGAGATGTTCCAGGCTTTTTTCCAACCTCATCGACATTCACCAGGGGGTCCATATAAAGGGGTCCAAACAGTTAGGGTACCAGAGGAACAACTTAACAGACGTCTGGATTTTGACATCTCTGAACATGGGGTGTACCCTATAATTATCATCAAGCATATAGCATCAGTTCTGGCAGGTCACATTAGTCAAGCTCATATCAGCTGATGCTCAGATAATCCATGTCTACCTATAGGAATATGACATCTTTCACAGAATTCCTTTTTAATTTATGTTTTTAGATATCCTTCAGCTGCTTTCATTGTGTTGATCAGAAACTAATTTACCTTCCTCAATCCCCAGCTCCTCCTCTTGTCCAGTCAGAATTTGGCCTCTGAAATTGCTTCCATATATGCGACCCTGGACCAAAAAACCAGTCATAAGTAGTACAGGTATATTTATAGCAATAGCCAAAAATACATTGTATGGGTCAAAATTATCGATTTTTCTTTTATGCCAAAAATCATTAGGATATTAAGTAAAGATCATGTTCCATGAAGATATTTTGTCAGTTTCCTACCGTAAATATATCAAGACGTAATTTTTGATTAGTAATATGCTTTGCTAAGGACTTCATTTGGACAACTTTAAAGTCAATTTTCTCAATTTTTATTTATTTATTTATTTATTTTTTTGCAGCCTCAGATTCCAGATTTTCAAATAGTTGTATCTCGGCCAAATATTGTCCTATCCTAACAAACCATACATCAATGGAAAGCTCATTTATTCAGTACCGCCGCTCCCTATACGCAGAGTACACAGTTTGCGTAGGGCACCTACTCCCAGCGGGGGCACCATCCCTGTTGCTCAAAAAAAAAAAAAACCTGACACGCCATTCCCGCATCCACGCCCGCTCGCACCTCATGTTTGCGGCTGAATGAATGCAAATGATCATAATTGATGGACAAATATGCCCATGAAAATACATCAACAACCCGGCTCCAAGAAAAAAAGAAAAATAAAAAAAGATGAAAACGAAGCCCGTGCGTCACTTTCAGGTAGGCTACATCCATAATCCTGTGAAACTGTTTTGGGTGTTGAGGTTAATAACGTGTAATAATTTCACCACCACCAACGCATGTAATACTCTCTCCGAGTTTCCATGTTCCTTTACGAAAATTAGCCATGGTTTTAACACGAATAAAAAATAAAAAATAAATACATAAAAATCATGTTTCTTGTAGCCATGGTAACCGCAAATTAAATCTTGTTATTTAAAATAATAGTTTACAAAGAAGTATTAAGAATAAGATTTTATTTATTTATTTATTTATTATTTTTTATTTTATTTTTTTGTGGTTATAAAAACAAACCTAAGCCAACAACAGCCGTTAAAATGACTTAAAATGCATTATATAAAAACAATGAGGCAACCCTTCTGAAAAAAAAAACAAAAACAAAAAAACAATAGAACCATCACAGAAAATTCTAATACCAACACAAATGAAATCACAAATACAATTATAAACATTACAAACCATCAACTTTTAACCATTAAAACCATTAAAAAATGGTATTCTGTAGTGTGTTTTGGGACATATTCCATTAGGATGTATTGGTTTTAACAAGGCATCAATAGAAGGGGACCAATTAGAGACCAACATGGTCCATTACAGTTTCCATTAAAACCAATATAAGTCCCATTATGAATGAATGAATGATGCATTTATATAGCGCTTTATTGTGTATTGCTATACACCCAAAGCGCTTTACAATCATGTGGGAGGTGTCTCTTCTCAACCACCACCAGTGTACAGCATCCACTTGGATGATGCGACGGCAGCCACAGGACAATGGCGCCAGTGCGCTCACCACACACCAGCTACAGGTGGAGAGGAGAGAGAGAGATAGAGCCAATTCAGTGGATAGGGATTATTAGGGGGCCATGATAGACAGGGGCCCGTGGAGGTAATTGGGCCAGGACGCCGGGGTTACACCCCTACTCTTTTGTCCTGGGATTTTTAGTGACCACAGAGAGTCCCCATCACTATACCAGGGCATTAGGACCCACACAGACCACAGGGTGAGCACCCCCTGCTGGCCTCACTAACACCTCTTCCAGCAGCAACCTAGTTTTCCCAGGAGGTCTCCCATCCAGGTACTGACCAGGCTCAGCCCTGCTTAGCTTCGTGGACAACCAGTCTTGAGCTGCAGGGTGATATGGCTGTGGCATATAACCCTGTGAAAACCAGTGAAACCATTACAAATTTTGTGATGGTGTCTATTGTTTTTTTTTTCAACATTACATGTTATTACAAATGCCTGCAAAGGGAGCCAAAGGCCTGGCAACTGCTGCTGTTACACTTAATTTAATTCAAATATCCACTTAATCTTTAATTTTTGACCACCTTTTTGCTATAGATGACACAGCCTCTATTATTTCTTCAAAAAAAAAACAAAACAAAAAAAAAAACATGTGGATATCACAACCCTTACAAAAATTAACCATGGTAGTAAAACTGCTTAATTTTCTTTTGCATGATTTATGAATGCTTGAGACTATAAAATCAATCAGACAACTGTATTAATAAAATAATAGCCATAGGTACTGTCTAGAGCTATGACTGTAATTGGTAAATAATGTAATTTAATTCAAATGTATTTATTTATTTAGTTTTATATTTTATTAAAGTTCTATTTTGACCCCTATAGTAGGTGTTTTTTGTTTGTTTGTTTGTTTGTTTGTTTTTTTACTTCCATAATATTTGAGGTAGGGGGCCCAACAATACAGTCCTGCTTAGGGCACCCATTTGGCCAAACACTAACCATATAGTAAGTGCATGAAGTTAATATTACTCAGTACTTCAATGCATATTTACACTGTAACAAGCAAACTGCTTTTGCAAATATTCTATATGTGTTTCTTGGTTTAAATGATTCTCTTATGTGCAGGAAGAGCGCTCTGTCTACGCTTTAGTGGAAAGCATCAAAATCCACACATCCAGGCTCTAATCATACATAATCGCTAATCAGAGCATTTCCTCCCTTTTTTCCTCCGGAAACATGTGCTTGATTTGGCACTGCGTATTCGGAGCGGCTGGCGTATGCAGAGGCGTATGAAATGATTCTGCTGCATAATGCAAGTGATGAGGCTTTGGCTGCAGAAAGAGCCAGAGAAAGGGAGAATGAGTGAGCTCTAATGGAATGCAAATGACATCCAGCAGCGATGATAAGCAGGCAGAGGGTCAGCGGGACGAGTCTGTCCCAGTGCCTCTTACATCGCTTTAGAGTGTGACTGCCCTTGAGCTCAGCAAAGTTCATGGAGAACAGGGCAATCAGAGAATAGACAGAAACACGCAGAAAAGGGAAAATATAATGGAGTAAGTGTTTTCCGGAATTAAGAGCAATAATAAAAAAAGAGACTAAAACCGATGTTCAAATTCATCAAATTGATTACATGACGTTGTATATTTAATCAGATAAATAACATGCACACATGCAGACAGGTTCAATAATGTCAAAAATATTCATTTGAAGACGAGTAAAACATTAAATAGATAAACACTACCTGGTATTATAGACGCATTTTGATGGGTCGTTCACACAGCATGTGTTCTTGTATTTTATCTGTGATAATGCTGGTCTATGCACACATGCAGACAGATGTCTTTGGTCACTGCATTGCCTCTCGCTGTTTTTCAGCATCTTGTGCAGTGAATGTTGTGTTTTAAAGATATCTTGTCAAGAAACTCATCTTGGAAAACAGAAACCTGCTTTCTGTTCCATCCCATTGCACTGTGTCCCAGCTGTTTTTGTTATTGTGATAAAAAGATTCTGTGCTGCCTGCTCTCAGCAAGACTTGCAAAAACATGAGGGTGACATGAAGAGTCACACTGCTTCAGTCACAAAACAAAAACAAATCCGTCTTTGCCTTCTTATTTCTAAGAGCTAAACATGCTTATGTTAGTCAGTGCTCACCTGATTTAACATTGAGCAATCAAGCTGTTCACCTCAGACCCATAACAGAAAATGTATTACATTTGAAATTCTGTTATTGCATTAAATAGTGTTTTTTTTTTTGTTGTTGTTGTTGGAAAAGTAACACTAAACCATAAATGCAAATTCTGTCCAGGGCAACATGGCTCTCACCCTGCTCTGATCTCCATATTTCTATAATTGTTGTATTCCATATGGCAAAGACATCCAAATGTCTTTTCTTTTTCTTTTTTTTTCCCAGACCTGACCTAAATTCTCAGGAGGGTGAAATGATTTGTAGTTTGTAAGGATGCTGAAGCTGAATTAATTACATGAGTTAACAGTGTTTGATTCATTCATACGCTATTGTCTGCTGGCAAACCAAAGCCTCGGTGCAGGTTTGACAGTAACGTCTCTGCTCACCTCAGAAATGGGGCCAGCTCGTTCAGAGAGAAAGAAAGAGAGAGAGAGCAAAACAGAGAGGATGGAGGACTTACGTCAGCAAACTGAGAAAATAAGATTCAGTCTTTTTTGTTAAGCAGCAATATCTTACAGAAAGATGACTTGCTATTATTCCTATGATTATCATCCACCCATTATTATTATCTTTCAGAAACTATGATAATGAAGATGTTGATTGTTACATTTGCTGACAGTCACGTTGATAATCACAATGGCCACTGATAAACATTCCAAGATTGTTCAGATTTAATTTTCCACTCGGGAACCCAGATTAGCGTGATATTTTAATGACGAAAAAACCTCTGCAAAACTAGCCATTCGATATTTTACTGTTTTTTTTTGTTTGTTTGTTTTTTGCTACTTGAAACAAAGCAGAATAAAAGCTGAAGATTTACCCAAATGCTCAAGACTGAGGGGACCAAGCACATATAGACTGAGCATTAGTCTGAATATTAAGGTATGTGTGTGTGTCCCCATCAGAGTCCATGATGGTTAAACTACTGGATTTGTGTTCCAAACGCAATGATTCAGTTCCATTGCAACTCCGTCCTCCGAACAGTAGGCTGCAGAGAATCAGCCAGCAGAGGGCAGCAAACACAAGAAATGTTGTTGTTAAAAAGCAATTTTTTGGGGGCGACAATCTTTTCAAGCCTGCAGTGGCAACATCAAAGGCATAAACGCAATACTATTTTCTCCAGTGACATCCTAAGTATTTTATTTCACATTAAAGCCGCCCTTAACGCCTCTACGTGTCTGAAACTCTGAAATTATTCCAGGATTTCAAAGCCATGCATCTGAAGGACATTACTGTCTGTGCAGTGTTGCTATAGTAACTCCAGGGCATGGAGTGTGTCAGGTAATGAATTGCTGATGAACAGCAGAACAGGAAAGCAAACCTGAATTTGAAGAGAGGGAGCTTACCAAATTTAGGCTCCAGAGCTATTTATAAGCTTTCCTAGCCCTGCCCCAACTCACGGCCGTAAAGGTTAAGAAAAAAGAAAGACAGAAAAGGCATCATTGTCTTTAGATAAAAATTTGGTGTCCGTTTCTGGCAAAATGAGAAAATGTGCACTATGCACAACATTTATTTGGCATAAACAACAATTTTGAGACACTTGAGGTTGGTTGATTGTCCTCACACGGGTGTCAGTCAGCCCTCAGTTTGCAGTGAATTCACCGCCTCTGGTTTCTATAGTAACTGAACAATGTGTGGGGGAAAACGGGGAAAAAGACAATTTACCACATAATGGAAAAAACACCGAAACGTTGTGCATGTGCTTGAGATTTAAAATGTGGTCCTGAAGGCACATTGGTTGGCAGAAGAATGAACGATTTTACCAGCGAGAATGATGAACATTCAAATGCGGCTCAATATGTATAGTTATTTATTGTGTCGTATTGAGCGGTCCAGCGCAGTCCATTGACAGAAGTTATTACACGATCAGGTGAACTATATGAGTCAGAAGAGTAACAGGATAGAGACGTATTGTAGCAACAAGGTCATCTGGCGTCTTTTGCCCACAGTGCTTCTGAAGAGACGGGTGAAATGCCTACAGGCCCCTAACCTCCCTCCGCCTCCTGAGAGAAGGGCCGCTTCGTGGGTCAAAGACAGAGAAGCCCGAGGGACACTGCAGTCCTCCTTAGAAATCTCCGATTTGAGGCTGCTAGCCATTCCTATTGAAGGTCTATTTTTAAGTGAATGAAAGGAAAAGACTTCAAAGGACTGCACAAAGAGATGGCTTTTGATAGACATAGTTAAAAACTAGAAGCATTCTGAAGTACAGTGAGGAGCATCAGTAAAATGACATGTTATAGTGGCTGTGTAAATTCAGCTCTGTTAGTCAGCAACTTCAAGACAGATGTATTTCAAATCAAGTCATTCTTACATTTGTGAACGACACAAAGCACAACAAATGCCATTTAGGTATTTCAAGTACATCATGAGTGCTTTTTTTTATACTGGCTCTAACTTCAGCTTTGAGATTTTGGTAACACTTTACACTGCGGTTTTATTAATTAACATGAACTAACAATGAATAATATTTATACAGCATTAGTTAATATTGATATAAATATTTACTAATCCATTTTTAAAATCTAAAGTTGGATCTGTTAACATTAATGCACTTTGAATTAGCATGAACATGAGTAACACTTTAGTTTAGGGACCGATTCTCACTATTAACTAGTTGCTTATTAGCAATTACTGGCATATTGGCTGTTTATTAGTGTTTCTAAAGCACATATTAATGCATTATTCTACATGACCATATTCTAGATCCCTTAATCCTTCCCAAATCCTAAACTTAACAACCACCTTATTAATAAGCAGCAAATTAGGAGTTTACCCAATCACGTCATCATTATGCTGAAGAAACAAGTTTAACACCTTCTTCACTGAGGTCAGACAGGTAATAAACAACTCACTCATAATACCTCTGTGATATAATGTCTGCCACTGATGGTACTGATCTTGAACATGGATTGCCACTGTCATTATCATCAATACAATAATAAATAAATACATAAATACATAAATAAAGTAAAATAAATGGTCACCACCGCCATCATCATCATCATCTTTTTTCATGCTCCTAAAAAATCCATAACCTGATGGCAAGATTTATTATTGATTTCAGATATTGATATTACACTCATTTAGGACTTGATCCATTAATAGCCCTTTAAAAGATTTTCCTTAGATTGTATGGGGGAGCATATTGATTTTTCTTCTGTTAAAATTGATTCACCTTCAGGTAATAAACAGTTTATCAGTGGTTGAGGATGGAAGGATACTTGAAAGAAAAGAACAAAGGAATCCAATTTAGACTGGTTTTGCTGTGGGGAATGAAGGCTTATTGTGCTGATTTAAAGCAAATCCTCTCTGTTTCTGCTCTCAGGATCTTATCATGCTAATAATAACACAGCACGGGTCACACACTCTGACATCAGCACCTTTAAATCCCAACGAGAGACATTCAGATTGTTGTATCTGTTGATGAGGGCTGAAAAAACACACATAGACACAAATCATAAATGTCAGTACTTATCACCTTTTTGGTTTACTGTATGTGTTTGTGTGTGTTTGCGTGCTGAATTTTGAGTAGATTTACCTCTGCTCTGCTGAAGTAATGGGCTTTGGCAGCTGTGTAATTCTTTTTGATTTACTCCTGACCTATGACGAGTTCTGCTGCACATCCAATCTGGAAAAAATGAATGTGGACCTCTGTCTGCAGAGTCACATTTTCCGTCCGATAGACACATCAACGGCCGCCCCCTATGATAATGCCGTCCTCTCTGTGTCTCTGTGGGCCGCGCTGTCATAAGTGATAAGGGCTGAGGGGAGATACGCACAGTAGACACGTGCCTTCAGACACAAAGCAGGGAATTATGCACTAATGATTAGCGGGATTTGCTACATAAGCCCGAATAGCTCCAGTAAAATGGAATGAATAAGATGGAACGAGGAAGTTCATTCTCTGATGTGGACAGTGATTTTCTGTGAATGCTATTAAAACCGTGTTCTTCCTCCTCTAATGCTCACACTCCTTTGTGTTTTGCTATATGACGTGCTCAGAAAACACATATGTGCACGTCTTTGTGATCTACTACTGATATAATTAACAGGACATGTTTACATGTTTTTCTGTTTTCTTTTTACATTTAAATGCTTTATGCTTTTGTGCAAAAATACCTTTTTTATGTGTTTTTTTTAATCTATCTCAACTCTGTTATGCTGTGATGCTTTTAAAATAATGGTTTTATCTTTCTGACAGCATACAGTAATATATATATATAAAGTGGGTTATATGGGGATAAAAAAAAAAGTTAGTATCTCTTACAATCTTTATTCATTATGCCTCATCAACCTCAATAATTCAAATGTTATGGGGAAGGGTTTTTTTTAGGTTAGTTGAATAAAAATGATTGTTAGCAAATTAAAATATTGACTGTAAACAATGTTATGCGATATGATATTTGAGAAATGTTTAAAAAGAGAAATGTCATGGGTTGTTAATATTTATATTTAATTTATTTATTATTAAGGCACACCAAAATTGATTGATGCTTTCAGAGTTCATCAGGCTTTTTGTAAATTCCAAACATACTGTGACAGGATTGAGTAGGATGTAGTTTTTAATCTTTGTGCAAAATGATTCATTTCTATAGGTGCTGTGCAAACCACATTTGCATGAGAGGATAAAAGCCCATTTTTGTTGACCACTTATCAGAATTTCTTAAGAATGAGTATAAGACCTAGAATTAAAAACATTTGATTACTCTGAACTGGGTTGTGTTGACAGTTCCACATGCACACATTAATGCTCTAAATGATGTCCTGTATCATGTGAGTGTCTATCCAGCTGCCTTGCTATTCCAGGGATGAGACGTGACTTGTGTATATTACCACAGTCTGAGAAATGCCTCTCATACAAACTCAATTGCTTTCCATTCCATTCACAAATGCGGATGCAAAAGCCATCATACAGTCGTCATTGTGTTTTGACACGTGACAGTGTTGCTGCTCCCACATCAAGGGCTGTTCATGCCCAAGTGCATCCAGTGCAAAAGCCTCTTTTATGATCAAACAATACAGGGGTGAGCCTTGTTAAAGTCTTTATGTTTAAGCACCCTTCTGTGTCTTATCCATAAAGGTGTCATGAAAATGGTGACACCTTTGTTGTGGAAATGCAGTAGCTGGCTGCCTCAAGAAATGGATTTCTGGTCTCTTGTCTTTTATCTCACACCGTTTCACAGCAAAATCCATCAAATGGTGATGAGCACATAACACTGAGCACAGGAAGAGCACTCTGGTGACAGGTATGCTTTCAGAAGCACTGAGGGGTATAGAGATTTATACCGAGACATTTGCAGTCCTGTATGCTTTTATTGAAACCGCAGCAGCTGTCAGGTGGAAACATCTAAAACAAATACAAGACAGAGCTTTATCAGGCTGTATGTCTTATCCACCACTTAATGTATCATGACAGTCCTGCTTTTTAAACAATAACATGACAAATGAATTTTAAAAAATCTTGTTTTTAGTGCGGTGCTACATGATTGCTAAGAGGTTCTGCTTGTTGTAGCATGTTAGTATGCTCTCGTCAGTCATGTATATACCGCAAACAGTGCAGCAGGAGTTAAACACTGAAGGTAAAGCATGAAAAATGGTATATGAGGATGACTTCTGTTGTTAAAAGTATCTCCTACTCATAAAATACTGACTATCTGATAATCTGACAAATCAAGAAAGGGATACAACACCAGCAGTGACAGAATTTCAGTAAAATTTATTTATTTATTTTGTAAGGATGGCATCAATATAATTTCAAGAGGCTTCAATTAAAATCTTTCTCATGCATTTTAAACAATGTTATGCCAATGATCATATTTTATTTTATTTTTTATTTTTATTTGGATCCCCATTGTCAGGGAGTCTCTGTCACCACAGTCACCGCAGTCACAGCCTCCACCGTCACCACAGTCATCAGCCACCACTCACACCAGATCACACTCAACTGTATTCTGATCACCTGCACCTGCCGTCTCCAATCAAGCCACATATAAAGTCACGCTCCACTCAGTCACAGATTGTCTGGTCTACCGTTCACTACCCTGGACCACACCAGACGCTCCTACGATACTTACCTGTCTATGCTTACCTTTAGATCTCCAGCGGTTCTCCAACGTTGATTCCCCACGCTCCTGGAGTTCCTCTCACCAATGGACGTGCAACAAAAGCATATATCAGCATTCAGGTAAGAACTCTTAAACTGAACACAGGTGACACTTACCTGCCTTGGCTTCTCACGATCTCCATTCCTGTAAATAGACCTGTCTTCACATTCCCTTACCTGTCTGTCTCCAGCTTGAATAGTGACAGAAGACCGGATCCACAAAAAGATGTCTGAGGCTGAGGATAGGCTGTGGTGCCTTGCGACAGGGTGGTTGACCTTTGGAGAGGTATGTGGGGGAATTCCTCGAGCTCTCCAACCGGGTGAGTTGGCACGACGCCGCACTCACTGCCTGTTTTCAGCTGGGGCTGGATGAAACATGATCCGCTGCAATGTCCCCATGTGTTTTTTTTTTTTTTTTTTTTTTTCCCCCCTTGATCGAGCTGATTAATCTTGTCATTTATTTAAATGGTTCTAATTTGGAAGTAAAGGGAATGTAAGAACCATATTAATCCAGCCCCTCCTGAAAACTACAGGGCCTCTCCAGCTCACCCCACGCCAGGACCCTCCACATATCTTGCCATTGGCTACGGCTACCCATATTCCCCTGTGTTCCTACGAGTCCAACAGCGCTGACCTGGGGACTAAAGTTATGGACCCTTCATTAACATCTGTCCGGTCAGCGCTGAAATCTGCCTCCCGTCCTCCGTGTCCAGCTCCCAGAACCATCCCAATCCCCAGCCCAGAAACTCCTGACTTCCCTCTCCTCCGCCCGAAAGTGGAGAATGCGGAGGAAGAGATTGTCGGCTCCGGTCCCAGAGCCCGCTCCAGTGTCGACTCCGGCCCCAGCCCCAGCCCCAGAGCTCCAGTTCCCACAGTTGGCCTCCCGAACTCCCTGATCCCTGATTCAATGGTGACAGAGATTCCCTGAAGGCGTGTCCCGCGCCGTAACATATCCACCGGGGGGGGGGAGGGCGCTCTGGAGGCTGGTCCAAGACGGAGACACGGGAGGCCTCCAGGGCGCCCACCCCACCTCCCTGGTGCGGGACACGCCTTCAGGGAATCTCTGTCACCACAGTCACAGTCTTCACTGTCAATAAACCGGTCTTAACATTCACTTACCTGTTTGTCTCGACACCCATTAGCTATGCCCTAAAGCATTGCTAGTCTTCCTGGGGTCCCCACAACACTTAACATTCATACATTATTACATGCATTAAGAAAGAAAAATAAATAAAAAGTTAAATACATTATCCACATTCCAAATCCTCTCTGTAAACATTTCTTGAACCTTTTTAAGAATAAGTTATACGGTACTCAAGATGGGAAAAGATAAGCGCTATATAAATGTAATGAATTATTATTATTATAATTAATATCTAAAACACCTACTATAGAGAAAACATATTGCTCATTCAATTAATTTCTATACCTCAACCTCCTATAAGTACAGAATTCCAAGGTGTGCCTTTACCTGCCTGTTATCCTAATTAATGGTAAAAGATTCCATGACTTCATTGCCCTAAATGTTATTGTACGTTTAAGAAAACATTAGGGAGTTGAAATCTACCCTCTGTTGCTCGTCTAGTAGCATATTCATGTGATTAGAATGTAATTGATTATACTGAGCCAATGGAGTCTTAAAATGTAAAACCTTCCATGTTGATAACAGTATTGAAGCAATCATCCTATCCTCCACTCTTTGCCATTTAAGATCAAAATGCATACTATTACTATTTGTACCATACGGACACTGGAGGATTAATCTTGCTGCCTTATTTTGTACCAACTGGAGTTTCCTGAAATCCTTTTTTGTAGCACTGGCCATATTATCTGACAATAATCCAGCTGTGAGAAGAAGAGCACATCCAATATTATTTTCATTATATCAAACGCAAAATCTTCCTACAACAGCTATCACCCTTCCCATTCTCTTCATTGTGTTCTGTTTATAATTCAGGGTGATACCCAATAGTCTTGCTTGCTTAACTTGCTGAATATGTGTTTTATTTATATATAATTTCACTTATATTTCAATTTGCACTTTAAAGCAGTCCTTCTTAAAATAAATAATTACAATTTTATTTAAATAAAATTATGGGTAGCACTTTATTTTACAGTATGTGTACTTCCCTGGTACATACATGGTAAATAACTTGTACATATATATATATATATATATATATATATATATATATATATATATATATATAATTTTTTTTTTTTACAGTCCTATTTCCATATACTTACTATGTACATCTACCATCAATTACTCAATAAGTACCTTGGTCCATGTTTATACCCCCAACTTGAGTATCGCAAAACTTATTCTGTACATTAACTAATAGGTGCATACACCAGTACTTGCATAGTAAGTATATGGAAATAGAACTGTAAAATAAAGTGCACCATTTTACATAAACATTACACAGGAATTACCAATTCTTCAAACTTTGTAAGCACTGTTGTGGAGAGCAATTCAACATTAACACACACTTGTTTGTAAGTACTGCATATTTACCATGTGAATACCAAGTACAGTGTGTGTCTTGTTTGTTACCACATAATAGCACATTTTTCCGTAGATGCTACACATTTATCATGTACATACCATTAGTATGTACAGTAATGTGTCTTATTAGTTACTATATACGGATACTGTAAGGACGTGCCTGTTTGTACCCACTTGTCTGTAAGTACTACATATTTACCATGTATATACATTAGTAAGTACAGTAAAGTATCTAATTAGTTACCATGTACGAGCACTACCTGTAAGTGACCGTTATTACCCACACTTGTCTGTATGTACAAACTAATGACCATGCATGTTCTTATTTGTTACCATGTACATACACCTCAGGTAAGTACCTTGTGTTACCACTCATTTGCCTGTAGGTACAAGATATTTACCATGTATGTACCAGGGAAGTACACGTACTGTAAAATAAAGTGCTACCAAATTATGTGCAATTTACATAAAGATTGTCATGTGACAGGTTTGCTACCATATTTGGATAGTGACCTATATGATGATACTTTATTATATACTGTAAAAACTCCAGCATGACATCTGGCTCTCATTAGACAAAAACATATCAAACGTATCAATTCTTTATATGCAGTGTTTGTTATATTGTGAGCTCATCCACCAGCCCCCTCGTTTCATCCCTTAAGGCAAGTCTGTCTAGTATTAAACTGGCCTGTATTTGTTTATCCAAATCCTCATGGTATATGTTGTGTGTATATTCTAATCTCCAAGTGCCTCTTTCCTCGGCTGACACCCTCTCCTACTCAAGTGTGAAATGTTATTAATCTCTTGCAGATTCCATCCCACTAGACTAAGAGGATAATGTAACAAACGCAACCCCACCGCAGTTAAAAGCTCTCTGAAAATGTCTCAGAAAAGCCTGTGGCACGTTATTAAGTTTGGCAAGAGGGCTGTTTGATTAACTTTGGATTATTTGAAGGTGTGAGATGTCTCTTGTATTAACAAACCCCAATTTGACATTCAGTGCACTGTAAGTCACATATTTAGACTCCAAACCTGTGCTTTAACATAGAGTCCATAACACAACAATATCCATCATATCCCAACCAGGTCAATGTATGCTTTTTATTCCTCTATATGCCCTCTGGCATGGACTGTATATTCAAACTCTTGACAATACTTTGATCCTAGAGACTTTAGACTTTAGATAACAAATTGTATTTGTGCATAATCACATGCCTGTTCTCCATCTGCAATTGCAACTCTTCAAAAGAATAAAAGCCAAACAATGTGAACATTGCAGGCCAGCTGAATGCACTTGAAGCGAAGACAATGGTTTTGTTCAAATGCATCTTGGCAGATGATTTAATCGAAAAAGCCTGCTTCTCGTGAATCATCTTGGTCGGTCAGCCTTGTGTAACAAGCAGGGCTGGGGGAGGGCAGATGATATGGGAGACAGACTGTGGCTGGAAGCACGGGGTGTGTGGTGAGGCGAGGTACACTCGACAGGACAGTCCAAAGACTAAGCCTTCAGGAATTGAAGTTTACCATAGCGCTCGTCACAACGCATATTATTTGAAAGCAGCTTTACAGTGAGTGACTGTAAAGACTACAGCCCTAGTCTAGCTGCCTTGCCATCTACTGACTACTGTACATACAGTATTCCCTTCTAAGGCAGCATCATAACCCGAATGGAACCCCATAAGCGACTGATTTGGATTATTCTAAACAGACAACAACTCTGTGTCAAAAAAGCATGAAACACACAAGAGACTCATCTTAGCATGTTGCTAAGCTAACACTGTGACTGCATAAGTTTAAAGTACAAAGTACACAATATTTGCACAAATATATATATATAAGCAGAACTATTTTTTATATAGGTATTGAATGGAAATGTAATTTCTAATTTGTCTTGACATAATCATCATCATTTTTTGCCCCCTTTATCAAGCTCTTTGTGATGCATTCTGGGATTGCCTCATCCATAAAAGAAAACATGCAATGCAGCCCTAGATTTTAAGCAAAGCAGGTAATCTTAGAAAGCATAATAATGTTACTGCCTGCTTTTTGCACATGATGCCTTCAAATCCTAACTATCACTGAAGATTCAAGATGGACTTAACTGTAAAAAGCCTTGCATTTGAAAAACGTTCATTTTACTTGTATACTGTATGTGCAAATGGTGCTACGAATACGTTGTTTTGGCACCAAAAATGATTTGGCACCAATTCCTGTTCGGAAAGTTATGTTGAGGACACTAGAAAAACCTACAAATTACCAAACTGTTTATTAAGGAAACAAACAACAACAACAAAACATTCAGATCAGATCAGAATTCAAATCAAGAATTAAGAAACGTTTGGAATATTTCCTAATAAACAACCTTTTCCATTTTTAAATTACTGGTAATACACCTGAGGAGATTTCAGTTTAACATTTTATCTAATGCATCAAGACATGAGGTGGGAATGAAAACGTCCTGTTTAGTAGGAACGACCCATTTAACAACAGATATGAACACGAGAAATGAAACAAAAGAAATTTATATAATAGAACGCTCCATTTATGTAATAGAATGCTGCAGTAACAGACTGCTCCACTAAAGTCAAATGTAAGCCATGTTCAATCAAACATGCAACTGAAAAGAACATGAGTCAGATGCCCTAAAACAAGCAAGCTACCGCACTCATCCTTTGGTCCTGGAGCCCAGGCTGATGACAGCTTCAGTAATGAAATGACCCCGGTGAGGATCTTCCATGCATCCAGGGCAGTTCAAGAGGACAGCCTCCAAGGGCTTTTCATGGGGATCAGTGAAGGCAACTCTCCATGCAACCCACAAAGAACCACCATCAGCCCAAGATCTCTGCTGCACAAGACAGCACTGGACGAGGAACAGGTTAAGATGGGTTTGAAGATGCCTACATGGGTAAATTAGTCCGCTGAGCCGAACAGAGCGAGAGAGAGCACGACTTCTCAATAATGTTGCGTGGTTTTCAAGGTGGGGGGGCACTGCATTGATTATTGAGACAGATTTGATTTGACATCGCTGTCAGGTTTCTGATCTCACTGTAATTCAGGATGTCATCTGCAGATAAATGAGAGAGCTG
Source organism: Acrossocheilus fasciatus (assembly GCA_036784905.1). Lineage (NCBI taxonomy): Eukaryota > Metazoa > Chordata > Actinopteri > Cypriniformes > Cyprinidae > Acrossocheilus > Acrossocheilus fasciatus. The sequence goes on along the minus strand of CM071948.1, from coordinate 1,196,565 downwards.
GCTGAGACGTAACAGAGGCAGAGCAGCTGCCACAGACGCCGTAGATCCATTCCACCATGCCCGAGGACGTCAGGCTGCTGAGGTCCTAGACAATAATGTCTTTCTGAAGGACATTTATTTTGTCTCCAGATCACAGAACTCTCCTGAGAGCTGCGCACTCAACAGAATAAGATGACGATTTTGTACCAAAACCACCATAAGAATGATATTTCATGTAATTATTAAAAAGCATTCATGTGTTTATAGATAATTATACATTCCAATGCAGCAATAGATCTTTTGTAGGGTGTATGGAACAGGGTTGTGCATCATTCAGAATTTAATTTAGAGTGACCTGTAGATTCAGCTTGAATTGGATTCAGAATTCGTGGAAGTTATGAAATTAGAATTAAATTACAATGAAACTGGGTCATACTTTATATTAGGTGGCCTTAACTACTATGTACTTACATCAAAATATAAGTACAATGTACTTATTGTGTTCATACTGTATTGCAAAACACTTCTGCTGCTACTGAGGGGGGATACGGGTAAGGTTAGGGACAGGTGTGGTGGTTAAAGTGTGGGTTAAGGTGTAAAGGATAGGTCAACAGTGTAATTATAAATGTAATTACAGAAATTAATTACAGATGTAATTGCATATAGGTATTTTTAAAAATATAAGTACAATGTAAAAACATGTATGTACACAATAAGTGCATTGTACACAATGATTAATTCAAATGTAAGTACACAGTAGTTAAGGCCACCTAATATAAAGTGGGACCTGAAACTGAATGAAACAACTGCTAAAAACTACCGTGCATATGGAGTATTTCTAGGAAACATCACATGATGTTAATAATAATCTGAAGACTATGGCCACATTTTTACGCAAATTCTGTTTTTGTTGCCTTTGTGAACTGTTTTGTCAATATTTGAGTAAAAAAAGAAAAAAAAAGTATAGGCTTTTCTCAAATGTATGTGTCATACATTACACAGTATAATGTCAAACTTTTTACTGCACTACATTGCATAAATAAAAGTTGTTGTTGTATTTCTTACCTTTAATACTTAATAACATTAAAAATGTAGAAATTTCTTGTACTCAAGTAAAACTTTTAATTACTTTTACTTGAGTAAAAGTAAAAAAGCAGATTTATAATTAAATTAAGTTTTAAACGATATTTAATATGAAACGTGGTGCACTAAATAGTACAATATTATTCTTTGGAATGTTGTGAAGTAAAAGTTTTCTAAAGAAAGACACTGATAAAGTACAGACACTTACTTTACTTTTAAAGCAGAGTGAAAATTCTTCACTACTGTCCGCCTCTAAGATATAATATTTCAATAATAATTAAATCTGTTACAGATTTATTCATGAGCAGTTCTTATATGCACTTTGAATCATTTCTAGCAATAATGGCATCATTAAAACACATGCTAATTCTGAATATTTGGCCTGTTTTGCAAAATTACACATAGTATTTTTAAGCCAAGTAAAACAAGAACGCTTTCGGTTGATCTATCGCATATGTTGTCCCCGATATCAAAATACGCCTTTAGGGATTTGATTTGCTTTAGAGGCACAGCCGTGATTAATTTTGTATGGTTTGCACAATTGACCGAGGTTCACACAACTTCATTTATTATGAGAAACATTTTACAGCAAAAGTGCCATTTCCATGATTTTCCCTCCAAACTCCCTAAACAGAGGCATTTTCCACTCTAGTTATCAGACCAGTGATTGATGACAATAATTAATCCTTTCAGTGGCAAAGACTCATTTGCGGCAGTGTACCGCACAGCAGCATGATGCATTTACTGACCTGACTTCATCATTCCCCCATAATTCACTCCTTCCCCGATGCTCACATCGTTATTTCTCTTTGTTAACATCTAAATATCAGGACAGCCACTTGATAAAGCTATTTAAGCAACGCCGCTTTGCCAAAAGGGAAAGAAGGAGGAGGCAGAGGAATGGAGAAGGGGAGGACATCGAGAGCTGGAAGTGCTGGCGGCCGCAGTCATCACATGTCTCCATCAGGGAAAGGTTAACATGATGGGCTGTGACAATCTCTCCTGGCAGGCTTGCAAATAGCTCCCTTACAACCAGGAAACTAAATAGGACAAAAAGATAGATTCAGAGTGTTGGGATTTTAACAGAGGAATCCACCTGGGCCTTTTTATGATGATGATGATGATGATGATGATAATGAACATTATGGTCATTTTAGATAAAGGTTTTAGTGTGCTCCATACACAAAAACACTAAGTGCGCACACAATCTGCAGAGTGAACAACTGATTTATTGTCATCAGTGGTGCTTTCTAAGGGAAGCATCTGTTACCATTTTCACCTACTGGACCGTAAAACAGGTGCAAAACAACCACCCACAACACCATTTCACCACGACTTTCATAACAAACGTGGTGGAGCAGTGGAGAACAATGAAATGGAAAACCATCACAGTATGATTTATTAATTCCAGTTTGGCATTTCAGTGTTATATTCTTGACATCACAGACATTTATAATACGTTTACAAAATTGTCTGTCACAGCACAGAAACAAACAAAATCTATAATTAAATCTAAACTATTCCGTAATAGGAATTTAATATGAACAGAACAATACTAATACAATGCTGCTATAAGAAATGAAAAATGAGTTTTACTAGCTTGAGGGCTGAATGTATTGATAGATTAAGAGAAAACAGTAAGAATGGGAGAATGCATAACAATGTAGTAGAGGAGTGGTTTAGAGCCTGCACTGCTAATCATCGGTTGCAGGTTCAGTCCCCAGTAGAGATGAGGTTCTCACTCACCACTGAGCCTTTGAGCAAGGCATTTAACCTCAGGTGAGTATCGGAAACCTTCCAAGATACAGATGAGTTGGTTTCTTTATGGGAACAGATTTGGAGAAATTAAGACGTTTTTAACTTCAAACCTTTGCTTCTGGCTACAATACAAGTCCTCAGTTCATATTGCCTTTTTTTCCAGTGAAAAACTTGGCTGAATCAGAAGAGAAATATGCAATCGTTTAGAAACAAATCAATCATTAATGCTAGAGAGGTTGTGTAAAGTGTGGCCCCCTGTCGCCAATCCATCTTGTAGTGTGCACAGCAACTCTCTCAACAATTTTCTCCTGATTCACGTCTGGCAATTGACAAATGTCTTCAGTATCAATAGAATATCGTCGCTGTTGGGCGGAAACCTCCTATGTCCAAATTTTGTCAATTTCATATTTTTTCACAAATCGATGCTATTGGTAAGTCCCCACGTGGGTCTGTTATTTTTACAAATTATTAACCAATCTAAAGTGTTGAAAATAGCTTGAGAGCAAATCTCTTAACTCCACTGGACACTTCAACCGTCTGAGAGGTCTCGTAACTCCATCTCTTCTTCACGCCGCGGTTTTTATTTATGGGAGAAAAAAGGTCTGTCTACTGGCGCCAAATAAACCTAACTCTGTCTGTTTTTTAGACAATAACGAGTGAAAATAGTCAGGTTAGATACATTTGAGTAGGCCTGTTTTGTTAAAAATCGATAGCTGTAATGCTTCGGTGCAGAAGGAAGCCCGTGAGCCACGAAGGTAAATTTGCGAGCAGATTAGGCTAATTTCCGCCTATTAGACAGTTGCATCACTTATAGCTCTTAAACCTTTAATATAGAGTTCAGGAAGATGTATGTAATCACAGTCGTTAGCTTTGGTTAACTATTGAAGCCTTTTCTCTTGTCAAAAAGCTCAACACGACCGCAGACTTTGATGAACACTGCTGTCCGTACCATTCTTATCAATGACAGCGTAATCTCGTATCTCCCTGCTCCCAAGTCATAAATCTTGTATCTCCGATTAAACATGATTTTGGGGAAATGTTGAGTTAATGTTAATACAGTATATGATAGCAATATAAGGTATAATACCAACTTTAACGATGCAATGTTTAATAACTCCAAAAATATGCCGTTTTTTTTTAATTTCCTGAAAAATAATGATTTTGGAGATAAGAGGATTCCGTTCGACAGTGACGATATGCAAAAAAATGAAGCTACTATGTAGCTATATAATCATGTGTGAGATCACAGATTTCTTTGCAAAGGCAATATAACGCCATACTAAACTAAATACTGTAGTTGCAGAAATGACATTCTTTGCATTATTTTTATTGTATGCGAATGCCATACAATAAACACTGTGCCAAACTATGAGACCTACAGAGAAACCATGAGACCTGAGGGAAAATGATTGGTCCCACTTTATATTAGGTGGCCTTAACTACTATGTACTTACATTTAAATTAATCATTTGGTACAATGCACTTATTGTGTTCATACATGTTTTTACATTGTACTTATATTTTAAAAATACCTATATGTAATTACATCTGTAATTAATTTATGTAATTACATTTATAATTACACTGTTGACCCATCCCTTACACCTTAACCCACCCTTAAACCGACCCAGACCACCAAACCTGTCCCTAATCTTACCTGTATCCCCCTCAGTAGCAGCAAAAGTGTTTTGCAATACAGTATGAACACAATAAGTACATTGTACTTATTTTTTAATGTAAGTACATAGTAGTTAAGGCCACATAATATAAAGTGTGACCAAATGATTTCGTATCACTCTAAAAAACAACATCTATTTATTATTATTATTATTTATTTATTTATTTATTTATTTTGTGCAGAAAGGGTTATCCATTTAAAACTGTGGTTTGGAGCACAGAACAAGAAAAAAAGAAAAAAAAAAAGTTATTATCCAATCCAATTATTATCAAATTATTAATAAATTAGCTTATTACAGCACCAGCTTGTGGCTGATTCTCAACAAATACAGTACTCAACCTCAGTTACCCTGTATGTATATGTTACGTAACATTTCGTAACAATCAGTCATGCACAATACAAGTTATAAGCTGTTTAGCACTTGCACTAAAGAAAGTGCATTGAATTGAATTTTCCTTGCTCAAAATGTTGCAGAGTTATGACAGGTTTTGATGCCCCCTATGGACAGATTTTGACACAACTTGCGTCTTTCTCAATTCTACATCTGCAGAATGTCCTCTAGTATCAAGTTAACAGTTTTGACATTGAATTGAGCAAATATACTGTAGGTCAAATAGTCAAAATTGGTGCCACCAGACCATTTAATTGGCTTATAATGGCTCATATATTAGGGAAAAATAAATAAATAAATAAAAATAAAAACGTTTTGCCATGTGGGTCTTAGGATAGTGTGTGACAAATTTTGCGTGAACCAATGGTCTTCCAGTTTTTCAGAAAAAATCAAACTGGTGAAAAAAAAAAGAACTTTGGTGCATGGACCCCTAATAATATTCCTATGTATTAGCAATGAATGTAATGAATTCTCTCATATTTTATGGTATTAGTTGTTTTACCCTTCTAAAGAATTCCATCATGTTTGTTACAATTACAGAAATACTGACAGAAAAAAAAAATCCCTCACAGATTAATTTAACTTTGTGTTTTATTTCTAGCATGATTATTCTCTCACCATTGTATAAATAATAAAGTTATAATTAACAGTGTCTGAGCTTTACAAAAGCATTTCTGAAAGTTATATGCTTTTACAGACATGTATCCTTAAATCACACTAAAAGCATGTTCAGTTTTTAAGATGTAGGTATAAAGGGTACAGCAAAACACTGGGGCCATATTATTATGTTTGCTATAATACAGCATGCTATATTTATGGTGATGTTACATATATGTGTAATTTGCTGATTTCTGGCATCACCTTGTTTGAGAAAGTCCTTTTGTTGTTGCTCTGGGGCTCTTTTCACATTGTTTTTGCTGACCGTACAAGACTACCCACAGCTTGGGAAATCTGTCATGGTCTTAGTACTTGTTAACTGTTTGAGAACACTAAGACAGCAGCTGTTTAAAATAAAAACAAATTTTCCTCACTGTTTAGCATCTTAATGTTCTCTTTATTTTACTTGACTCCAACATTGCTGATACCTTTTGGTACATTTTGAACATCTTCATAGATGAATGCATGAATGCATGAATGCATATGCGAGACATGTGTCAGTGTACCTTCTTTAATCCTTTACACCCAGAATGACCTTTTCTGCTTCCTCTGGGATAAGTGTAAATGCATTTCAAATGCATTAGATATCACTCCTTAGAGAGTTTCTTTCCCATGGCTATTCTATCGATTTTGAGTTAGTGTCACCGGTGGCAGCAACCACAAAATGCACTTCGCTATACTGTGCATTAATTGTGACAGCTGAAGGATGGTGATGATAGCGTTTTTCTGTGTTCTACAACCATGCTAATTACTGCAGCTGCTCGCGCTAGTTCCTGCAAGGCTAGATTGTTACACTGGGATCTTCAATTGCCTCTGCCACAGCTTATCAATCAACGACAAAGACCTGTAATTGACCTGGCAGAAATCGCAGCAGTCAATTGTTATAATTTTAAGTGTTCTGTAATTTTGAAGCGTTGCGTTTTAAAGTAAAACTTTCTTGCGTCTTTCAAATTCGGACAATATTTAATGCCAGAATTTTGCGCATGAGCATTTTCTGGTTAGACACACAATATGTAAATGCATGTGTGTGTTTTTTTCCCTGGGTAACTTGCTAGTCGCATAAAAGCTGAATGTACCAAGTCATGATTCTTGCACTGTCATTCGTGGCGTCATACCAATCACTGTGCAATCGAGCAATCCATCCAGTCCGTTTCCATAGTGATGAATAGACTGGAAGCAGGATGAGTGGAAGAGAGTGAAGAGCAGATTGCCGACACCTGTGCTTGAAAAAGGGACTTAATTGCAGTACAGCATATGTCATTGTGGCATCAGACTAATCAAAATTAATCTTAAAATCTTGAATAAAAAATACAATGGGTTCCAAAAGTCTTTGGATTCCATTTAAGCATTTATAGCAACTGCATAATTGTACATTTTCAAGCAATTGTAGCATTTTTTCCCATTTATAAGTATTTATATTTTATTATTTTTCTAATATAATACATTTACTATGAATAATATATACATACATAAGCATATCAACATTTCTTATGATTTGTGATTTCCAGGTTTAGATATGGTTTTTAATGTGGTCTCACACCTCTGGTGCCCACAGTATTCTCATGATAATGCCATTTCAAATACAGCATATTTAAGTATAAGTATTTAATACATGCATCATGCATACAGTATGTCAACACTCTAGTGCATGCCGTTACAGATGAACTGAACTCTGGTGGGTGGCCTGACTTCAGCCACTGCACTCTCCTCATGCATGTCTTTGGTTCATTGGGATCACTCTCTGTGGAAGTAGGGTTAGTCTGAATAATTACATGGCCAATTAACCAGACCAGAAATGGATATAACTCAAAACGTCCAACACCTGCCCATGACACTATACATAACAGAATGATGTTGAAATGAACATAAAATTAGAGATAGGTTATACAACGGCAGCAATAATAATTTGACAAAGGGCAGAAAAGTGTTGAGTACATACAAAGTGAAATAATTTGTGGTGTGTTCCTCATTATTTTTATGTACAGCATTCAAATGGCTATAATGGCATTGTTCATGCAACACATTGTCCTTTCAAATGGGCTCTAAAAGAGCAATTAAGGAGGGGAAAGGGTCAGATGAGGACAGACCCTTCAACAAGAGGACACAAGGGGCATATAAAGCAGAGGACACTCTTTTGTGTGAGAATTTATGACGGTAAGAACCTGTGTGTCCCTAAATGCTTGTCCTACAAGCTATTACTCAAGGCCTATGTAAGGAGTATAGCTGGCTGACACAAAATGAAAAAGCCTTAGACTAACGTCAAGTATTGGCCTTAAAGTAAGGATGTCATCAGTTAAATATCTCAGTTACAGTACATACAAGTGAGATTTGCAAACTGTAGAATTTGAGTAATTATAATTGAGTAACTGTAGATTTGAGCTGCAATCCTCGGTCCCACTTTATATTAGATGATTTATCTATGTACTTACATAAAAAAATAAAAAAATAAAAATAAAAAATACAATGTACTTATTGCGTTCATACTGTATTGCAAAACGCTTTTGCTGCTATTGAGGGGGGATACGGGTAAGTTTAGGGACAGGTTTAGTGGTATGGGTAGGTTTAAGGGTGGGTTAAGATGCAAGGGTTAGATCAACAGTGTAATTGTGTATGTAGTTAAAGAAATTAATTACAGATGTAATTACATGCAGGTATTTTAAAAAAATATAAGTACAATGTTAAAAAAATGTATGTACACAATAATTACATTGGAAGTACATAGTAGTTAAGGTCACCTAATATAAACTGGGACCAAATCCTCTAATTCATCCCTGGTATCATAGAGTCAAAAGAAAATAATAATAATGGGACATTTCTGCTATCAGAACAAGCTTTAGAAGATGAACTTGCATTGAACATGTAGAGTAAATTTAGGAACATTTTATCCCAAATTATTATTAGCTACAGATTGAGAATGAATGGGGTCCCAGCACTGAACCTTGGGGAATGCAAATTTTGCTTAATTTGCTACAAACCCTAATTAAACTAATCAAAAGTGGAATTACCAAAATCAGTCAGACTACAATGAGCATTTTATTACAAATGTAATAAAATATAACCTCTTCTTGTGGCACTCAGACACATTTAATAAAGAATATGTTAATTTGATAATATGTCACTGACAGTCTTCTTTTACTCGGTTATTCAAGGGAAGCAAGTACCAAGTAGACCTCACAGGTTCTGTATAGGTTAAAGAGTGCCTAAAGACTGTGCTGTTCTCTGGAGTTCTGCCAGAGAGATGCCTCTGGCTGCTAGTCAGTCGCCGGAGCTGATGATAATGTTGATGGTCAATGGGTGGTGTAACTGCAAAAAAAGAAGCTTCCTCACAGAGGCAGTGACCTAAAATTATTGCACAAGGATTATGTGGACACCTCTAGCCGAGGGAGCAGAACTCTCACTGCTGAACCAGCTAAATGACCTACTTTTGCAGTATACTGTAAAATATAAAAATGTGAAGTTAGCTATTTCTACCTGACCTGACATTTAAAGATTATTCAAGACTTTGATGGCCCCACCTTTTGTTTTATTCAGTCATAATTAATAATATTTTTGACTTGAATAAAACCAGGTAATGTTGATTTGTCATTGTATATGTATTAGAATTTGTCATTGTATATGTATTATATGTATACATTAGAAAAGCAAAGTCTATAAAGAAAACAATTATTTTGTTTGATCAAAATCTTCTGTTGTGTTCTGTAGAATAAATAAAAGCTTACAGGTTTTGAACAAAGTGAGTATGATTACATAATGAGAGAATTTTCATTTTTGGGTGAATTATCTCTATAAATCAATACAGTGTTATGCAAGGGTAAACTAGGTAGATGGGGAATGGAAAAGTGGCCAGTTTCAATAGATTTTGAGAAGTTCTGAAGTTCAGTGGCGAATGTGGTGGATGTAGCTTTAAAGCTGAAGGAGAAAATAGTGAGAATTTAAGGCTCTTAAATTCACTGTCAGTGTACTGGATTCGTCAAGTCCACATAACAAACATTACAATAGTGTTACACAGAAAGAAAAAAAATCAAGTTGGTGCAAAAGGAATGATATTTAAACATCTACAGATCTTATGGTAATTTTCAGGGTATTACATAAGAAAATAAATGCATATCTTCAGGACGATTAATTGCAAACAGAAGAAAGACAAAAAAAAAAAAAAAAAAGACTGAGTATTTCAAAGGCTTGTATGAATGTGTATTAACCTCTGAGCTCTAATCTAGGCATTTAGTGGGATTCTATAAAACCTAATGAACCTATTTGAGCAGCTGCAGTGGAGGCCATCCACAGGAGGCCACAGATATTGCATACTCTGAAGATGAGTGGTTTGTTACCTAGCAACCCATCCACAAATATTTAAAATGTAGCGTCTACTTTTCTGTGGCTGGTTTGTTAGCTAGTGTTTATTCTTTTTCATGATTAAATAATAATGCATAATGTTTAATGAATGCTTTGGATTGAATAAAATAAAAAATGAATGAATGAATGAAAAAATGAATAAAAAATAAAATAAAAAATACAACTAATCTGTGTGGCATAATATAATATAATATAATATAATATAATATAATATAATATAATATAATATAATATAATATAATATAATAATTAGGTAACATTTTACAATAAGTTTCATTAGTTAACATTAGTTAACAACATTAGTTAACATGAACTAAGAATGAACAACATTTCTACAGCATTTATTAATCTTAGTTAATGCTAATTTCAGCATTTACTACTGCATTATTAAAACCACAAGTTTTGTTTGTTAACATTAGTTAATGCACAGTGAACTTACACGAATAAACAATGAACAACTGTAATTTCATTAACTAACATTAACAAAGAATAATAAATGTTGTAATAAATGCATTGTTCATTGTTTGTTCATGTTAGTTAATGCATTAATTAATGTTAACAAATGGCACCTTATTGTAAAGTGTTACCAATAATTGTTTTAAAACTATCAGGAAAGAGCAGCATTTTTCCTGCCTGCTGTGCCTGTTTCCCTTCATCAAGCTGTGAGGGCAGGTGGATGTGGGGCGGATCTGGAAAAGTCATTAACTCCTGATATTCGCCTTGACTGGTGAATTTATTTCTGCTCACCTCCATTACCCCAAATAGAGCAACCAGACAAGACTCACCCAAGGGAAGCTCTGTGTAGACCAATCAAACGTGCAGATGCATTCTGGAAAAAAAATATATAAAAAAAAATAAAAAATAGCTTGTTATTGCTGCATGGCAGACTGATGTTTTACAAAACATCAATGGCAAGAGATTTAAATGTATTTATTTTACAGTAAATACAGCTGGATGCAGGGAGATCCATGGGTTCAGTAGGCTAATAAAGTCTACTTGTACTAAAATCACCTTATAAATGAAGAATACATCAAGAATGCATTTCTTCCTGAAGGAAGCAGTAATATGAGAAATGTTCACTTCTCAAATTGCTCAGAATAGTACAGGTTAGGCATGAAGGGGAGAGATAGTTAGACAACAGATTAAGAAGAGATTAATATCATTGAAAAATATTCAGTATATTTACAGATGTCAAATGTTCATGGAAGAAAGGATGTTCAGCAGGAGTGGTAAGATCATTCCAGTAGCAAGAAACAGTACAGTGAAAGTTAAGGAAAATCCTCTTTATGATTATACGGAGCCCATAAAGGGACATGGTGGTGGAAAAAAGTTGTGGTGGGAGGAAAAATTTTTTTTCACATTTTTTGTGTTCCCCTGCAAAACATTTGCGTTCCCTCACAAACCTTTTGTGTTCTCTCACAAAACCAGTTGAGTTCGGACAAGCACTTCCTGTTTACTTTACAGTTTGGAGTGGTTCATACAGCTCCGTGCATTCACAATGTAGTGGTTTCATATAGTTTTATTTTAAACTTTAGTTTGAGTATTAAGAAATACAGTCAGAGCTTAGTTCATGGCATGGTTTTGGGAAACGCTTTTTAGATCAGTACACACCTTATTAATAAAGCATACAGACAAGCAGAATAGCCTAGAACAGGGTTCCTCAAATCTTACCCTGGAGGTCCAATCCACTGCAGAGTTTAGCTCCAACCCTGATCAAACTCACCTGTCTGTGATTTTCTAATGATCCTGAAAACAGTGATTAGCATGTTCAGGTGTGTTTGATTAGGGTTACAGCTAAACTCTGCAGGAAAGTGGATCTCGTGGTCCAGATTTGAGGATCCCTGACCTAGAATATGAACGTAACCCGCTAAATTACATACTAAGTGCTCTACCCCACATAAAAAGAAAATGCTTAATTAATGGACTAAGAAAGTGGTATAAAAAGGCTGAATTCGGTGTACAGTTTATTAATAAATTATACATACAGGAAAGCAGATAAGCCCAGAATATGAACTGAAAGTGCTAAATTACACATTAAGCATTTTCTTCCCATAAAGAAAACATGGCTTAATGAAGACAGTGAGAAAAAATACCAAATATGCTATATAAATTATTGAAAATATATTCTGTGTTAGGGATGTGCCCGAAGCCGAATACCTTATTCGGAAAGGCACGGATAATGGCTTCAAAACAAATAACAGATTTATCCGAATAACAGAAAAAATATTCGGCAGCAATCACGTTTGCTGGAAAAGCACTACATTAGTGACGTCTGCGGATGTTAAGATTTGTGCAATCATAATTGCTTTGATAGCGTTTGACACAGTTTTGTACAGATAATATCATGGTGATCATTGCGTTTGTCTAATGAATGTGGCCTCCTCAGCAATAAACTATCTGCGCACTCCTTTTTTGATTGCTGCCTGTCAGTGCCGGCGAAGCAGTGTTGCCAGTTATTGCTACAAAAAACAAACACAACCATCCTCCTGAAAAATGCACCAAAATTAGTTTAACCCTCTGGGGTCCGAGGTCATTTTGGGGCCCTTGAGATGTTTTGACATGCCCTGATATTTGTGCTTTTTTCAGCTACTTAAAACATACTATTGACCAACATGTAATTTTTTTTGTATTCAGCACAAACTGTGCTACAATAATATGTGACCAAGTTGGATGTACATGTTTGCATCCCGGTCTGCCTAAATACGTCTATGTTCGTGCAAATTATTCATGATCCAGCTTCATCTACAGAAGAAGTGAGTATAAGGTTTTTTTATGAATCTTTGCAAATCGTCTTTCCTAATAATTTGCTAGTTAGCCAGTTTCGCGGCTAAAGTAAACAGTACTGCTCATCACCCCCCGGAAGAGAGGGGCGGGGTCAGCAGAGCTCATTAGCATTTAAAGCAACATGGACTGAAATGGCTTGCTTAAACAGACCTGATTTTTACACTACCATTGATAAATTTTAACCAAAGTATGTTATGGACTTTTCATTAAGACCCTAAAGAATCATATCAACTTGTGGAAAGTGGGCATCCGATGACCCCTTTAAGTTTTTTCTATAATGGCTTTCTATGGAGGAGAAAAACGTGCATTGCGTTCATGGCTATTCTGCTTTATTAACAGTAATATTGGTTATTAATATTAAAATTGTTATTAGTATTAAAAGTATTTATTAATACTGAATTTGGGCCTCCAATGTCACTGTTTTAGTACATTAGGCCTAGGGGTGTGCAGCGGAGCCATTATTTGTATCTGTATCTGTATCTGTGACAATCTCAAACTTATTTGTATCTGTATCTGTATTCGGATACATCCGGAAGTGGGCGGCGTGGCTTAAACCGGAAGTTCATCAAATTACATGAAAATACCATTTTAAATGCAAATCTGTTCGATTTGTAGTTTTTGTTTAACAAATATGCCTTGTATAACTAAAGAAAGCATTATTTTTTATTAAAATTATAACTGTAAATATCATCTATTTAAAACTTTATCAAAAAAGAAAAATAACTTTATTCTTCTTATTTTCCAGTGAAACTTTGTGTACAAATTTGACAAGAGACAAGCATCCATAATCTTAAAAAAAAAGAAAAAAAGAAATAGAAATGGAAAGAAAGTGTTCAGTAGCCTATAATAGCAGAATGACAATAATGCTTGCTTGAACTTTAAGTAACTTAGATCACATGTAGCGGGAGTCTGTGATCATTTACGAGTTTTTTTATCAACAGAGCGCAACAAATAATTTGGACCCTCCAAAAGCCTTGATCAAACATCGCTTTTCTTCATCTTGTATAATTAAATGTAATGCCATTCACGAAAAGGGCAAATGTAATGCGTTTTTACACTCATTCACTTTACACATCCAGGCCCATAGCCAGCTATGAGGTCCAGACCTCCGTAAATGTTTCATGGGTCCCACTTTATATTAGGTGGCCTTAACTACTATGTACTTACATCAAAAAATAAGTACAATGTACTTATTGTGTTCATATTGTATTGCAAAACACTATTGCTGCTATTGAGGGGGGATACGGGTAAGGTTAGGGACAGGTTTGGTGATATGGGTAGGTTTAAGGGTGGGTTAGCAGTGTAATTATAAATGTAATTACAGAAATTAATTACAGTTGTAATTACATATAGGTATTTTTAAAAACATAAGTACAATGTAAAAACATGTATGTACACAATAAGTGCTTTGTACCAATTGATTAATTGAAATGTAAGTATATAGTAGTTAAGGCCACCTAATATAAAGTGGGACCGTTTCATGTTCAAAAATAAAATTTGAAAACCTTACAAAAAATGATTTAAAATCATGTCACTGAATAAATTCATGTGGCTGACTCGCAGGAGTGAAGGAGTTCGGCGCAAGTGCAGCCTCAACTGTGCTCCGCCTTGTTGCCAGATCTAGTTATTTTAAGCGTCGCTGGACTTGTTTTAATACTTAATGTAACAGTGTTAAATCCGTTATTCGTTTTGAAGCCATTATCCGTGCCTTTCCGAATAAGGTATTCGGCTTCGGGCACATCCCTAATTAGGCCACATCGCTTTAGAATGTCCCAAAACCATGCCTTGAATGAAGCACTGACTGTATTTCTTTATACTTGAGTCCAAGTTCAAAATAAAACTCTATGAAACACTACATTGTGAATGCATGGAGCTGTATGAACCACTACAAGCTGTAAAGTAAAGAGGAAGTGTTTGTCCGAACTCGACTGGTTTTACGAGAGAATGCAAAAGTTTTGCAAGAGAACGCAAAAAATTGTAAAAATGTTTTTTTTCCTCCCAACCTTTACATTTTTAAATCACCATGTCCCTTTAGGGGCTCCGTATGATTGTACCAGCAGGCGCTTGTTCCTGGCTAAACAGATAGGTTGTATTGCGTTGGTGGAACGGCTGAGAAGAAGAGAAGCAATCTTTGGTAGACTTGAGTTGAAGATGTGTTCTTTCATCCAGATCTGTGCAGCTACTGTGAGAAAACATCATTGGTATAGCAGTGTTTGAAAAGTCTGTGTGCATTAAAGGCCAAATCTAATAAACCCTTTTTCAGGAATCTGGAACAAACAGCACATTCTGTTTAGCAGATTACAGATCATACAATGGCTGAATTACAGGTTGTATCGTTTATAGGTTAACTATTATCCCAATAAATCTTTGCAAAACTTAAATTAACCTTCGACACATTCCAAATGAAGAAAACACCCTGCATGTCACTTTTGCAGTGGTGCTAATGTCCCAAAGTCAAAAGAAACACCTCTTTGAAACAAGTTTACCATCGCACTCATATTCCCATTACTGCATTGTGGGAAGAGGTATCTGTTTGTTTTGTGCCCATTCCCAGTTTTTTTTTTTTTTTTTCTCTCTATTGAACAGGCCCCTGACCACCTTGTTGATCACCCAGCAACAGACACGCCAGTCTGTCCCTAGTCTTTCAGCCAGAGCGGAAACCCAGCACTGAGCCTCTTCTGCAGGACTCCATGCAGCCTACCTGACTGCCCTACCAATGAAGAGAGCCCGCATTCTGGGGCCTGGGGTGTCACGCATAAAGAGATGTGACATCTCAAGCCTTGTTTTCTCTGCCTGAATGGGTGAAAGAAGTAATGTTGTCTGGATCTAGTCCACTTGCAAACTCCCCAAACATATATTGTGTATGACCAGATGCAAACAGAAAAAAAGGGCAAATGTAATGTATCATTGTTCCCTCAATGGTTCATTTTCTGATTCCTTTCATCAGTTGGCCTAAACCAGCTTGCCAGACTTCTTTCTGTGGATTACAGACTTGTCTTGCAGGCAAATTAATAAAATCAGTTTGTAGAAACACTTCCATTATTGTGATGTTATGCATCTTGTATCTATGTTTTATAAGAACATGAGAACACTCTGAATGAATCTGTCTTTTCTTACTGAGAATCTCAGATCATGCACAGCACACAGAAATGAATGTTTTTATTATCATCAGAACAATAAAGAATATAAGCATAGCTTGTTTAAACACTGCTTGACTATATATATATATATATATATTTTTTTTAACATAATTTCCCAGTCACTATGTTTAGGGTTTTGGCAATTTTAGGACCAGCATGTCTCATCAAATCTTCTTTCTAATATCTTCATGTCTAACAGTTCAACAACTGGGTTACTGAACCACTAAACCCATAAACAGATCAAGCGTTAGATAACAGATAACGTAATTACAGGGGGCTAATTTCTGAACCTAACTGTATACAGTAGAAAGCATGAAGCATTCACTGATGTAGAATGAATTGGTCCACAATGCAGAGGGATAGATATCCTGGTCCAGAAGGTGGAAATTACTGCCACCCTTTGCTGTTACGAGATTCATTGCACAGCTGAGTAACCATGTGTGCCACCAACAATTGCCAGACTCTCTGATTCTCACTACAGGTCCACAAATGTGTGGCTATGTCTGAGCTCTTCATCCCCAGAGGGTGAATAAAGCAGATGGGTTCTAAATGCAAAATTTCATTTTGTATCATTAGTAGGTTAGTTCACCCCTCATTGGCTCACCATCTGCCATCAACTCAGGCTTTTCAACCCTCCACAACGCTGCAGTTGAGTATGAAATGCAGAAGTTTGATCTTTGATGCCTCTCAAAGACACCACCAGTTTTCTGCAACAGCACTGCTGCATGCTTATTGCATTGTTATGGCATTCTACTAGAAATAGCTGGTGAACAGTTTACATGTTTAATGTTATCCATGAATTACATTTACAATATATATATATATATATATATTTTTTTTTTTCTCATCTCATTTGGATTTTCCCCTATTGTATGTAGGAAACTGAATTCATGAATTTGCACAATTCTGATCATTTAAGTACCAATGTTAATCGTTTTGTGACCTGAACAGACTGGCGTGATTGGTTCCAACTTTTCTGATTAGTATATCATGACCTTATTATTATTATTATTATTAAATCATTTGTATAAATATTGACACAAAATGTATTTGACCAGCACCAGGTGCATAAGACAATGTGTATATCTATTTAATCTCATTCTTGTCCAGGGTTTCCTAAAAGCATTGTAACCAGTGATCTCAACCACCTTCGAAGGCTTATAATGTTTTTGGGAGATGCACCCTAGGTCGGTGTCAAGCTTCATTGGCATATCTAACGCTAATCTTTGTCTCATTGAACTATGAAGCTGCTGTGACTGTCTTGCTGACGACTGGGATCAAACCCAGAGATATAAACGCCTCTACATGACATGAAGTTACATGGAACGACGATTAGTTTTGGCTAATTATTAATTCATCAGTCTGATTTCTGTGTTGCATTGCCAAACAGAACTACTGTACAAAAATAATGATTTTTTTTTTCAAACATGTTTCCTGAACACGAAGGCTGGTCATCAGTTTTTCTTTATTTTTATATATTTACACATTTGGCATATGTTTTTGTCTAAATTGACTTGAATCGAATCGAACCCATGACCTTGGTACTGGTAAATTATTCTGATCATTCAAGATCACTCTGAAAGTGACTGTTCTTTTGTGTCATTATCGTTATAGCTGTAGTGTGGACTTCCCTATTTCACAGAATAAAATTGATGATTAAAACTCTATAAATATAGTTGTTGTTACAGTTATCATCCTTTGGGCTTTTGGACCTTTCTGCAGAATCAGTCTATAGTCTCAGGTCTTATAGTTTTCAAGGATCAAACATGTTGGTGAAATATATACATCTGGAATCAAAAGTATATTAACTGTAACTGTCAGCACAGTGTACCTTGATAATGTACCTTTTTTTTTCAAGCAGACAATAAAGTCAGAAGCTCTAGACAGAGGTTTCTTACTACCACCCTTTTGATTTGATTTCATACACTATGAAGCATTAAAGATGGATGACGTGAACATCAGCAGTGCTGGAGATGACAGCTCCTGTTGCAGTTGGACCTACTTCTGCCTATTTTCATTGTTATCCTTAATCTATGATTATCATCTTGTCTGAAGACTTCTTGATCTGTGAATGCTTTAACATCTAATTACAGACTACTAAATTATCATTGTATAGGAGCTAACTTCTGCGCAGAGCGTTCCTTTAGGTTTCCCCGCAAGGGTATTTTATTTCGGGAGACAGTCAGCTAAGAAGATTATAATACCAGTTTTCAATTTATCTCCCACCCCCAGACTCTTCTTATTGACTGACTTCCTTATCACTGTTTACCAGAATCCAGAGAATGACTGGCATCGTCATCCCAATCTGACACTTTGGAAACTGCTGTTTTTCAGAGAGTAAATTAGTTCAGGCCCTTTTCAACCCAAAACACATTTGCTGTTGTGCATTGTTTTAGCATAGTTCTATCCGGGTTTGAACTATGAAAATGTATAAAGAGAAGTAATTTGAGGTCAGAGATGTTGTGTGGGCAAAAAATACTCTGAGATATTCAAATGCTTATAAATACTTATTACTGGTGTGCATAATTAAATCACACACAGAAGCATGCACACATGCACACACACTCACACACACACACACACACACACACACACAAACACACACACACACACAGTTGCACAATTGAAAAATAGATAAATGATTTGCAAAGAGTAATTACAGTGAGAATGTCAGTCATCAGACAAAGCACATGATCTCTCACACACATGCAAAAAATAAAATAAAGAACAATAGAAAATGGATGAGTGTTATATAAATGTTTGCATTTATTTATTTATTTATTTGAGTGATCCTGATATCTACTTAGCAGAGTGTCCAGTGGCTGATATAATGTCAGTATCTCATAATTAAATGAAAGCAAATGTGCTGAGATTTCTGCCAACTTTGCTAAAAATAAGTTGACACCATAGTAACTCTAAATTAAAAACAAAAATCCTGTCTATGCATTGGTCAGTGCTGATGATCTAAAAACTAATCAGCCTGATGTGACAAGCATAAAGTTATTTGTATCCAGCAAATCCATTTAATAACAAGAGACTGTGCTTTAAAATTGTAACATCCACCAATACTGCAAAATACACCTAGTTGTATGTTGGTGTACTTTGGTCTGCAGTTCCACAGTTATTAAAATAAAATAGATTACAAATAAAATAGATGAATGAATAAATGATTTGCAAAAAGTAATTACAGTGAGTGGGCAGTGTCAGTCATCTGATAAAACACATGATCTGTGTCACGCAAAGACCAAGTCGGGGAGAAAAAAAAAAAAAAGAAAAGAAAAGAAAGAAGAAGAAGAAGAAGAAGAAAAAAAAAAACATATACAAAGCATATAAAAAGCGTTGAGAAGAGAAGGTGCCCAGTGTCTGGGATCTTAGTGGTGGAGATGCTGTGTTCGGGGAGGGTCGACTTTGAGCTGACATTGAGAGTGACGGTCTGTGCTTCTTGTAACATCTCTGGACGCTCATGGTAGACGGAGCTGCTCGTGTCTCTGGCTCTTTCCCCCTGTCCTTCAGCACCACAGAATTGGACAGCACCAGGCAACCAGACCTTCATTCACCTTACCCCTCAGGATAGCTGTTTGCTTCACTTGACTTCATGGAAACATTTTGCACGGGTTTGGACAAGTAAAATTCCAAGTGTCTGATTTGGAGAGGAACCAACGGATACGCGCACACCACAAACAAACTGGCAGGAAAACCGTTCCAGTGTAAGTAGATCACATTTGACTGATATAAAACAAGAATGCGTTTGTCTTCGTAGTTTTCATATGCATGGAAAAGGCTCCTGCAAAGTTGTTTGAAACTTAAACACCTAAAACGAACCGTTTTAACGCTGGACTTCAGTGAAGCGCGATGTTTATGCGCGCTTTTCAGACTCAACGGTCTACAACACTATTGTGCATGTTAGCAGGATTTATTTGATTTATTTATTTTGTTTTTTATCGATATGTTAGTCTCGCAGTCGTCAAGCTTTAATCTATCCTGCTAAAAAGCTTCCGTAATAATCTGCAAGTTGACAGTTTTGCGCGACTTTTTGAACCCGCATTCCTCACTGACGGCGCGCGCACTAACGCTTCGCGCCCGCTTGCATCTTTGCTGATTTTACCTGGATGTAAACAATAAATAATAACCTGACGAGCTAATTTGAACTGTTTGACATAACCGAAATTAGATCTATTATTTGGATTCGAGAGAAAATTCTCTAAACTTCACCCGTTGAATAATTTAAACAGAGTAAGAAATGCAAATGCTATGCCACTTAGCAAACGATTCTACAATTAACCGCAGGCACCGTTAAAGTTTTAGATAACAAAAAATGTACAAAATCGGTTCTTTCAGTTATTTAAAATAAAGAAATGTGGACAGACGCGTTTTGTCTGAGCTTTTTATGCCGCGCGCTCATCACACGTGCGCCAATTTGTATTATATATATATATATATATATATATATATATAGTTATCTTGTTTAATTTGATCTTTTTTATTACCTTATTATTGTGTTGATGAATTGGCATCGAATGCATTTGAGCAACACCAAGCACAGGTGAAATAATGTGTATATCTAAACTCGCTTTGTCTCAATGGTTTCCAGGTCAGTGTCAAGCTTCTTTGGCGTTTTTTGACTCTAGTCGTGGGTTAACCGAACCGCGAAGCTGCTGTCTACGTGGACCGGTGCTGAACTCTCCCGTCCCTCTGCCAGGACAAAACCCAGAGACATGGTCACGAACGGCACGAAAGCATCCGATGGACACGTTTTAACAGAGCTGAACGAAGCGGCCACCGCCAACGACAAACCAAAAACTCTGGTGGTCAAAGTTCAGAAGAAAATGGAACTTCCCGACAGAGAAACATGGCAGGGAAAATTTGACTTTCTTCTGTCTTGTGTTGGCTATGCCATTGGACTTGGCAATGTCTGGAGATTTCCCTATCTATGTGGAAAAAACGGAGGAGGTAAAGAAACATCCCGGTTGTTTTACCATGCATTCCCCACATCTTAACAAAATTGATTAAAAAAAAAATCATAATAATTAATAAAAAAATACGATTTCGTAATGAACGAAAATCACTCTGCAGATTGAATAAGGTACAAAATAGGCTACGCTTTTTGTCCAGGATACGCGCGAAGTATCACTGAAATCACTGGAAGCGCAGTGCAAGCCTGGATTTTAAAATCGGATACGTATTTGAATATGTCTCATTATGTCACTCTTCTGTCTGTATAGGGGCGTTCTTGATTCCTTACTTTTTGACCCTCATATTTGCTGGGGTCCCGTTGTTTCTTCTGGAAACTTCCCTCGGTCAGTACACGTCCATTGGTGGTCTTGGAGTGTGGAAACTGGCCCCTATGTTCAAAGGTAATCATGAACCACAAATAACCCTCAGATGAATTAATCCATGCTGTTTTTAGAAGCTTGTTAATGATGGTGTTTCTGCATTATAGCGCAGTAGTCCTGTGTCCTTGCCAGAAATGATCTGAAATGTGGAGTTATTTTAGCGCACATGTCTCCGTAGGTGTTGGCCTGGCAGCAGCAATCCTGTCGTTCTGGCTTAACATTTACTACATAGTCATAATCGCTTGGGCAATTTACTACCTGTATAACTCATTCACCACAGTAAGTACACGTTTGGGTATCAAATATGAAATTGCTAAAATACCAGTGACTGTTGCCTAGATTCTTGAAGCGCTGTCTCAGGCATTGTCCTGTTTGAAATGTCCTGTTTCAGGAGCTCCCCTGGAAATCTTGTGACAACCCTTGGAATACAGACAAATGTTTCTCAAACTACAGCATGGCAAACACCGCCAATATGACGAGCGCCGTTCAGGAGTTCTGGGAGTAAGGGCAGATTGTTTTTTTTTCTTCTGAAACACTCTGGAATTTCGTATTCTAGCTACACACAAACACTTTCCTTTTGTCCTCGGCTGTGCAAAAGAACCACTGTTGTTTCACAAAAATGCAGCTATTGTGCTATTTTTGGCAAACAACCCTAGCTGAATGCTTTGCATTGGCAATTAGACAGGCTCTATTTCAAACTGTTTGTGAGTTACATGGGCTGACAGATATAAATTCTACATCTACGTTCTCTAATAATGTTTGTTCCCCTTTCTCGGTCAGACGTAACATGCATCAAATGACTGATGGTTTGGAAAAGCCGGGAGAGATAAGACTGCCACTAGCAATAACACTAGCCATTGCCTGGATTCTGGTCTATTTTTGTATCTGGAAGGGCGTAGGCTGGACTGGAAAGGTAAGAATGCCCTTGCATGTCACAATATGACATTCAGCCATGATATTTGTTTTTAACAAATTCAGAAATTCAATAAAGCTCTGAATATTCAAAATCAGGCTTTAGAATGAGAATCTCCTAAATAATGAAAGTCTGTCACGCTTTCACAGAGCTTCCCAATTGTCCTTTTTCTTCAGATACAATCACTGTGTGGTGTCTCATAATATCAAAGGAAACATTTTTGTGTTTCTTTTTTTCTCTTACGGCTGTTTCAGGTAGTATATTTCTCAGCGACATACCCGTACTTCATGCTATTTATTCTGTTCATCCGTGGAGTGACGCTGCCTGGAGCGAAAGAAGGCATTTTGTTCTATATCACGCCTGAGTTCAGCAAGCTGAAAGAATCAGAGGTAGAGCGCTTTGTAATTATCATACGGTAATAGACGTGTGTTCACAGGCGTATCATTTGGTGAATTTCTAACATGTCTCGTCTTTTCTCTTAGGTATGGCTTGATGCAGCCACTCAGATCTTCTTCTCTTACGGTCTGGGCCTGGGCTCTCTGATCGCCCTTGGGAGCTACAACCCTTTCAACAATAACGTTTACAAGTATGCAGCAATTGTAAGATTTATTAAAGGGCGTTCAAATGTTATCCTTAATATGCATCTTTAATCAGACACATGCGTGAAAATTTTGTATTTCAAAGCAGCCAAGCATTTTTGGCTACAAAAAGCTGCTTCCTCGTCACTCTCAATACAACACATAGATAATAGGATAAATAATGATGGATTACTAAACAATTACTTGCTCTCGTCTGCTTCTCAGAGATTCTATCATCGTCTGCTGCATCAATTCCTTCACCAGTATGTTCGCTGGATTCGTCATTTTCTCTATCGTAGGTTTCATGGCCCACATCACACAGCGGCCCATTGCAGACGTGGCTGCATCAGGTAATTATGATGGATTTCAGTCTGATCACTGGATGGAGACCTACTACTATATTTTGCGCAATATTTTGGCGTCTGGTGTAAACTATTATAAGTAGTTTGCATGGTAGCACAAAAATGAGTCTTATGGTACATATATGTCACAATTTTAAGAGATTATATGGTTATATGGATAAAAATGAATACAATTAATATTGTCGTTACTTAAAATTCAGTAAATCATTAAACATGTCTTTGTCCTACATGGACCTGTTGTTATTAAATCTGCAGTGTTATTCGATTTATTTATTTATTTATTTTCTTGAGCCAAATCTCAAAATTGTCCTATGGTGTGACTGTCTCAAGCATGGTTCAATAAATTACAACTTTTATAAATTAAAAAGAAAAACATAAAAATGTTAATAAACACCTCCGTCATAATTGTACAAGTGTCTATTTTAGTAAATGGCAATCATTTTTTTCATCCATACATTTCTGAAAACGTAGGGACTTGATACATTTTGTCTCTGAAAACCATGTCCTGTGGTGTGACACCATATCCTGATTTTAAATTGGCCAATTCCATAGACAACTTTCATTAGTTGAAGGATTCTATTCATGGTCATGTTGCTGAAGCCCCATGTCAAGCCCATGACATGAGCACATGGCAAATTGTTGTCTCAGAATTGTTCAACTATTTACCTTTTTTTGGAACCACTACAAAAATGTTACGTTTTGTTGTCCTTTGGTGTGACATCCCTAAATTATTATTTTTTTTAATTAAAAACTGTATGTTAAACAACATAATCATGGAAAATTATGCAAATGACAGGTTAGTTCGGAATAGCAAGGTCATTAATTGACAGTAAAAGGCTGAAACGTCCTTTGGTGTGACAGATAATGTCCTCTGGTGCGACGCCTGTACTGTCACACCACAAGACAAAGATGTCACACCACAGGACAGGGTCTCTTTAAAAAGCATTTTAAATTTTAGTGTTCTTGAATGCAATAATTACATTAATTAAACTATTTTCTGATGTTTTTACAGAAAAGAAAGTATCACATTTTATACTTGTTTTTGAGACAGAAAGAATTGAAGGTGAGAAATTAGTGGAAAAAACAGGACATTGAAATATATAGAGAAAATTAACAAGGATCCATGCAGAAGGGAGGAGATCCTAAGAGAATGATGCAGAAAGTAAAAAAGAATCAAAATGATGCCTTAAAAAGAGTAGCCATATAGTTTAAAAAAAATAAATTCACATCTTAATGAATATAGTTTGAATATCAATCATATTTAGCTGTGCTGCACACGCAGCTAGAAGAGTTTCGGTAACATACTGATTGACTAAGAGACTGCATTTTGTTGATGAAAATTATTTTTAGTTGTTTTTATGTATTTTTATGTTGATATTGTTTGTATCAAAATGAAACTTTTTTCTCCTTTGACATGTTCAAAATTAAATAGAAATAATTTAGTAACTACCATTTCTGTCCTTTAGTGTGACGTAATGTCCTATGGTGTGACACATAAAAGAACCACAGATTTGTTTTTATCTCAAAATATCTTTAAAAAAGAAAACTTGCAATTAGGATTGCAATAGGGGAGATACAAATATCACTAAAATTAAAATGGTATAATTGTCAGAAGTTTTGAACAAATGACAGCAAAGTTTGTCTTCTTGTCAAAGTTTGTCTTGAAATCGTCCAACAAGTCATGGGGGAAAAAATTATGTTAATTATAATTTCATTTTATATAAATAGGACTATATGAAAATAAGTGTCTAACAATGAAGATAAATCTCTTTCATGCTATTTTTTAAGATTTTTTTTTTTTTTTCATAATTTTTTTCATAAACACCATAGGACAAATTTATGGTACTGTTCAGTAAAAATGTTTTAAAAAAGCAGTTAAAGAATTGACAAAGTTAGTGACCCTTTATATTTTCTCAAATATCAGACTTCACACTACGTAAATATATGTATTTCTTTTTCAAAAACGTCTTTTACAGAAAAAGCATATTTTACTGCCTATTTGTCAGCTACCCATACATATATATATATATATATATATATATATATATATATAACATCTCTTAAAATTGTGACACAGAGAGGTGGCTACATCAACCATCAAAGCTGCTACCACAGTAATTATTTAAAAAAAAATCATACAACATATTATTTATGTACATCTTGCTTATTTTAGGGTTTTCAGTAACAGGGTTGCTAATATTACAAATCTCAGATAACATAAGTAGTAAATAAAACAACTATCGTAATGTTTGATTTGAGGTTTACAATCTGTGCTATGCATAACACTGAAATTAGACATTAGAGTTTTATTTTTTAAATAATATGCTATAATACAGATATTCTAAAGCTAAGCAAACCTGTTTTGATCTCAGGGCCAGGGCTGGCATTCTTAGCCTATCCAGAGGCGGTCACACAGCTTCCCATCTCACCGCTCTGGGCAATCCTGTTTTTCTCCATGTTGCTTATGCTTGGCATTGACAGTCAGGTAAAGAGCATGTTTCAAACATGCACGTGTGTGTCTTCAGGCATCCATATTTGTGTAGTAATAAAATGTCAATTCAGGTATTTAAATATACGGCTGAACTCAGAATAGCATATACAGTAGTATGCTATTCCAAATTAAGCCAGTATTTCTGACTTGAATACAACCAGTCCATTTAGATATCCTTTTAGTGTATGTGTTTTAATTATCATATATGTCTTTCGGAATAAATGCTTTTTATTCTGTGTAGTTCTGTACGGTAGAGGGATTCATCACTGCTCTCGTTGACGAGTTCCCCCGCTTGCTACGAGGAAGACGAGAGATCTTTATCGCTGTTGTCTGCCTCGTGTCTTATGTGATTGGCCTGTCAAACATCACACAGGTAAATGCACACATATTCCTTCTCATCTTTCTATGGATTTCACATCACCCTATGAAAAGAGATGGGGGCTGATCACGATTTTATTCTAAAGCTTTGTATGTAATGGAATATATGGTAAAAATACATACAAAGAGTGGAATAAGAGCTCTTGAAGTTGCATAAAGTAGGATCACCTCAGAGGACAGAAACGTTTGAGTGTTTTTGCTGGGATATGTAATGACTATGGAGTGTTCAACCACTATATAACCTCACACTGTTATATAAAAGCTAGAAATGGCTTGGACACTGCAAGAGAAAAAAAGAATGAATTCCAACTATTACTTAACAGATAATACACTAAATAAATAAAAATAAAAGTAAATAGACTAGATTACGCACAGGAAAATGATAGAATGAGACGTTTTGGGTGTGTCTTGGGTGAGAGCGTATATACCATTCATCAGTGCATCTTACAGTCACTTGACACTTTTCATGATCCAATTCATTTGCATTTGATTTGTTTTCCTTTCTGCGCAAGCAGTTTAACTCAGAAATATTTCACATTACAAAAGTAAAACATAATTTCATCTTGACCTTAATAAAGAGCACAAGTGCTTGTGGAAATACAGCAAATCACGGAGATGTTCACAACCATTTGAACCATTGGATGTGCAACTGTGTATAATCCTAACCCAAATACTACATATTTTTCAGGCCAATCTCGTGACTCACAGCAGGGAAGAGAAAGCTAGCTTCGCTAATGCTTATTGTTGCTACCATGCCTTTAAACCCAAACACAGCTAACGAGATGAAAGAGCTGGTTTTCGAAACCAATGTAAATGAACCACATCTCTCGCTAATCAAAGCAATTCTTTTCTCAACAGGGTGGCCTCTATGTGTTCAAACTGTTTGACTACTATTCTGCCAGTGGAATGTGTCTGCTGTTCCTGGTGTTCTTTGAATGCATCTCCATATCCTGGTTCTACGGTAAATATGCAACTTTGTCTAATAATTCAGCAAATTTCATTTTACAAACAGATATTAAGTTGCTGAGAAGTTGAACCTGTGGCGTGCATTTCAAGCAAAAATATTTAAAAAAGAAATTGCATGCCATATTTAGGACCTCATATGAATTAAACGAATACATGGAAAATTTGTTTATCACACCACATGATCATTTTAAGTGAATTAGTGAAATCAATAAGGTGAAAAAGTAAGCTGATGTTTCGCTTATCGATTTTGTAGGGATTAATTCATTTGATTTTTATTCCTCACATTCAGACATAACGCATAACGCATACTAATTATTATCAAAGATCTTTATAATTCATGCTAATCTCGCTGCCAGACTCATTTCCACACTCAGTTGATCTGAATGAATATGAACCTGTGGAATCTTAATTGTTGTGCATGGCAGGCGTGATTATGCAAACTACTGCATGATTCTCTATTTGCATTCATGAAGGGTTGTACATACAGCAGACCTCCGCCCGGCAATAATCCTCGGCGAACCGCTCTTGCATTGTTTTGCAGTAGCGTATGACACTCCCTGTGATTTTTATTCTGTGCCTACCGCAGGTGTCAATAAATTCTACGGCAATATTGAGGAGATGATTGGATACCAGCCCTGCATTTGGTGGAAGCTGTGCTGGGTGGCATTCACCCCTCTGATTGTGGCGGTAGGTGGTTTTATGGTGTCTTTGTGTACTGGAAGCATTTCTAAGGTGGAAACACAGGCTGACTGTTTGTTCCTTCTGTCGTAGGGTGTGTTCCTCTTCAGCGCCGTTCAGATGGTCCCGCTTACACTGAACAATTACGTGTTCCCAAAGTGGGGGCAAGGTGTAGGCTGGTGCATGGCCCTATCATCCATGATTCTTATCCCAGGATACATGGGCTACATGTTCCTCACCCTGAAGGGCTCATATAAAGAGGTAACGCTTGCATTTTCCTCGCAGCCACAGGTGCATCTGTCAGGGAACATGAAAGTACCTCCACTGACGACAGAGTAATTGATTTAGATTGCGTGCATTATTAATGCAGATGTTTCAGCATGGGGTGAAGCATGCACTGTTCCTATTTTGTGGCCATTGGATTCATTCTAATTACATCAATTAGTCTTCAGTTCTTGCCATTTGAGCATGCAATCAGTGACTTGGACTGATTGAACGAATTAGACAGGAGTTTTTTTTTCACAGGAGTATTTTTCGCCGCACGAAGCGTACCTCTCTATCTCTGAATCATGTTTCTGAGACTAGTAATTAGGAACAAAGAGCCCCAGTCCCAATTCAGTGTGAATATCGTGGAGCTTGTTATAATTCTGAATCACAGGTTCCCACCAGGGAAGGAAAAGTTTGGATTTGGCTTCAATTGCATCTTGATTTCCTAATTGTACCAATCAAGGGCTGTCATTTGTGCTTTTATACTTTTTTTGCTCAGCAGGAATAGTTTGTCTGACCTGGAATGGCAGCTGATGATTTTCCTTCCCTTTTGCAGCGCCTTCGGATAATGACTCAGCCCACGACGGTGGTTCGGGCTCAAGAGAACGGGCCAGAACAGCAACCTGAAAACCCCACTCCAGCCAATGACGAGGCTTACATCTAACCGCCCTCCCCCTGCTTCACCCCGAATGATCAAAGGTCAACGTTCAGAGAGAGAATAAAAGAGTAATCACGGTTGATCACAACCAAGGACTTCCATGTCTAGAGTATATTCACCTACCTCCGAGGGAAAACCAACCTGATTACAGTTTGAATTGTTTTGGTACATATATACATAGGGTCCAAAAAATCTGTCCAGCGATGTTCTAGGGTTAATCTATATTTCATATGCAAGATATTAGTCTTTCTAAAAAAAGAAAAAAGAAGAAGAAGAAAGGGTCAGAGTGTTACCAGAG
The DNA here is from genome assembly GCA_036784905.1 of Acrossocheilus fasciatus. Taxonomy (NCBI): domain Eukaryota; kingdom Metazoa; phylum Chordata; class Actinopteri; order Cypriniformes; family Cyprinidae; genus Acrossocheilus; species Acrossocheilus fasciatus. Next base: position 1,167,820 of record CM071948.1, on the reverse strand, counting down.
GATATCATTTAAGTGATAACTCAAGATTTGGCATCCCGATGTAATTTCAACACCACCGTGTTAATTTGATATTACATGTAATTAATGTATTAAAAATACAGTTGTAGGTTAGAATCGAATTGTATCTGATTGTATCTGAAAAAAATATATATATATACACACACATTTATATATCTATATAAAAGCAGGGAGCGAGAATATGGGAGCGTGCAACGGGGCAAGATGAACCTTGGATGTCAAGGTTACGTAGCCAGACGACACTTTTCAAGACTCTACCGTTTCAAACAGCCCTTCTCCCGTTTAGCCCTCGGGCAAACCCTGAAAAGCACAAGACAAGTATGGATTTGGTTTACAAACGCCCCAGGCAGCGATGAATTACCAGCCGCGGGGGCCAATTGACGTCAAAAAAGACTGTTACTATTTTTTTCCTTTTTTTATTTTCTAAGACAAAATAACTTTGTATGTGTTTTTTAGAATCATTTTAGTACATGTTTTCTATGTAAGAGTAAGAAGGACCAAATTCATGTTTATGCTACTGACAGATCTGAAAAACTGTTTTACGTCGCACCGTATCACTGCACAGGGTCCGAAAAGTCATTTTTGGGGGCAGACGTACCCCGTGAAACCACTGTTAATCCTGCTCACCACATTTGCATGCCACTCCTCAGGAAAAATGGCGAAAGTGACCAAAATTTGCTCTCCTGGATCAAAAACGATTATAGCTGTGAGCAGCCTTCAGCAAATAATCTCTTCTGAGCAAAAGCTATAGTCTGTTGCCATGGTTTCTAGGGTCATTTTGTCAGACATCATTGACAAACCAGCACTCTGTGTCAAAAACTGACAGAGCCGTTGTTCGAATGAAAATGTCAAGGAGAAATTATGCTGTTTTCTTTTTAAATCTACAGACTAGATGGGCAATAAATAATTTACATGAAATAATATAAAGGGATATGTGTGTGTGTGTGTGTGTGTGTGTGTGTGTGTGTGTGTGTGTGTGTGTGTGTGTGTGTGTGTGTGTGTGTGTGTGTGTGAGAGAGAGAGAGAGAGACAGACAGAGAGAAATGACTGGTTTATTTCCACTGTTTTATTTTTTAAAATGCCACTGGTGAAAAGCACAGAGCTTTAAGTTGACAAGCCACAAAGGTATCCGAAAAAGAGCACTGTTAGTTTGCTTCTGTGGCAGCTACATGTGACAGACATCTGGATTAATTAGTCGATTTATTCTCTGCAAGACGTCTGATGAAAAATGTGCAATCAATAAGAGTTTTTCGTGAAATTGTATAAATTTACCATTCATCAGATTTCTCTCTGAAACAATGTTGTAAAACTGTACCGTGTAAAAGTACCTGTGAATGTCCGTTTTGAGGTTTTTGTCTTGTTGATGAACCTTATATTATTTGCTGTTTACTGCAATAATGCATCAATCTCAGAAACTATATAAAGCACATATCTTTCTGAAATGTAAAAAAGAATAGTAATAACAAATGAATAACAATGATGGAAGATTATAAGAGAATAGATAATATGTCTAGTCAGAAAATATTGTTTTGTATATTTCTAACTGTTTGGGCCTAATGTAAAATATTGATATGTAAAAAAAATATATATATATATAATAAATGTCTTTAGATGGTGTTATATAAAAGCATGATTGCCATGTGTTATCTGATTAAAAAAAATAAAGTACTATAGATTATAGTGTGTGCTGTCTCTTGTCAATAATTATTTGGTGCTTGCCCACATGAAATATTATATTTAGGCATAATACAGGAGCGCTTAAAACTACAACTGTGTGTTTAAATATATAAATATTTTTAGATTTAAAAAAAATAATAATAATATTAATTCTGATAGACATTTAAGTGGAGAAAGTATTATTAAAAACAGCTGTTTATTATTATTTTTTATTATTATTTAATGTAGTATAACATTGCTCACATTTCACAGTCTGGGAGATTATGCACAGGAGAAGCTTACACATCATGGTTTCCTTTGACCTATTCTTGGATTAATAGATGCCCTGATGGATTCTGTCCAAAGAGGATAATTAATCTCCTTCAGCGATTAACCCTTTAATAGTCCCAATGGAGCTCCATCCATCCAAATAAACAAATGATTTATTTACCATCTCTGATGATAAAATTCAATTATTAAAAGCACGCTCACAACAACAACAACAAAAAAGTAAATAATTCTGCATAATCTTTTTTTTTTTTTTTTTAACAGCAATCCCAAATGTAATTTTATTGGAAAGCTTTTCCTCAATTATTTGATGTCTAACTGATATCCATATGATCAAGCCCAGAGGTTACATTGTAGATTTCCATATTCTGACATTCCCTGTGGCCCACATATACTACCGCTGTGATATAATAGCTTGTGCTTGTGGATCCAATTGGCATGTTAAATCTAGTCTGGGTAGGGGGTTGATCAGGGACGAGACATTTGGAGGAGGTTTCATGTCAGAGTCTCTCCCTGGAGTCTTCAGTCCTGAACCAATGACAGATGTGTTGGAGGTAATTTACTTCAGGCAGTGCGTAAACTATAATTGTAAATCTGTTTTTCACAAAGAGCCAAGCCTAGAAGCCTAATAACAAGACTCAAAATTCAACACTGGCACTTTTTTAAAAATCATATTTTTATAATAATTATAATAATTATTAATTAATAATAACAATAATAATAATTATTATTATTATTACAGCTTTTAACCAAAAATGGAATAATATAGTTATGTAGGTGTCTGCAATATATTTGTCAAATCTAAATCACATTTTAAGCAGCAATACTGTTAGCCATTGCCGTCATCAGTCCTAAATGTTGTGTAGAAAATGAACTGGGTCTGTCCAAACACACACACACACACACACACACACACACACACACACACACACACACACACACACACTGGATGTATTCTCTTATCAGTGTTTTGCACATGGTAGGCCAGGATATTCACTGTTAGCTAAGGCATTTATTCAAATGATTTCAATTGTATCTTGATGTTACACACATGCTCATAAAATACATTTATTTGAAAACTGTAAAACTGACAGCTGCTGAATATCTGATCTTTTCTCTGTTAGTTTCACTGATATACAGACTGCTTCATGATGGCACTACAGAGGACAAATGAGGGGAAAAAAGGATGATAATTTAGTGCCAATACTGCCAGAGAGTCTTTTTATTTTTATTTTTTTGCCATGTAACATTTCTGAAAGTGCCTTTTTCATGAATTAGTATTTTAAATGGTGTCTGTCATTTTGTTTCTGATAGTTTCTTTGTTTCAGGTATTATGGGTTCCCTGTCATTACAGGTGTTTAATTTCCTTTTATTTGACAAATCAATTTCCCTGCTTTTCACAGTCAGTTCTGTAAAAGCTAGGATGAAGTAATCTCCTTATTCTCTACTGCCTTTGTTGATGTTGAATGGACCAATGCTGTTTCTATTTTAATATGTTAGTTATTGTTGATGATCCTTGCTCTGTTAAATAGTATTCTTTTTTTTCATGTATCCATTCATCATTTTTTATGAAGTCATTTTGAAAGAGTATGTATGCTGTATAAATACAGATTGGGTGTGTTCACCTGAAGGTGACAGTTATTTGCGAGGTTTTTATTTATTTTATTATTTATTTATTTTTTCAAGGAATTATTAATTTTCATACATATTGGGAGAGAAGAGGGCACTTTCAAAAAATTATATTCCAGTGAGCACTCAAGCAGATTTAGAGAGGCTCAGATTTCTGGTTAGTTGCTCATGTGTTGTTCTGTTTTTACAGACAATTACCTCACATTATGACAGTGGCTCAGGCATTGACGGTCACCCAGAACCATTCCAACCTTTTGTTTATTATTCAAGTTAAATGAACAAAGCACTTGAGGATATATCCAAAGATTTCACACAAGAAGAGAACTACAGTATTTGTTGTGTGAACGCTAAACAGAAAATGTGTTGCACCATGGCATGTTACATGACAAAAATAATAATTTAAAGTACATGTTTGCAATGGCAGTACATTGAGCAATTAACTTGTGTGCAGTGCTTGTGTGGTCATTTGGCACCCCAGGCGAGACCAGCCCCCCCAGCGATGTTATTCCATACTGTCGGTCACTAGCATTAGAAGCACACAATAGCAGTAACATGGCTTAAAAAGAGAAATTAGTTACACTGGCCTAGTTAACAGATTTGGCTGTTCTAAAATTGCAAATTGATTATAATGTAACTCAGAGAAGGGTTAGGTAAACTGAATTAGCTTTTGCAGTTGCTTTTTTTTTTTTTGGCTGGTTCCCTGCATGAGAATCTAGTGTTTTGGTTGGCCAGATTGTGGTGTGGAGGTAAAAAACAATACTAGGCCTCTGTAACATCATATAGAAAGTGCAACCAGTGTACCAGTGTAGTGTAACCACTAATCATTTAGTGTTGTTTAGTGTGCAGTCCACTGAACATTAATGAAAAATAAATTATATTGCAACGACAAAAATGAAAATAAGCCTCAAGAAGCTGTGGTTAACAGTGAATTTGGAACAGGAAAAAAAAAAAAACTGTTCTAAATTCACTGTAAACCATAGCTTCACTGGGCTTATTGCTTTTTTTTTTGGTTACACTTTATTTTGATAGCCAACTTTAGACATTCTACTAACTATAAGTAACTCTGTAACTACATGTCAACTAATTCTCATCAATTTGCAACGACATATCCTCTATCTCTCAGAGTAGACTGTTAGGGTAGGTTTAGGGTTAGTCAAATAAGTTGACACATACTTGCAAAGTTTCTGATAGTCAGTGTGTTGTATGTTGTGGACCCATCAAAATAAAGTGTTAGAAGATATTAAGCAGACAGTCTACTAATACTCTAATGACTGATAGTTGACATGTAGTTGCAAAGTTACTTATTGCTAGTAGAATGTCTAAAGGTGGACTATCGAAATAAAGTGTTACCCTTTTAAAGAAAAAAAAAACAGTTACCAAACAATACATGTTTTAAAGGCAAAATGTATGCGTTAATTAATGTTACTTGGTTTAAAAGTTAAATCGTTAAATCCTCTAGTTAAATGTGAGATTCTGCAGTGACAATAGAATATTCACAATCCTCCTTCTATTGTTTCAGGTTTATCCATTTTTATTCGAATGCTAAAACATTATAGCAAAATAAAGCCAAATAACGTTTATGTCACAAATCTAGCCTCTGTGGCTCCCTCCGATCGCCACCAGAGGGAACCATCACCAGAGTACTAACCGGTTCTCTCGGACTCCATTTCCCATGACCTCGTGCCTGAGACTGATCACCTGCGTAGGTGTGAGTGATCATCCAGACTATTTAGCCAGTGCCTTCCATACCCTCGTTGCAAAGTCTTGTTTTGCTATTGCTGACATTTCTGAGCGGTTTTCCCCTGTTGACTACCTGGACTGTTTATTCTCCTCTGACCATTTGCTGCCTGCCTTATTGGCCCTGCCTGCCTTTTGGATATACTCTCTGTCTGCCGCCTGCCTCGACCTTCTGCATTGACTCTGTTTATGAATCTGCCTTGCCTACGTTGCTCTTGACACTGTTGTTTGAACTTTGCCTGTCTGACCTCTTCTTTATATTAATAAAAGCTGTACATGGATCTCAATGTCACTGACCCATAATTACAGAAGACTTCGCCAGAAATTGATCCAGCAGTTTTCTACCACTTCACTACGGAGGTATCGGCTCAGGCATCAGCACTGGCTTCACACCAACAACAGCTTAGTTGACTTACTTCGCTCACGGAAGAGTTGGTAAAGACCTTGAAAGCTCTCCAACTTCGCCATCCACAATGAGTCCTCTGCCAAATCCACCACCACAAGCTCCTGTTACCGCCAGCCCTCTCTTGGCATTTCCTGAAAAGTTTGATGGATCACCCACGAGATGTAAGGGATTTTTGCTTCAATGCTCTATGTTTGTTAACCAGCAACCCGTGTTATATTCCACAGACGATAGTTGAATTGCCTTTGTTTGCTCTCTCCTAAGCGAACGAGCGCTGGAATGGGCAACTGCTGTGTGGAGTGAGGAATGCGTTATTTTCCCGTCTTTCACCAGTTTTCTTCAGCGCTTCAGGGAGGTTTTCGAACACCCCTCTGGGGGCAAGGAGGTGGGCGAGCAGGTACTAGCTCTCCGTCAAGGAAGAGGTACAGCAGCAGATTATGATATGATATACTATCCTTCCGCACGCTCTCTGCGCATACAGGGTGGTTGGATGATCCTTTCAAACTCCTCTTCCGTAAGGGTCTCAGTGTGGAACTTCAGTCAGAACTGGCCTGCCGTGATGAGGGTAAATCTCTGGATCAATTCATTGACCTGGCGATTCGCATCGATAATCTCGTCCGCTCATGACGACAACCTCGTTTCTCCTTGGCTTCCGCCGGTATGACATCGCTGCCTGAAACTGAACCCATGCAGATTGGTTTTACTCATCTCAGCGTGGAGGAGAGAGAGAGATGAATGCGCCAGAATCTATGTTTATACTGTGGCCTCCCTGGACACCTGAGAGCTTCTTGTCCCACTCGTCCGCCTCACAACTCTTCAACAGTGAGTCAAAGTTCCACCATATCCTCTGTCTTAGAGATACCATTTACCTTAAGGATTAATGGGGAGGTTACGGCTCTTATCGACTCAGGGGCAGCGGGAAATTTCATTGACTCTGCATTCTCAAACTCATAAGATTCCCCTTGTTCCTTGTGAATCTCGTTTGGCAGTGGCAGCGCTAGATGGACGTCCTCTGGGCTCCGGCCGGATCCAGTTCATCACCGAGGATCTATCACTGTGCACCGGAGCCTTTGACACTGAGACCATCCGACTATTTGCCTTTCAATCACCTCAAACTCCTATCATCCTGGGACTCCCCTGGCTGGAGAGACACAATCCGACTATCTCCTGGTCCGATAAACAGATAATTCAGTGGTTTGAATCCTGCCGCCGACACTGTCTAGATCGAGCTCTTCAAAAAGAAAGTGAAAGAACGGCGCCTCTCCTTGCACACAGACTTTAGGTTGAGCACCAAGATTTAATCGAGGCTTTCAGAAAGACCAAAGCCTCACATCTACCTCCTCATCATTCAAGTGACTGTGCCATCGATCTGCAACCTGATTCACATCCACCCAGGGTCCGAGTTTTCCCTCTATCGCAACCTGAGTTTGAAGCCATGAGTTCATACATCGAGGAGGAGTTAGCTAAAGGATTCATTCGACCATCCACATCACCTGCATCAGCTGGATTCTTCTTCGTCAAGAAGGATGGAGGACTCCGTCCGTGCATTGACTACCGTGCTCTTAATGATCTTACTGTCAAGTTCCGTTACCCCCTACCACTAGTCCCAGCGGCCTTGGAACAACTTCAAATGGCCAAGTACTTCACCAAGCTCGATCTTCGCAGTGCATACAATCTCATTCGCATCCGAGAGGGCGATTAGTGGAGGACGGCTTTCTCCACTACATCGGGGCACTATGAAAATCTTGTGATGCCGTTCGGGCTGGTCAGTAGTCAATAACTGAGTAGGACCTCAATTCACCTCCCGAGTCTGGTCTGCTTTCTGTCAAAAACTCAATATCAATGTCAGCCTCACCTCCGGTTACCATCCTCAGTCCAATTGTCAAGTGGAACACAAATCAGGAACTCACCCGTTTCCTCCGCTCATACTGTCATCGAAATCAGGCCGACTGGACCCGCTACCTATTATGGGCCGAATATGCTCAAAACTCCCTCTGCAAACCTGCCACAGGTCTCACCCCTTTCAAATGTGTGCTGGGTTTCCAACCCTCCTTATTATCATGGTCTGGGGAACCCTCAGAGTTACCTGCTGTAGATTCGTGGCTCCAGCGGAGCAAGGAGACCTGGAATGAGGCTCATGTCCACCTTCAACGGGCCATTCAACAAACAAGGGAACATGCTGATCGTCGTTGACGTGCAAATTCTAACTACCATCCCGGTCAATGGGTCTGGCTATCTACCCGTGATCTTCATCTTCGGCTTCCTTGCAAGAAGCTCATTCCCAGGTACATGGGTCCCTTCAAGATCCTTAGACAGAGAACTCCTGTTTCATTTTGTTTGGATTTGCCCTCATTTATCATATCTCACCCACTTTTCATGTGTCTCTGCTTAAGCCCGCTGGTGGTTTGAGAGGAGCGGAGGACCAGAAGGAGGCTGGTGACCAGGGAGCCCCTTCCATCATCATAGAAGGCGAGGAGGTGTACCGAATTCAGGAGAAAATCATCGGAGTGCTAACCGGTTCTCTCATCTGCACGGGTGTCAGTGATCATCCAGACTATTTAGCCAGTGCCGTCCATACCCTCGTTGCGAAGTCTTGTTTTGCTATTGCTTACATTTCTGAGCGTTTTCCCCCCTGTGTGTTTTCCTGTTGACTACCTGGACTGTTTATTCTCATCTGACCGTTTGCTGCCTGCCTTATTGACCCTGCCTGTCTTTTGGATATACTCTCTGTCTGCCGCCTGCCTCAACCTTTTGCATTGACTCTGTTTATGAATCTGCCTTGCCTACATTGCTCTTGATACTGTTGTTTGAACTTTGCCTGTCTGACCTCTTTGTCTTAATAAAAGCTGCACATGGATCTCAACGTCACTGATCCATCATTACAGTTTACATGTAGTTACATTATAATACATAATATTCAGAAGGTGGGGAGATGGGGGGGGAATCCCCCGGTCTATATGTCTCTGCATCTGCTGAATTATTATTATTATTATTATTATTATTATTATTATTATTCCCATTGAATAGGAGTTAAAACTCCCACCTGGGTGACACTACTCCGATAATAGACCATGCAAAATAACCAAAATAATAATATCTTTAAAATATTGCCACATAACGTTGCAGAGAAGGACTTTAACTGTAAGCGACACAAATATGTCAAACAAAGGTAAACACATAATCTTCAGAATGTTCAAAATGTTCTCGGGATTTTATTGTTTACTACTTTTCCTGATGTTTGTTATTATTCAAATTTTACATAGCCCACATTTTCGGAAACTTGTTTTTTTTTTTTTTTTTTTTGTAATTTACCACTTAAGCATGTTGATGATAACGTATATCTTCTACATATGTTGTCTATGACCAAAAATGGAAGAAGATATGTTTTCAGGGGACTTTTAAAATTTGCTCGCTTCATGGACAGCCTACCTGGTGCATGAAATCAGCCACATGGCAGCAAACCACCGAGAACGTGTCAAAATCCTGATGAGTCCTAGCTATAGAGCTGAGACGCCAAAGCTGCTGTGAATCCAGAAGCTTCCACAACTGGTAGATTTAAAGAAAATTACTGCCGTTTGGCAAATAAATCATTTTACGTACCTATTCCTAACTCTTTAAGCTTTAAGTTACATCTCAAATAACAGGGGATCAACTTCTAACACACATTTGTGGTTAGAAAGTGTATTTTTTTATTGTTTTAAAGGTCCCATGGCAAGAAAATTTCACTTTATGAGGTTTTTTAACATTAATATGAGTTCCCTTATCCTGCTTATGGTCCCCCAGTGGCTAGAAATGGCAATAGGTTTAAACCGAGCCCTGGATATCCTGCTTCGCCTTTGAGAAAATGAAAGCTCAGATGGCCCAATCTGGAATCTTCCCTTTATGTTGTCATACGGGGAAAGGTTACCTCCCCTTTCTCTGCTTTGCCCGCCCATGAGAAAATGAGCTACTACCGTGCGAGACGAGCGCAATATTTTTTTTTCCTTGAGAGACATCATGGCTTGCAAACGAGCGAAGCAGGGCAGTTGCTCAGTGTTTGGATGTACAAATGAACACCGAAGTATTTTTTTAGTTCCTAGCTACATGATAATAACTGTAACAGCATACATAAACAAACCAACTAAAGTACCGTATCCAGACACAATATTTTAAACTAACCATTCGGAGACATCCTGCTGTAGCCGTTGAGTTGCAACTTCTTCATTCGGGGCTTCTCCATCCTGATCAGATTCTGGGTCAAACTGAAAAGCTTGAAGGACTGTGTGTCTACAAGTCATTGCGATACATCCACTGTCAACATTAGCGCATGGTAGCTCAAGCTGGTTAAGGCCACACACTCACCCTCCACCTTGCCCCGCCTCTCTCCTCCTCATTAGCATTTAAAGCTACAGACACAGGAATGACACGTCCTAAGGAAAGCTCATTGTGGGACTGGCTCATAGTGGCTGAAATTCTGCACCAAGGCTGAATTTCGGGAAACAGACTTCAGATAAAGTATTAGGGACCACTTAGGCCTATATAAAAGCATCCAAAAAGCAGCATGTCATGGGACCTTTAAGTAAATGGCCGGTCGTTTCACTAGACAAGACCTTTATTCCTCTGCTGGAGTTATGTAGAGCCCTTTGAGGCTGCATTGAAACTTGGACCTTCAACCCGTTTGCCACCATTGAAGTCCAATATATGGAGAAAAATCATGGAATGTTTTCCTCAAAAACCTTAATTTCTTTTGGACTGAAGAAAGAAAGACATGAACATCTTGGATGACATGGGGGTGAGTAAATTATCAGGAATGTTTATTCTGGAAGTGAGCTAATCCTTTAAAGGTAAAGCAAACACAACGCCAGGAGGGATCAGTCATCATACTCCATTAAATCTGTAACGCCCCGTGGCTCAAAAGGGATGCAACAAAAACTGGGACACACAAGAAAGCCCAGAGTAGAGCACAATATTTATTAACAGCAGTCGGGAATCAGTAGTTTAAAGGGAAATACACGCATGGAGGTGTAATGTAGTGCAGCAATGTTGGATGCACCAAAAGAAACAAACTTAAAGAAAACCAAACAGAAGCCCAGTCCAGTGTACAGCTCTCTCATGGCCATTCATCTTGCATCTTTTTAAAGTACTCAAAAGGAAGTCAACAACAGGTGTCCTCAAAGAACAATCAGTTTGAGGGCAGAGTCAAACATCCACTTCGGCCGGAGGAAAGCCCATGACATGGGTCATCACAAAACAATAATAAACAGTTCATTTTTGCTGAAATACGTAATACATGGGACTGCAACACAGATGCAGTGGCGCAGTAATACTGATGTAATGAGTTCACAGGTGAATGTTTGTAGAATAATTTACAATGGCTTTCATTTTGGCTCAACCAATTGAACTATCAGTTTCTTTTAGTTTTTAGCTAATATCTGGTTGAATGTTCATTACTGATCTATATAATCTCTATTATAGATCAGTGATATTTATATAGAATCAGTGGCCTTCAGGGTAGCATCTTATTTATTTATTGTTTGCTTATTTGTTTTTGTTTGTTTTTGTTCAAACCTTTATGTAAAATAAAGCTGATGTATGTAAAATAAAAACATTTTTGTGCAAGAGATTCATTGAATCATTTAACTTTTTCAACATTTTGTTAAAAAGTAAGTTATTCCAGCTCCTTCACTGAAATGAAAGTGCATTTGAGCAGTTTGTCAAATCTCCTTACCAAATTTTATTTAACGACATCATTAACTCTGGGGGAGTTGGAGAATGAGCCTATTTCCAAAAAAGTGGAGTGTTCCTTTAAAGATTCTCTGCTAATATACAGTAACTATTTTGAGTGAAATGCAGTAGGAGTAGCCAGTGTGAGTCGACTGCCGACAGCTGATCTAGGGGGTTTATTCCAGTGCGCTTTTGACCCCTGTTTGGTCTTCAAAGCAAGCTTCCAAACTTGTCAAAAGTAGCTAATATTAAGAAGATAACTATTCTATCACTAATTCTTAAAGGGGTGGTTTATTGCAATTTCACTTTTTTAACGTTAGTTAGTGTGTAATGTTGCTGTTTGAGCATAAACAACATCTGCAAAGTTGCAGCGCTGAAAGTTCAATACAAACAGAGATATCGTCTTTTAAAATTCTGGAAGTTTAATGCCTACAAAAACGGCTGGTAAGGGACTACAACGAACTACTTCCCGGGTCTGATACGTCACGGACCCAGATAAACCCCGCCCTCGGGAACATGTAAGGAAGGGGGCGGGGCCATGCTGCGATGCTTTAGAGAAGAGGAAGAGTAAACTAGGGGTGCACCTAAAAATATATTCATATATGAATCGCGATTCTGTCTTCTAACGATTCTAATGGATTCACAAGTTTCTAAATCAATGTTCTAAAACAGCCTCTTAATACTGTTCCTCACGTCACCCTGCTCTGCATATCTCTCTCTCTCTCTCTCATTCAGATCGTCAGATCAGCTCCAACAAACTGTTCCAATTATACATTTGCACATAGCAATGAGAAGCGTTATACATGGACGCGTGTGCGGTTGCCGTACTGGATTAAAGCTTTAATCAGAATAAAACCGTATATTAAAAGCTAACATAAGCAGTAGCATAATAACAGCGTATCTAAACTTATGAGACAACAAACAAACATACCATTAAGAGCCGTGCTTGCACAGGTTCTGCGCGATCCTCTTCACTAATATCCTCTGGGTCTCAATCGGGCTCAAATTGATAAGCAATATAGACGTTTCTATATTGTTATAAATCATTGTTTACAATACAACCAGAGCGCATGCCGCTGAGCTGAGGGGCGGGACATTTAGACGCACGCTCTGCGGTTTAGTGAATCACAACACACTGAGCCAGCTAACCAATCAGAGCCCATTACGTATTTCTGAGGGAGGGTCTTCATAAAAATAGGAAGTAATCGAGGCGTTTGTCATAGAAGGGACAGAGCGGTGTGGAATAAAGGGAAATTATATAAAAAATAATGTGTTTTTTTTTTTAAAAATTAAGCATGAACACATGTTAGACTGCACCCCATAAACACAATCAAGCCTAGAAAAAAAAACAGTAAACCACCCCTTTAAGAAGTGGTCCAAAACAGGGTGCACAATTGAAAAAATAAAACCTTGTACTTAAATTAAACTACATTTATGTTGTCACGGTTCGGTGCGGAAGAGAAGTATGACGAGGCCGAAGAACAGTAATAAACAGTCTTTAATAATCCACACAAGGTAATTCCAGACACGGGGGTAAGCACCACAAACATACATAGACGAGATCAGACAGTGAAAGACAGAACTGAATAAACTTATAAAGGGAACGTAATTAAGGCTAATGAGGGGGACACACCTGAACATAATAATACAATTAGACAATGGCAGAAACTAGGACACACAGAGCACATGGGGAATGAAAACACGACAGAACAGTCCAGGGGTGTGACATATGTATTGTATATGTACTAAGCTACTGAGCTATGCTTTGATGCAATGTTCATTTAAATTAATTTTAATGAATGTCTGAAGGTGTTGACAAAAAGTGGGGACACAACTTTGAAATCTTATGAAACACGAATTAACACAGTTAAACTGAAGGGGATAATTGTGTTAAATACATTCTATTATTAATCCTCCATAACATTTACAATTGAAAATATTTTAATTTTTAAACCACAGTTACAATTGCTGGACATGTTTTGCCCCATTTCTCAAGAATCAGTGCTATATCATGTTTTTCACCTTTTGAAATGTCTATGTTAATGTCTTAAAGCTTGTAAGAAAGAAATTATATGTGACCCTGCAGCACAAAAGCAGTCATAAGTAGCATGGGGTATATTAGTAGCAATAGCCAAAAATGCATCGTATGGGTCAAAATGACCGTTTTGTCTTTTATGCCAAAAATCATTAGGTTATTAAGTAAAGATCATGTTCCATGACAATATTTTGTAAATTCCCTACCATATGTATATCAAAAGATATTTTTTTGATTAGTATAATGCATTGCAAGAACTTCATTTGAACAACTTTAAAGGCGATTTTCTCAATATTTAGATTTTTTGCACCCTCATATTCCAGTTTTTCAAATAGCTGTCTTTGCCAAATATTGTCCTATCCTAACAAACCATATACATCAATGGCATCAATGGAAAGCTTATTTATTCAGTATTCAGATGCATAAATCTCAATTTTAAAACATGACCCTTTTGACTGGTTTTGTGGTCTAGGGTCACATATGTTTCTGTACATGAAGCTTGATGCACACAGAAGTGGTTAATAAGTTGAGTTTTACCATTTTGAATCCATTCAGCCGATCTCCGGGTCTGGCGAGAGCACTTTTAGCATAGCTTAGCATAGATCATTGAATCCGATTAGACCAGTAGCATCGCGTTCAAAAACGATCAAAGAGTTTTGATATTTGTCCTATTTAAAACTTGACTCTTCTGTAGTTATATCGTGTACTAAGATCGGCGGAAAATGAAAAGTTGCGATTTTCTAGGCTGATATGATTAGGAACTACTCTCATTCCTGCGTAATAATCAAGGAACTTTGCTGCCGTAACATGGCCGCGGCAGGCGTAGTGATATTACGCAGCGCCTGAAAGTAGTGCCCGGTAGCTGGGGACTACTTTCAGGCGCTGCGTAATATTAATATCACTACGCCTGCCGCGGCCATGTTACGGCAGCAAAGTTCCTTGAAAAACATGATTCACACATGATAACACTGCTCTGAACTAGGCTGTTAGAAAAGTTAAATATCAAGATCGCAAACAAATAACCACAATTTCTCAAGGGTATGGAGTCACCCATATCAGAAATGGCACATCTTGCAAGAAGCCTTGCTCTCTAAATTAGATTTATGAAGTTTAAAAACTACAATTAGGATCTCCTTGATCTTAATGAGATGAAGCACACTTTGTAATGAATAACGCACTAGTTTACTAAGGTCTGGTTGAGCATGATACTGCTGCTCAGTAAAGAAATCACTTGTATCTTCATTGAAAGTTCATAAACTTGACCTCATATGCGACCGATGAATGGACTGCCTACAGTATGTTATCTGTACATTTTCCATTTGAAAAGTCCCCCCTCCCAGCTTTACTCCTATGGTCAATGTCAACGTCAGTGTCAGAGTATCCACATCAGTACCAGATGATATCCCGGACCATCACAATATTAACATAAAACATAACATTTTGTTTGCCATGGGTCAGCTTTCATTTTCACCTGGCTATAAACACTTTGGTGAACACATGATTTAGAGATGCTAGATAAACCCAAGATGGAAAACCATTTGTGCACTGAATGTTTTTGCAGTCATGTCAATGAAAAAAAGTAATCAATACAAAGATACCTTCTTTTGTTTTTACCACCACTCTTGGTGACATGTATAAGCTGCAAAACATCTGGACCAACTATTTCTCCAGGAGTGACAATAAAATACCTCCTAAAAGCTAAGCTGACCACTACTAGCATTTTTTTCAAAGTTGATTCAAACTCAATTTTGACAGTTTCAATTGATTACATAGTCTGACTTTTGTAACCAAGAAATCAATACACAAATGACATAAAGGTGCATCTCAATAAATTAGAATGTCTTGGAAAAGTTCATTTATTTCAGTAATTCAACTCAAATTGTGAAACTCGTGTATTAAATAAATTCAATGCACATAGACTGAAGTAGTTTAAGTCTTTGGTTCTTTTAATTGTGATGATTTTGGCTCACATTTAACAAAAACCCACCAATTCACTCTCAACAAATTAAAATACTTCAAAAGACTAATCCAAAAAATCATTTTTAGTGAATTGTTGGCCTTCTGGAAAGTATGTTCATTTACTGTTGACATATAATATGCACTAACATATAATATGATTAAGCAATTAGTAAGCATATTTGGCGTGCTGTCCGAAGGGAGGGCTCTGAGCTCGGGATAGAGCCCGAACCAAGAGAGCCCGAACCAAGAGACCCCCCCCCCCAATCCCAAGAATGGGATAAAATTAGATTAGAGTGCGGCGTTGGGGTGGAGGCAGGATGCTGGAAAACTGTCATAGAACAGAGGTGAGTTGGCTGTATTTATACACCTGATGTGCTCGTTAAGGTGATTAGGTGACAAGCTCCACCTGGACCAGACTGATTATCTGATCGTGCTCCTCCCGAACCTTGTTAATAAAACATTATATATATACTCAATACTTGATAGGGGCTCCTTTTGCTTTAATTACTACCTCAACTCAGCGTGGCATGGAGGTGATCAGTTTGTGGCACTGCTGAGGTGGTATGGAAGCCCAGGTTGCTTTGATAGCGGCCTTCATCTCATCTGCATTGTTGGGTCTAGTGTCTCTCATCTTCCTCTTGACAATACCCCATAGATTCTCTCTGGGGTTCAGGTCAGGCGAGTTTGCTGGCCAATCAAGTACAGTAACACTATGGTCATTGAACCAGCTTTTGGTACCTTTGGCAGTGTGGGCAGGTGCCAAGTCCTGCTGGGAAATGAAATCAGCATCTCCATAAAGCTTGTCAGCAGAAGGAAGCATGAAGTGCTCTAAAATCTCCTGGTAGATGGCTGCATTGACTGTGGACTTCAGAAAACACAGTGGACCAACACCAGCAGATGACATGGCAGCCCAAATCATCACAGACTGTGGAAACTTCACACTGGACTTCAAGCAACATGGATTCTGTGCCTCTCCAGTCTTCCTCCAGACTCTGGGACCTTGATTTCCAAATTAAATGCAAAATTTACTTTCATCTGAAAAGAGGATTTTGGAGCACTGAGCAACAGTCCAGTTCTTTTTCTCCACAGCCCAGGTAAGACGTTTCTGACGTTATCTCTGGTTCAGAAGTGGCTTGGTAGCCCTTTTCCTGAAGACGTCTGAGCGTGGTGACTCTTGATGCACTGACTCCAGCTTCAGTTCTCTCCTTGTGAAGCTCTCCCAAATGTTTTGATTGGCTTTGCTTGACTGTATTCTCAAGCTTGCGGTCATCCCTGTTGCTTGTGCACCTTTTCCTACCCAAATTCTTCCTTCCAGTCAACTTTGCATTTAATATGCTTTGATACAGCACTCTGTAAACAGCCACACCTTTCAGTAATGACCCTCTGTGACTTACCCTCTTTGTGGAGGGCGTCAATGTTCGTCTTCTGGATCACTGCCAAGTCAGCAGTCTTCTCCATTATTGTGGTTTCAAAGAACAAGAGATACCCGGAATTTATACTGTAGGGATGGTCATTAATTGAAACTCAAATGTAAATATTCTAATATTTTGAGATACTGTTTTTTTTACTTTCATGAGCTGTAAGCTCTAATCATCAAAATTAAGAAAAAAAAAAAAAAACGCTTAATGTTTTACTTTACATGCAATGAATCTAAAATATGAAATTTTCACTTTTTGAAATAACTTACAAGAAAAAATTAACTTTTTCAAGACATTCTAATTTATTGAGATGCACCTGTACAATCAGATCTAAATTACATACAATCAGGCTTCCTAAAATAACTCATTTGATTTTAAATCTACAGTAATAAAATTCCACATGACATTAAACTTTTTTATATTAGTTATTTCATATATTATATTGTTTTATTTATTTACTTACTGTGGGCACATCATTTTGAATTTATAACACTAGGTGTTCATAATGAGTCGATCATTTACTCTTACACTTCTGATAGGTCAAAAACAATACAACATTCCCCCTAAGGGCGAGGGGAAAACAAAACAGCTAAGAGCATAGCACAGTCTTTGCCTGTCTAATCACTTGTGAGATTGAGTGATAGCAACTCCATCTGCCTCCTACTATTTAGTTCTAGTGCTGCACACACACACTGAGAGCCTTCGACATGCTACATTAGTCACCTAATATATAAGAAGCTCAAAGAAAATGCAACTTTCACAATCATCATAGTCTTATCTTGAAGGAGAATGAAAGCACAAAAATACAAATGGAAACAAATAAAAATGAATACAGAGAGAAAATATTATTTTATGAATTTATCAAATAAATCGGTTACACTTTATATTAGGTGGCCTTAACTACTATGTATTTACATCAAAAAATTAGTACAATGTACTTATTGTGTTCATATTATATTGCAAAAAAAAAAAAAAACTGCTATTGAGGTGGGATACGGGTAAGGTTAGGGACAGGTTTGGTGGTCTGGGTAGGTTTAAGGGATGGGTCAACAGTATAATTATAAATGTAATTACACAAATTAATTACAGATGTAATTACATATTGGTATTTTTAAAAATATAAGTACAATGTAAAAACGTATGTACACAATAATTGCATTGTACCAAATTATTAATTTAAATGTAAGTATATAGTAGTTAAGGCCACCTAATATAAAGTGGGACCAATAAATCCTTAATGTGTGTGTGTGTTTTCTGGTTATTCATACAAGTAAGGCCTTGTATGAACTTAATTGTCATGTCACCAGCTAAAAAGACAACAATAGCTGTGGTTTTATGCTGTTGCCTTGAAAAATCATACTAAAATGACAAACATTTACTCATTTTTCCCTATGCCACTTTCAATTGTAATTACAGAGTCTCTTAAAATTATTTCAGCTAACAATAAAATTAATGGCAAAACAGCTATAACATTTTTACTGCTGATGTGGACAATGAACTGAAATATGTAAGCATGAAATACTGTCACAGTGAAGCTTTCTGCTGTCATCAACTAAACCAGCAGGGAATGCTGACTGATGGACACCACTAGCTTACTGAAAGGGGATACATGAAAGTGTGAAAAGAAAGATAACTGAAGTCGTTCACAGTTTTTAAAGAGCTGTAAAAACTAACGGTGCAAGGTATATTACAAAGTACGTTTGCATTTAATTGTATCTTTTCTAAGTGATTCACTTTAAACTTTATTGCAAAAAGTGAAGACGGTGATGTTTAGAAAAAGAAGAAAGAGAAGAGCAGGTGTTGCAACTGAAATCACTGGTTGGAAACATGTTGTTTTTTTTTTTTGTTTGTTTTTTTAATTACTCTGTATAAATCTGAGTGCTTTAGTGGAATCCAGTTGTACCCATTACATGTAGCATTCCAAACAACAGAATTTGACTGTTGCCCTTAAAACAGCAGTGAACTTACTTTGCCCCGGAGGTCACAAGTGAGACTACTAAAAACTTTGTAGTTGTGCAAAGTCAAAATTATTTTCTGTAGTAATCCACATTGTGTCATAAATGCTGTTAATAGAACTTCACTTAAAACCAAGAACATTATTAGACACATGATCAGTAAAGGCAGTAAATGAAAACATACCTATTTTCTATGTAATATAGATATAGTATAGATTGCATATTTGTCTCATTACCTGACATGCATAATTACTAGAATAATAAATTGATTCAAAGCAGACATCTTTATTTTATTTTTTATTTTATTTTATTTATTTTATTAAATCAACAAAATAAAAGTCCTACATGACTTTGGCTTTTGCAATCCTTGCCAAAAAGTAATCAACACAAAGGTGTGGCCACAGTACCTATTACACCTATAGACTGCTCTCTAAATAGTGACCAGATCAATGTTTAAACACATCAGTCAGATTGAAAGCCAGGCTCGGAAAGGGAAAGGCATGTCAGGTCAGAGCATAGGCTTTGGTGCGAACATGAAGAGCTGGCGGCTCACTGTAATTAATGCTGCCAATCAGTGAGCTGCTGTGCAGAGACAGTGCACTGATCGCAGGTGAAAGCTCAGTGGATGGAGCAGACTGCTGTATCCACAGCATGAGACATTTGAGGCGGGAACCAGGGGACGCAGTCAGTGATGTCATGCCTGTCAGAGCCTGTCTGTCAGGAGCCGTCTCTCATCAGTAGACTGACAGACGGTGCACTGAGTTTATTCTAATTACAATCTGACAGCAGCATTAATGAACTAGCAGCTAGCCACTCTATTACCACAATATCAAGAAAATAAATGAGCAAACTGGTACATTTGGGAAAAGGGGAAGCTGAAAAGCAGGTTCAATAGTATGGTTCCTACACTCTAAAAAATGCTGGGTTAAATACAACCCAGCGATTGGGTTGTTTAGACCCAGCAGATGGGTTACTGCCCTGAAGGTTTGATTAAACATTTAACCCAAGTGTTGGCTGAAAACAACCCAGCATGTGTTCTGTCCAGTATTCACCCAGCACTGGGTTGTATTTAACCCAGCATTTTTAGAGTGTAGTTACCTTCCATAATATTCACTTAAAAACTGCATCACTGAGTAATGCTATGGGAACACTGGTCAGGTAGGATGATACCCAGAGTTCATATAGAGTCAGGCCAATTCATCAACGCATTAAGCACAGCATCTTTAGAAACAGCATCACTTTGACTTATAAGCATGTGCTCTCATTATCGCCATACATTTCTTCTCTCAAGGGCAACGAAGGGCAATATTCTTAATCAGAGTTTAACAAACTGTTCCCAAAATCCTCCCCAGCTTTACACATTTATTGGACACACCCGACTCAGATTGTGGAGTACAAAGTCTTCAAATGTGCTGCACTGTATTGCTAATACTTTGACAGCACTGATTGACACAAGTGTTCGGAATATCTGAGTCTACTCAGATGCATATTTGCATTATGCAAAATGATGAAGATATTGTGGTCCAGGTTGGATTTTTATTTAATTTTTCTCTCAAAGGCTTATCTGAGTTCTTTTGTGTCTGAGGAGCTGCATAAGTAAGGGCTATGGAGAGCTAAAGAGCTGTTCCATCATACACAGTCTAGTTTGTCAATAGCCAAATCAAGTCAAGTCACCTTTATTTATATAGCGCTTTTAACAATACAGATTGTGTCAAAGCAACTTTCCAATATCAGAATAGGAAAATAGTGACAATAATGTAAAATGACAAGATTAAACACTCAATTTTCAGTTAAAGGCATTTCATTATTGAATTTAGTGATGTCATCGTCCAGCTCAGTTCAGTTTAAATAGTATCTGTGCAATCAAGTCGACGATATCGCTGGAAAATAAGTGTCCCCAACTGAGCAAACCAGAGGCGACAGCGGCAAGGAACCAAAACTTTTACAGACAAGCCATCAGGTGTTAGAAAGTTATTACATGTGGGGGTTTTAGGTCCGATAAATAACACCTCTGTTTTTTCAGAATTTAGCGGTAAGAAATTACTCGTCATCCAGTTTTTTATATCGACTATGCATTCTGTTAGTTCCTCAATTTGGTGTGTTTCACCGGGGCATGAAGAAATATAGAGCTGAGTATCATCAGCATAAAAGTGAAAGCTAACACCATGTTTCCTGATGATATTTCCTAAGGGTAACAGGTAAAGCGTGAAAAGTAACGGCCCTAGTACTGAGCATTGAGGTGCTCCATACTGCACTTGCCTCTTCAGTCACTGCTACAAATTGATGGCGGTCAGATAAGTCAAGTCATCTTTATTTATATAGCGCTTTTAACAATACAGATTGTGTCAAAGCACTTAACAGTATCAAATTGGAGGATAGAATGTAAGTAATGTATAATGATAAGATTAAACACTCAATTTTCACATTCAGAGATGTCATTGTCTAGCTCAGTATATTTTAAATAGTATCTGTGCAACCAAATTAATGATAACTGCTAGAAATTAAGTGTCCCCAACTGAGCAAGCCAGAGGCGACAGCGGCAAGGAACCAAAACTCCCTCTGTGACAAAATGGAGAAAAAAACTTTGGGAGAAACCAGACTCAGTCGGGGGGCCAGTTCTCCTCTGGCCAGACAAAACCCGCAGTTCAATTCCAACTGCAGCAAAGTCAGATTGTGTAAAGGGCTTATCTGATTCCCGTGGTCTTGTCTCGACGGAGCATTTTAATTTATAATTTAATGTATTTGTTATATTTGTGTTTTATTCATTATTTGAAGTTTTTCATTTATATGATTTATTCATTTGCTATAATTGTAATGAAGAATTTAATACATTTATTGTTTCTCTGTGTATTTTTTTGTTTGTTTGTTTGTTTATTATGATTGTTTGTTTATTATGATTTAAATTTATGTCTCAGGGGCTCTCCGCTGATGATCAGGGCTGCAGACATCATCTCTTGGTGCTGATCCACCATCTGATCTGATAAACAGAATAAGAAAGATACGCTAATATTTGTCTGTTTATGCCATTCTTCTTACAATGTAATGAGTACATGGTGTGTTATGGGGAGTGATCCCGGTTCTGGTTGATCTAATTAATGCAGCCTAACAATCCTTTAACGGATTTGAAAAATAGAAGCGTATTAGTATGTTGTTATGTGTACTCCAGGATAAAGAGATGTGTCTTTAATCTAGATTTAAACTGACAGAGTGTGTCTGCCTCCCGAAGAGTGTTAGATAGATTGTTCCAGAGTTTGGGCGCTAAATAGGAAAAGGATCTGCCACCCGCAGTCGATTTTGATATTCTAGGTATTATCAAACAGCCATAATTTAGAGAACACAGCGGACGTGGAGGACTGTAATGTGATATGAGCTCGCTCAAGTACTGAGGAGCTAAACCATTCAGGGCTTTATAAGTAATTAACAAGATTTTAAAATCTATGCGATGTTTGATAGGGAGCCAGTGCAGTGTTGACAGAACCGGGCTAATATAGTCATACTTCCTGGTTCTAGTAAGGACTCTAGCTGCTGCATTTTGGACCAACTGTAGTTTGTTAAACAAGCATGCAGAACAACCACCCAATAAAGCATTACAATAGTCTAACCTTGAGGTCATAAACGCATGAATTAGTACTTCTGCATTTGACGTTGAGAGCATAGGTCGCAATTTAGATATGTTTTTGAGATGGAAATACGCAGTTTTACAGATGCTAGAAACATGGCTTTCAAATGAAAGATTGCTATCAAACAACACACCTAGGTTCCTAACTGATGAAAAAGAATTGACAGAGCAGCCGTCAAGTGTTAGATAGTGTTCTAGGTTATTACATGTGGGTTTTTAGGTCCAATAATTAACACCTCTGTTTTTTCAGAATTTAGCAGTAAGAAATTACTCGTCATCCAGTTATTTATATCGACTATGCATTCCGTTAGTTTCTCAATTTGGTGTGTTTCACTGGGCCACAAATAAATATAGAGCTGAGTATCATCAGCATAACAGTGAAAACTAACACCATGTCTACTGATAATTATCTCCCAAGGGTAACATGTAAAGCGTGAAAAGTAATGGCCCTAGTAGTGAGCCTTGAGTTACTCCATACTACACTTGTGATCGATATGATACCACTTCATTCACTGCTACGAACTGATGGCGGTCAGATAAGTACGATTTGAACCATGCTAAGGCACTTCCACTAATGCCAACAAAGTTTTCTAGTCTATTCAAAAGAATGTTGTGGTCGAACGCAGTGCTAAGATCCAGTAGAACTAATAAAGAGATACAACCACGATCAGATGATAGAAGCAGGTCATTTGTAACTCTAATGAGAGCAGTCTCAGTACTATGATATGGTCTAAATCCTGACTGGAATTCCTCACAGATACCATTTTTCTCTAAGAAGGAATATAATTGTGAAGATACTACCTTTTCTAGTATCTTTGACAGAAAAGGGAGATTTGAGATCAGTCTGTAATTAACTAGATCTTTAGGGTCAAGTTGTGTTTTTTTAATGAGAGGCTTAATAATAGCCAATTTGAAGGTTTTGGGGACATATCCTAATGACAATGATGAATTAATAATAGCCAAAAGAGGATCTATGACTTCTGGAAGCAGCTCTTTTAGTAGTTTAGAAGGAATAGGGTCTAACATACATGTTGTTGGTTTAGAAGATTAACAAGTTTTATCTCTGATAGTATCGATCTTGGAAGTAAAGTAGTTCATAAAGTCATTACTGCTGTGCTGTTGGGAAATGCCAACACCTGCTGATGCTTTATTTTTCGTTAATTTAGTCACTGTCTTGAATAAATACCGGGGGGTAAAAGTAATCAGATCTAGCAGTTTTTAATGCTTTTCTGTAGGATAGGGTACTTTCCCACCAAGCTATACGAAATACCTCTAGTTTTGTTTTCCTCCAGCTGCGCTCCATTTTCCGGGCTGCTCTCTTTAGGGCACGCGTGTGCTCATTATACCACAATGTTGGACTCTTGTCCTTAATCTTCCTTAAGTGTAAAGGAGCAACCGTATCTAAAGTGCTAGAGAAGAGAGAGTCCACAGTTTCACTTACATCATTAAGTTGTTCTGAGCTATTGAATATGCTGAGGAACGTCTCGGTTACATACGTAACCCTCGTTCCCTGATGGAGGGAACGGAGACGTTATGTTGAGACGACATAGGGGATTTACTTGGAAGCCCCAATCATCTCTGACTTAAGAGAAAATGCCAATGAATATTGGCTAATGGATTTTGCATACCTGCGCCACTCCCCGTGCACACGGGTATAAATAGGCGGCCGGTGCATCCACTCATTAGGTTTTACGCTGAGGAGCCGAGAAGAGTTTGAGATGACATGATGACGCGATGGCATCCACTATCCAGTGGGCCAACCTCTGCTTGGAGACAGCCTTCCCTTTCTGCTGACCTCCGTGGCAGACAAAGAGCTGCTCAGAGCTTCTAAAGCTCTGGGAGCGGTCCACGTATATGCACAACGCTCTTACGGGACACAGCAACGCTAAGGCTGGATCTGCCTCCTCCGAGGGCAGTGTTTGCAGGTTCACTACCTGATCGCGGAAGGGCGTGGTGGGAACTTTAGGCATGTATCCAGGTCGGGGTCTCAGGACAACGTGAGAGTAGACCGGCCCAAACACAAGGCACTTTTCGCTCACCGAAAATGCTTAGAGGTCCCCAACCCTCTTGATGGAAGTGAGCGCGGTCAGGAGCGCTGTCTTAGCAGACAGGAACTTAAGCTCAACTGAGTCCAGCGGCTCAAAGGGACCCCTCTGAAGCCGAGCCAGGACAATAGAGAGATCCCAGGGGGGCATCAGGGGTGGCCTAGGAGTATTTAACCTCCTGGCACCCCTCAGGAACCTCACAACGAGATCGTGCTTTCCCAGGGACCGGCCATCCACTGCATCGTGATGGGCCGCAATAGCAGCCACATACACCTTCAAGGTGGAGGGTGACAGCCTACGGTCCAACCTTTCTTGCAGGAAAGAAAGCAAACTCCAATCGTGCATCTTCGGGGTCTTCTCGGCGAGAAGAACACCAGTTCGCGAACAGACTCAACTTCAGTGCATAGGCTTGCCTTGTTGAAGGAGCTCTAGCCTGAGTGATGGTCTCTACCACAGTCCGTGGGAGACCGTTCAAGTCTGCAGCGCCCCGTCCAGGAACCACACATGGAGGTTCCACAGATCTGGACGCGGGTGCCATATGGTGCCGAGCCCCTGAGAAAGGAGGTCCTTCCTCAGAGGAATGCGCCAGGGAAGAGCTGTCGCAAGGAGTATGAGTTTGGGAAACCAGGTCCGGGTGGGCCAGTACGGCGTGACCAGCAGGACCTGCTCCTCGTCTTCCCTGACCTTGTACAGTGTCTGTGCAAGCAGGCTCACTGGGGAAAATGCATGCTTGCGTAGAGCCCGAGGCCAGCTGTGTGCCAGTGCGTCCGTGCCGAGGGGGGCCTCGGTCAGGGAGTAATACAGCTGGCAGTGGTAGGACTCGCGGGAAGCAAACAGGTCTACCTGAGCTTCCCCGAATCGACTACAGATCAGCCGGATCATCTCGGGATGGAGTCGCCATTCTCTGGGGAATGTGAGCTGTAGCGCGTTGGCCGCACGATTGAGCTCCCCCGGAATATGGACAGCACAAAGTGACTTAAGCCGCGTCTGACTCAAGAAGAGGAGATGGCGGGCGAGCTGTGACATGGGACATGATCGTACACCTTCCAACCGTTTGATGTACGAGACCGTCGCAGTGTTGTCCGTACAGACAAACACATGCTTGCCGAACAGCAGTGGCCGGAACTGCCACAAAGCCAGATGCACTGCCAACAACTCTAGGCAGTTGATGTGCCAAAGCAGTCGAGGCCCTGTCCAGGGCCCCGAGACTGCCTGCCCGTTGCATGTAGCGCCCCAATCCATACTGGAGGCATCCGTCGTGACAACGGCATGATGGGACACTTGTTCTAGGGGCACCCCGACCCGTAGAAAGGCAAGGTCTGTCCAGGGGCTGAAGGAGCGGCAACACTCCTGCGTGATGTTCACACGAAGTGTACCGCGACGCCATGCCCACCTCGGGACTCGGGAGTGCAACCAGTGCTGAAGTGGTCTCATATGAAGCAACCCATGCGGCGTGACTGCGGATGCAATATGAAACATGAACGTAAGTGTCCTTCAGGTCGATCACTGCAAACCAATCCTGGGGCTGGATGCATTTAATATGCACCTGTTCATCAGCATCTTGAACGGGAGCCTGTGCATGGCCCGGTTCAAGACTCGCTGGTCCAGGATTGGTCGAAGACCACCACCTTTCATGGGTACGATGAAGTAAGGGCTGTAAAACCCTTGCCTCATCTCGGCTGGAGGGACCGGCTCGATTGCATCCTTTGCCAGGGGGACAGCAATCTCCTCGCGCAAGACAAGAGCGTTCCGAGCTACCACTGAAGTCTCGAGAACGCCCCTGAACTTGGGAGGTCACCTGGCGAACTGAATCACGTAGCCGAGTCGAATCGTGCGTGTGAGCCAACGAGACGGGCTGGGCAGCGTGAGCAACGCCTCCAGATGCCGCGCAAGTGGCTCCAACGGCACAATCGACGTACCCATGGTGGTGCAGCAAAGGGGAGTAGATGGTACAGAAGGCTGTGCGTTCTGAGGCATCCTCGCAAAACTCCCTGGGTCCCAGAGGTGCGTGGGAAGGCACTGCGTCCCCCGAACCGCACTCTCTTGGCCGCTGGCAAGATGGGTCATGGGCGAGAGTGAGGAGGCAACGCATCGCACACGAGCGGCCGTCAGCCTACAGGCTTTGGATGGTAGATGAGACTATTCCTCCAAGTGGCGGCATTTTGCGGGCACAAGTGCACCGCAAACTCACTCTCCACCTGGGAAATGTCAACGTACCCCCAAGCTGAAGTCGAACATCATTAGTGCCGACGCAAATTATAATCTTACTGAATTTACGTTTAGCATTAGCCAGCACTTTTAAATTTGCCAAGATGTCAGGCGCTCTGGCTCCCGGTAAACAATGGACTATGGTGGCTGGTGTCTCTATTTTCACATTCGTGATTGAGTTTGTTGTGATCAGAACAACTTGAAAGTCTGGTAGTGTATGATCCTCAGCCATTTAGTGTATGATGGCCAGCCACTTCATCAGTTAACACTAAACTACATCAGGTGCATTAGTAGACGTTGACAGCGCAGTGGTATTTTGTCCAGATCATAAGTGTTAATCAGGGGAACCAGGGACTTATGGTCCCGAAGCTGATCCCTGCCATACACTAGAATGTCATCCATGACTACCACACAGCCCTCATGTCCCTCTAGTAGCCTGGCCATTTCCCTGTGGAAGATCTCAGGGGCCCAAAGAGTAGAATACTTGAAAAAAAAACCTGCACGCTCTCAAAAATCAAAAGTCACAAAAG
The DNA here is from genome assembly GCA_036784905.1 of Acrossocheilus fasciatus. Lineage (NCBI taxonomy): Eukaryota > Metazoa > Chordata > Actinopteri > Cypriniformes > Cyprinidae > Acrossocheilus > Acrossocheilus fasciatus. The sequence goes on along the minus strand of CM071948.1, from coordinate 1,140,617 downwards.
AGATGAAAGCAGTGAAAGCAATTTACTGAAAAAAATATATATATTAAAAAAAAAAAAAGGCAAATATTTTGATCACATGTTGACCATTTTCAATGCCAAGCTAACAGTGTTGGAACTGGGAGCCATCTTGATTTAAGAAATCACATGATGATTTAGGAAATCACGATCAAACCAGAACAAGCACTGATCCAAAAAAAAAGAAAAAGAAAATAAACATTGATCAATAAACTAAATAAACGTTAACAACATATTAAATTACACAATATAAATATATAAAGAAATAAAGAAAAAAAGAAAGAAAGAAAGAAAAAAGAAATGATCAACATATGTACATTTAAAGCAATAGATAATATACATCAAATTGGGGAACAATGGTTGTCTGTTGGAGTTGACAAGAAAGTACAATTCATAAAAAAAACATGACAATTGAAATTTTTCATTTAATCCCTTCGGATATAATAGATCCACTTAGCTTCACATTGTAACAGTCTTTTGTTAGAATCACCACCTTTTCTTGAACTGGTCAATCTCTGAATACCAGAAAATCTCATATCACAAAGCTCATGGCCAGTGTAACGGAGGCCAGCTAGTAGGTGCTGTGCAGGTAAACCTTACTCCCCTGATCTAAACAGATGCACTGCAGTCTTTAGCTTCCTTGTTAGTGCGCCTGCTTCCCACACCGGAAACCCGGGTTCGAGACCCGTTACATCAGCATCAGCAAAATGTCATGCAACAGAAGAATGAATGCTTTCATCTCGCTTGTGACTTTTGATTTTTGATTTTTGAGAGTGTGCGGGCTTTTTTCAAGTATTTTACTCATTGGGAAACTTTTTTGGTCTAAGCACCTCGGTTGGATTGTTTTGAAGTCGCGGTGAGTCTCCGGCTGTTTTTCAGATCTCAGGAGCCAACATCATCCCAAAAGGAAGCTCCTGGAAACAAAATCTGCCTCCTGGTGTGATGAACATCGTAAGAAATGAGCTGCTGTGATCCAATGGGTTTTGCCAGAATCTGGACGATGCATCAAGAGTTGAGAAAGGTGTGAGTTCACTACTGTGTGTACACTTGAATGCAGAGCACAAATTCACCATGCTTGGCCACACGTCACTTCACTTCACTCACTTTTAGAAAGGCTGAGCGTGAATGGAAAAAGGACAAATTACATATTTAATTTCAGTTGTTTTAAGACACTTTATCGGCTTATCAGTGTGCTGCTAAATCTGCCAAAGCTACATATTTTTCTAATCTAATTATAAAATAAATTTTAAAAAAATCAGTCTAGACCCAATGTTTTCTTTACAGTTACCAATGCTGTTGTAAATCCTCCAGTCAAAACAATGTTGGTTGCCTCTAATGCTCTGTGAAACCTTGAGATTTTTTTATTGACAAAATCTCTAATTTTATATCCAAAGTAAGCTTTTTTCATACTGAAGCCTCTATCCCTTCACTGCATTCTGCATCCTGGGATGCTTTTGAACCTATCTCTCTGCAACTACTCAAAGACACCATTGCAAATATTAAACCCTCCTTTTGTTCTCATGATATCATACACCCTAAATTTTAAAAAATTAATTGTTGACGCTGTTGAGCCGGCTTTGGTGACTTTTCTTTATAAGTGTCTTTCTGCTGGCTCTGTTCCTGTTACCCTTAAAGTGGCTACTCTCACTTCGTTATACTCAAGATACACTAGATCCTTCTGTTTTAAACAACTTTCCTCCTATCTGTAGATTACCATAAGGTATTGGAAAAAAAAATTGTTTGACCAACTTCAGTTTTTTCTCAGTTTTAATATCTCTGAACTCTTTAAATCTGGTTTTAAGTCTACTCATAGTACTGAACCTGCCCTCTTGAGAGTGCTAAACTGCTGCTCTTTTTTTTAGCTGCTGACTCTGGAGACTCTGTGGTCATTGTTCTATCAAATCTATTGGCAGCATCTGATACTGTTGACCACTCTACTCTGATATCTAATTTAGAGTCTTGTGTGGGGATATAAGGAACCGTCCTCAAGTGGCTTCAGTCAAGTTTATTTTCAGAAAATTTTCAGCATTTACTGAATATATCTACATACTTAATCATTGATCATCATAGGAAATCTTGCATTAGGAATAGAAGCAAGATAATTATGATAAACTTAAAGCTGCAGTCCGTAACTTTTTTTGATTAAAAATGATCCAAAACAATATTTGAGCAAGTACATAACCAGTCAGTGTTCAAAACTATTGCCTTACTTTTGTCAGGGATTCAACCATGCCACCCATCACACTAACAAGGTCCCAATCACCCGATTACTGATCACCACCACCTGTCACCACTAATCAAGCTCCCTATAGACCCTTTTTGCGCCGACGTCCCGATTATGTCACAGCACTAGTTGGAGGCAAAACAAAAGGAAAACTGGAGGTGGCCCATTCAAACCAGTGCAGATTCGGCTACATAAGGAGCTTAAAATATAATCTTGCTGTGATGTTGGATGCAAGAATCGATGTAGTACACAGGCTCCAATTTGAAATTTTAACGCATACCTGCTGCCACTCCCAGACAAAAAAACGACAACATCTGTGATTAAACGAGATAAAACGAGGGGACTGGACCGAAACGATCGGCAAAAATGCTCAAGTTTGCAGCACACACTTCTTATCAGAAAAGGTTAAATAAAGTATTTTTTATTTGTTGTTATGGATTATGGTTTGTGTTATGCGTCTAAAGATTTCTTATGCATCTCACAACTATGAAATAATGTCTGTGTGCATGTGTGTAAAACAATAAACTGATGATTTATATGCTTAATCATCTGTAAGATACAGGTGCATCTCAATAAATTAGAATGTCGTGGAAAAGTTCATTTATTTCAGTAATTCAACTCAAATTGTGAAACTCGTATATTAAATAAATTCAGTGCACACAGACTGAAGTAGTTTAAGTCTTTGGTTCTTTTAATTGTGATGATTTTGGCTCACATTTAACAAAAACCCACCAATTCACTATCTCAACAAATTAGAATATGGTAACATGTGAAGTGTATCAGTGATTGTCTTCTCGACAACTGTCAGATCAGCATTCTTCCTATGATTGTGTAGCCTAGTGAACCAAACTGAGAGACCATTTTGAAGGCTCAGTAAACCTTTGCAGGTGTTTTGAGTTAATTATCTGATTGGCATGTTACCATATTCTAATTTGTTGAGATAGTGAATTGGTGGGGTTTTGTTAAATGTGAGCCACAATCATCACAATTAAAAGAACCAAAGACTTTAAACTACTTCAGTCTGTGTGCATTGGATTTATTTACACAAGTTTCACAATTTGAGATGAATTACTGAAATAAATTAACTTTTCCACGATATTCTAATTTGAGATGCACCTGTACATTGTTGTGATTGATAGTGGCTGGACTTTCTAAAAACTTAGTAAGAAAGAATAATCAAATACAGAAAGTTAAAAATGTAATTTCTTTCTGCCTCCACCTAAGCCCTGCCCACAGAAAAACGTCACAATGTTTGCTAACAGAAAAAGGGCACATCCTTGCACTCTCCCCGCTGTCATATTGTCTGGTCTCGCAGATTGTTCTGTGTACTTACCTGACTCTTACCTGTGTTTGCTTACCTGCAAATACCTGGTAGGAATTTGCGGGAAGTTCGAGCATGCTGCCGTGTCATTATGCCACGTCTGAGTTGTCCTGGCTAATAGGCTATATCGCATGTGAGGATCCTGCAGGTGGCAGATCGTTTATAGCCTTTTCTCATAGCAGCTGGAATAATTAAATGTATTATTTTGATGGCGGATTGTAATCCAGAAAGGATTATGTGTTTATGAAACACATGTGACTGAAATTAAATTATATTCCAGTTTTAAATGAGTTTCTGATTACAGATAGCCTTGGATTACACAATATTTGTATTTTAAAGAGAACCAGTTCAAAAGAAGAATAATTAGCTTTTTTAGGTTAAAATAATTTCTTAAGAAATTTGAATGGTATGACAACTAGAGATTAGACTGTACAGAAATTTAAATCTGCATGCTAATGCACGCTATATACACATCACACAATGCTGATGTTGTTAACATTAACAATTTGAGAACAAAGTATAACAATAATAATAATTTGCACAGTTTGATGTGATAATTATACTTTACCTCCTGAGTCTTTCATTCATTTGTCAACTAACAGAAGTAATAAAATAAGCATTCAAGTGACAGAGAAGTGATATTTGGCATACCACAGAAACACCCAAGAAAAGGTAAAAATAAATTAAAGGTAAAATAAACCTTTGTTTCCTTTTATAAATTAAGAATGAATGATAATGTTACAGATCATCAAAAATTAAATTTCCTAAGTTGTTTTGTGTCAGGCCTATCTTTTTTGATGTTCTTCCTGAAAAAAAAAACTTTTTTTTCTTTTACAAGTTTAATCAGTCAATCTTTTTTATTCTGTTCATTTAGAAAAATGTATTCAGATAAAATGGAGAAAGTGAAGAGAAAACAAGGTGCAAGATGAAACAATATATAACTTAAGGATGAGAAAAGCACCTAGTGGATCACATCTCACTGTAACACAGCTTTAGGAAGTGTGCTAGACACAGGCCCAACCCTCTTCCCAGTACTCTTTCTCATGGTGAACCGCTTGCTCTGTTTAGGGAAAATAAGAGAAAACAGTGAGTCAAGCCTTAGTGTTTGGAAGCTGCTGCCCAGACTGTTAATTAAGAAGGATGAATTAAAAACAGCCCTGTCTGGTCCTCCCCTACCCCCAGTCCTTTGAACAACTTTGGCTTTGAAGGCTTTTTGAAAAAGAAATAGGAAGAAAAAAAAAAAAAAAAGAGGCATCCTAGGATAATAGGAAAAAAAAAAAAAAAAAAAATGGTATCCCTCTTTTCCAAACACACATATACACATATACAAACACAAAGTTTGCAATTGTCCTGGGAACTCACACTGTTTATTTTTAGAAAAATCAAGATTGTTTGTAGCTAAACATTTCATAGTGCACTGGTTCCCGACCGGGGTTGGGGTTCACAGGGGTGGCACGGGAGCTGATATGCTTTGAGGTCAAAGAAAGATGTATAAAATGTTCCACTAATAATTTTATAGAAAAACATTTTTAAGTAAAATGCTTACAATGCCAAGATAAGGCAATTATATAAAATATTGTTCAGATTGTCATATATACATAGGGGGGGCCTGAGGAAAAAAGGTTGGGAACCACTAGTGAATGTATTCTTATTTGACATGTCAGCATTCATAAACTTATTCCATGAAGCAGTTGGTTCCAACTATCACGGTTTAAATTACAACCCGCAACATACAGCACAAGTAAACAGAATTTACAGCATAACTTTTTTTATAATTAAGTGGGTAGAGCACCCAAAAACTGTAATCAAGTAAAAAATAAAAGTACTTATAGAAATATTTACTCAAGTAAAAGTAATAGTCTGAATAGTTACTTGAGTAAGATTAAAAAAGTATTGGATAAAAAAACTACTCAAGTAGTTAGTTACTAGTTACTTTGGATCATATACAGTATAGTCTTTTTATTTAGCTATATAGATAAAATTTATATAATGTGTGTATATACACACACACACACACACACACACACACACACACACACACACACACACACACACACACACACACACTGCCTTTCAAAAGATTTTTAATGTTTTTTTTGTTTTTTGTTTTTAATGTAATTTATTTCAGTGATGCAAATCAGAATTTTCATCAGCCTTTACGCCAGTCTTCAGTGTCACATAATCCTTCAGAAATCATTCCAATATGTTGATTTATTATCAATTTTTTTTTTTTTTTTTTTTTTGCTTTCTATTCATCAAAGAATCCTGAACAAAATGTCACAGGTTCCAAAAAATATTAAGCAGAAAAACTTTTTCCAAGACTGAAAATAAATCAATATACAGTATTAGACTGATTTCTGGAGGATCATATGACTGGAGTAACAGCTGATGAAAATTCTGATTTGCATCAATTATAATTATATTTATAATTATAATTATAATCATTAATTATATATGTGTGTGTGTGTGTGTGTATATATACACTGAACAACATTATAAATGCAACACTTTTGTTTTTGCCCCCATTTTTCATGAGCTGAACTCAAAGATCTAAGACTTTTTCTATGTAAACAAAATGCCTATTTCGCTCAAATATTGTTCACAAATCTGTCTAAATCTGTGTTAGTGAGCACTTCTCCTTTGCCGAGATAATCCATCCACCTCACAGGTGTGGCATATAAAGATGCTGATTAGACAGCATTGCACAGGTGTGCCTTAGGCTGGCCACAATAAAAGGCCACTCTAAAATGTGCAGTTTTATCACACAGCACAATGCCACAGATGTGGCAAGTTTTGAGGGAGCATGCAATTGGCATGCTGACTGCAGGAATGTCCACCAGAGCTGTTGCCCATGAATTGAATGTTCATTTCTCTACCATAAGCCATCTCCAAAGGCGTTTCAGAGAACCGGCCTCACAACCGCAGACCACGTGTAACCACACCAGCCCAGGACCTCCACATCCAGCATCTTCACCTCCGAAATCATCTGAGACCAGCCACCCGGACAGCTGCTGTAACAATCGGTTTGCATAACAAAAGAATTTCTGCGCAAAATGTCAGAAACCATCTCAGGGAAGCTCATCTGCATGCTCGTTGTCCTCATCGGGTCTCGACATGACTGCAGTTCATTGTCGTAACCAACTTGAGTGGGCAAATGCTCGCATTTGATGGCGTCTGACACTTTGGAGAGGTGTTCTCTTCACGGATGAATCCCGGTTTTCATTGTACAGGGCAGATGGCAGACAGCGTGTGTGGCGTCGTGGGTGAGAGGTTTGCTGATGTCAACGTTGTGGATTGAGTGGAACATGGTGGCGGTGGGGTTATGGTATGGGCAGGCATATGTTATGGACAATGAACACAGGTGTATTTTATTTATGGCATTTTGAATGCACAGACATACCGTGACGAGATCCTGAGGCCCATTGTTGTGCCATTCGTCCACGACCATCACCTCATGTTGCATGATAATGCATGGCCCCATGTTGCAAGGATCTGTACACAATTCCTGGAAGCTGAAAACATCCCAGTTCTTGCATGGCCAGCATACTCACTGGACATGTCACCCATTGGGCATGTTTGGGATGCTCTGGATTGGTGTATACGACAGCGTGTTCCAGTTCCTGCCAATATCCAGCAACTTTGCACAGCCATTGAAGAGGAGTGGACCAACATTCCACAGGCCACAATCAACAACCTGATTAACTCTATGCGAAGGAGATATGTTGCACTGCGCGAGGCAAATGGTGGTCACACCAGATACTGACTGGTTTTCAGACCCCCTCGGATATATAATTTTGTTCAGTGTAGCTACCTGGCAAAACCTGGTGGCCTGGCTGCTGTGTACCATAACAGCATTTCAGTAAAGACTGTTGACTTTCATGATACTACAACATTTGTGTATTTGACTCTCTAAATCTGTGGCTCATCATGTACAATGCTTGTTGTTCTCCTTTACATCTGCCAAACCCAATTTCTATTTTTTTTTTTTCAGTGAAATAAATGAACTGTTGCCCTCTGGGCATGAGAAAGCTAATGTACTCATCCAGCTCACAACAAAAATGCTGCATGAGCATGTTGTCAGTGCACATCTCTCAGTGGCAGATCCATTCTCCATATAATCTTCCAAACATTAGCCACCTCGAAAAATTTAAATAAATGGTGTTTTATTAACAAAGTGTAACGTAAGATGACTGGACACAACAGGTTAGTAATAACAAAGGTGTTTTATTGTAAGCACAGAGAGTTTGGGTGATGAATCCAGGCAAATGTACGGTAAGTAGCAATATTGTAGGGAAGTTCTTGAGCTTGGATGAGGGGTTGATCTTTGTATCTGATCGTTACAGGAACAGGGAACAGACCTGGGGGAAACTCACACCTCAGTCTTCCGAAGCCTGGGAGAGACAGGAGAACAGGAGACACAGGAGGGATGAGGAGACACTAGGAGGAACACAAGAGGCAAGTAGAGCAGGTAAGTATTCAGTGACGATATAGCAAGTCAGAGAGTCCTCAATGAATGAACGAGATCGGACAGTGAAGGTGTCTGAGGTGTGTGCTTATATGCTGCTGGTGATGAGGTGCTTGATTGATGACAAGTGTTCAGTATTCGGGTGACAAAGGATCGTTGTGATTGGGTGGTGATGGAACCTGGCTGGATGATGGTGGGGGTCTGCCTCTGCCCCGAGGAGCTGGCTGATCCGGTTGAGCTGTATGGAATTCAGTCAAAAGAGCAGGGTCTATGTCAGTTCTTGGTACCCACGATCGTTCCTCAGGTCCGTATCCTTCCCAGTCTACGAGATACTCCAGTTGCCCACCACGACGCTGGGACTGCAGAATCTCTTCCACCTTATAGACCGATCCTTCATCTAGGATCAAAGGAGGAGGGGGTTCTTCCATCTGGTCAGGCTCTGTGGGGAGAGGGACAGGTTCATGGTGAGGTTTAAGTAGTGAAACATAGAACGTAGGGTGAACGTAGCTTCCTACAGGGCAGGCGCATTCGGATGTCCCGGGTCGACAACCATACCTTCTGGTCTGGATGATAGGTAGGTGTGTAAGCTCTTCTGACATCCGTCGCTGTCTTCTGCCTGCACACTGCCTGTTGGAGATGGTGGTGGCTGTCATCCCCGAACCTGATGGTGGTCATGACAGAAGGTTCGTAGGAATCGCCCCACCTCCTGGATCTTCCTCTCTGTTTGTCCATTTGATTCTGGGTGATAACTGGACGAGAGGCTGACGGTCAAACCTAGGAGTTGGAAAAAAGCCTTTCATACCCGAGATATAAACTGAGGTTCCTCTGTGCCTTCTACTGAGCCATGGATCTGAGACAGCGCATCTGCCTTGACATTCCTGGGCCCAGGACGGTAGGAGATGGTAAAGTTAAATTGGGTAAAGAATAAGGCCCATCTGGCTTGGCGAGGATTCAGACTTTTGGCCTCAAGGAGATATTGGAGGTTCTTGTGGTCGGTGAGTATGGTAAATGCTTGTGCTACTCCCTCCAGCCAATGTCTCCACTCTTCTAAGGCAAGCTTGATGGCTAGTAATTCTCGATTGCCGATGTCATTATTGATCTCCGCCAGGCTGAGCTTCCTAGAATAGAAGGCGCATGGACAGAGTTGTGCTGGGTTCCCCTGCTGTTGAGACAATACTGCCCCCACTCCTGTAGTAGAGGCATCGACTTCGACGACGATAGGGAGTTCTGGATCAGGGTGTACAAGGAGGGGGGCACTGGTGAAAGCTTGCTTGAGGGAAGTAAAAGCTTCTTTAGCTGCAGGCGTCCAGGACAGAGACTTGGGCTTTCCCCAGAGCAGATTAGTGAGGGGACTGGTGATGCTACTGTAATTCTGGATGAAACGGCGATAAAAGTTGGCAAATCCGAGGAATTGTTAGAGCTCTTTTACCGTGGTGGGGATTGGCCAGTATGTGTCACGGGGAAGCAGCCTGGAAAGCAATCTTTGCCCCACTTCAGGACTTCCCCGGTCTTCCATGACAGGATGGGACTGTGCTGTACCAACCACAGTCGCCCTAAAATGATGTCAGCTGTCAAAACCTCCAGAACCAGAAGATGGATGTCCTCAGAATGGAATAGGCCAATTTGGAGAGTGATGGGGCCTACACGGTTTCTTATGTGTCATCGGCAGAGAGGTTTACCAATTATCGACTGGACCTGGTAGATCGTTTCTGTGGTAGTTGCTTGTAAGCAGAGCTGACGACAGAGGTCTCGGGAAAGGAAGTTTCCTGCTGACCCGGAATCGAGGAGAGTGGATACTGTCTTCTGTCTGTCTGTCTTGTCTTTATTGTCATTGTACAAGTACAACGAAATTGAAAAAGCAAACCTTTAAAGTGCAAAAAACAATAAAAGAGGGAGAAAAAAAAAAAAAAAAACAATAGAAAAAACATACCAGCACAACTCAACATTCACAGATTACATTCACATTTCTGCCAGTCATCGCACGATCCCGTCTTATTGCACAGTAAATGATTGCACAGTAGATAATTACTAAGTGTTTAATTCTTATATGTGTTCAGTGCAGTTATGGCTCTGGGGTAAAAACTATTTTTTAGTCTATTAGTCCGAGTTTTCATTATTCTATAACGTCTGCCCGAGGGCAGCAATTCAAAGTGAGTGTGTCCGGGGTGAGATGGGTCTCTGAGAATGTCATGTGCCTTCCTGAGACAGTGGGAACTATACCGGTCTTCCAGGGAGGGGAGGGGGCAACCGATAATCTTTTGGGCTGTGTTAACGACCCTCTGGAGCGCCTTCCTCTCTGCAACTGTACAACTGGAAAACCACACACAGATACAGTATGTGAGGATACTCTCTATGGTGCAGCGGTAGAATAAAACCAACAGTTTCTGCGTGAGTTGATTGTTCCTAAGGATTCTCAGAAAGTATAGTCTCTGCTGTGCCTTCTTGATGGTAGCGGTGGTATTGGTGCTCCAGGTCAGGTTATCATCAAGGTGAATGCCCAGGAATCGGAAGTTGGAGGCCCTCTCCACACAGTCCCCATTAATAACCAGGGGCTCAATGTCCGTTTTCTTTCTCCTGCAATCAATAATCAGTTCCTTTGTTTTGGTGGTATTCAGGGCCAGGTTGTTTTCTATACACCACACTGACAGCTGCTCCACCTCGTCCCAGTATGCGGACTCATCTCCCCCAGAGATGAGCCCCACCACGGTGGTATCATCAGCAAACTTGATGATGGTGTTGCTGGAATGGATGGAGGTGCAGTCATGGGTGTAGAGGGTGTAAAGAAGGGGACTCAGCACACAGCCCTGGGGAGAGCCGGTGCTGAGGCTAAGGCGTGAGGAGAAGTGGCGGCCTACCTTCACCTTCTGCGGGCGATCGGACAGAAAGTCCTTAATCCATAGACAGATTGAGTGAGATATTCCCAGGTCTAACAGTTTGGTCATCAGTCTATCGGGGAGGATGGTGTTAAATGCCGAGCTAAAGTCCACAAAGAGCAGCCGCACATAGCTCCCCTGCTGCTCCAGGTGACATAGAGCCGAGTGGAGAGCTGTGGTGATGGCGTCCTCCGTGGACCTGTTGGCTCTGTAGGCAAACTGGTGAGGGTCGAAGCTGGATGGGAGGATTGAGACTATGTGGGTCCGAACCAGCTTCTCAAAGCACTTCATAATGATGGGTGTGAGTGCAACTGGACGATAGTCATTCAAACAGCTGATGATGTTCTTCTTCGGGACTGGAATAATTGTGGATGTCTTCAGGCAGGATGGAACGGCAGCCTGAGAGAGGGACTGGTTAAAGATCTTGGTGAAGACCCCCGCCAGCTGGCCCGCACAGTCCCTCAACACCTGTCCCGAGACACCATCAGGACCCGTAGCCTTCCTCGGATTCACGGCCCTCAACGTGCGCCTCACCTCATGCTCCTCCACCGTGAGGATGTGGCTGCTATAGGCTGGTGGATGTATTTTGGCGGTCCCCGTTGGTTCCAACTCGAAACGGGCGAAGAAGTGATTCAGCTCCTCCGCCAGTGCGGTGTTACCATCAGTGGCGGAAAAGTTACTGGGTCTGTAGTTGGTCATGTGCTGGACCCCCTGCCACACCTGTCTGGGGTTGTTACTTCGTAAGCAGTCCTCAATCCTCCTCCTCTGGGCAGCCTTGGCCTCTCTGATCTCTCTCTTCAGGTCAGCTCTGGCAGCACTATATAGGACCCGATCACCAGACTTGAAGGCTATGTCCCTCTCCCTGAGCAGGCGCTGCACATTTTTTGTCATCCAGGGCTTTGTGTTGGGATAGACCCGGATGTATTTGTCCACAGTAACAGTGTCTGTGCAGTGCTTGATGTATCCCAGGACTGCTGCTGTGTACTGCTCCAGGTTCTGGTGTTCAAAGATCTCCCAGTCTGTTGACTCAAAGCAGTCCTGCAACTGTTGGGAAGCACCTTCAGGCCAGGTTTTTACAATTTTGGTTGTGGTAGGAGCTCTTTTCCTCAGGGGGGTATATGCTGGAATTAAGTGCACGGACATGTGATCTGACATGCCCAGATGTGGTAGTGGCTTAGCCCTAAAGCCCATCCTGATGTTAGAATAGACCTTATCCAGTGTATTTGTTCCCCTGGTAGCACACTTAACGTGCTGATGGAGTTTAGGGAGCACTACCTTCAAATTAGCATGGTTAAAGTCCCCTGCAATGATATGAACAGCCTCAGGATACATGCTCTGCTGGTTATTAATAGTGTCATGTAAATATCCGAGGGCCGAGCTAGCGTTAGCATCTGGTGCAATATATACGGCTGTAAGCATAACAACAGTATGTTCTCTGGCTAGATATATGGGCCTGCATTTAACAGTTACATACTCCAAGTCCGGGGAGCAGTAACTGCTTACTATCCTAGTATTAGTAACCCATTTGTTATTTAGGTAAATGCATAAGCCCCCTCCTCTGTTCTTACCGGAGTCTGTGGTTCTGTCGTGCCGGTATACAGTGCGGCCTGCTAGCTCGATAGCCGTGTCTGGAATGGATGAATTGAGCCAGGTTTCTGTGATAAGCAGAACGCAGCTGTTTTTCACAATGTTGTTCGTTGCCACCAGTAGTCTCAGTTCATCCATTTTATTAGCAAGGGATCTTGCATTCGTGAGAAAAATGCTCGGAAGCGGCAACTTGTGTGGCTGCTTCCTTAGCCTAGCTAGCACACCCGCCCTGCAGCCTCGCTTCTGCTTCCTCTGCCGGCGCCGCCTACCCCTCCTTCCTGCGGGAATAATAATCCACGGAGAGTCGGGGCTTCTGGCTATGTCCGCCGGAATGTCGTGGGAGCGGAGAAACTCGGCTGTTATAGCCCGCTCACTGAGTAATCCTATTTGTAACAGATCGTGCCGACTGTAAATGTTGTTCGCCCAGCAAGATGATATCCAGTCGAGTAACCACACACAAAAAAGTAACCGAAAAAAGCACAAAAAAGGAGAGCCCTGAGCCGCTGCGTCTATGCGCGCCGCCATTTTGAAATCCGCAGCTGGTGCGAATCTGAAATACTGAAATATATATATTAGAAGCAGTAAGTGTGACAAGTGGTGAGTGGTTCCATCTTTACCATCCTGGGTAGAATAGCCCTCACCACTGGTCGTGGAGGATGAAGAGGGCATGCCAGGATCATATGCCCTTGAGCTCCACAATATAGACAGACCCCGGGTCAACCTTCTCTGCTGTTCAGTGGAGGACAATCACTGTTTGTCGACGATCATGGGTTCGGGTGCTGTTTCTGGAGGGTGAAATGGCTCTGGCCGGCGGAGGAAGGCATTGTTGGTGGAGATTTGTGGAACTGCTAGACAGGACTGCATCCGGTCGGAGCAATGGATGGATAATTGGATAAATTTCTCGAGGCCACAGGTGTCATCATATGCAGCGAGTTGCAAACGAAGCTGAGGCTCCAGACCCTGTCGGTAGGTTGTTAGCAGCGATCGCTCATTCCATCCACTTGCTGCCGCAAGAGTCCTGAACTTCAGCGAGTACTCAGCGATCGACATACTGCCTTGCTGCAAATGATACAGTTGCTCACCCACTGAAGTGTCACCGTCGACTCTTCCGAAGACTTCACGGAAATGCATCATAAAGCTCTGCAAGCTCTGGACAACGGGTCCAGACTGTGCCCAGATTGTTTCTGCCCACTGAAGTGCAGGTCTAGCAGAGAAATAATAAAAGTGATTTTAGAGGAATCGGTGGGGTATAATTGCAGTTGCATCTCAAATGTTAGGTGGCACTGCAGAATAAATCCATTGCACTCCCCTGCCGAGCCAGAGTAGGGCGCTGGTCGAGCCATGGGACTGGCAACGATGGTAGGCGAAGAAGTGCTGGATGTTTGGAAGGAGGTGACAGGTGGTGATGGCGATGATGGGGATGGTGCTTAGTGGAGGAGAACTCATTTAAAGGAGTCCACGAGCCCCTGAAACAGATTGGGATCACTCATCTGTGTCGGTCCGGTCTTCTGTAACGTAAGAGGACTGGACACAACAGGTTAGTAATAACAAAGGTTTTTTATTGTAAGCACAGAGAGTTCGGGTAATGAATCCAAGTAGCAAGTCAGAGAGTCCTCAATGAATGAACAAGATCGGACAATGAAGGTGTCTGAGGTGTGTGCTTATATGCTGCTGGTGATGAGGTGCTTGATTGATGACAGATGTTAAGTATTTGGCTGACAGGGATCATTGTGATTGGTTGGTGATGGAACCTGTCTGATCCGTGACACAAAGTTTGGGAGGAGCATGTTCAGATAATCAACTAATTCAGCACAGGTGGAGCATGTTCAGATAATCAACTTAATTATCATGATAGTAAATATATATGCAGCAAAATTACCACTGTCCTACTACAGTTTTTTTTTTTTTTTTTTTTTTTTTATGGCATCCCTCCTCCACCCCAACTCCTCACTCCAAACTATTCTTATACCAGCTTGGAGATATGGTGCACGATGAAGAAAGTTCACAAGGAGTGTTAATAAACACAGAAAACAAAGCAACTCACTACACCATCACCATCAAATAAACAGCAGAAACTCAGGGTTTAAATACACAAACTAGATAATTGATAGGGATTGAAACAGGTGTGTACTAATCCGAAACCATAGCGACTAATAGCGAAGGGAAAGAGAAAACCTAGCAAAGGGAAAACACGTAAAACAAAACACAATAACAAAGAAATAGAACTGTGACAGAGGGGGCCATGGTGACCATAATCCACAAGAGCAGTGCTGGAAGAGCCTGTGGAAGAGCCAGAGTGGAGCCTCAGTTGTGAGGCAAGGCAATGTTACATTCCTTCCCTGTTCCAGCGGAACGACCACCAGAGGGAATGCTGTAAGTGGTAGAGACCTAGGCAGAGCTGAGGAGCCAAAGATCCAGGGTGACACTGCTGGTCTTGAGGTCCAAAGTGTCTGAATGGAACCAGAAGAGTTGAGGAAGCTTGATGGATGGATGGGACCAGCAGGGACAAAGAAGCTTGGAGGCTAAATGGAAAGACTAGCAGAGGAAGAGGAGGCTCAAGGGTAGGAACTGGCTCAGTGCCATGTACACCAGTTGGGACTGGTGAGAGCAAACAAGGACAGGAGTATGGGTGGGACTCCACTCCTCATGGTCCAGCTCTACCAGTATTCACACAGAAACCACTGAGACCTGCTGGAGAACTACTGCCAGAACTGGGCCCTGGCAGTAAACCTCAAAAAGACCAACATTATGGTCTTTCAGAAAAAGCCCAGATGTCAGGAACACAGATACCAGTTCAATCTAGGCAGCACCGCCCTAGAACACACGATTCAGTACACTTACCTCGGCCTGATCATCACTGCATCGGGGAGTTTCAGTATGGCAGTGAATTCTCTCAAAGATAAAGCTTGAAGAGCTCTATACGCAATCAAGAAAAAATTCCAAAAATATTGAAATACCGCTTCCAATTTGGTGTAAAATCTTTGATAGTGTAATTCAGCCCTGTATGGAAGTGAGGTATGGGGTCCACTCAGTGATCAGAGCTACACTAGATGGGACAGACATCCAACAGAAGCCCTACACAGAGAATTCTGCAAAATGATCCTAAAATTACAAAGGAGAACACCCAATAATGCATGTAGGGCAGAATTAGGCCGATTCCCCATTGATTATAAATATACAAAAAAGATCCCTTAAATTCTGGATGCATCTTAAATCGAGTCCCACAGAATCGCTACATTTTAAAGCACTACAAACCCAAGATAACCAATATTGGGATTTTACAGAGACATATACTGCCATCAAGATGGCGTCTTTCATGAGAAGTCCATCAAGACAATGCCAGGCCTCATTCTGCATGTGCAACCACAGTGTGCTTTCGTAGACACAGACATGCTTGACTGGCCAGATTTGTCTCCTATTGAAAATGTAAGGCCCATCATGAAAAGCTTCAACAATTAGTATCCTCAATTTCCAAATGATTAAACATTGTAATTAAAAAAGAAAGTTGATGTGACACAATGTTAAACATGCATACAGTCCCTCTGTCCCTACTTTTTTTGAGTGTGTTGCAGGCATCAAAAAAAAAAGAAAAGAAAAAAGTTTGTATTCACAGAATACAAAACATATTTCAACATGGGGTAACATAGGGCAGGCAGGAGACACACACGTAGCACGTAGATGTTAGACACTGGATATAGGACACAGGAAACACTACCTGTGTCCCAATTCAAAGACGGATCCTTCGAAGAATGCGGCCAACGTGGCTTTCGAAGGCTACTCCGAGTCTAGCCTTCGCAGGATTTCCTGATTGCACCAGCAGGTGTTCCCGATCACAACGGTGTGAGAAGAGAGCTGTCATGGATGTTATTTGTTAATGAAAATGAAAATAACTATGGAGACTGAATTGTTAGTTTTTGACTTTTTTACCGAATTACAATTTATATGTAAGTATTGGGTTTCAGCTTACTTGAATATTGCATATACATATAAAGCGGTTTAAGGTTGACTTATATCTTACCAAAATGTGATTTTATGTTGTTTATTTTACTGATTATTATGTACATAAATAGACCATGATGACCATATTTAAACAGGTTTTCAACCCTGTTTAATTTTATGCAGCTGAATATAAAAAGTCCACTTACAAACGTTAATGCCACTCGTCAACGGCAGCTGTCACAGTTGCTAGGCAACAAGTCCTCCATAGACTGGACCGGTCCTTCATTATCGGACGCAGTTGTAATCAGCAACTATTTTTAATATTATATCAATAAACTTTGATCCTTTCATTTGCAAAATAAAGTGGTGGAGTGTAACGGAATAAATTCCTTGTATTCACACAGCCTACAGATCAGTGAGGGTTTTTTTTTTTCCCTCACAGGACAGCAACACTACAAAAACATATTTTACAATATGATGCACTGTGGCACATTGAACTGCCCAACAGTAGCCTATATAAAGTATTTTAAAAGTAACAACCTTGAACAAATTCAGAAGTAAAATGCAACATACACAGTATAGTGCAATAGTAATATTAATGGGGTCATATAATGCCATTTTTGCACAAGCTAATATGATTCTTTAGGGTCTAAATTGAAAGTTTGTAATATACTTTAATTAAAAATTCTCATTAGTATTGTAAGAAAACACTCATTTTACCTGCTCAAAAACAGCTCTGTTTTCAGCGCACCGTTTTAGTGCGTGTGTTTTTAAATGCTAGTGAGCTTTGCTCGCCCCGCCCCTCTGTTCTGTGGGGCGTTTTTGACACAACACACGTGGAGTGTTGCCTTGACAACAGTTGAGGGTATATTTTGAAGAATGGCAGTAAATATGTGATCAGATAACATAACTTATTCTGGCATAATATTGAAAAACATAAATTAGAGTATTTATAGTCTTGGATCATATGCATTTGCAGGATGTAAACAGTATTTTGCAGGTATTGTGTTACCATTAATTTTCATGCAGTTATAACTGTTTTTTATTTATTTAGATTTTTTACATTACTTCTTAACAGACACCGTTATAAACCATCTACAAAAGTAAGCTTAGTGTAGTGTTATCATGTTAACTTTAATACCTGCGTACACAGTTTGTAATAACACAATAACCATAACGTTTTGTTCATTATAAACGTGGGATTATTAATTATATTGAGAACATCGTAAATAGAAAACATGCATGTACCCTGAATGTAAACATTAGCCACATACATTGTGAAGCGTGCTAGCGATTTGCAAAGATTAATATAAAGATTAACCTTTTCAGTGGTGAGTTTAAAATATTCCAGCGGTCCCCCCAGAGTGAGTTTTTTTTACGCGACCGTTATTTTAGAACGTTTCCCCTTAATGTTTCCATGGCGACGCGTCATGATTGTCACGTGACACACCGCGGCCACAATAACACTGTATGACAGATGGATCGCTTTTATTTAGTTTTTCCTTTTTTTTCCAAAATATTCATAAACTTGCTTACCATATAATCAACTATCTGATATTCCGATTCACAAATATGTGCAAATGAGTGTGTTTTATTGTTTAAAAACCGTTCTAAATGATCTTGATCGTGATCTGTAATGTGAGATGGGCGCCGCCATGTTTGTTCACGCTGCAGTTCAGAGTCGTGTCAGTCGTATTTACATAACGTAAATTCAACAATTTCTCGCGAAATACATGCAAGTAAGTGGCGGGTGAAATGGGAGAAGAATAGAGTGAACTTTATAGTTACTTACACTATGTGTATTTGATATTAATAAAACACGTCTGTAAATTATATTTGAATGGATTGTTATTGCTGCTTCCATAAACATCTGAGTGTATTTTACGAACTCTAAATGTATTGTTTTACTAGTAATTATGTGTATTTAAATGTCTAAAGCATAAAATAAACATTATGTGGTTAAAAACACTGCATAGATGCGATTATATGAGAAGTGCAGCGGCATCTCAGCTCAGACAAAGCGCGAAAACACAGTTTGAATTTGGCAGTTATGCGACGTCACCGAACGTTCTAAATCCCATATGTGGGACCGTACCGCTCAAAAGGTTAATATAAAGGTTAATTAAACGTTACACTCACTTCTTCTGGAGGTTCAGCAGGAACACAAATAGTTGGTACCGATTCTTTTTTCAGGAGCAGCTTCTTAGCAAAACCAGCTTTATACTGACCTTCATTTATAAAGCAGTCTGGTGAAAAATGATTCACGCAAACATAAAAACATTGACGTTGCTCGTGGGGAATATTCCCTTCAAAAGCAAAACTCAGCCACTGTGTCTTCAGCGGTTCGGACTTAGGAACATCAAAATGACTGCTGTGTTCATTATTGCACCCGAGAACAGAACACCACAATCGCTTAGACGCCATTCTGCTCATAGACAGCTCCAGCATATATCAACAATGACGCGCGGACTATGATTGACAGCTCGCTCACGAGCAAGGGCGGGTCTGTGTTGAAACACTGCTGTCAATCAACCATCATGGGAGGGGCGTCCGACCGTGTGGCGTCACACGGTCGAACGGCTTGATTTGAGACAGGGTAAAACAAATAAGGAGATTAAAAAAAAAAAACACTGGATGGATTTTTATCATTTTATGATGGTTGTGTACAGGCACTGCTAACACACATTTCAGTACAATCTTTAAAGCAAGACCATATATATATATATATATATATATATATATATATATATATATATATATATATATATATATATATATATATGTTTTTTTTTGTTTTGTTTTTTTTTCTGCAGAATATACCTTTACTTTTACTCATACCTTAAGTGCATTACAGTAAAGATAATACTTTTAATTAAGGTTTTAAATGCATGCAGTTTTTCCTCAATACATTATTAGTAGTTACTGAAAGTACTTTACTAAAGTAACTTAATATTTCTTCCACCAATTACTTTGTCATAGCTCTACACAATTAGTCCTTTCCTCCTTTCCTTAAGGCAGACCAGACTCCTGTAATGCAGGATAAACCTGAACGTCCCAGTGCTGGAAAGTGGAAATATGCACTCAAACACTCTGGAGACAATCCTAGATGATGTCCCACTGGCAGAGGCTGCACCAGGCTCTCTATTGTGGCAGCCTGTCCAGGTCCAGACTCCACCAGGGTCTCCCTGCTCAGCTGAATGAAAGTATACATAGGCCTACAATATTTTTTCCCAATCTGTTTTATGTGCTGTTAATTTATTTTTATGTTGTTTTTCTGATGCTGAATTGAAGTTATTTCATAATTAGTTGTAAAAAAGTACTTTTAAGTACAGACCAATTTATTGCTTTTTGCTTTGCAAAAATAAACAATTTCCAGAACGACTTCTTGTCTTTTATTTCTAAGTTTCAACTTATAATACAAAAATAAAACAATGCACAAAAATTACTTTGCTTCATTTACAGATAGGATACCTTAAATTACAAAAGTAATGTACAGAACAGCTTCATTCATTATATTTTTATGTTTCCAAGCAGCCCCATTTTCTCCAGAACTGTCCTAAAAGAAGAGAAAAAGCCAGGGCTTTTAGACAGGGTTAATGCCACTCTTAAGGTTAGAAAATATGAAACAGATGCATACAAAATAGGCTACTCCAGAAATCATGTTTCTGGATCATCAAGTTTGCCTAAAACATTTGTGGACATATCTAGCATGGCAGCACTACTACTTAACTTACTTACTTACTTATTTACTAAATAAATAAATAAATAAATAACAATTGAAAGACTTATCGAATTATTAAGTAGCCTTATCTACTTCTTGTCTTATTGTTGTGGACTGGCAGCATTTTTGTTCCCAGTAAAGTAATTATTCAGCCCTTAAGTTAATAGATACAAGAACTTATGCCTCAGACCACCTAACAAAGGAATCTGTGCAGTGGTATTGTTAGTTTAAGTTCACATTTTTTAATACCTGACTTTTAACATTTGTTTCGCTAGTTATTTGAGTAAATTAAAACACGATACTTACATTTATAAGTGCATTCGTCGGCTGCCACAGAACCATCACCCGCTATTTTGTTTGTGTAAAAGTCCCATCGCCACCAGCGTACTGTGAATTCTGGTATAGGGTAGGCTGCGAAGGATCCATCTGATGTATCCTTCATACTATGATATCACTTTGTAGGCAAAAACCCGGAAGTGAGTCAGCATTTTAGCACTTCCGGTTCCATTGTCCCAGAGTCAATGGTTTTTTTGAATGAGAGTTTGGTTAAATCCCCTAAAATAAGGTCCGTGGTTTACACAAGTTCAAGATTTCACGTTTTATTCTACGACATAAAACACACCACTTACACCCCACTCATGATTTTTTTAAACTGTTACATTTCTTAAATCAGATGGTTTAGCAACAAGTTGCTAAATGGGACTTCAGGTGCTGTCTGAGACATTCATCGTCATCATGCCGAACAGTTTATCAATTTACAGAATTTTCGAATTGTAGTATAATTTATAGTACAATTAATTGTAGAATAACCAATTAATAGTTTGGTTGTGCCATTCCCAGTCTGTGAATTATTAAAAAGAACTCTTGATTGTACTCTGTCATCGTGCGCTTTACTTTACACGCCAGACACCGTAACACAGAAGATCTGGAATACACTTTGTTGGCATTAGTGGAAGTGCTTTAGCATGATTCAAATCGTACTTATCTGACCTCTATCAGTTCGTAGCAGTGAATGAATAGGTATCATATCGATCACAAGTGTAGTATGGAGTACCTCAAGGCTCAATACTAGGGCCGTTACGCTTTACATGTTACCCTTGGGAGATTTTATCAGGAGACATAGTGTTAGCTTTCACTGTTATGCTGATGATACTCAGTTCTATATTTCTTAATAATTACAGCTGTACTGTAAAAATACAGCATACTGCTGTGTATATATTTGCTGTAAAATGATGGTGTTTTTTTTACAGCTATCCTTGTAAAATTACAGTAGTAATGTTTATGAATGTGACTGAAATTACTAGAGCAACTGTCAACTTGTACTGCTATACATACTGTCACAAGTCAGGCTTCTGTGGCTCTCTCCGATCACCATCGAAGGGCACCCTCACCCGAGTACTAACACTCTCATGAACTCCATTACCCACACACCCCATACCTAGGACTAATCTGTCATGATGAAAACGCGGAAACAAGTGCAAGTAAACTCTCCGTACTTTAATCGGATAAGTAGTATGGATACAGTACAAAGAGATAACAGGAATAGTGGTACAGGGACTAAGATGGTCAGATGAGTGCCGTGATGGGAAGCGCTGATGGTTCGTGACAAATCCAGAGTGATAATCCACAGGAACAAGAAACAGGAACGACGAAGACACCAGGCTGGAACGAAGACGAGGCAACACAAC
Source organism: Acrossocheilus fasciatus (assembly GCA_036784905.1). Classification (NCBI taxonomy): domain Eukaryota; kingdom Metazoa; phylum Chordata; class Actinopteri; order Cypriniformes; family Cyprinidae; genus Acrossocheilus; species Acrossocheilus fasciatus. The sequence continues at coordinate 1,118,784 of CM071948.1, read as the reverse complement.
CGGAGACTCACAAACAACGATCTGACAAAGGAGAGGAGAAAGTGGTGAGTATTTAAAGGTGTGGTGATGAGCTGCAGCTGGTGCTGCTGATTGATTCGTGATCAGCGCTGACGAGTCGGCACGCCCACACACTCTCACACACACACATAAACAACGAGCACAAGACGAGAAAGAGACATAGGATTTAAGAACCGTGACAGTACCCCTCCCCCTAGGAACGCCTCCTGGCGTTCCCAGGCTCCCTTACCTGTCGATTGTAATCATCAATAAGGGTGTGGTCCAGTATGTCTCTAGCCGGTACCCAACTTCTCTCTTCCGGACCGTAACCTTCCCAGTCCACCAAGTACTGAAATCCGCGTCCCCTCCGTCTTGAGTCCAGAATACGATTGACCGAATAAGTAGGTTCCCCATCTACGAGTCGCGGCGGATGGGGAACCGGGGCCGGCGGATTAATACGTGAATGAAAAACGGGCTTTATTTTAGATACATGAAAGACGGGATGAATTCTCCTGTACACTGGAGGGAGGTTGAGGCGGACTGCCACCGGACTAATGATCTTGGTGACAGTGAACGGGCCAATGAATTTGGGTGCAAGTTTATTAGACACGGAGCGGAGAGGAATGTTCTTGGTAGAAAGCCACACTTTTTGACCAACGACGTATACGGGAGGCCTAGACCGGTGGCGGTCGGCTTTGGCCTTGGTGCGTGATCCCACTTGGAGTAGAGTCTCACGGGCTCTAGTCCAAGTGCGGTGACACCTCTGGACGAAGGCGTGGGCAGAGGGGACCGCGACCTCGGATTCCAGATTAGGAAAAATTGGTGGCTGGTAACCTACGCTGCACTCAAACGGAGATAGGCCCGTGGATGACACTGGCAACGTATTGTGGGCGTACTCCACCATAGAAAGTTGTTGACTCCAAGAGGAAGGATTCTTGGATACCACACACCGCAGCGTTCTTTCTAAATCTTGGTTGGCTCGCTCGGTTTGACCATTGCTCTGGGGGTGGAACCCAGAGGACAGACTGACAGTTGCCCCCAGTAATTTACAAAACTCTCGCCAAAATTTTGACACAAATTGAGGTCCTCTGTCGGAAACCACGTCCATCGGGAGGCCATGTAACCGAAAGACGTGGTTAACAACAATCAACGCTGTCTCCTTGGCTGAGGGTAATTTGGGCAAGGGAATGAAATGGGCCGCCTTCGAGAACCGGTCCACCACGGTCAAAACTACCGTGTGACCCTGGGAGGGTGGTGACAAAATCTAGCGCAATGTGGGACCAGGGTCTCGAAGGAACCGGCAGCGGTTGGAGTAACCCATCTGGGGGTCGATTGGAAGACTTACCAGTGGCACAAACCGAGCAAGCCAAGACAAAACTGTGAACGTCACGGGCCATGAGAGGCCACCAGAATCGTTGCTTGACTAAAAACTTAGTACGACTGACTCCTGGATGACAAGCCACATTGGAACAATGTCCCCACTGAATAACGCTGGACCGTAACCCCTCAGGCACAAATAAACGGTTCGGTGGGCAGCGGACCGGAGGCGTTACCCCTTCTAAGGCCGCTTTGACCTTCGATTCGACCTCCCATGTGAGCGTAGAGATAAATAGAGTCTCAGGTAAAATGCGCTCGGGAGTAGACGGGCGTTCGGAACGGTCAAAAATACGCGACAAAGAATCGGGTTTGATGTTCTTGGAACCCGGGCGGTACGAGAGAGTAAAATCAAAACGACCGAAAAAAAGAGCCCACCGAGCCTGCCTGGAGTTTAATCTTTTAGCCGTTCTAATATATTCCAAGTTCTTATGATCGGTCCAGACGATAAAAGGTACCCCCGACCCTTCTAACCAGTGGCGCCATTCCTCCAATGCTAACTTAACTGCCAACAACTCTCTGTTACCAATGTCATAATTGCGTTCTGCTGGGGATAGACGATGAGACAAAAACGCGCAAGGGTGCATCTTGTCGTCTGAGAGAGAACGCTGGGATAGCACTGCACCTACCCCCACCTCTGACGCATCGACCTCCACCATGAACTGACGTGAAGGATCAGGGGTAATAAGGATGGGGGCTGAAACGAAGCAACCTTTCAGTTTGGCGAACGCAGCCTCGGCTGCGTCTGACCACCTGAACGTCGTTCTGGGGGAGGTCAAGGCGGTCAGAGGCGCGGCTAGTTGGCTGAAGTTGCGAATGAAACGCCGGTAGAAATTGGCAAATCCCAGAAACCTCTGTAGGGCCTTACGGGAATCTGGGCTTGGCCATTCCACCACAGCCTTCATCTTCTCAGGATCCATACGCACTCCCTCAACCGACACGATGTAACCTAAAAAAGGAACAGTCGTTAACACGTCGTTAACAAGTGCTTGGAAGACCGCTGGAGAGTTGGAAAGCCCGAAGGGCATAACCAAGTATTCAAAGTGCCCCCTTGGAGTGTTAAAGGCGGTCTTCCATTCATCCCCCTCCCTGATGCGAACCAAATGATATGCATTCCGTAAATCCAATTTAGTGAAGACAGAGGCTCCCTGCAACCTCTCGAAAGCTGAAGACATCAACGGCAAAGGATAAGTATTCTTTACCGTGATGTTGTTCAACCCCCGGTAGTCAATACAAGGTCGCAGAGACCCGTCCTTCTTCCCCACAAAAAAGAACCCCGCCCCCGCTGGAGAAGAGGAAGGGCGGATGAAGCCGGTTGCTAGAGAATCAGAAATATATTTCTCCATAGCCTCCCTCTCTGGAGCCGAGAGTGAATATAACTTGCCTTTAGGCGGAGACGTACCTGGCAGTAACTCTATGGCACAGTCATAGGGACGATGCGGGGGAAGAGAAGCAGCTCGAGACTTACTGAACACCTCCTTCAGGTCCAGGTACTCCATGGGCACGTTAGATAAATCCACTGTCTCCTCCTGAAACACAGGGACAGAAACAGACGGACAGGCAGACATTAGACAAGACTTATGACAAAAATTGCTCCATGCCGACACAGACTTAGACTTCCAGTCCACTCTGGGGTTGTGGCGAGTGAGCCAGGGGTGACCAAGGACGATGGGTGCAAGGGGGGTGTCCAGTATGTAAAAGGATATGGTCTCGACGTGATTGCCTGATGTGATGAGAGTGACTTCCTCTGTGATGAATGAAATGGTGGGAAGTTCCTGGCCGTTGAGAGCGTGTACTGAGATCTTGTGTGTGAGGGGTCTGAGGGGAACTTGGAGTTTGAGTGCGAAGGTGTGATCCATGAAATTACCCTCTGCCCCAGAATCCAGAAGTGCCATAATCACCACCAGGTGTTCCTCATTTACACCACTATTTAAGCCACACTCTCACACTCCCTCACCGCAAATTCTTGTTTAGCCCCGTCTGACATTTCCAAGCGTTTACTGTGCTTGCTATTCTGTGTTTGATCTTGGACTGCCTTGACCCTTGGAATTCTCTGCCGCCTGCCCCTTTGATTGTTTGTTCTGTCCCTGACCTGATCCTAGCCTGCCGCCTGCCCCGACCCAAGCCTGGTAATACATTTATGGTTCTGGTTCTCTGTGATATCCCAGACGCTGTTGATCTACAGCTGCTTGCTTTTGATCCTGATCTAATAAACATTGCAAATGGATCCGACCATGTCTGACTCCTCATTACACATACATTTTACAGTAAATTAGGGCATTTGTTGTGAAATTCAGTTTACTAAATTAATAGTTGAGATTTTTCTCTGCTGTGATAGTGTGTAAACCTACTTTTTCCTGTGTTTTCAGTAGTCTGTCAATTCAATGTGTAATGTGAAGAATAAACCTTTCAAAATAACAGGTTTTCATAAATTTAACAATTTATTGTACAATAATGTTAATTTAACATATGCACCATTTTCCAAAACATATTTGGAGAAACAAAAATGGAGATTGCACATTAAACCAAAGGCTTTCAAAGGCAAATGAAAATGTAAAAAAAAAAAAAATACCCCTAAGAGAGAACAGGTAAGGCCATGAGTTCTTTAGTTCAGACAGTGGCGGAGGTGGAGTGGCGTTTATATCACGGCCTTGACGGTAATATGTGAGCTCCATCAACTTGTGAAGTTCTCATCTAATGGCGCCAGACATTCCTTCAGTAGAAAGAAGCAGTACCATTTGCTTCCGCTTCTCTTCTAGAGTGTCATCATTTTCTCCTGCAGGAAGCTCCTCTGGCTGCCAACTGACACAACCATATTGATCAGCTGGCCTTCTTGAGCTTTGGACTTGTGGTTCTGCATGATGATCATAGTCGTTCTTTTCTCCGATGAGCTAATGTGTTGTTTCTGTTTACATGTTCAACACGGGTTTTAACTTGCAAGAGCAAAGAGGCATACCCACTACCTATTTTTGTTCCATCAGCCAGAACACCAGCAAAGCTGTCCGGGTACTGTTTAACAATGTTCTGCACTACAATCTGACACTGTGCCTTTGATGGGTTGACTTCATGTTTTCACATTTTATCTAATAACATCCTTTCTAGCTGCCTTCGATCAACTGGTGATGGTCTTTTTTTATTTGCAATGGCCAATTTAATTCCAGAAGGCATGACTTCCCAAGGCACCTTAAATGTTTCAGCCCAGGAACAAGATCCTGAAGAGCAAGCAGAAGAACTAGACAGTGTAGAACTTGAAGAACTCTCTGATCCTGGGCTTGATGTATCAGAAAGAACTTCATATGATGAGTGTTGGGAAGTTGAGCAGCTGGCTTGTTCTAACACAAATAACCAATATATTAACAAAAAGTGAAGTTTGAACATGGAACATTTAACAATATTTTTCAAATATACATCAATAACAAGCAGTATTAAATTGCCTGAAAAATACCTTCATTTTTCCACGCATTTAGTAGTTTGCGACATTGGATAAGCCTGAGGTATTCCATAAGGTCGCCTTCTTTCACATAGTTGAGGTCAGCTTTTGTTTCAACACCAATAGCAGTAAGCCCATGGATCAATTTTTAATGGGTTTCATCAGAGAGACCAGGTAACAAAGAGCAGAGTCCTCATCTGCTATGCAGTATACACCCAATTTCTCAGACACAAAGTAGACCACTGAATTCTGGTGAACAAGAATTAGTTTAATGCTGCCATTATTACTGGCCAAAAGCACAATCATGCCTTTCAGTAGTACTTTGTTCCTTTCAAAGTGATTTCTAGTTACTAATGTATTGCCTGGCTGAAAACCAAAATGATCAATTGATTCCTTGATCGCTTTGTTGTAATCATCTTAATTAAATTCAGAGCCTTTTTCAATTTGCACAGAAAGCTGGAAGAGATTTCCAGCACTTAAGTAGGCTTGGAGAAGCTGGTGCCTTTCTGCAAGTGTTGCACATAAGTTTTTGAAGTTGTGCAATTTTCTAGCACATTGCTTGAAATAGGTATGCTTGCTCTCAAACCTCATAGTCCATAACCAAATGAGTGGACCAAATTGTTTTATGAGCTCTGGGTAATGGCCCAAATAATGATGTTTAGGCTTGAGAGGCTTAGAAGGGAAAGTCACAGACCTGAAATGAACGTACTCGTCAATGAGCACTCTCAGATAAGCGACCTGATCTGCCATTATTGCTGGTGCAAAAATTAGGTCTACAACTTGTCTGAGAAGCAGAACAAGCTGCCACACTTCTGATTCTGGATCCTTAATGCGGTGTCCAACAATAACTGGCAAAAGTCTTAGAAGACACCAATTCTGCACAGCGTGACCACAAAGTTTCTCACCCCCTGAGTTAATCTCAGCTGGTTTATTGGCATCGTTTCCTGTGTACTCAAACTGTTTAATATAAGAATTAAGCTCTGTGAAAGTAAAGCATTTTTCTTGATTTACCAAACGATCAATGTACAGCTTAAGATCAGATGCCACAACACCCTCAAAGAGGTCATGCCCAAGGCAAGGGGGCAAGCCAGGCTGACAAACATGAAAAGAATTCAGCTGATTGAAAGGAGAGTTAAATTTGACTCCCTCAACTGCATTATCGCCACTGGCTGCAAGTTCCGGAATGTTTCTCTCATAAGACTCCACAGTTCACTTCAAGCAGGTTCCAATGGTGTGACATGAAATGTGTTGTCAATGGTGCAGTACCTGCAGAAATGTAGGCTTCGGATAAAGTTCTCGACAAAACCACCAATGGTGTAGGATCCCAGGTTGTCACCTACGATGGAACACAAAGAAGCTTTCAAAGTTTTGCCATCATTCACAACGACACCATTCTCTTCAAGATCTTTGAGATCTTCAATTAGTGAACTAAAAACATGAGCTGGTCCAAATTGCTTAAAATCTTGCTCATTACACAAAAGAATGAGCTGCATGTGGTCTATGTTTGACCTGTTATGAGGTAAAATATCAGATATCAGACAAGGTAAGATAAACTGTCAGCAATTTGTGTTTTTTTTTTTTTTTTCTGGCTGAGCCCAAAGGATTTACCACCTCGAATGAATCCTGATAATGATCAAACCCAGAGATGATGGATCAGCTTGAAATAGAAAAATTTTCAGAAAAATTCTAACCATCCTTAAGGTCCAGAAACGACCATTTTCAGCTGTTTGTGAGTGCATATGTTCATACTGATCCCTCACAGACTGGCACTGAAACAGAGCACTGATGGTCTGCTTAACCGGGACATACTGAGCAAAGCACTCTCCCATTTCTTTCACTAACTAGCAAAATAGGGACTGGCTCAACAAAGTGGAAATCTTGCCTGAAAACAGTGTTTCTCCTCTGTGCTGTACTGAGAACACTATTACAAGCTGTCAGCAAATCCTCCCTAGACAACTGATCAATCACGTCATTAATCCTCTCCTCTGATAATTCAAGCAAAGCAAGCTTTTCTTTTAGTTTTCTAAGAAAATAAGACTGCCCAATGTCATGGATATTTTGAAATTCTTCAACAATGCTTTGAATGGTAGACTCAGGTAATAGCAATTTAGCTTGCAGTTTCAGATAGAAAAGGTTTAAATTTCTTAGAAAAAGAGATTCATCCACAACTTCAGGAAAATCATGCTCTACAATGTCTGATCTCTCACTCTCAGACGCAACATCAGAAACTGGATTTTCCACGGCCATAGCAGGCTCTATTGATTGGTTTGCAGAGCACATTTTATGAGTCCGTGATATATGTGATGCAAATATAGATCTCACCATAAATGTTCTGTTGCAACCAAATGGGTACCGTATCTCCAGACCTGACTGAATGTGGCTCTTCAAATGAGACAAAAACTGAGGTATGGTAGATACTACTGTAAAATTTACAGCAATTATTTAGCATGTTCCCACAATTCATAGCAAAATACAGTAATGCTGTAAATGTCAAAATGCAATAGTCTATTGTAAATATTTACTTTTAAATAAATATTTAAACATTACAGCATTTTTTTAGAGTGTACATGATACATTTGTATTTCAGTGGATGTACAGTATACTGTGATATTTTTATAGCAAAATAAATAAATAAGTAAAAAAAAAAAAAAAGTAGAGGGCTTAATTTGGCCATCAACAATTAAATTACAACTAGTGCAATATTTTTCTCTGTAATTACTGTGCAAATATACACTTGTTCTGTGTTTAAGTCCAACTTGACTCTCCCTTGTTCCATGTAGTTACAGTGTAAATACAACAGTTGTGGGCTGTAAATTAAAGTGGTGCTTGATTCTCCCTTGTTCCATGTAGTCACAGTGTAAATACAACAGTTGTGGGCTGTAAATTAAAGTGGTGCTTGTTTCCCCCTTGTTCCATGTAGTTACAGTGTAAATACAACAGTTGTGGGCTGTAAATTAAAGTGGTGCTTGTTTCCCCCTTGTTCCATGTAGTCACAGTGTAAATACAACAGTTGTGGGCTGTAAATTAAAGTGGTGCTTGTTTCCCCCTTGTTCCATGTAGTTACAGTGTAAATACAACAGTTGTGGGCTGTAAATTAAAGTGGTGCTTGTTTCCCCCTTGTTCCATGTAGTTACAGTGTAAATACAACAGTTGTGGGCTGTAAATTAAAGTGGTGCTTGTTTCCCCCTTGTTCCATGTAGTCACAGTGTAAATACAACAGTTGTGGGCTGTAAATTAAAGTGGTGCTTGTGTCCCCCTTGTTCCATGTAGTTACAGTGTAAATACAACAGTTGTGGGCTGTAAATTAAAGTGGTGCTTGTTTCCCCCTTGTTCCATGTAGTCACAGTGTAAATACAACAGTTGCGGGGTAAATACAAATTTTAAAGTAGTGCTTGTTCTTCCCTAGTTCCGTGTAGTTACAGGGTAAATACAACATTTGCAGGCTGTAATTTAAAGTGGTGCTTGTTCCCCCCTTATTCCATGTAGTTACAGGGTAAGTGGCTACAACAAATTGCTCTGAAATGATTGTTTATACAGTAGGCCATACATACATACATTATAAATCAGGTAATATATCAATAAACATGGTGGACTGTTTTATTTAATTCAAATGAAATTTGAAATTTGCTATAGGCCTACTGCTGGGTTAAATGAACCCAAAATGGGTTTTTAAATTAAAATTACACACAATATGACAACAGTGACAACACAGGCAACAGATAATAAAATATATAAATTTATTACACCAGTTCAGAAAAAAGCAAAACAACTCAATGCTTATACAGTTTATACAGTTAAACCAAATTCTTTTGAAAAGCTTGTTTAGATTTTGTTCATATTTTTCACCCAATGACAAAGTTAAACTATTATGTCCAAACCGTCATGCCAATAAACACACAGGCTGAAAGCCTGTAATAAACACTGAAAATCAAGATTAAAGGTGCAGTAGAAGATCTTGGAAAATGCTAACTTTAGCCTGATAGCACTGAAAGCGAATGTCCCACCCTCCCTGCAATCGCCGTCCAAAGCCACCCCCCTGAACGCACAAACACTCAAAGAGCAGCCAGAGACAACATAACTTACTACAATAGGCTACATCAACGGTTTCCAGTTTCAGTCCCTCCCCGCTCTGCACATTTCATATGTATATCTTATCACGTCCGACGGTTGTTCTTTTCGACCGTAAGTCATAAGTGCCCTGCGAAGTGGACGTCACCAGATATTCTGCCATGATTCCAGTTCCGAGGGTTTATGTTCCATACAAAGGGTATTAAAGTGTGCCAGACCTGAATTTAAATTGTATTTATTTACAGAGGTATATTATGTCACTCTTCACACTTCTCTTTCATCTGTGTGTGAGGAGCAGCGCAAATCCGTGAGTGAATGTTCTGAAGTGAAATAAATGGATTTTCCCTGCTCAGGGAGTAGGGAGCAATGAAAACTGTGTAGGGAGCATGTCAATCCGAACACAGTTCATGCACGGAGCTCTCTTCTAACAAACTGGTCATCTGAACCGAGTGTGTTAACTAAGCGAGATATGCAAAATATGCAGAGCAGGGGGCAAGAGGACTGGAACTGGGAACGGCGCTGGGTTACATCATGTGCCATTCACCGGTGAGAAAACTTTACAGCACAGTTAGTAAAAGTACTACAATACCAGGAAGGAAGATTGGGTTGTTGATGTTTGTCTGCCATTCTGGCTCTGTCTGCGTGAACAGGGTGTGCAGAGGTATGCAAATACATACATTGACAGGCAGGTAGGAAAGACAATTAAAACGCTCGGACCGAGCGTTTTAATTGGACAAACATTTCTTGGTCCTACACCTTCCACAGAATATATAAATACAGATAAATACATTTAGACCACTTAACTTAATGATTACTATCAGGATGTGAAGAGACTTTAAACCAGAATAACAAAAAATGTTTCTGAAGACAATCACCTATGGCACCTTTAAACTACTCAAGATTAAAATACGAACTGACAGGATTTTACAGTCTTTGATTTTACCATTTTGATCCACCTCCTCAAGCACCATTTTGACTAGTTCAGTTCCTGGCTTTACCGCTCATCAGTCACCGCTCAATGTTGTGAGAACATACTCAGACAAAACCCTCCAGTTTTAAAAGAACACGTTCCAGTCCGTTTCAAAAATCTCTCTCCTCTTCGCTTCGATTCGTTTTCTTGTATTTTCGACACATATTCCTGTCATGAGCGCCGCAAACACAGACTCGATCGCCTCAAGTGCCATTCCAGTTGTTTCCAATTCCCGCTCACCACATTCACTGGTCCAGTTTTAAACGTACACTCTCCTGAAATTTTCAAAGTTGTCCCTCATCTGCGCTTAGATTATTTTTCTCCTATTTTCCACACATTCCCATCTTAAGCACTGCAGACACGGATTTCAGTGCACACAGAACCGTTTGCGTTTGAACTCGCGTGACTTGCTGCATGCTCTCTTTCGTGTCCTCCACATTCCCAGCCCAGCACTGTCGGGTTACTTATTACTGATATCAACCCAAATTGAGTCAAATTAAGTCAGCTTCCTAACCCAACAGTCTCAACCAAGCGTTTGGATTGAAACAGTTACCACCGTGTTTTATATGTGTAGGCTATAAAAAAGGACACAGTGTATGTTTTTTGCTAAATCGCTTGCAATTATAAGATTGTTGTTAGGTCATACATACCACGTAATATTAGAAATAGGTGGATGGAGTATCTCGGCAAAGGAGAAGTGTTCACTAACACAGATTTAGACAGATTTGTGAACAATATTTGAGAGAAATAGGCCTTTTGTGTACATAGAAAAAGTCTTAGATCTTTGAGTTCAGCTCATGAAAAATGGGGGCAAAAACAAGTGTTGCGTTTATAATTTTGTTCAATGTAATTTTGTTATAGATTAGTATAGATTTAGTATAGATTTAAACTGACAGAATGTGTCTGCCTCTTGAACAATGTTAGGTAGATTGTTCCAGAGTTTGGGAGCTAAATAGGAAAAGGATCTGCCAACCGCAGTTGATTATGATATCCTAGGTATTATCAAATGGCCAGAGTTTTGAGATCATAGTGGACGTGGAGGACTATAATGCAATAAGAGCTCGCTCAAGTACTGAGGTGCTAAACCATTCAGGGTTTTATAGGTAATTAGCAATATTTTAAATGGTATACTATGCTTAACAGGGAAATATTTATTGCTCAGTGGTTGCTGTGCACCATTTCAGATGTTTCTCCTAAAATTCCTTAGGAGAAATAGAAGTAGACACAAATGAGATATGAGAAATATTTGAGGAAAAAAAAGAATCAAACCTGTGAATGTGGTGGAAGAAACATAGAATATGTCTTTATTGTCTTGCTGCAATCTCTATCGAGACTCCAATACTAAAATATTTTATTTCTCAGTGGTTGCTCTTTCTAACCTCAGGAGACTTAGTTGTGATTCTCGTATATGTCTCATTTTAGTATCAATAGTGTTTCAGATGTTTCTCCTAAAATTCCATAGGAGAAATTAAAGTAGACACAACTGAGGGTGTACTCACATTAGGCACGGTTGCCTTGAACTGAGCCAGTGTGTGATTATACCCCCTCCCCACTCCCCCGCTGGTCTGCACTCACACTTGCACTAAACTTTCTGAGCTGGAGCACGCTCACGTCATGTGCGAGATAATGGAGAAACCCACTTTTGCTAATATTCTGCCTAATAAATTTGTAATTTAGGCCTATGCCATGCCTTGATTTTCACTTGTAAGTATCAGAGAATTATTATGGACCCAGCTGATGTTAATTAAATAATTTGCAGCTTTAAATCGCAGACTACAATTCCAGGACTGAGGTTGAGAAACGCTGGATTAAGGCATCCGGTACATTACTATTTCCAACAAATAATGTGCCTAAGTACATAAACTTTGTCCAATAAAAAGTAACATTATCCTTATTTCTGTCAGTCCTCTGTCGTGTGTGTCATGTGTTCCCGCCTCTTGTTTCCTTATTTGGTCTTGTTCCTGTCCTTGTTAAGTGTGATTATCAGTTAATTCTCGTCCAGCTGTGTTTTAGTCATTATCTGTTATTGTCATGTGTACTTAGTTCCTGCCTGTTGAGTTAGTTTTCGTCTGGTCTACAACTCGTTACTCCCCGGTGTTCCTGTGTGTCCCGGCCTTGCCCTGCCCTGCCCTGCCCTGCCCTGTCTGTTTTGGATTTATTAAAGACCATATTTTGAGTTATCCTCGTCTCCTCATTCCTCCCTGCTGTGTGCACCGTGACAATTTCTGCATAATTTCTCTCTCAATATAGCTTTTAACTCTGAATTTTCTGACCAGACAAATGTGAGACATCCAGAGTCTCTAGCTAAGGAGAAAAATCTAAGCACAGTGTGTGATGTTGTTGAGATCTCTTTTAGAGCTTTAAAGGAGACCATTGTGAGCGTGTTAGAGTTTTTGTCTCCAGCACCGTCATGCATCCAAACTGTCAGCTTAAAGGGTTGCCTTGTATAAATTGAAGGGATTGGTCTTCAATTTGAATAAAGGCGCCCTGTAGTGAATCCATGCATTTTGAAAGATAAATATCCATAATTCAAATGTAATAAACACTTTTTTTTCTCACTTCCGCTGACTGTGGTACGTGGAAGACATAGGGCGTATGCGTTGCGCACGTGCCTCTCAAAAACGTAGTAGCAAAGGAAACAAAGTTTCCTTACTTCAGCAAAGGAAAAGCAGTCTCCTCTTGGCTTATATCGAAGTCCTCCAACATTTTCCTTTACAAATCCTTGTTTTGTGATTCTAATTCGTGATCGGCATTTTGTTTTGTTCCTTCTCCGCGTTCGTCACTAATCACGCAATGCATACGTCTTACGTCATCCATCGGGACTGCTTCCGCTTATGACAGTTAGATGTAGAGAGAGAAGTGTTTAGCCTAATTTTCATTTTTGGGTGAACTAACCCTTTAACTAACATTAAAACAGATTAATAAATGTGTTGTTCCATGTTCGCTTTCTTGTTGTTGTGTTGGGTTTGTGTACAGTGTGCAAGGTTTAGGCGTATGCTCCAAGTCTTCTTCTTCATTTTTAATGTATCTCTGGGGCAGAATTACAGTGCCACATGCTGGTCTGGCATGTATACTACATCATTTTGAGAGGGTTTCATGATTTCGTGTGTACGCAGATATTCCTTGAGATGAGGGGTGGGGGGGGGGATTGGATAGGGAAAGCTCTGGCTTCGTGTGGATGTGGCCTTAGTGCACCTTGTCAAGTGAGAACATGGTCTAGAATCGTGAATGTAGATTGGTCAGTAAACACCTCTACCTTCCTTTCAGGTGGTCCTTCCATATTTCTATAGCCCAGAGAAGTCACTCATTCTTCGCAATAAAGTAGGCCACTATTTCTTTAGTATTCCAGCTCTGTGTCCTGTGTAAATACTGCTCTTAAGCACATATTGGTAGCATCAATTTGTATTTTAAATGCTCTGCTCAAATCAGGGGGTAGGATAGGGGCTTTTTTTAAGGGCTTCCTTTGAATCTTCACTGTCTTAGGAGCTGGCTTCGTCTTTGAGAATATTCCACAGTAATGCTGTTATCAGCGAGTATTTCTGCCATTGTCTATAATGGCTTCAAGATGTTATTCTAATGTAAATAGTGGTAAAATGGATGGAGTTAGAGAATAATCACATGTTTTTTGTATATACAGTAAAACAATGATTGAATAGACATCCTTTGTTCGATCCCCTGTCTCTAGCAGTTGCTTGTGACTACTATTCATCACACCTTTCCACATAGGTTATGGGATCTTGATTATTAAGAATACTGATCTATAATTTATAATTCTGGGTTCTAGGCACACCTCTTTTATTAATAATCACACAAGCAAAGAAGATAATCCACTAGAACTACAGGACAACACTGGAGAAAAACATAGCTAAAAAACACATGACAGCAAGAACAATTAACACAAGGCAAAGAACTTGCTAAAATAAAGGTGATATATACAAGCAGATAATGACAACAAAAATAATGAACAGGTGTGCAAAGTAATCAGTGACCATGGAAACAAATGAGAAACAGGAATAAAGAGCACAGTGGAACAGCAACAAAACATTAAAACCAGGTGAAACAAACTAAAAGTCTGTAAAACATAAAAAAAAGACCCAGGTGGAGCCGAGCAGACGGAGAGCCAGGGTGACACCGGAGGCTGGGAGGGCGGAGTTGATGGCTCGTGCGACTGAGGCCGGGACCTGGAAGACCGCAGTGGAGCCAGAGAGAAGGAAGAAGAGCCAGGTAGAGCCTGAGGAATGGAGGAATGATGCAAAGCCGGAGGAGTGGAATTCTGTGGCGGAGGCAGGTGGGCGACTGACCAAAGCAGAGCTAGAGAGACAAAGGAGCCAAGTGGAGCCAGTGGGATGACAGGCCACAATGGAGACAAGGGAGCAAGGAGCCAAGGCGGAGCCGATGGGTTGTAGAGCAGCGGTGGAGTCCGGGAATCAGAGTCTGGAGGCAGACAGGGGATCCGTACGCCTAGGTAGAGCTGATGACTGGAAGGTCTGAGGCCGTTTTGTGCAGAGACACAGAGCCCGACACAACATTCATTGTCACGTCCAGTCAGCAATCAACCATTCACACAGACGTTCAGCAAGAGCCCACTGCAGATGGAGAGCCCAAGCCTGCCATTATGTTGGAGCCAGAGAAAATACCCAAGCTTATCGGAGAGCCCAGGCCTGCCACTGTGTTAGAGCCAGAGAAAATACCCAAGCTCATCGGAGAGCCCAAGCCTGCCACTGTTAGAGCCAGAGGAAAATACCCAAGCTCATCATCGCCCTGGAGCCAGAGCCTCAGGATAGGTCCCTCCGGATATACACTGAACAAAATTATAAATGCAACACTTTTGTTTTTGCCCCCATTTTTCATGAGCTGAACTCAAAGATCTAAGACTTTTTCTATGTACACAAAAGGCTATTTCTCTCAAATATTGTTCACAAATCTGTCTAAATCTGTGTTAGTGAGCACTTCTCCTTTGTCGAGATACTCCATCCACCTCACAGGTGTGGCATATCAAGATGCTGATTAGACGGCATGATTATTGCACAGGTGTGCCTTAGGCTGGCCACAGTAAAAGGCCACTCTAAAATGTGGCGTTTTATCACACAGCACGACACCACAGATGTTGCAATTTTGAGGGAGCGTGAAATTGGCATGCTGACTGCAGGAATGTCCACCAGAGCTGTTGCCCATGAATTGAATGTTCATTTTTCTACCTTAAGCCGTCTCCAAAGGTGTTTCAGAGAATTTGGCAGTACATCCAACCGGCCTCACAACCGCAGACCACGTGTAACCACACCAGCCCAGGACCTCCACATCCAGCATCTTATAATAATTAATAATAATTACTTACATTTATATAGCGCTTTTCAAGGCACTCAAAGCCCTTTACATTGTGGGGGGGGGGGGGGGGGGGGGGAGTCTCCTCATCCACACCAGTGTGCAGCATCCACCTGGATGATGCGACGGCAGCCATAGTGTGCCAGATCACCTCCAAGATCGTCTGAGACCAGCTGCTGCAACAATTGGTTTGCATAACCAAAGAATTTCTGCACAAACTGTCAGAAACCATCTCAGGGAAGCTCATCTGCATTCTCATCGTCCTCATTGGGGTCTCGACCTGACTGCAGTCATCGTAACCGACTTGAGTGGGCAAATGCTCACATTCGATGGTGTCTGGCACTTTGGAGAGGTGTTCTCTTCACGGATGAATCCCGGTTTTCACTATACAGGGCAGATGGCAGACAGTGTGTATGGGATTGTGTGGGTGAGCGGTTTGCTGATGTCAATGTTGTGGATCATGTGGATCGTGTGGCCCATGTGGCGGTGGGGTTATGGTATGGGCAGGCGTATGTTATGGACAACGAACACAGGTGCATTTTATTGATGGCATCTTGAATGCACAGAGATAACGTAACGAGATCCTGAGGCCCATTTTTGTGCCATTCATCCACGACCATCAACCTCATGTCGCAGCATGATAATGCACGGCCCCATGTTGCAAGGATCTGTACACAATTCCTGGATGCTGAAAACATCCCAGTTCTTGCATGGCCAGCATACTCACCAGACATGTCACCCACTGAGCATGTTTAGGATGCTCTGGATCGGCGTATACGACAGCATGTTCCAATTCCTGCCAATATCCAGCAACTTCACACAGCCATTGAAGGAGTGGACCAAGATTCCACAGGCCACAATCAACAACCTGATCAACTCTATGCGAAGGAGATGTGTTGCACTGCTTGAGGCAAATGGTGGTCACACCAGATACTGACTGGTGGTTTTTGGGACCCCCCCCCCCCCCAGACCCCCCAATACAGTAAATCTGCATATTTTAGAGTGGCCTTTTATTGAGACCAGCCTAAGGCACACCTGTGCAATAATCATGCTGTCTAATCAGCATCTTGATATGCCACACCTGTGAGGTGGATGGAGTATCTCGGCAAAGGAGAAGTGCTCACTAACACAAATTTAGACAGATTTGTGAACAATACTTGAGAGAAATAGGCCTTTTGTGTACTTAGAAAAAGTCTTAGATCTTTGAGTTCAGCTCATGGAAAATGGGGGCAAAAACAAAAGTGTTGCGTTGATAATTTTGTTCAGTGTAGATTAAAGACCAATCTCTTTAACATGGCTTACACATAACACACTAACACATTTTTAATATTTCTAATATTGTTAGGCTACATTAATTAGGTCAACCAGAACCGGGAACACTTCCTATAACGCCCGATGTAGTTGCTACATCGTTAGATGAATGGCATCTATGCTAATATTAGTCTGTTTCATTCCTATTCTGAGGTCACTGTAGATCACACCAGATCCAGTCTGTATCCAGATCAGATGGTCACTGCAGTCACCTGGATCCAGTCCGTATCCACATCAGATGGTCACTGCAGTCACCTGTATCCAGTCCGTATCCAGATCAGATGAGTGAGCAGATGACACCTAGATGAACCCCAGAGACAGATCCCCAGTGAAGACATTGACTACGTTTACATGGACATCAGTAATCTAATTATTTACCTTATTCTGAATAAGACAATATTATGATTATGGTGTTTATATGGGTTGCTTCTAGAATAATCCTTTCATGTTCCCGTTTTACATGTTATAGTACATAGATCGATTAATGGCATGCGTCATTGCGTCATTACGTCACCACGTCACCATGTGACGCCATCCGACGTCCCCTCCAGAATTTCACATAAACATATAGTTCATCTTTGTGATGATGACATATATAGTTTTGGGTGTTTCATTTTTAATTTTATGAAAGCTTCAAGTGCAGTTAATTATTTGTACATGCAAACAGAGGACGGCAGTGTTAAAGCTCTTTTATTTGCCGTCAAACGGTTAACCGCTGCTGTGTGTGTATCCTGTCGCAAAATGCGGCGAAAAGTCCCACACGACAGTAATAGTGTGATTAAGGTGTTTACATGTCTGTACTGCACTTCAATAATGCGACTAAAATAGGAATACTCCACATGTCTTAATTCGATTTCTGTTTACTTCGATTATGACTTTAGCCGGATTAAGGCCATCAAAAATCTCTGTTTACATGGTAGACTCTTAATCAGAGTATTGTCTTAATCGTATTAAAATCGGAGTATTGATGTCAATGTAAACGTAGTGATTGTCTCCTAGACACCCATCGGGACAAGACCACAGGAACCAGATAAGTCCTCTGCACAATCTGACTTTGTTGCAACCTAGACTTAAACTGCTGGTTTTGTCTGGCTAGAGGAGAATGTCACACTACTTTGACACACTATTTCCCGGTTTAATACTGTAAAGCTGCTTTGATACAATTTGCATTGTAAAAAGCATTATATAAATAATTGTGACTTGACTTGACTTGACTTGACTTGATCTGACTACTACAGGTGCTGGTCATATAATTAGAATATCATCAAAAAGTTGATTTATTTCACTAATTCCATTCAAAAAGTGAAACTTGTATAGTATATTCATTCATTACACACAGACTGATATATTTCAAATGTTTATTTATTTTAATTTTGATGATTATAACTGACAACTAAGGAAAATCCCAAAATCAGTATCTCAGAAAATTAGAGTATTACTTAAGACCAATACAAAGAAAGGATTTTTAGAAATCTTGGCCAACTGAAAAGTATGAACATGAAAAGTATGAACATGTACAGCACTCAATACTTAGTTGGGGCTCATTTTGCCTGAATTACTGCAGCAATGCGGTGTGGCATGGAGTCGATCAGTCTGTGGCACTGCTCAGGTGTTATGAGAGCCCAGGTTGCTCTGATAGTGGCCTTCAGCTCTTCTGCATTGTTGGGTCTGGCATATCGCATCTTCCTCTTCACAATACCCCATAGATTTTCTATGGCGTTAAGGTCAGGCGAGTTTGCTGGCCAATTAAGAACAGGGATACCATGGTCCTTAAACCAGATATTGGTTGCTTTGGCACTGTGTGCAGGTGCCATGTCCTGTTGGAAAATGAAATCTGCATCTCCATAAAGTTGGTCAGCAGCAGGAAGCATGAAGTGCTCTAAAACATCCTGGTATACAGCTGTGTTTACCTTGGACCTCAGAAAACACAGTGGACCAACACCAGCATGGCACCCCAAACCATCACTGACAGTGGAAACTTTACACTGGACCTCGAGCAATGTGGAGTGTGTGCCTCTCCTATCTTCCTCCAGACTCTGGGACCCTGATTTCCAAAGGAAATGCAAAATTTACTTTCATCAGAGAACATAACTTTGGACCACTCAGCAGCAGTCCAGTCCTTTTTGTCTTCTGACGCTTCTGACGCTGTCTGTTGTTCAAGAGTGGCTTGACACAAGGAATGCGACAGCTGAAACCCATGTCTTGCATACGTCTGTGCGTAGTGGTTCTTGAAGCACTGACTCCAGCTGCAGTCCACTCTTTGTGAATCTCCCCCACATTTTTGAATGGGTTTTGTTTCACAATCCTCTCCAGGGTGTGGTTATCCCTATTGCTTGTACACGTTTTTCTACCACATCTTTTCCTTCCCTTTGCCTCTCTATTAATGTGCTTGGACACAGAGCTCTGTGAACAGCCAGCCTCTTTTGCAATGACCTTTTGTCTTGCCCTCCTTGTGCAACGTGTCAATGGTCGTCTTTTGGACAACTGTCAAGTCAGCAGAACTCTTCCCCATGATTGTGTTGCCTACAGAACTAGACTGAGAGACCATTTAAAGGCCTTTGCAGGTGTTTTGAGTTAATTAGCTGATTAGTGTGTGGCACCAGGTGTCTTCAATATTGAACCTTTTCACAATATTATAATTTTCTGAGATACTGAATTTGGGATTTTCCTTAGTTGTCAGTTATAATAATCAAAAATTAAAAGAAATAAACATTTGAAATATATCAGTCTGTGTGTAATGAATGCATATAATATACAAGTTTCACTTTTTAAATGGAATTAGTGAAATAAATCAACCTTTTGATGATATTCTAATTATATGACCAGCACCTTTATATGTTTTAGTTCTGGCAACTTGTTTGTTTTCTTCTTCTTTTATTACAGTGAGATTTTAAATGGATCATTCCCCCAAGAATGAAAATTCTGTCAATAATTACTAACTCTCATGTCTTTCCAAACCCGTAAGACATTCATTCAGCTTCGAACACAATTTAAGATATTTTTTGATGAAGTCTGAGAGCTCTCTTACCCTGCATAGACAGCAACGGAACTACGATGTTCAAGGTCTAGAAACACAGTAAGGACTTTGTTAAAATAGTCCATGTGATATCAGTGGTTCAACCATAATTTTATGAAGCTGCAAGAACAGTTTTTGTGCACAAAGAAAACAAAAATAATGGCTTTATTCAGCAGTTTATTCTGTATCGTGTTACTCTCTTGAACGTGCGTCAAGACACGGGAAGAGAAGAAATTGTTGAATAAAGTGGTTATTTTTGTTTTTATTTTTATTTGTTTCTTTGGTCCCACTTTATATTAGGTGGCCTTAACTACTATGTACTTACATTTAAAGTAATCATTTGATACAATGCACTTATTGTGTACATGCATGTATTTACATTGTACTTATTTTTTAAAAATACCTGTATGTAGTTACATCTGTAATTAATTTCTGTAATTACATTTATAATTATTCTGTTGACTCATCCCTTACACCTTAACCCACCCTTAAACCTACCCAAACCACCAAACCTGTACCTAACCTTACCCGTATCCCACCTCAATAGCAGCAGAAGTGTTTTGCAATACAATAAGTACATTGTGCTTATTTTTAATGTAAGTACATAGTAGTTAAGGCCACCTAATATAAAGTGTGACCGTTTCTTTTGTATTTTTGTGATTTTTATTTTTTTATTTTTTATTTTTTTATGAGAGTATCATGATGCACGTATACATTACTCTGCTTGCAAAACAAGGCACAGTGCTTCCGGTTCTACGTCAGAACGCCGGCTCCTGCATCAGCAGTACCACATGCATGCGTCATGGCACTGTCATGAACGCGCATTTAAGACTGACAGGGAAGAATAGAAATTGCTGAATTAAGTTGTTATTTCTGTTTTGTTTTTTTGCTCACAAAAAATAATCTCGTAGTTTCATAAAATTAAGGTTTAACCACTAATGCCACATGGGCTATAGCAACGATGACCTTACTACGTTTCAGGGCATGGGAACATTTTGGTTACATTCCTGTCTATGCAGGGTCAGAAAGCTCTCAGATTTAATCAATAATATCTTAATTTGTGTTGGAAATTGGAACGACATGAGGGTGAATAAGCAATGACAGAATTTTTATTTTTGGTTGAACTATACCTTAAACATTAAAAGCCTTTGCTAGTATGAACAGTAGATATGGTTTAACAGTAATTCATTAATTACTGTAATTTTTACTGTTATTTACAGAATTTAAAGTGTGAAAGTTTCTAATGACTTACTGAGAGCATGGGACAATTCCAGTACAAATAGTTTCTAGTTAAATTAGATTATGGGTGGTTGTTGAATAAATGCGCTAAAGTGGTGCAACTGTTAAGTGAATTCCCTTTTGAGTGTTTAGTATTTGTGCCTTACAAGACCTCACCTCTGCCTGTGGTCGATTGCTGCTTGGTTGATTTACGTTTTAAGTGTCAATATATACAAACACACATTTTAGATATGACATAATCATGTTATGTATTTCAGACTGTGCTCTGCAATGATTCAAGTGAACAAGCTGTTTTGAGCTGCCAGGTTAATCATGGAATGCTATTTTTGTTTGGGACTTAAAGTCAAATGTCACGTCCCAGCACATTTTGTAAAAGCAGCAGAGATGACAGACTACACTTGTGATTATAGTACTGTGAGGCCATATTTTACTCTTTAGACGTGTGGGGTTTACTCTGGGTTTTTGGTACGTTTCTATTTCTTGTGAAAATCATGTAACAAACAAACAAACAAAAAATAATTAATTAATTAATTACACCACTTTACACTCTGATTATCTGATCATTTTTATTTATTTGCCTGATTGCATTTACATTTACACATGGCATTCCAATTCCTTTTGTAACTGGTTAGAGATAGAGAGAGAATAAAATGAGAAATGTAGTATAATTATCATTAAAACTTTGTCTGATAAGTGAAAATGCATGCAAATGTGTGGTTCATATCTGAATGAGAAGAGACCATACCATTAATCTACAAATAGCTTTAATGCATATTTGAAAATGTATTTGCCTTTTTCTAGTAAAGATGTATTACAGGAAAAAATGAGTCTGTGTGTACCATCCTGACCTTGCAACATGAGTGAATACAGCGTAATTGTACTCCATACTGCAAATTATCTGGGCTCTGCAGATGCAGACTGCAAACAAAGATGGGGCCTTTTCCCCCCACCGTCTGATTGTAATCAGCCCTGCCAATCTACAGCCTCTCATTGTTGTATTTTCAGCTTGAGAGCGCTCTTCTCTCATTGGTCTATTGCAGCCGGGAGACTGAGCTATGGATGACATTGAATTCATGGCTGCCAAAACCAGCTGCCTTTTTTGTTTCCCCCAATAATCTTCCAATGAATTCTCAAATTCCATGTGCTACAAGAGCCAGTGTGGAGAAGAGCATGGCATCAGCGGCATTCAAGAGCTTGTGTCAACCTTAGTGAAAATGGGCTGAGATAGGGCTCTTTGCTGAGAGGCTGAGAGGATATTAAGTGCTACCAGACACAGGCTGCCTGGAGGCAGAGCAACTTAGCATGTCTAAAAGAGTGGGGGTGGAAGCCAAAGACTGTGTGCGGTACAAATGGCTCTTTAGATCTTACATCATCTGTCCAATGCACACACAGGGAGATGTCACATGAGGCTAAGAAACACAAATGACATTACATCTCTCACGAGAAACTAGTTTATCAGAAATGTCATGCTTCTCATAACCACTGTTGCTGAGTTAGGACTAACAATTATTAAAAGATTAGTTCATGTTCGGAAAAAAAATCATTCACAAACCTATATATCATTCTAAACCTTCTTTCTTCAAAAAAAAAAAGGAATTCTGAATAATGTGCTGGTAACTCTTTCCATTCATTAGTAACATCTAATGAATAAAATATGTTATACCCTATAAATTGCTGTTTTGACTTATTGAAGACATAATTGTTTCAAAACAAATAATGTTATTTTATGCTTTTCGAGGCGTGCTATATTCTAGTGATAACAAAACTATTTCACCGTTTGAACCATCACTTATCTTGCAGTATTTCTCACAGAGTGTCTCATGGCAGATGCCAAAATCCACTGTAGTTTTATAAATAATAATGTTACGTGTCGTGGAATGTAGCTTTATCAGCCTGCGATCAGGCGCTATTGAACCTTCAGTTTGTCTGGATTGTTGGATCAACTGTTTCTCATCTTTCTCTTGAAAATATCCCAAAGATTCCATATGGGGTTCAGGTCAGGCATGTTGGCTGGCCAGTCAAGCACAGTAATATCACAGTCAGCAAACCACTTGGCAAGTGATCTTGGCCCTGTGGGCAGGTGCTAAAGTCTTGCTGGAAAAGGAAATCAGCATCTCCATAAAGCTTGTGAGCAGATGGAAAGCATAAAGTGCTCCAAAATCTCCTGGTAGACGGCTGCATTGACTTTGGACTTGATGAAACACAATGGACCAACACCAGCAGACATCACGGCACCCCAAATAATCACTGACTTCGGAAACTTCACGCTGGACTTCAAGCAGCTTGGATTATGTGCCTCTCCAGTCTTCCTCCAGACTCCAGACCTTGATTTCCAAATGAAATGCAAAATTAACTTTTATCTGAAAAGAGGACGTTGGACCACTGAGCAACAGTCCAGTTCTTTTTCTCCTTAGCCCAGGTAAGATGATTCTGACGTTTCTGTTTCAGAAGTTGCTTGGTAGCCCTTTTCCTGAAGACGTCTGTAGGGATGGTCGTTTAATGAAACTCAAATGTAAATATTCCAATATTTTGAGATACTGGATTTTTGACTTTCATGAGCTCTAAGCTCTAATCATCAAAATAAAAACAACAAAAAAACTTTTGAAATGTTTTACTTTACATATACTGAATCTAGAATATATGAAAGTTTCACTTTTTGAAATAACTTACAAAAAAAAGAACTATTTCAAACTATTTCACAATATTTTAATTTTTTTGAGATGCACTTGTATACACTATGGCCAAAATTCAGTTTCAGTTTCAAATTTATTACAGGAATACATGGCCTCTCAGCCCATAGTTCCACAAAATAATAATGACATGGCAGATAATATTTTCTTCATTCCATGATATACATACAATGCCAATATCCATGTATACCTCGAATAACAGACACTTGACACATCAATACAAACATCACCAACAAGAACAAGATCACCAAAGTATTTCTTACGCAAATCCTCATATAAGGAGCAATCATACAAAAAAATTATTCTCATCTTTTATCACAGAAATAGTTGATGTTAAATTACAATAACTACAGATTCTCTCTGTCATTACTCCATCTGCATGTTTCTATAGCAAGATGATGAATTGAACATCTAAAAAGGAACAATGATCGTACCAGTTGCATGTTATACACAGACACAATGTATATCTCTTGTATCAAAGAAGACTTGCATTGTGAATATATATTTAACTTATTATTTTCCAAAACTGATGCATACCATGCTTCATGTGCTTTTTCTTTCAATCATTGGTTAAGAATAGCTGTAAATGTTCTTATATCACCTACATTTTGAGCCTCCCAGGCACTAGAAAAACCATAAAAGTACAGCAGAACTCTAATACAAGTAACCCATGTTTTTTTCTGCCTACTTCATCTAATTGAAAAATCATATTATAACATTTTCTTGGATAACGATGATTATACATAGACACTAGTTTTATCCAGTACATGATACATCTTTTCATAAAAGTGGACAATACAAATCTACCCAAATCACCCAAGACAGCTACATTGCTCACACTTGTACTGATACACAGGAGTTTTTTTTACAAAAAGATACCTGAACATTTTCAATACACTCCACTGGTTCAAAACCCCATATCTCCGATCATAATAAAGTATAGGTACAACCATGCGATCAAATAAATACAAGGATTAATTGCAGCTGATTTTATGTTTACAAACAAAGCTTAGCAAGGAAAACATTGCTTTCTTGCCTTGGCTTGCTAAAAGTTATTGGGTTTTCCACCATGGCAATTTTGGTGTAAACCACATACCCAGATATTTGTAACAATTCACCACTTCGGTCTGTTCACCAACAAAATATAATTTTTCATCCTTATTTAGAGAGCCACTTTAGAGTTTTACTCAAATCCACTCTCATACCATAAAGATTACAAAATTTTTCAGCTGTTCAATCCGTTTCTGGAACCCTTCAATTTTATCTGCTATATTAGCCATATCATCAGCATATAACAAGGTCTGTACTTCTGTGATACATTCTGGGGGGTGCTGTGGGGCGGGGCTTGATGTGGCAGGGTGGGGCCACGGTGCGGGATTTTTGACAAAATCATATAAACAGCCCAAACTTTTATAGATTAACATACAAATGAAGATGTAGCCTATATGCAAACCATTATATATCTGTGCTTTTGTGATTTTAGTTCAAGAATGTTTTCTTTAATATTTCTATTATTTAAGGGGATTTTATTAAATATTAACATCACTGTGCAAAAGTTTTGGTCAATGCACTTTATCAAATTCTGTCATCAGAAACAACAAAGTGCAGATGTAGCCTACATACGTGTGATGTAAGAGATTAATTCATCATAGACTGCAGACAACAGGCTTGTTTGAGATGCGCCTCGCCTCGCCTGAAATGTAGGCGAGAGTAACTGCAGCTGCAGTGACGAGAGGAGTGAAATAAGCACAGTCAAGACAGACAGTTCTGCCCTCTCGAAGTAGAACAGATACCTACAAGATCAAAGGCAGATATCGCGTTACTCTCACTCATATGCTGTGCTGTTGATAAACGTGATATGATTTCAGTTTTGTTACTTTTATATGAATATAAATATGATGAACAAGACACTCAAAGTGCTT
The DNA here is from genome assembly GCA_036784905.1 of Acrossocheilus fasciatus. NCBI lineage: Eukaryota > Metazoa > Chordata > Actinopteri > Cypriniformes > Cyprinidae > Acrossocheilus > Acrossocheilus fasciatus. The sequence continues at coordinate 1,093,445 of CM071948.1, read as the reverse complement.
GCTATTTAATTCCATACAAAAGTCGTATTTATCATCCATTTTTATTTTAATTCAAACATGTATTTTAGATTTTTATAGAAAATATTACAACAATCACATATCTCACACAGAGTGTTTGGGAATGTTCATGAACAATTAAAATACATAATAGCATGAAAAAATAAAACATTTTAGAAGAGAATGCCACATCACAGTTGTCTGAACCAATGAGCATTAAGATGTGTCGTCAGTCAATCGTTTCCCATCATGCTTTTGATCAGCACAGTCAGTGGAGAGCAAATTAGAGCAGTCGGTGGAGCGCGTGACTGCTCAATCTGACACAGCCGCCTCGACGTCGCGAGAGTTTTTTGGCACATGTCAGCATGACATCAGACCAAGGCGGACATAACTCGGACACTTTTCTAACCAGCATGCATCTCGCAGTGATCACCAGTGATCGGTTCTGCACAGATTTTGCTCATCTCAAACAAGCCTAATGCCGAGTTCACACTGCACGATTTTCAAACTCGTCGGATCGCTGTTGTTTTCACACTGCGTGACTATCTGGGGAAGCATTCAATTGCTGCTTTGTTCACATTGCACGATGGATCGGTGACAAGGGCTTTCACATTGCATGATTTCACAATAGGAAGAATCGCCGACAACTCTGTCTGATCCGCAAACTACGTTTCAGAACAAAACCCACACAAGAAGTGATAAGGAAATAACGCGAGAACCTGTGTGCGTCAGACCGTTGTTCTTGAGCGAGACTGGAAGTATTAAAAAAATATAGCACGCAAATTGTCTGTGCTCTGAATTCCAGCTACAAAAAGAAAAACAGATTATGCAGGAGGGAGATGCAGGGAAAAGGGATTGTGTTCTGCAAAGAGTGGTAAATAATAATTTTGCAGTAACTGTTAAGCTGATGTTGCGGCTGGTCAAGCGTTTGTGCTTGTTTCTGTATGATATAATTGAACATATTAAAATACTGATATGGTCCATAACTCCTCACTGAACTTCCCTCTGCCCTGTATCTTTGTCTCTCATTGGCTGAAGGTCATCGCGATGTAGTTTTCAGTCAGAAATCATTGCACACAGCAGGATTGTGAATCGCCGACAGCTCCAGATATTTAGCATGCCAAATATTTTGTGGGTGTCGGCGATTCCCTCATATCGCGTCTTTGATAATTCACACTGCGTGATTGTCACTCGCGTGAACGAGCTCCGATTTGCCTCCGATATAGGGTATTTGTCGGCGATTTATCAAAACCTGTCGGCGAGTGAAAAATTGGGCTAAAATCGTGCAGTGTGAACTCGGCATAACATGTCAGAGATGTCACATTGTCACAGCCTCCTCCGTCACCTCAGTCATCAACCACCACTTACACCAGATCCCACTCACCTGTGTTCTGATCACCTGTACCTGGGTTCTGATCTCCTGCACCTGCTGATCTCCAATCAAGACACACTCAAAAGCACACTGCACTCAGTCATTCACTGTCCGGTCTACCGTTCACTATTCCGAACAGTACCTGACTTTCCTAAACTACTAACCTGTGTTACTTACCATCCAGTTTCCTGTTGTCTCTCCAGCTATCCTCCCACATTGTTTCCCCTCAACCTCAGACTCCTCTGCTCCTACAGTCAAGCTACTACAAGACTTTCCCAGGACTGATATCGATATCTTTCACTCACCTGCCATTACTCTCCACAAACTCCCTTCAGCCATTTCCTCAATAAACCTACCTGTGTTGCATTTACCTGTCTGTGTTTTCCCCATTTGTGACAGAAGACCGGACCAGGACAATTACCTCCATGGAACCTCGCACTTCCACTCCTGAGGATATCCTTGAGAAACTGGTCACCACACTCCGGGCTTCACTCATGTCAGTCCCCTCACCACCATCTGCCTCTGTAAGTCCCATGGCCATGCCAGCTACTTACAAGGGTGACGCTGCAGACTGTGGCGGCTTCCTCCTCCAGATTGCACTATTCATCGAGATGCAACCAGCAATGCTCCCCACTGAATGCTCGAAGGTAGCGTTTCTCATTTCTCTCTTTTCTGGTCGAGCGCTACTCTGGGCAAAAGCTATATGGAACTCCGACACAACCATAATTAATTCCTTCGATGCATTTACTAACCATTTCAAGGAGGTTTTCGGCTCCACTGCAGGAACTCTTTCGGTGTCTGACCAACTGCTTCATCTGTGCCAGGGGGCTCAGACCACCCTCGAATACACCATGCAGTTTCGGGCGCTGGTGGCGTCCATCTGGTGGAATGAGACAGCGCTCCTCAGTACCTACTGGCAAGGTCTAGATCCTCGCATCCATACGCAGACAGCAATTTATGATTCTGTGAGTCTAGAAAGCTTCATGCAGAGAGCCAACCGCATCGTCCAGCGCTTGTCAGCTTGCCACGTAGGGGAAGCTGCTCACCAGTCTGGCGCAGCCGCCACCATTCCTCCAGTACCAGAGCCCAGGCAACTAGACTCCACCAGACTTCCTCATGCCGAGCGGGCTCGCCACCTTGCGGCAGGACTCTGCTTATATTGTGCTTCCTCCGAACACTTCACTGGAACCTGCCCAGTCTGACCCCCATGCCCAGCGGTGAGTACTGTACATTTGGAACCAGCCATTGCATCCCTTTCCTTGTTATCAGTGCAACTATTCACTCCAGACTGCTCTGTTTCAGTCCTAGCCCTTGTCGACTCAGGCTCCTCGGGGAACTTCATATCACAAAACCTTCTAAACCACCTTCATCTATCCTGAGCCTGCCAAGCCCAGGAGCTCCAAGTCAAGACCATCCAAGGGAATCCGCTGGGGCGTGGGTGGGTGCGATATCATGCACATCCCGTCAAACTCAAGATTGCCACCTTACATGAGGAGGAAATCACCTTTCTGGTACTGGAGGGACCCACGGTGGATATCATCCTGGGATGCCCTCCTTCTCCACTCTCCAGAGATCAGGTGGGATTTGTGTGAGGTTACTCACTGGAGCGAGTACTGCCATCAGCACTGCTTCTCGGTTCTGCCCCGACCACTCTGTCGAACCTTCACCACCCAGATTGCTTCCACCAGCATCGAAAGTCCCGCATCGCAGGACTCTTCCTCGACCTGATTATGTGGCGTTCCAGGATGTTTTCAGAAAGCAAGCAGCCACCCATTTACCACCTCACCGGCCATGGGACTGTGCCATCGACTTGCTGCCTGGTGTGAAACTCCTTAACCCTTTAGGCGCCAGGTTTTTTTTTTTTTTTTAAATGCTGGATTTTGACATCAAGATTTCAAAAGCTTGTAGCTTGAAAGGGCTTAAAGATAGAGATCTACTATAAAACAGAAAAATGTTGGGTATGACCTAAAGTTTATGTGGGGTGTAAATATACTCATCTAATTTGCATATTATGATGTCATCATGCCCCCCTCTTGAATTTCATAATATTCAGGAAATAGTAGATATTGAATGGATGTTTGAACTTATTTGCATGTTTTTTTTTTCTTTTTTGTCTGTTTATCCTAATTCCAAATGATCATGAAAACAGGAAATCAACAGTAAAACAGGAGAAAGTAGTAAATTATTACTATATTACTGTGCCATAGTAAAATACATGTGCCTATTTTTTGATCAGTTGACCAGCTATCTGCCCAATCAGGTATCTAGGTGACAGCTTATAGTTCTTGAGAGTATGGTACCTCTCATTACATGGCACAGCGCACAGACCTACCCCACACTGACTGCACCTGTAATGTCTGCCGGCGGCCCTTTGAGCGCATGCGATCAGAAAAAAAGACGCAGTCTGGCCGACCATCAGCAACGCGATGCCTCTCCTATGGACACTAAGACCACGTCCACCCCTGCCACCCCCATCCCCAATGAGCAAAGGCTCGAAATGATCACTTGATGGTGCTTTGTGAACACTCTCGCCATTTACGGCGGCGCCATTGCTCATGCAAAGATGTACCGGGAGATGCGCGATCATTAGACGGCCGATCATAATTTCCAAAGGCAAATATTCCCCTTTAGAGTCAGAATAGGCGAATAACATTTGCAACACATCCTCACAGTAAGTGAAAAAAAGTGAAAGTGAAGTGACATACGGCCAGGTATGGTGAGAGTGTTTGAATTTGTGCTCTGCATTTAACCCATCCAACGTGCACACACACAGCAGTGAACACACACCCGGAGCAGTGGGCAGCCATTTATTATGCGGCGCCCGGGAAGCAGTTGGGGGTTCGGTGCCTTGCTCAAGGGCACCTCAGTCATGGCATTGAGGTGGAGAGAGCGCTGGACATTCATTCCCCCCACCTACAATCCCTGCCGGCCTGAGACTCGAACTCGCAACCTTTGGATTACGAGTCCGACTCTCTAACCATTAGGCCACGACTTCCCCACGACTTCCTTTTTATTAGCCAGTACAACTTTTTATTAGCCATTTGGCGATTTTCTCTCACAATTTACTCAGACGCTATGAACTGAACTGCTTCCGCATCAGTGACACGATAGCTCACTTTCTCTGCTATTTCCTCGAACAATTTTTGTCTAGAATCGAAGTACTACAGGTCTGCCATCTAGTGGTAGGGAATACAAATGAGATATTACACCATATTAGGAACTACAGTCTATTTAATGAAGTATGACGTCTTGTCGCACTTTTGCGACTTTTTGACGCTTGGAGGGTTAAGGGTCGAGTTTATCCTCTATCCATCCCGGAGTGCAAGGCTATGGAGGAGTACATCCAGGAGGCTCTTGATCAAGGCTTCATCCGCCCTTCCACTTCAACCGCGGCATCCAGCTTCTTCTTCGTGGGCAAGAAGGATGGGGGCTTGCAGCCATGCATTGATTATAGAGCCTTGAATTCCCAAATGGTGAAACTCCCGTATCCTCTTCCCCTGGTCCCGGTGGCGCTAAAGGAACTCCGTGGGGCACATATTTTCTCCAAGTTGGACCTGCGTAGCGCCTACAACCTCGTTCGAATCCGGGAGGGCGTTGAATGGAAGACGGCTTTTATCACCCCCACTGGCCACTGAGTATCTCGTAATGCCGTTCGGCCTTTCCAATGCCCCATCCGTCTTCCAGAGATTCATGAACGAGGTGTTCTGGAAGTTCCTCCACCAGTTTGTGATCGTTTACATCAACGATATCCTCATTTACTCCTGGGACCTGGCCGACCATCGCCGCCACGTTACTGTCCTGGAACACCAGCGCCCACGAACATTCGAAGATCTGAAGTCTGCATTCATCACAGCCCCCATCCTTCACCATCCAGATTCCCATATACTATTCATGGTGGAAGTGGATGCCTCTACCACCGGAGTGGGGGCCGTGCTCTCTCAGCACTTCGATGAGCCTCCTCACCTCCAGCCTTGCGGATACTTCTCCAAAAAATTGTCCCCAGCGGAGCAGAACTATGACATCGGGAATCGGGAGCTACTAGCCATCAAGCTTGCCTTAGAGGAGTGGTGGCATTGGCTGGAGGGAGCCAACCATCCATTTGTGGTAATTACCGATCATAAGAATCTCCAATATCTCCGTGATGGCAAACGGCTCAATCCCCGCCAGGCTCATTGGGCACTTTTCTTCACGAGATTCCAATTCACCATAACTTACTGTCCAAGAAATCGAAACTGCAAGGCAGATGCCCTTTCCCGCCTGCACTCCCCCAATGCCCCATTCGAGCCTGAGCCAATCCTACCTCCAGCCCTAATTGTGAGTCCGATTCAATGGAACATCGACAAGGATATCCAAGCTGCCACTCTGACCGAATCTGCTCCGCTGGGAGGCCCAGAAAGGAAAATCTATGTTCCCACCTCACAACGGCAGTCCCTTCTGGGCTTGGTTCACCAAGTACCAGGCTCTGGACATCCAGGCAGCCAACGGACCCTCTCGCTCCTCCAATCCCATTACTGGTGGCCCAGTATGTCCCGAGATGTCATCAGGTACGTCCGAGGTTGCTCAGTCTGTGCCCAGTCCAAAACTCCTCGTCGCCTCTCCGTAGGCAAGCTCATGCCCCTACCCATTCCATAACATCCATGGTCGCAGATTGGGATTGACTTTGTAACTGACTTACCTAACTCAGAGGGAAACACATGTGTATTTGTGACTGTGGATCGCTTTTCTAAAGCCTGTAAACTGGTTCCCCTCTCAGGTTTACCCACAACCTTAGAAGCAGCTGAAATCCTGTTCACCCACGTCTTTAGGAACTACACAATCCCCGAAGACATAGTCTCGGATCAAGGCCCACAATTCATCTCCCGAGTTTGGAAAGCCTTCTTCAGATTGCTAGGGGTTAATGTAAGCGTGTCCTCTGGTTACCATCCACAGACGAATGGTCAGACTGAGCACAAGATCCAGGAGCTTGGGCGTTACGTCCGGGCATACTGCCACAAGGACCAACACAGTTGGAGCCACTTCCTCCCTTGGGCCGAGTGTGCACAAAACTCCCTCCGGTATAACACCACCGGCCTCACGCCCTTTCAGTGCATGCTCGGCTGCCAGCCCCTGCTCTTCCCCTGGTCAGGAGAGCTGTCCGAGGTGCCAGCTGTGGATTAATGGTTCTGGGAGAGCGAGAGAGTATGGGACTCAGCTCAGTGCGGAGGCATAAACGGTTTGCAGATGTTCAACGCTCTGCCGCTCCTACTTACCATCCGGGACAACGGGTCTGATTGTCCACCAGAGATCTGCGTCTCCGGCTGTCCTGTAAGAAGCTGAGTACCCACTACATCGGTCCATTCCGGATACAGAGGCAGATCAATGAAGTCACGTACCAGCTTCACCTACCACCCAGGTACCGAATTCATCCCACCTTTCACGTGTCAAGCCTCAAACCTTTCTCTCCTTCCTCATCAGAACCCAGGGAACCCGACGAGCCTCCTCCTCCAGAAATCCTAGATCAAACATCGGTCTACCAAGTCGAGAACATATTGGACTCGCGGCGGCGGGGTGGCCGGCTCGGGTACTTGGTCGACTGGGAGGGTTACGGGCCAGAGGAGGTGGGTGGTCCGGGGAGATGTTCTGGATCCGATGTTGCTCGAGGACTTCCACCGCACTCATCCGAATAGTCCCGCACCCAGGGGCTGTGGATGCCCCCGCCGCTTGAGGGCGTCAGGAGGGGGTAATGTCAAAGATGTCACATTGTCACAGCCTCCTCCATCACCTGAGTCATCAACCACCACTTACACCAGATCTCACTCACCCGTGTTCTGATCACCTGCACCTGCCGATCTCCAATCAAGACACACTCAAAAGCACGCTGCACTCAGTCATTCACTGTCTGGTCTACCATTCACTACCCCGAACAGTACCTGACTCTCCTAAACTACGAACCTGTGTTACTTACCTTCCAGTTTCCTGTTGTCTCTCCAGCGATCCTCCCACGTTGTTTCTCCTCAACCTCAGACTCCTCCGCTCCCGCTATCCTGCAAGGATTAAGACAGTCAAGCTGCTACAAGACTTTCCCAGGACTGATATCAGTATCTTTCACTCACCTGCCATTACTCTCCACAAACTCCCTTCAGCCATTTCCTCAATAAACCTACCTGTGTTGCACTTACCTGTCTGTGTTTGCCCTGTTTGTGATACAACATCACTGATTATAGCTTATAGTTTTTTTAGAGTGCTTACACTCACACTTCAATAATATTCTTTGATAATGTAAATGTTCTTTGTTCACTGCATAATTTGTTCGTTGTTTGAATAATAGTGGACATACATGTTATAATTAAACTTAAAATGTATTTTTATTAAACATGATCAGCTTAAATTAAAATTCAGTCTTATTAAAATATTTTGTCATAATAGGGATAGCCTACTTGCCTAAAACATTATGAAGTGCGTATTAATAAATTACACTAGGCTACAGATTAGACTACAGTGGTTTGAGCGTGTTTGACCAGAGACTAGACCGCAATTAAAGAGCAGCGCTTATTGACGGTGGCCATCTTGAGAAGCGAGAAAGCTTCGGAAAACAGCTCATAAAAAGGATGAGGACGTGAATGGTTTTTACAAGTCAGAATGTAAAATTAAAGTAATATCACGTGATTTTTACAGCACCTTCAGCACCCCTAGTTCCTGGTGCAGCCAAAATACTCTGTTAGACCATTGGTTCCTTTCAACATGATTTAAGTTTAGAATACACACATCTCAATACACTAAACTTTTCCATCAAATGCCATTCTTAATGAGAGTGAAATACAAAAGATTATGCTGAACACTGTCAAAAGTTTTGGAAAATCAATAAATATTCAATACATCCTTCCTTTTTGCTTTGTAATATATTTCTGAACCACTAACTGTAAAATAAAAATATTATCTATTGTACAATAACCTGACCTATACCCTGCTTGTTCTTCGTAAAACATATTATTTGCTTCTACATAAGATACTATTCTCCAGTTCAAGACTTTAAGCAATGAGATCTTCCTATAATTTCTTAATTTTTATCACCATTCATGTATAGCGGACAAATCACAGCCTCACACCAAATCTCTGGGAAGTCCCCTGTATCTAATATTGTGTTATATAAAAAGAGCATTATAGGACATAACATATGTGATGCTGTTTTCAGCATCTCAATTATAATACCGTCTGGTCCAGAGGGCTTTCCATTACTCATTGACATAATAGCTTTAAAAATCTCATTATAAGTAATACTACAATCTAAAATTTCATCTTCATTAAATAATGCAACTTCATGATTATTCACACAATCTGTGACAAAGTTTTCAAAGTCAACATCTAGCTATATTAAATTTTGAATCAGATAATAACTTCATAAAATATTCTAGCCACTTATGTTCGATATTGTTAGACTGTATATTATTAGACCTTCCATAACTTTTAATTTTCTTCCACAGCTGGTGTTTTCATGTTTTCCTGTAGTATATTACCTAAAACATTTAAATTATACTGTTTTTTTCTTTCTATTACATCATTTTTTACATTTTCGTTTCTCAAGAATATAATTGTTCATAGTCCCCACATTACCTGTTCTTCTAAATTGATTTAAAACACTATATTTTACAGATTTCTTAAATGAACAATCTTCATCCCACCACTGTGGTTGTTTAACTTTAAATATAGACTTTTGAATTAGAAATCTACCTGCTCATGTAAACAGTCTGTCAACATCTTCTATATTAGTATCTTCTTCCACTACAGTAAAAAAGCCACCTAAGAAGTTTTCATTCAGTAAATAAGAATTTTTGCAAAAACTGACTCTCACCATTAGTTCCCCATTTAAATCGTGTCCATGGTCTTACATCAGTGTGATTGCCAAAATTCACATCATCACATTATTTATTTATAGTTGAAATAGAAATTTAATCAGGAAGAATAAGTTACAAATCAAATCAAATCAGTACTATCAAAAAAATCAACTTGGCACTAAAGTAAATAATACAATAATTAAAATATTTAAAGTATATATAAAGTATAAGGCAAAGGAGGTGGCATAAATACAACAAATGTTATGAGATTAAGGTTTTAAATATAAAGTTTTGATTATAGAAATATTAAATGATTTACATAACTCTAGTGATTGTCATGGTGCACACAGCAGGGAGGAACGAAGAGACGATGATAACTCAGAATAATAGTCTTTAATATAGACATCAGGACAAGACAAGGCAGGGCTGACACACAGGAACCGCCTCCCTCGGCCCAGCCACTACAGCCGGAACTCTAAATTCCATGAGGTTGTTAGGGGGTATCAGGAGCCCTCCAGGGCTAAACACGGGAACAGTAGCCCTCTATGGGCTAGACACTGGAACTTTAAAACTGACACTGGTCAGGGGCTGGTCAATGAACGGTGGCGGCCGGCTGTCTTGACCATCAACGGCGGGGGCCGGTAGGCTTGAGGAAGCCGCAGTCGGCTGCGAGCCGGGTGAGCCGCAAACGGCGGCGGGCTTGAGAGAGATCAGGGGCTGGGAACGGCACTCCTGGTCGTGACTGGGGAACTGGATCCACGGGACCTGGGAATGGCACTGCTGGCCGAAACTGTGGACCGGATCCACGGGACCTGTGCTTGAGTTAGTGGCTGCCGGCAGGCTTGCCACATGCACTCCAGGCGGGCTTGGGTGAGCGGCGGCAGATCTCCCGCGAACGGCGGGCTTGAGGGAGCCGATACACACGACAGAGGACTGACAGTAATACTATAAAGATGAAACTAAAAATGCCAGTAGATGGCGGCAAGTCACTGTCTTCATCACTGAATCATTCATTCATTTGATTCTTTCAAATGGCTGATTCATTCAGGAATGAAGCAAGTGACTGTCTTTATGAATGGACGACTGAATCATTGACTCCTTCAAAAATGCTGTGGCTCACCTGTGACTTTGTTTGGAACTATTTTCATTGATGAAATAGGGTACAATCAGACAATGTTACTAAAATGTAAGTCACTTAATATTAACTTATTTATTGAACTGTTCTATAAAATCAATATTAATATAGTTTTTAAAATCTGTAATTAAAAAATAGTTTTAAAAAATGAAAATTTTGTCTTTATGCACTCATTTTCATGTTGTTTCACACCTAAAAATCCACATTTTAGTTTCAAAACACCCTAGGCTCCTGTCTACTATTGCCCCTGGGCCCTGCCTACTATTGTTGTATTGAACAGAATGTGTAAATTCTGTTAAACACTATTTTTTGTTACTGAATAATTTCAGAAAATGACATTATTTTCAGTTTTGGGTGACTTTAATGTCTTTTTTAAACAGAGCCTGAGATATGTAACATGTTGTTATGTATGAGCTGAGACTAAACATAGACTCGGTGTTATTGACCAGCATATTGTTGTTGAAGGTCCAATCAGGCTCCCTGCGCCATTGCCCCTCACGTCCCTGCAGGTGATGAGGGAAAATGATTTCACATCACTTATCCTTATACTGAGGTTGGGCTGACCGTGGTCTCTGGTCATGGTTTCTTTGTTCTTTTCCAGTAAACGGTGAAAGGCAGCAGGCGGTAATGGCCCTTCAGCCAGCCCCTGCTGCCGACTCTCAAATCACTGAGGTAATTATCTACAATCAAAGGGCCCAAAAAATCTATTGACACTTAAGTGCCTTGTACAGTGGGAGATTTCACTTCCTTTCAGTCAGTTTCTGTGACTGGGCTTGTTCTCCTTGACTTTGACCCAATAATTGGTGTCACCTACAGTAAAAGGCTAATGCCTCAAACTGTAGGTAATAGGCAATACTGATTTAGAGATACTGAAATAACATGAGGGAAGGGATGTTTAAAAAGCTACAATTAAAATGAGTACTCTAGTTACAGCCCTGAATGTACACAATATGTTTGAATATGTAAGACATACAGAATGGCATCAGATACAGTAGTGGATGGCTTACCCCAAATGCCCAAATGAAAATTCATGCAATCAATCAGTCAGTCAGTCAGTCAATCAAGCAATGAATCAATCAATAATATTTGTTAACATTAGTACATTCATTGGGTATTATAAACTAAGAGTAAATCATGCTGGTATCACTTTATAATAACATTCAGTTGTAAGTCATTTATAAGTGATTATTTAATTATGAACTAATTATTTACAAAACATTCATAAGCGATTAATAAGTGATACGCTAACAATATGTGTATGTTTTGTTAATTCATTTACAAGTCATTTATAAGTAATTAGTTCATGATGTTCCAGAAGTCATAGATCCTCTTTTGGCTATTATTAAATCGTCATTGTCATTAGGATATGTCCCCAAAACCTTCAAATTCCCTGTTATTAAGCCTCTCCTTTAAAAACCACAACTTGACCCCAAAGATCTAGTTAATTACAGACCGATCTCGAATCTCCCTTTTCTGTCAAAGATGTTAGAAAAGGTAGTATCCTCACAAGTATATTCCTTCTTAGAGAAAAATGGTATCTGTGAGGATTTCCAGTCAGGATTTAGACCGTATCATAGCACTGAGACTGCTCTCATTAGAGTTACAAATGACCTGCTTCTATCATCTGATCGTGGTTGTATCTCTCTATTAGTAGTACTGGATCTTAGCGCTGCGTTCGACACTATTGACCACAACATTCTTTTAAATAGACTAGAAAACTTTGTTGGCATTAGTGGAAGTGCCTTAGCATGGTTCAAATCGTACTTATCTGACCGCCATCAATTTGTAGCAGTGAATGAAGAGGTATCATATGGATCACAAGTGCAGTATGGAGTACCTCAAAGCTCAGTACTAGGGCCGTTACTTTTCACGCTTTACATGTTACCCTTAGGAAATATCATTAGGAAACACAGTGTTAGCTTTCACTGTTATGCTGATGATACTCAGCTCTATATTTCTTTGCAGCCCGGAGAAACACACCAAGTTGAGAAACAAACGCAATGCATAGTCGATATAAAAAAAAAAAAAAACAGATGACGAGTAATTTCTTACTGCTAAATTCTGAAAAACAGAGGTGTTAATTATCGGACCTAAAACCCCCACATGTAATAACTTAGAACACTGTCTAACACTTGATGGCTGCTCTGTAAATTTTTCATCATCAGTTAGGAACCTAGTTGTGCTATTTGATAGCAATCTTTCCTTTGACAGCCACGTTTCTAGCATTTGTAAAACTGCATTTTTTCATCTTAAAAATATATCTAAATTTAGAGTTATGCTCTCAAATTGTCACATGTCTGCCCTTCTAAGTTCCTGTTTTCCCTTATTTGGTTTAGTTCCGGTTCTTGTTAGTTAATCATCGTTCATCGTCCCCACCTGATTTGTATTATCTTGTTTGCTTTTTTGTTCTCGTCCTGATATAAGTCCTCAGTTTTCCCCTTGTCTTTGTCTGAGCTTGATGTTTAATAAAATGGAAAAGTGTGTTGATGCTACTTCGTTCTCCTGACCTTTATTTTAAGTTGGACTGCAACCACCTACCCGTAACACAAAGTCAAATGCAGAAATTTAAATTTATGCATTTATAACCTCAAGATTAGATTATTGTAATGCTTTATTGGGTGGTTGTTCGCTTAATAAACAAACTTCAGATGGTCCAAAATGCAGTAGCAGTAGAGTTCTTACTAGAACCAGGAAGTATGACCACATTAGCCCGGTTCTGTCAACACTGCACTGGCTCCCTATTAAACATCATATAGATTTTAAAATCTTGTTAATTACTTATAAAGCCCTGAATGGTTCAGCTCCTCAGTACTTGAGCGAGCTCTTGTTGCATTATAGTCCTCCACGTCCTCTATGTTCTCAAAACTCTGGCCATTTGATAAGACCTAGAATATCAAAATCAACTGTGGGTGGCAGATCCTTTTCCTATTTAGTGCCAAAACTCTGGAACAATCTACCTAACACTGTTCGGGAGGCAGACACACTCTGTCAGTTTAAATCTAGATTAAAGACCCATCTCTTTAACCTGGCGTACACATAATATAGTAATGCACTTCTAATATTCAAATCCGTTAAAGGATTGTTAGACTGCATTAATTATGTCAACCGGAACTTGGAACACTTCCAATAACACCCGATGTACTTGTTACATTGTAAGAAGAATGGCATCTACGCTAATATTAGTCTGTTTCTTTCTTAGTCCGAGATCACCGTAGCCACCAGATCCAGTCCGTATTCAGATCAGATGGTTACTGCAGTCACCCGGATCCAGTTTGTATCCAGATCAGATGGTGGATCAGCACCTAGAGATGACCTCTACAGCCCTGAACGTCAGCGGAGATCAGGACACCTAGATGAGCCCCAGAGACAGATCCCCAGTGAAGACCTCGTCACCTAGACGGCCATCGGGACAAGACCACAGGAACCAGATGAGTCCTTTACACAATCTGACTTTGCTGCAGTTGGAATTGAACCAGACTGGTTCATCTGGTCAGAGGAGAACTGGCCCCCAACTGAGCTTGGTTTCTCCCAAGGTTTTTTTTCTCCATTCTGTCACCGATGGAATTTTGGTTCCTTGCCGCTGTCGCCTCTGGCTTGCTTAGCTGGGGACACTTAATTTCCAGCGATATCATCTACATGATTGCACAGATACTATTTAAACTGAACTGAGCTGGACGATGACATCATTGAATTCAATAATGAAATGCCTTTAACTGAAAATTGAGTGTTTAATCTTGTCATTTTACATTATTGACACTATTTTCCTATTTTGATATTGGAAAGTTGCTTTGACACAATCTGTATTGTTAAAAGCGCTGTATAAATAAAGGTGACTTGACTTGACCTCACTAATCACCAAATGATTCATTGGAAATTGCTGCATAAGTTTTTTTTTTTGACTCCAGTGAAACATTTTTATATGAATCTGTCGTCTTCTCCTAAGTTTAATCTCTGTTCGCAAGGATCTTTAGGCACGTTTTTGCATTTTTTTTTTGGGAGTGCCCCTCTCTCTCACCTTTTTGGACTCAGCTCTCACAAGACTCATCATATTTGTAGGGTACTGAGATATGTTTGACTCCGCACCATTTTTTCATGAATGACTTTTGGGACTTCACCTTGTCCGTCCAACAAAGATGTTTACTGTTAGCTGCTCTCACAGCAGCAAAAAAATTGCTAGTCAACCGTTGGAATCCTCCTTACACAATGGACAGATGAACCTGGACGGTGTATTTGTTGGACATCATCTCGATGGAACTCTCAACTTCTCGTATACATGGATCAAATGTGAAAACTTTAAATTTATGGCACTCAGCTTTTAATGTTGTCATCTTTTCTAAAATCTTTCTAAAAGTTATTGTATTATTATTATTATTATTATTATTATTATTATCATTATTATTATTATTATTATTTTAAGTCTACCAGGGGGTGGGATGGGTTGGGGTGGGTTCTAAATTTGCACAGTTGCTTTTTGTTTTTTTACTACTGTTTCCAGAATAAAATGTAATAAAATTTGTTAACAAAAAAAAAAAGAAAGAAAGAAAGAAAAAGGACAATCATAGTGATGATGACTGTTGGTTTAAAGACAAAAAAAATGTAATACAGGGGGAGAGAGAGATGGACATCAGGAGTGGTAACGGCTCAAAAGTGGTCCAGTATCTTATACTGTGGATGTAGGCACTTCTGAGGAATGGAGGTGTCATGCTGAGCAACTTTTGTCCATTCCAAACCAAACAGCTGAAACTCAGTTCATAGAATTACCTGATAACAAGAATGTGTCTGTTCCGGTGCAAACCTCTATAAATGCCACTTCTGCACCACCAACAAGGGAACAAGATGTTAACAGTGATATATCAGCAGAATGTCAGACAAAGCATGGTAAACTTGACATACCACCAGCACAGGTCAGACATTATCCAGCAAGAGTGATTAAACCCCCCAACCATTTGACATTATAGGATTATGGAAACTGCTGGATTGAACTGTAATTAGTTATGTTAGTGAGCCTGTTCTGACATGGGGCAGAATAATCCCCAAACTGGCTTGAGACAAGAGGCAGTCTACCCTCTACCTCTAGAATAGAATAAATAAATGCATAATGTTTGTGGTTTTGAAAATGTTTTGGGATTTGGGCGATCGACTGTCTTGCAAAGTTAAGCTTCAACTCTAAACAAACACACCTGAAGCAACTAATTAAGGTTTTTGGGATTGCTTGAAGATTAAAGGCAGGTGTGTTTGATTAGAGTTGGAACTGAACTTTGCAGGACAGTCGATCACCAGGAGCAGGATTGGGCACCCCTGTTCTACATGTTATGATAGTGAGAACATGAATAAACAGAATGAATGAATGAAAAGGCTGCAACAACAGATGTGAGTAACCTACATGTATCATTACACTCTTTATAGTTTATTTCTGTGAAGGATAAAATCTTTTCTAACCTGCAGTTGATATACTGGCCAGAAAGAGCTCTTATTTTGAACAAGTCTTGAAATATTGAAGATGATGGAGAAATGGGACCAGGTCATTACAACAGCACCACTTGAACTAAAGATAAGGAGTTTTTTTTATTATTATTATTATTATTATTGCTGAGATATATAAGAGAGACAGTAAAAATATAGGGTTGTCTTGTCATTGTGTTTTTTTATTTGTTTTTTTCTTCTTCTAAGAGGCACTTTTTCCAACTTGAGGCGCAAAATTTGAATGTTCTGTTAGTAAAGTAAGCAATTGAGAAATGGATCATTTTATTCTGTCTTCCCAAGTAAGTTCCCATCTTGGGATGGTTCACCCAAAAATGAACATTTACTCACCCTCAGACCATCCAAGATACAGAAACAGTAGTAAAACTGAAAATTATTTACAACATTATTATTTGTAATCCATAGCCTCAGGCAAACAGAGAACTTTTTTTTTTTTTTTTTCTTCAGCAAACTGATTCTTTCGAGAAGTTTATTTCAATGAACTGGTTCAAATTACAGATTCAACAGTTTGTTTATATAATCACGCAATGGCATGATTAATTTCACCCCTTCATTCAAGTGCTTGCTCACACATGCACATATCACTGGCTCATCAGTCTTTGGTCCAAGTTGGAACAGTTTCCTTATTTTACTGTACTGTATCTGGAGCACTGAACAAGGCAAAAATCGGCATCATAGGTTCATAGACACCAGTATATTGGCTCATTTCGAGTCGGAGTGACTGTCGAGCATGTCCAAACGTGAGTTTTTATCGAGTAACTTGTAGATCAAACTGTTTCAGATGGTTCAGCTTGATTTGGTGAAATGGTTCAACCAGTTCACAAACAAAACAAAAAAGAAAAAAGAAAAACAGTTCAAAAGAACATTCTTTTGTGAACCGGACATCACTCCAGACTGTTTGCCTGAGGTTATGGATTACAAGTAATAATGTAAAAATATTCTGTTTCTTGCACAGACAGTTTTGCTTCATAAGACTCAATATATCGTCAGCAGCCTTTTTGGGACTATGAAAGTGATGGTAGTTGATGACTTTTTATCAATCATTTTATGAATCTCCAAGAATCATGGCTTCAGCTAAAAATCTTCTTTACTGTTGTTAAAAAAAAAAAAAGAAAAAAAAAAAAGAAATCACCTACATTTTGGATGTCCTGAGAGGGAGTAAATTAACAGCAAATTTCCATTTCTGGGTGAAATATCCCTTTAAGGATACCAATAACAATAATTCAAAGTGGTTGACTATCTGGAATTCTAATATATCTTAATCTAATAACAGAGGAGGCAAGAGGGAGATAATATGCCTGCCCAGCGTCAACAGAGCAAGGAGCCAAGGTGGACTTGGATGAACCTGGAGCCAGGACGGGCTGGTTGTGATGGAGATCATAGTGGAACCAATGGAGATGGTGACCATAGTGGAACTGGAGACAGAGAGCACAGATATGAGAGTTCAGATATGTTCTTTTTGGCCATGAGAAGGAGCACAGCGAGCTCAGGAGCGGACACAGACACAGGAGGGCGTATAGTGGACGCTGCTGCCTTGGGAGGAGAAAGGGAAATCTCTGCAGCCCAAAGACACAAGTTAGCAATTGCCATCACATGAAGTGCAGTTGATAGGACCTCCACAACCACTAAGACCACCGAACTTAGGACACATCATGCCAGGAAGCACAAAAGACCACCAGACTTGTGACCACTAGGCTAGGAAGTGCAAAGTCATAACCCACAGTATAGTAAGGACTCCGAAGTAAAACATAATTGATATACCATTCTAGGGAAATGTTGCATTTACTTCAGTAATCATGATTTTATGGGTTCATTTAGGCCAAAACAAACAAACAAGAGAGGGTGGCTTGCCCCCACTCCCAATAACAGGAATTACTTTGTTCTCCCTTATTAAAGTGTGAATGATCGTAAATTCCTTAGGATATTAAATGTTTTCCACATCTATTGATTTTAATTCCACATTGATTTTAATTCTGGCTCAGATCCGGCCCAGATCCAACACCTTGATTTTTATTCGAACCCCTGGTCTTCCCCAAGTTCCAATGTGGCCCACATGCTGCAAGGAATGTTGGCCTTTTGGCAGTGGTAAGCAGGCCATTGCACAGCCACATTTTGGCTAATAATGAACCAAGTAAACCATAAATATACATTATTTTGGCCACACTAAGCCTTAAGTGAGTTATGCATCAACAATACTCAACCAATTTTAAAGAGAAACAAATAAGTTCCAGAAACGTGTCCTACTTCGTAAAAACATCCTGACCCAGGTTTTGCACAAGCAGCAATTCAAATGTCACAGATAAATATAAATACGACACATTCCAATACATTAAAATAAGTCCTTCACAAGTTTGAACCTATATGCTTCTCATTTATACTCTCATACACTACCTACACAGTAAGTCTGTAAGTGTCATGGCTAAGCTGCGTTAAAGAGCACACAACGAAGATGAAAGGTTACATATCATAAGTCTTTAATCCAACAAGGGTACATCCAAACACAATGTAGCACAGCAACATTTAAGACATGTAGATGTGGCGGGCACAAGGGAGAGGTAAGTCAGAAATACGTGTTATGGACTATGCCAAGTATGGCAGTTTCTATTCAAAGGGGCTGAAGTATCTTATCACCTAACAGTCCTCACACATACTTCATGACTTAATGATCAGGCCACCACAAGGGGGGCCACTACACAAACACCGACTACGCCACCCCGTTTTAGTGTCCGGGGAACACACCTTTTCAGAGCAAAGCTCACAGGTTCGATACGGTGGAGTCAGGTATCAGGCTGAGTGGAGTCAATTAATGAAAACTTTATAACAATAAAATACCATCTTTATTAATATATGACAAGCACAGGAGAAAAATCAAAATGAAACTATACTACTGTCAACTTCAGAATTTCAGGTGGCACACCTAGACAGGATGGAAACAGCAATCAACAGTGCACACTCACACCACAGCATACCACACCTCCAGTGAACACGGCATTCAGGCAAAAAGCCCACCACCACACACAAGGGAAGGCTGCCCCTCCGCAGTTGGCCACCTGGTTCTGATGAGAAACAATAAAAGTAGATAACGAATCAATATCTCCAACACTTAATTAGATTTAAAACACCATGGCCAGATCACATATTCAATACAAATTAAAACATGGAAAAGTATTCAAAGTCTCAGTTCTGCCCAAATAGGCGAGGGATCGCGTCCAGCACACTACAGCTCTGAACGCGGGCTAGAACCAGGCCATAACCACAGACTGGTCACAATAAAAGAGAGCATTCCATACGCACCTCAAAGTAAACACAGAAAACAAAACAATCTTCATTTAAAAATTAACAAAACAAAAAGCAAACTAAAAAAGGACGGTGACGCAAAAGGGCCGATCGTCTGTTATACACCGCTATAGACTGTAACTGCAAAGTTTCTGTTTCACGTTACTCACAACCCAAAAAGGAGCGAGAACAACGCCACACCCCGGTCCAGCTGATCCTGTGAAAGTTGAACACAGCCAGTGTACTCAGTTTATAAAGGAAAAGTGCACTTGCGCAATCCAACGACTCGTACGATTCCAGGGAAAAGAGATGATAATCCCGATGCTGAGGCACGAAGCCCCAGTATGGGAAAACAATTTGCGGCCACTGGAACAGCCAATCGTCAAGCCTCCAACAATAGTTGAAAACACACACCGAGCCAGACACCAGCCCACTGCAACACCACACACGTTGGCTCACACCTATAATGGCCCTTTGGCAAAATGAACCATGAGACCAAATAAAGAAAGTCCGCCATACAGTCGCTGTCAACAACTCCTACCTCCCAATGTTCGCACTCCTCGCTGGAAGTGAGAGTTACCTCGCTCTCGTGGACACAGAACGGACGCACACACATAGCGCCCCTATGGCCACTTTTATATGCCATTCAGTTAAAGCCATTACCAACCACTCCCCCTCCTCCTCCTCCTATTACAGGGTACGTCACAGGCAAACAGTACTGCTACATAGACATAAGACCAAACCGACTCAAAGTGAACATACAGGCACTTAAGTACTCAGACCAAACAAGGATAATTAACTAGGCACACCTGAACAGAATAATACAATCAACACAAGGGAAACGGTGCAAAAGGTAAACAAAGTCCAAAATAACAGAAACCTTGACCGTAAGAGCTATCATTATAGTGCACTTCTGTTTTTATGCTGCACAGTACACGTATATATTAAAAAAAAAATTTAAAAAAAAACTGCCATTAAAAGCATGTTTCAAATTAAATTGCTGCTCAGATAGCAACATAGTGTTGGCCCATATCCGGCCCACATCTGTCCCGAGTGAAATCCATGCTGGCTAAATGTGGGCTGACACTGGTTGGTGTTTGGGTAGGTATGAAGCCTTCTTAAGACTCCTATCCAGATCATCCTGCATCAGTTAACTGTGTTGCATCCTACTAAAAGTAGCCAAATTCTATTAACCCATATTTACAATTTCAAACTTCCATTTCAATTAGCTAGTGTCAAGTGCAACATCCAAACCAGAAGTGGCCCTCATCTGTTTTATAATATATGGGGCATATTTGCCATGTCAAATGTGCGACAAGTTAGGTTCACAGCCACATTAGCCAGTGATTATCATTCCATATCTTTGCCAAAACTGGCGCAGATATGGTTTTGGATATCTGGGCCACATTTGTGGCATCATATAAGGGCCACTTTAGGCTCATGGCCACTTTAGGCTCACAGCCACATTAGCCAGTGCTCACTGTGCCATATCTTTGTCAAAACTGGCCCAGATACGTTTTAATATACCTGGGCCACTTTTGCTGAAACAAACCAAATGTGGTCCAGATATAAGTCAAGTCACTTTTATTTGTATAGCGCTTTTAACAATACAGATTGTGTCAAAGCACTTAACAGTATCAAATTGGAGAATAGAGTGTCAGTAATGTACAAGATTAAACACTCAATTTTCAGTTAAAGGCATTTCATTATTGAATTCAGAGATGTAATTGTCTAGCTCAGTTTAGTGTAAATAGTATATGTGCACTCAAATCGACGATAATCGCTAGAAATTAACTGTCCCCAACTGAGCAAGCCAGAGGCGACAGCGGCAAGGAACAAAAACTCCCTCTGTGACAGAATGGAGAAAAAAACCTTGGGAGAAACCAGTCTCAGTCGGGGGGCCAGTTCTCCTCTGACCAGACGAAACCCGCAATTCAATTCCAACCGCAACCATGTCAGATTGTGTAAAGGGCTTATCTGATTCCCGTGGTCTTGTCCCGATGGAGTTTTATTGTGTTTTAGTCGAGGTCTTCACTGGGGATATGTCTCTGGGGCCCATCTAGGTGTCCTGGTCTCCGCTGACAATCAGGGCTGTAGACATCATCTCTTGGTGCTGATCCACCATCTGATCGGATACAGACTGAGAAACAGACAAATATTAGAGTAGATGCCATTCTTACGATGTAACGAGTACATTGTTTGTTATGGGGAGTGTTCCCAGTTCCGGTTGATCTGAATAATGCAGCCTAACAATCCTTTAACAGATTTGAATAATAGAAGCGTATTAGTGTGTTATGTGTAAGCCAGGTTAAAGAGATTTGTCTTTAATCTAGATTTAAACTGACAGAGTGTGTCTGCCTCCCGAACAGTGTTAGGTAGATTGTTCCAGAGTTTGGGTGCTAAATAGGAAAAGGATCTGGTCGTACTTCCTGGTTCTAGTAAGAACTCTAGCTGCAGCATTTTGGACCATCTGAAGTTTGTTTATTAAGCGTGCAGAACAACCACCCAATAAAGCATTACAATAATCTAACCTTGAGGTAATAAATGCATAAATTAACATTTCTGCATTTGACTTTGAGAACATGGGTCTCAATTTAGATATATTTTTAAGATGAAAAATGCAGTTTTACAAATGCTAGAAACGTGGCTGTCAAAGGAAAGATTGCTATCAAATAGCACACCAAGGTTCCTAACTGATGACGAAGAATTTACAGAGCAGCTATCAAGTGTTAGACAGTGTTCTAAGTTATTATATGTGGGGGCTTTAGGTCAGATAATTAACACCCTCCGTATTTTCAGAATTTAGCAGTAAGAAATTACTCGCCATCTAGTTTTTTATATTGATTATGCATTCCGTTAGTTTCTCAATTTGGTGTGTTTCACCGGGCCACGAAGAAATAGAGCTGAGTATCATCAGCATTACAGTGAAAGCTAACACCGTGTTTCCTGATGATATTTCCTAAGAGTAACATGTAAAGCGTGAAAAGTAACGGCCCTAGTACTGAGCCTTGAGGTACTCCAAACTGCACTTGTGATCGATATGATACCTCTTCATTCACTGTTACGAACTGATGGCGGTCAGATAAGTAGGATTTGAACCATGCTAAGGCACTTCCTCTAATGCCAACAAAGTTTTCTAGTCCATTCAAAAGAATGTTGTGGTCGATAGTGTCGAACGCAGCACTAAGATGCAGTAGAACTAATAAAGAGATACAACCACGATCAGAAGATAGAAGCAGGTCATTTGTAACTCTAATGAGAGCAGTCTCAGTACTATGATATGATCTAAATCCTGACTGGAATTCCTCACAGATACTATTTTATAAGAAGGAATACAATTCTAAGGATACTACCTTTTCTAGTATCTTTGAAAGAAAAGGGAGATTTGAGATCAGTCTGTAATTAACTAGATCTTTGGGGTCAAGTTGTGCTTTTTTTTAATGAGAGGCTTAATAACAGCCAATTTGAAGGTTTTGGGGACATATCCTAATGGCAATGATGAATTAATAATAGCCAAAAGAGGATCTCTTTTAGTAGTTTAGATGGAATAGGGTCTAACATACATGTTGCTGGTTTAGATGACTTAACAAGTTTATACAATTCTTCCTCTCCAACAGTAGAGAATGAATGGAATTGTTCCTCAGGGGATCTATAGTGCACTATCTGATGCGATACTGTAGCTGACGGCTGCATGTTTACAATTTTATCTCTGATAGTATCGATCTTGGAAGTAAAGTAGTTCATAAAGTCATTACTGCTGTGCTCTTGGGAAATGCCAACACTTGTTGATGCTTTATTTTTCGTTAATTTAGTCACTGTATTGAATAAATACCGGGGGTTATGTTTGTTTTCTTCTAAAGAGACGGAAAGTAATCAGATCTAGCAGTTTTTAATGCTTTTCTGTAGAATAGGGTACTTTCCCGCCAAGCAATACGAAATACCTCTAGTTTTGTTTCCTTCCAACTGCGCTCCATTTTCCGGGCTGCTCTCTTTAGGGCACGAGTGTGCTCATTTTACCATGGTGTTGGACTCTTATCCTTAGATAAGATCCAATAGAGTTTATAATGTCTATAAATGCTGATCCCAACAAATCTTTTTCATTATCAAGATGGATATTAAAATCACCAACAATTAGGACTTTATCTGCAGCCAGCACTAACTCCGATAGAAAATCAGCAAATTCTTTAATAAAGTCTGTATGATGCCCTGGTGGCCTGTATACAGTAGCCAGTACAAACATCACAGGGGATTTATCATTAACACTTGTTTCTTTGGATAATGTTATATGAAGCACCATTACTTCGAACAAATTATACTTGAAACCCGACCTCTGAGAAATACTGAAAATATTGTTATAAATTGTAGCAACACCTCCCCCTTTACCTTTTGGACGCGGTTCATGTTTGTAACAGCAATCATGGGGTGTAGACTCATTTAAAATAATTTAATCATCTGGTTTTAGCCAGGTTTCTGTCAAACAAAACACATCTAGTTTATGGTCAATGAACATATCATTTACAAAAAGTGCTTTTGTAGAAAGGGATCTAATACGCAATAAGCCAAGCTTTATCATGTGTTTATCTGTATTATATCTGTTTTTTGTTTTTTTTATTTGTTGAACATCAATTAAATTGTTACTATTACTTTGGTTTGGATGTTTTCTGTATTTTCTAGTTCGGGGAACAGACACAGTCTCTATAGTGTGATATCTAGGTGAAGGAGTCTCTATGTGCTGAGAATTAACTGACTTCTGTGACGTGAGGCGGCTAGCAGATGGTCAGTTTAGCCAGTCTGTCTGCTTCCTGACCTGGGCCCCAGTTAGTCAAATATGAACTCTTAAAGGAACACTCCACTTTTTTTGGAAATAGGCTCATTCTCCAACTCCCCCAGAGTTAATAAGTTGAGTTTTACCGTTTTTGAATCTATTCAGCCGATCTCCGGGTCTGGCGATAGCACTTTTAGCATAGCTTAGCTCGGCTGAATGTTCCTTTAAGACTATGTGCCATATTTCTAGAGAGAAGAGCGGCACCACCCCAGGAGGAATGAACACCATCTCTTTTCAACAGGTCAGGTCTGCCCCAAAAACTTGTCCAATTGTCTATAAAGCCTATGTTATTTTGCAGGCACCACTTAGACATGCAGCCATTGAGTGACGACAGTCTGCTATGAGTCTCGTCGCCACGGTAAGCAGGGAGCGGACCAGAGCATATTACAGTGTCTGACACCTCTTTAACATTATTTTTAGTGTTCTCCAACTGGCGAAGTCAAACATCATTTGCGCTGACGTGGATAACAATCTTACTGAATTTACGTTTAACATTAGTCAGCACTTTTACATTTGCCAAGATGTCAGGTGCTCTGGCTCCCGGTAAACAATGGACTATGGCTGGTGTCTCTATTTTCACGTTCCGTACAATAGAATCACCAATAACTAGAGCACTTTCATCAGGTTTCTCAGTGTGTGCGTCACTGAGTGGGGAGAACCTGTTTGATGTTCTGATCGGAACGGAAGAGCGGCGTTTTGACCTGCGACTAGGCTGCCTCGCAGTCACTCAGTTGCCCTGCTGCACGGACTCAACCGGAACCGAAAAATGTACAGGACTCCCTGAGCTAGTCGCATCCAAAGCAGTATCCACAGCCCTCACATTCTTACCATCCTCAACTAAAGTTTGGATGCACGTCTCTAGTTCTAAAATCTTCTCTGTCAGCCTAACTATTTCCCTGCATTTATCACATGTGAATCCCTCGCTGCTGACAGAGACAGATAAACTATACATGTGGCAAACAGTGCAAACAACAATAGCAGGAGAAGAAGCCATTACTCACCGTGATTGATGAATGATTCACTTACCACTGTTGTTTGATGAACTTGTGAAAAACGGAGCGAGAGAGAAATGAAAACGGAGCAATAAAAAAAATTAAAAAAAAACAATAGTAGGCGCAAATAGAAACGCGAATAGAACCGCGCGTGGCAAGCTAACTGGCTAACGAATGCTAATGCACTGCACGCATGCTGCACTTGCGATTTTTTTTTTTTTTTTTTTTTTTTTTAAAGCAAACGATCAAATTAGTTAGATTAGTTTGAAAGATAACACCAGAAATATTGTGGAAATTAAGTTATACATTATCACTTTAAACAACAGGTAGTGTAAGTAAGATATTCAATAAAAAGCGAAGCTACACGGAGCTGCAATCGCAAACCTCTCAGCAGCACAACAGACTGAAGCAATCGATCGCAGATCGCAGAGACTACATCTTTCTGAGGAGCAGCTCACAGAATTAGTGTTTAGGTTTACACCCTGATTAGCCTTTGTTGACTGTGCCACATTTTTTCCAAAGGTGGACCGCATTTGGTTGGCACTATTTGGGCCATGTTTACTATTTACCACATGGGCCACTTTAGGGTCACATTCAGATTACACATTGCCGCGAACACCACATCTTTGCCTACAGAGGCCCACATGTGATTTGATACAGTTGGGCCATTTTTGCTATTTTACATGTGGGCCACTTCAGGCTTACATCCATTTTGTATGGGCCATAAGAAGAATAAGAATGCCGTATCATTGCCTTAAGTGGCCCACATCTGCATGCTATCTGGGCCTTATCTTTAGGGATCTTCCATCCACATGTTCCAGATATCCTAAACAGATTTCAGAACCTTCACAAACATTTAAGATTGGTCAGATGACAAATTCAGATTAAAAAATGTTATTTCTTCAATAATCTTCCATGATTATAATTTATTGCCAAGTACTGCTTGGCTAATGCCCCATAATAAAGGATGGAGTCATTTGACACTCTCACACTCACCTTAAGTGACTTGCCACCAAATTCACAATATTAGTTTTGTGCCTGTTGTGAAAAACTGCTAAATTAGTGGTACCAGTGTAGACCATTACTTTTGTGGTGCACTTGTGAGCCAAAATCATTACAGATTCAAACTGAGATGGTGAGGTTGTCCGGTTGGAATGACTGATAGAACTGTGTATTATATTCATAGCAATAAGAGAATCCTGAGGTAGAGGTCTGCACGGGACTGTTTTTCCAAGTCCCGCACCTGCGAGGTTATATCCTACACCCATCCGCTCCCACGATATATTAATTCTTTGTTCACCGGCTGTCCGCTTTGAATAATTTTCTTCCCGACCCGACCGTTCCCTCTAAATTTAGATCTCGTTTCCAGAATCACACATTTAAATTTCTTCTACTGAAAGAAATACAGATAGGCTAACAAATAATAGTGTAGTCTGTACAAAATTGTATTCGTTATTTTATTTGTCTTGTCAAGAGTCTTTTACAGCAAAATGTTAAACAAATTCGTTTAACATTTTGCTGCCAATACAGTAGGGAAAAAAAGTGTCACAGAGAAAATAAAAATGTACAAAAATTGTATTCCTTATTTTTATTTATCTTGTCAGGATACAATTCGTTTAACCTTTACAGCACAATAGGAACAAGTGTCGCAGAGAGGGAAAAAAATGTAGGTTGTACAAAAATGGCCTATTTGTCCTATTTAAAATTATAGGCTAAGCAAAATATAAACAAAACCGAGTTGAACGTTCTTCAAGGACAGCACATCCACACTTTGCTCCATCTTTATTCTGCTCTGTCACTCATCGACAACCTTCCTGTTCTGTCTGCGAGCCGTATATTCACCACTGCTATCAGAGATAAAATTGTATCCTTGCAGCCGTCAGCTACAGTATCGCATCAGATAGCACACTATAGATCCCCTGAGGAACAATTCCGTTCATTCTCTACTGTAGGAGAGGAAGAATTGTATAAACTTGTTAAATCATCTAAACCAACAACATGTATGTTAGACCTGATTCCATCGAAACTACTAAAAGAGCTGCTTCCAGAAGTCACAGATCCTCTTTTGGCTATTATTAATTCATCATTGTCATTAGGATATGTCCCCAAAACCTTCAAATTGGATGTTATTAAGCCTCTCATTAAAAAACCACAACTTGACCCCAAAGACCTAGTTAATTATAGACCGATCTCAAATCTCCCTTTTCTGTCAAAGATACTAGAAAAGGTAGTATCCTCACAAATATATTCCTTCTTAGAGAAAAATTATATCTGTGAGGAATTACAGTCAGGATTTAGATCATATCATAGTACTGAGACTGCTCTCATTAGAGTTACAAATGACCTGCTTCAATCATCTGATCGTGGTTGTATCTCTTTATTAGTTCTACTGGATCTTAGCACTGCGTTCAACACTATCGACCACAACATTCTTTTGAATAGACTACAAAACTTTGTTGGCATTAGTGGAAGTGCCTTAGCATGGTTCAAATCATACTTATCTGACCGCCATCAGTTCGTAGCGGTGAATGAAGAGGTATCATATCGATCACAAGTACAGTATGGAGTACCTCAAGGCTCAGTACTAGGGCCGTTACTTTTCACGCTTTACATGTTACCCTTGGGAGATATTATCAGGAGACATGGTGTTAGCTTTCACTGTTATGCTGATGATACTCAGCTCTATATTTCTTCGCGGCCCGGTGAAACATACCAAATTGAGAAACTAATGGAATGCATAGTCGATATAAAAAACTGGATGACGAGTAATTTTTTACTGCTAAATTCTGAAAAAACAGAGGTGTTGTTTATCGGACCTAAAAACCCCACATGTAACAACCTAGAACATTATCTAACACTTGATGGCTGCTCTGTAAATTCTTCTTCATCAGTCAGGAACCTAGGTGTGCTGTTCGATAGCAATCTTTCATTTGAAAGCCATGTTTCTAGCATCTGTAAAACTGCGTTTTTTCATCTCAAAAACATATCTAAATTGCGACCTATGCTCTCAACATCAAATGCAGAAATGTTAGTTCATGCGTTTATGACCTCAAGGCTAGACTATTGTAATGCTTTATTGGGTGGTTGTTCAGCACGCTTGATCAGCAAACTACAGTTAGTCCAAAATGCAGCAGCTAGAGTCCTTACTAGAACCAGGAAATATGATCATATTAGCCCGGTTCTGTCAACACTGCACTGGCTCCCTATCAAACATCGGATAGATTTTAAAATCTTGTTAATTACTTATAAAGCCCTGAATGGTTTAGCTACTCAGTACTTGAGCGAGCTCTTATCGCATTATAGTCCTCCACGTCCGCTGCGTTCTCAAAACTCTGGCCGTTTGATAATACCTAGAATATCAAAATCGACTGCGGGCGGCAGATCCTTTTCCTATTTAGCACCCAAACTCTGGAACAGTCTACCTAACACTGTTCGGGAGGAAGACACACTCTGTCAGTTT
This sequence comes from Acrossocheilus fasciatus, assembly GCA_036784905.1. Classification (NCBI taxonomy): domain Eukaryota; kingdom Metazoa; phylum Chordata; class Actinopteri; order Cypriniformes; family Cyprinidae; genus Acrossocheilus; species Acrossocheilus fasciatus. The sequence goes on along the minus strand of CM071948.1, from coordinate 1,065,096 downwards.
AAATCTAGATTAAAGACCCATCTCTTTACCCTGGCGTACACATAACACACTAATACGCTTCTATTATTCAAATCCGTTAAAGGATTGTTAGGCTGCATTAATTAGATCAACCGGAACCGGGAACACTTCCTACAACACACGATGTACTCGTTACATCGTAAGTAGAATGGCATCTACGCTAATATTTGTCTGTTTCTTTCCTATGATCAGATGGTGGATCAGCACCAAGAGATGATGTCTGCAGCCCTGATCGTCAGCGGAGACCAGGACACCCAGATGACCCCCAGAGACCTCGATTAACCTAAAACTAAAAAATATAACTAAAAATATAATAAAATACCTAACTACATAATACTACTATTGTTAGAACCTGAAACTTTTGAACTGTGGGTGTCGTCTGGTCAGAGGAGAACTGGCCCCCCGACTGAACCTGGTTTCTCCCAAGGTTTTTTTTTTTCTCCATTCTGTCACAGAGGGAGTTTTGGTTCCTTGCCGCTGTCGCCTCTGGCTTGCTCAGTTGGGGACACCTAATTTCTAGCGATTATCGCCGATTTGATTGCTCATATACTATTTAAACTAAACTGAGCTAGACAATGACATCTCTGAATTCAATAATGAAATGCCTTTAACTGAAAATTAAATGTTTAATCTTATTATATATTACTGACACTCTGTCCTCCAATTTGATACTGTTAAGTGCTTTGACACAATCTGTATTGGTAAAAGCGCTATATAAATAAAGGTGACTTGACTTGACTTGACTGGTAGGCTAGCCTGCTCTGAGCATTGTTATGCACATGCTGTGCACAGACCTCGCAAATAAAACAAAGCACTGGTTCTTGCGTGCAGCGTGTGCATAACAGTCGAGTGCAGGCTGTACCGGTGCTTGAATAAAGCTCAGATGTGCTGTTCTGAAAAGAAGTCGGGAACGGGATATTGTTAGACCACCCGCTCCCGTTCAAATTGCACCAGAGTTACCGACCGCAACTGCATTTTATTTGAGAATTTAATCCTGCATAGCAAGAAATCTGGTCGGTTCCCGCGGGACAGCCACGGGAATGCAAATCTCTAGCCTGAGGCTTAGTTCACACTGCAGGCTAAAGTGGCCCAAATCCGACTTTTTTTTGCCCAAATGTGACCCATATCTGATTTTCTTATGACAGTCTGAACAGCACAAATCCGATCAGGCCCAGACCACTTTCATATGTGGACCTAAATCGGATACATAACCGATGTTTTGCAATGCGACTTCAGCCTGAACGGTCATGTCGCATGTCATGCGTTTTTTTTAATTTTTTTTTATACGTCATTGAAATGCAACAGACGTCACAATTCTGGACTGGAGGAAATTGTGCTCTCCTTCTTCTTAATATTGTTCTTCTTATCACTTTGTGATTTAGGCTCCGATTGCACTTTAACTTAAAAATTGATGAACACGCACTAACACAAGCAGCTTATTTCCGCAAACACAGTGCACTGCATCTGACGTCATGTCTTCTTCTGCGTATGCGGGTCACTTCAGGGCCATATATGGTTCACACATGAGACTGATGGCAGTCGCATTTAAGTGACAGTGACTACGTTTACATGGACATCAGTAATCTAATTATTTACCTTATTCTGAATAAGACAATATTATGATTAAGGTGTTTACATGAGTTGCTTTTAGAATAATGCTTTCATGTTCCCGTTTTACATGTTAAGAGTACATAGATCGATTAATGACATGCGTCATTACGTCACCACACGACGCCATCCGACGTCCAACCCAGAATTTCACGTATAAACATATTGTTTGTCTTCGTGATGATGCCATATACAGTTTTGGGTGTTTCATTTTTAATTTTATGAAAGCTTCAAGTGCAGTTAATTATTTGTACGTGCATACAGACGACGGTGGTGTTGAAGCTCTTTTATTTGCCGTCAAATAGTTGATCACTGCGGTGTGTGTGTCCTGTGGCAGAATGTGGCGAAAAGTCCTGCACAACGGTAATAATGTGATTAAGGTGTTTACATGTCTGTACTGCACTTCAATAATGCGACTAAAATAGGAATACTCCACATGTCTTAATTTGATTAGTGTTTACTTCGATTATGGCTTTAGCCAGATTAAGGTCATCAAAAATCTCTGTTTACATGGTAGAGTATTGTCTTAATCGTATTAAAATCGGAGTATTGATGTCCATGTAAATGTAGTCCGTGTGAACAACAGTGCAAAAAAATCGGATTTCAGCAAAAAATCCTATCTGAGCATTAAGACCTGCAGTGTGAACTAAGTCATAGAAAGTTACAGGAGGATGTAATGATTTACAGTGTCAATGGCAGGAGGCCAATCAGGTAAAAAAAAAAAAAAAATGGACAGATATTTTGGAGTCTGCTGCCTATCCTCTATGGCTTCATCGTCATTTCCATTTTAATTTTATGATGACTTATTGTCCTGGTGGCAAAAACATAAATCAGATGCCTAGTCTAGAAGGTCCAGCCTGGGTCCTGATACAACTAACGTTCCTCCACAGGTTACCTCACCCTACCATTATCCTCAATTGTTTCATCCTCACTTCCTCCCCCAATCAGTTCTTATCACTTGATTGTAACAGTGCTTCGGATGCTCTTTGCTCCACTCTAACATCTTGTTTGGACACTGTTTGCCACCTCTCATCCAGGCCAGGCCATGCCACCCTCTCTGCCCCTGGCTATCTGATGTTCTTTGCGAGCATCACTCTATGCTCAGGGCTGCAGAGATGAAATGGCACAAATCGAAAGATCCTGCTGACCTTAGTTATTACCAGTCGCTTCTCCTTCTGTGCTAATGTCTCCACTTCTAAACGACCTACTACCACAACAAAATACTTCTGACTCTTGCACAGTTTATCCTCTCTCCTGTGTCCTCTTCCTCCCTCTCCTTCATCAACTCTAACAGCTGATGACTTTGCAGCATTCCTCTAAAATAAAACAACCATCATTACTGGGCAATTCTCCACAGCTAAAAACCAACAAACACATGTTAACAGCAAACACATAAACTCTTCTTTTTGCTGGATAAAGGAGCATCACTTTCAACTCCACTTTAACTTGTGGTTTTGCCAACATCACACTTCACCACAACTTCTCCATCTAGCTAGGTACATCAGCTATAACTCCTTCCAGGACAGCCTGGAATCTTGGAGTTGTGATCGATGATCAGTTAAACTTCACAGGATTAAACTAAAAATTTAAATTATAATAAACAAATATATATTATAAAAATAGACCGAGAAACAATAAATGCATTAAAATATACATTACAATTATAGCAAATGAATAAATCATATAAATGAAAAACTTCCAAAAAATGAATAAAACACAAATATAACAAATACATTAAATTATAAATTAAAATGCTCCATCGGGACAAGACCACGACAATCAGATAAGCCCTTTACACAATCTGACATGGCTGCGGTTGGAATTGAACTGCGGGTTTCGTCTGGTCAGAGGAGAACTGACCCCCGACTGAGCCTGGTTTCTCCCAAGGTTTTTTCTCCATTCTGTCACAGAGGGAGTTTTGGTTCCTTGCCGCTGTCGCCTCTGGCTTGCTCAGTTGGGGACAGTTAATTTCTAGCGATTATCGTCGATTTGAGTGCACATATACTATTTACACTAAACTGAGCTAGACAATTACATCTCTGAATTCAATAATGAAATGCCTTTAACTGAAAATTGAGTGTTTAATCTTATCATTATACATTACTGACACTCGGTAACACTTTAGAATACTGTTCCGTCGTTAATGAATAACTACACAGGAATAAATGACTAATGCACTATTAACATTGTAGTAACTACTATTAACTAACAAGAAACTTAACAACAAACGACTTTACCAAATTTACCAAGTATTACCAAATCTAGCAAAATGAATTACTAACCAGGACCTTACAAAAACCTCAAAAAGTAACAATGACTTCAGTAATTACTAGATAATTATCATGTTATTCACTTTAGAATACTGATGAGTCAACAGTGTAATTATAAATTTAATTACAGAAATTAATTACAGATGTAATTACATATAGGTATTTTTAAAAATATAAGGACAATTTAAAAACATGTATGTACACAATAAGTGCATTGTATGAAATTAGTAATTTAAATGTAAGTACATAGTAGTTAAGGCCACCTAATATAAAGTGGGACCGAAAGCCTTTCTCAATTGGGGAAAAGCATACCACCAGGGCTTCATAGCCAAGGGTTTGAGGCACATGACTGCCTTCATCACTCCGTGGGGGTTATTTGAATAGGTGAGAAATAAATTTGGCCTATCCATCACACCTGCAGAATCCCAGTGTAGTATGGAGGAGATGCTGGATGCTCTTAGAGATTAATATTTTGGACCATACCTCAATTATGTGTTGTGCTATGCCTGGTAGTTTTAGGAACATGTAGAAGGAATCTGAAATGTTCTTGAGACTTTTAGGTGCCACAGAGTAAAGCTTAAGCCTGAGAAGTGTGAACTCTTCCAGTATGAAGAGCTGATTTAATGAATTAATACCATTTTGGGATGGTCACCAGCCAAAGGAGTGAAAATAGATCCTCACAACCTTTCAGCAGTGATGTTGCTCAAGAGTCACAGACCCAGACAGTGGGTGCAAGTACAGTCAACGAAAGGCAAATGTCTTCTCAAATGCCAGGGGAATGGACCAACAAATACCAGAAAATTCTGATTGACGTGTCATGAATCCGGTTCATGGTCTTCCGGCCACTCGCTATCAGAGGTCGCCCTTCCTTCATATTGACTCTTACACCACACAGACTGTTACATGTCACTCCGGACTACAGTTCCCATCATCCATTGCACTGATTACACATACACTGCTGAATGCACTGATCACACAGCTGTCACCAATCACACACTCACCTAAGAGCTATTACACACACTATATAACACATACTCAGATCCTGTTCAGATCACAGAGTATTGTCTAGCGTTTAGCACTCTCCTAGTGTTAGATACTTACCAAGCCTTTCTGTGTTTATTTTGTGTTTAGTCTCCTGTACTGTTCTGCTTGTATCACTCTCCTAGTGATAGCTGCCTTACGGAGTCTTGCTCTAGTTTAGTCTAGTCATTTCGTATTACCTTGTTTCTTTTTTTCCTGATTCCTGCCTGTGTACCTTGGATTAACCCTTGTCTCGCCGCTCGGACTCTGTCTGTACCTCGTCTGGACTATTGCTCGTGTTTCTGGATTACTCTTCTTGTCAAGCCCTCTGGATTCTGTTTGCTGATTGATGACCTACACCAGCCCTAGGAATATTCTTGTGTTTTGCCCGTGCCATACTTGTTTGTTAGTGTTTTGACCCTGCCTGTATTTTGTTGACCACGTCTGTCAATAAAAAGCTTGCACATAGATCTACATGCCTCACGCTTCTGTCACTCTGCTACAACATGCTGGTAAAACCTCCAGTCTTGACTAACCCAGATATCAACCTTCTCTTTATGTTGAGCACCAATGCATCACAAAGAGGGCTCGGGGCTTTCGTTTATCGGGATCAGGAAAGAGATTTGCAGTCATCAGACATGGCTCCAGGACACTTTCTCCAGCTGAAAAGAACTACCGACTGCATAGTGGGAAGTTGGATTTTCTTGCATTAAATGTGTATGTGAAGTTTTGACTTAAATACCCTGCAGATAACTTTTTACAGCTTGTTAAATTTGCCACTTTTAGGGTATGGAGGAGCTTCAAGAGCTCTCGCACTGGCATACTGGCTGACAAAAACAAAACAGGACAATGGCATGTACTGAAATGTCAGAAACACCCAGTAGCGTTGTTCAAAGTGTTTAAAAGTCAGTCATCTGATTGTACTGTGCATAATAAAAGCATGTTTATGAATTACAAGACAGGGCGCATGGTGCAATTAAAAATAACAACATAGCATGTGAAGACACCATGAGACCAGCTATCACAAACTTTATAAGTCCCACTTGTGATTTAAAGTATGAAAGTATGAACATTGGGATGCAGGGATTGACTAGCATGTTCAGGTGTGTTTGATCAGGGTTGGAGCTATGTTTGGAGGACCGAGTTTGCCCATGCCTGGTCTATGCTACTAGGGCAGAGAGTGTCACAAATGGGCAGGACATTTTCCTTACGGCTATGTCATCCTAGGAAGAAATCTGGAATCGCTTGTTCAGAGAGAGACACTTTTATGATTTATTGGGATTATAAAAAATGAGTGGGTGGATGTTTACCATTATAGGCTGGTTGGTTTCTGTGTTCAAATACCTTATAAAAGTTATTTTTTTGCATAATAGGTCCCTTTATGTGGGTGGTATGCAAAAGGTATATGTCTGTTTTATTCCCCACCCTTCACCATTTATACAGACAATAACCCCTTGGTCAACATTATAAGCACTGCAAAAAATGGCCATAGTTGAGTGGGAGAATTGTCAGATTTTTTGGGACATCATTTTTGGGGCAATTTCATTTTGTCTGGGAGGATATGACACCTACAACTTTGTACACATTTGGTTAAAATTGCGATTTTGAAAGTCTTTTTTTTTTTTTTTCCATATGAACTTTAATGAGGAAGCAATGTAGGACATTTGTAGAATTGCTAAAAACAGTTTGCATATATACCACCATCTGTTGTTGAGTGAGAACAGGACTCTTATGAAAATGGACTGTTGAATCGTAGGTAGAGGAGTGTACTGCAACAGCGCCCTCACAATTGCCGGGGATTATTTGCAACATTGACACATTTGCTGCCTTCTCAATTTTTCATGTTTTTACAGGGACAGTATAATCTGCCAGTCCAGCCTTCTACATGGGGTCTGCGACATTAGAATATTTTAGAAGTGTTACTTTTAAGGGTATAAGGCCTATGACTGACACACAACTGTCAGCACAATATGGGTGTATATCAGAATTGACAGGTCAATCTGCAAACTCAAACAATGGAATAGCTAAATAAATTGCTACCCAGCGCTCAGTCTGGTTGTGTATGCTTGAATTATATACTTTCAGATGGTCTTTAAAATGATTTCTCCTGTGCCACATGATGACATTTGATGGACAGGAGGAAATAAATTATAATTTCTGCATCAGATATCCAATCCTCCAACTACATACACCACTGCCTCTAAATATCAGAAGGTACATAAATAGTGATTTCCAGGATCTCTTTAACACTGCTAACTTAGCAGAAACAATTTTAGTAGTGTTGGCCTTCAAAAAAAGTCCCTTATTGTTATGTAGATGTCCAACCTCAGTAACAACTTCACTGACTATATTTCTGTAAGAGATCCGTTACATGGTCTCAAACGTCAAAAAAGACTGAACGCAATAAAATGGACAAAAAAAAGATTAACAGGAATTGCTAAAGTGATGCATCTGCTGAATAATGTACATTACAAAGATTACATTCATGATCAATTGTGATGACTTAAAAAGATTTGTGGACAAGTTCAGATTTAATTATCTAAAAAAACTAAAAGGCCTTTGTTCATTGTGGATTATTCTTGATTAAAATGCTTTGAGGTCTCTTACAGATCTTTAGCGTCTATTTGAGCAGTGCCAACCAAGGTACAAATGCCTGCCTTCACAACAACCACAACTAATTGAAATTCACAAAATATGTCAGGAGCTCTTCAGCCTAGATTTCATGGAACATATACCATGTGCCATATACCACGAGAGGTTCCTGGAAATCTTTTCTTTTTCTCAGGCAGATAAACAAGGGGTTATTTAGCCCCTGATGAAGGAGCATAATGTTTCATGCTTGGGAAAAGCTACATTTGTCAGTGCCACTGTGCTTTTCTTCCTCTGATAATTGTGCTCCATTATGTTACTAGCACAGCAGAGGATCTCATCAACAAAGTAACATTCTTCTACATGGGTTTAAGTTGTAAAGAACTGAAAGCTATAAGAAAAAAAAAAAGCCGATCCTGACTGACTGGCTGACAGACATACACTTTTTGATCTCATTTATGAAACTGGAGTGCACAAGTAGCCAGACAATTAACAGTGCATAGAGCATTTTAAAAAGTAAATTAGAAACAGAACATTACCATCCATTGGTGTGGAACATATTTTCTATTATAGTTATAGTTCTTGGAGTGAATGACTATAATCAAAACAAGTGCAATCCAAATTTTACATGTGTAAACCGTTTACTAAACTGGTGTTGATGTAGACTCAGAAACTTACTAGGAAATGGTGTAGAAGAAGGGAAAGGAACTATTAATGGTTTTTCCCAAACATTTATATTAAACATTATAAGTGTTCCAGTAATCCTGTGGCTACGAAAACATTAGGAATATGACAGTGCACTTTGAAGGAACTGCTAACCAAAAATAAATGTTTGAGGATTGTAATTCCTCAAGGACTGTAGCTGAAAGTGTTGATTTTAATACCTTTTTAGTTCTCTTGATATAAAGACCAAATAAACCCATCCCCCAAACCAACTTTCTTTCACCCTCTCTCTCATCGGCGGGGTTTGAGGTTTTAAAAATGTTTGCATTATGAATTGCAAAGTGATTGTCTTAATGAACCATCACATGGCAATGGAATTTACAAAGCAATTACTTTGTGATCTTATGCCCCAAACATGAGTTTAACCATGTATGACATATTAAAATCTTCAAACCAGAAAACAGTCTTGTTCGACTCTTAATGTTAGTCAAGTGGGACTTTCCATTTGCACTTCCCATTTTCACTAATATAAGTAATTGTTTACTTCATTAGTGTTTTTTTTTTTTTCAGCAAGGAACACATTTATGGATTTTTAAAACAGTTCTTCTAATGTTTGAGTTCTCTTATTGCTTAAGGCAATATGTGATATGTTAGCATTTCAATTATACTAATGGTTCTTTGGCAGCTCCCAGGAATTCACGAAGGGCTTGTTAATATGAACACAGACACGGCAGTAATGGTATAGAATATGAGCCACTTGCCAAGCTATACATGTCAAATGAAGTGTGTCATTCACTGTTACATACCTACCAATGAAGGCAAAGTAATTTGAGTAGCGGTGAGCATCAACATGCAGTAGGTAGTCAACCAGAATGCCTATTGCAATGCATTGCAGTAGTTATAAATTCAAACCAGCCACATTTGACAGTTTTTGCAAAATTGCCACCAGGTGGTTCAAAGGGACAGTTAACAAATTAGGGCTGTCAAAATGAAAGCTCCTACATCTTGGGAGTATGTCCAAAATAAGGCTATGTTTACACTATTGCATTTTAACTTTAAAAGGCGCAACTTTTGCTATGGTTACACCTGTCGTTTACACTACTCCAGTGTTTTCGAGTTTTTTGTGTCTCAGTGTAAACAGACCAAAACAGAGACTTTTGGAAATGATGGCGTGGCTGCCCACATTTGCTCTGCGTATCCTTAAAGACTGTGTAAACAATAGCATCATGCTCATTGTTGTACCTGCCAGTCACTAGCAACCAACTTCCTGTTTACACTTTTACGCGCATACCCAGTGTGGATAAGTGTGGATAAGAGTAGATGAGGATTGTTTTCACTCAACTTGGAAAACATTATTACAAGCTTACTGTTGTGAATCGGGCCAAGGTTTTGGTTGATTTTGGTTCATTTTAAACAAAAGTTACAGAATGCAGCTTTAACATGTTAATTGCACTATTATATAATATATATTTAACCCAATTCATGCAGCATCCATTTTTTTCCCTGCCATCCTTTGGCTAGCGCTACATTAGTTTATGAACATGCCATCAAGCATGATAAGATGCAAAAGAAAACTGAATTCGGGAACTGATGAACAGACATTCGACACGCACAGAAAGCCAATTCAGACAGCATGCCAGTACCGCTTCACTGAACAAAAACACAAAATTATGTAAAACTGCCATTTTTGGCAAGTGACCTCGTAAATAGTGTTAAATTAGTTAAAAAATTCTAAATGACTATTTGGCAGAAAATCGATATATGTATATGTATATGTATATATATATATATATATATATATATATATATATATATATATATATATATATATATATATATATGTGATTAGTTAGTTTTTAATTGATTCACAGCACTAAAACAAATCAAATAAAAATTAATAATTTCACAGATAAAAGCAGTTGGGGTGAATGTCTTAAATTATCATTTAATGAGTCGTTTTAGCAACAACAACAACAACAACAACAAAATGTTACTGTTTACACTGACAATCCTGGATTAGAGTTCACATTATGTTCTGTTTCAGTAAAAAAAAAAAAAAATACATTTGAATTCAGACCATAGTGAATCCAGAGTTAACTGATATTTAACACTCACAGGAACATGGCTGAGAAAAGCTGCCTCGAAGTGGGGCAAAGGCGACAGACTCTATATGTCACATATCAAGTTCAAGGGTCTATGGAAAGATTGGTAAGTTAACACACCACCTTGAAAATGACAGAGCAAGAGTGCTTTAAATGACTTTATGGGAACCAGGCTATAGATACGCATAATGAAGTATACATATAGTATATATGGTGCAACATTATATATCTATATTAAACCTTATTATCACTCAGTTCTCATTTTCTAAATGAGACTATAAGGCATGAGGTTATTAGGATATTATAAACATCATGACTTTCTGTGAAGATGCTTTGAAACATTGTGTATTGTGAAAAACACTATACAAATAAATGTGGCTTGATTAACAGCAAAGTACCAAAGAGTAACTAACGGAACTGAAACAACCACAGAATGTAATGCAAATTGAACTGTGAGAAAATTAAACTTAGAGGACATGATGAGACAATATAAACACACTGAAAAATCATGCATGATCTGAAAAGGTGCATGAGCGACATGACAGCAGAGTAGTCTGGAAGAATAACTGTTTTATTATTAGGAATGTCTTTAAAACCTGGAAAAACATGAAGAAATTCCCCACAACAGGCCATTTCAAGAAGGTTCTCACAGCACCTTCACATGAAACAAACACACAAGGGATTAAATCAGCAATTGGCAAAGTTGGCAATTGCATCAATCTACATAGTAATGCAATCAGCAAGAGTATCACATGGCTATTTTGAATGAGGAGGCCGAAAATAGCTCAGACAAGCTGAGCCTTTTGCAAGGACTCAATGCTAATGGTGCTTCATTTTAAATTTAAATGTCAGCTTAGATGATGTTATTTATGAAGTTTCAGCACTTCCATTATGCTAGAGACTTTCCAATATTTTGACATTTTCCTGCATTCGGTGTGCAGCGTCTGCTCCTGAAACTGTCTGCAACTGCAAGATATTCTTGTGCATGCTCTGTCTAGTTATATTTCAAGCTGAAATCAGTTCTTGGTTCAGAATTATCTATTTCCAACCAGACAGCAGGATCTTAGATAGGAAGATTACAGAACATGATAATAGAACAGCCGTTGGGTCCATGACATCAATAACGAGAAAGGGTTTGACGCTCTTTAGAAACGCTATCGTACACCCTACATGCAAAGTCCATTCTGAAGAGGGACTTTTTAAATCGTTTTTATATTTGCATTTATCCCAGTGATAACACTGCGTGTATAAATCTAAACGCAGCATATTTATTAAGGCATTAGCGTCAAGCATCTTTTGCATAACATAATGATGTTGCTGCCAGTTGCCTGAAGCAGCTAATTTCCGCTCCGCTTTGCCTTGCGTGACCTCCCTCGTAAATCATTATGCTAATGTGTAGTGCCATGCGCTTTTTGTCCCGGCTTGAGCATAATTACCCAGACACACACTGATGCTAAGAAGTCCCAAAAGAGGGCACAGTAAGATGGCTGAGGGGTGACAGAGGAAAGGGGTTTGGGTGAAAAGGGAAGCAGGGATGGAAACAGCAGCTCAATTCAAACCAGCAGTGCTAGTCATGAGATTAACCCCATTGCAGGCAGTCACAGAACTTAACCTATACTAAATCACTGAGCACGCATGACTGCAAGAAACATGTCAGTATAAAATAAATAACATTATCCTATTACTATAATAGTTTTATCAATAAATAAATGTTTTTGTTTCACAAAGAAACATAAATGCCTGTTGGCCATTGCTAAGTGGGAGTCTATCCTCACATCACAGTTTTCTTCAGGTCTCCAGATGTGACATGGTGTAAATCTATGGGAATTTATTGGCGACCTTATTGTTATAGCAACAATTATCTAATTGTTTAGTAAAGGAATAGCAAGACACAACAGACAGTTTCTGACTGTAAACTGTTTCTGATAAATTTTTTGACAAATGACTCACTTCTCAAAAACAGCCAAAAACCATCACAATGTCCTCCTAATCACAGATGTGTTCATTGGCTTATGATTCAGAACATCCAGACGCTGTCCAAGTGACATTTAAATGAATATATGCTGTACGCTTTCCTTTTAGTAACAAAATAAACACACAACTGAATAAAATAAAATAGCGGCGAGAAAACAGCAGTTGAGAAAGCATCTGATCATAGAGATGTGGGTGTCTGCACCAGCTCTGCACTCCAGTCATGTCACATTTATTAATATAGCATTATATACAATAGATTGCTTTAAAGCAAGTACAGTATTAACTCAAGTATTAATATTTTTTTATTTTTCAATTGGCTCTATGTTCTTTTTTTTTCATATGCTGAGCACATAGTTGTTTTCCAACATGCAGTTTGGCAGCTGTCATGTACTAAAACCACTAAAAGACTTACATACACGTCTTAAAATCAACTCATTCACCATTAACAAAGCAAATATTCTCACCCATCAAGACCATCTTATCATTCACAATACACTGAGCCAGTTTCTTCTTATGTACTGTAGCTACTAGTCTTGTAGCTACTAGGAAAAAACTCCTCTTTGACTTTCAATTAAAAAATGGATAGTGGAGATGCACGTTTCAGTGCAACAGTGCACTGAAAACATCTATGCTAAAGCTTAGAACAGTCACATTGGTACATTACCATCTATTCAAGAAACGCCATCTTTGTAATGATTGCATTCCTATACATGCATAATCATGGCTGACAGAGGAAGTACATACTGTAAGAGTCTTTACTTGGGTTGTACAAAAGATATTTTTACTTGGTCTTGAATACGTCCTAATAAGTAAGAACTGTACAAAAGAAGCACATTTACTTTACTACAGTTTAATTTACTCTTATGGATTTTAGTGTAAACTGAACAGTTTTGAAAACATTGTGTAAATGTGTGTCAAATGGGCTGTATGCTTCTTTGCTAATGTGTGGATTATGGATTGCGTTACTTAAATGTATAATTATAATATGGCACATCAAGTGCACAATTATACAAAATGACATATTTACACATTATCTTTTGCCAGAAGTCCAGAATAAGATGCATCAAGCACATTTGAATTGAAGTTTAGTTATCAAATTCATGTCTCATTGACATGTTCTTTGTCATTAGCACATAAGCACACCATTAAGGGCAATATTTTGACGTTTACATCACTGACAGACAGCCACTCTCAATTATTGTTGTAATCATTAAGTGCATCTCACTCACATTCAAAGAAAGGACAGCTGCAATCTGCTTTCTCTGCACATGCACTGACCAGCCATGACAACTAATGTAAGTAGGAGCAAATATGAAACTCATTAAAAACATTAATGCTACATCTGGGAAGCTTGTAAGGCAACACCAGATCTAAAAAGGCTCTTGTGTGGTCCGCAAGGTTTTAATCTTCCTGCTCAAGACAGAGCAACTTGACTGATATGTGCACAGGGGTAAATAAGGAAACTAAATGAACAACAGGTTAACTTATGCTACCTTCACGTGCTGTCGGAATTATCGCAAACATGAGTTTTCTCATCAGAAATTGGCATGAATGGCTTCCCTAGTCCTATTTACTTCTGGGAAACTCAGAGATAATTTTGAGTTTCAGAGTTGGGCGAGCCACAAACTTTAAATATATCGGAGGAGAGAAACATAGCAGTAGTACTGTAAAGTTTTATTAATTTTTCTCACAATATCTATATTGCTTTCTCCTGCTATTACAGTCATGTGTACTCACATATATACATAACCATTTAATGTGTATTGCATGTATTGAACACAGAAAAAAATAGATTTATTTGATCAAAATTTAGGAATCGTCAGCCAGCTGAATATCTAGAAGTGCTGTGAATGTTTACATGGTTACCAATGAATGGGACGTAATGTAGCAAAATGTAGCTGAAATAAGTCCTTAAAACCCACACTAAATAGTTGTGAAAAAGACTTTTGAGTAATCAGTCTTGTAGGCTAGAATATTTACTTCAAAATTATGTGAAAATCATTCTGCTTACTCATTCACAGAAAATAATATATTGATTTATTGATCTTCCCACCATTGATGAGATTTATGTCTCACGTTTGCAGAAAAAAGGCTTAAAAATCATGAAAGATCCTTTACATCCAGCTAGACACCTCTTTACGCCTCTTCCTTCAGGCAGACGCCTTAGAGCAATTAAAACTAGGTCTACACGTTTTTTGAACAGCACTTATTGTAGGATTGTTCACGCTCTTAACTCCTCTGGTGTTTATGCATCTGTATTTTATTCCTTATAATTGATGGGATAAATATAGCCGTGTATGTATGTATGAATTTATGTTTGTATTTTAATGTTTGTTATTATTGTTGATGAGCTCACCAAAGCAAATTCCAAACAACTAAGGTGTTTGGCAATAAATAAATAAATAAAGTATGCGAGGGAGTGGCAATGGCCATGAATATTAAGTGAATCTCACCAGAGAGACAAAGGGCCCTCCCCTAATGGCCCCTAATGGCCCATCAGTGTGACTGTGACTGTGAGGCAGGTAAGAGAGAATGTGAGGACATTGAAAAAAAGGGTTTTTTAAATTATTTGTATTTTATTTACAACACCGTATAATCAAAACATACATAATGAAGGTCAAAGACACATTATTGTGCACACTGATCTAACCACAGAGATGTGAACAGACTTTGAGTCATTCCTGCAACAGTTCTCTATCTGTCGGTCACTACGAGTTATGTCGTGACGACATAGGGGATTTACTTGGGAGCCCCAATCATCTCTGATTTAAGAGAAAACGCCAATGAAATTGGCTAGTGGATTTTGCATACCTGCGCCACTCCCCGTGCACACGGGTATAAATAGGCGGCAGGTGCATCCACTCATTAGCTTTTTGCTTCGGAGCCGAGTGGATGAGAAGAGTGCTGATCTCCACAAAAGCCTTTCATCTTTTATTTGTTCATGGTTGGCGTCACGGTGCAGTCAGCGGAGTCCCTCTCAACAGTGATTCCCCTGGGCACTTCAACTGAAAGAGCAAATTCTAAAAGAGCAAATCATGAACGGTCGCGTCTTTTTCAAGATGCCGTTCCGTTCGTGTCCTCTTGGTTGCGATCATGTCTGCGGATGATGGACACGATCGTTGTCTTCAGTGTCTGGGCCTCCAGCACGCTGAAGATGCGTTCGTGGATGACTCATGCGCCTGTTGTGGGCGCATGAGCATGACATCACTGCGATCTCGCCTTTCTTTTCTGAAAAGATTGGCACCCTCTGCCGCCACCTGTCCCGATCTCTCTAGCTCGAGTAGAGGATCGCCGGCTGGCGCTCTGGGAGATCTGAGGGTTACAGTAAGAGCTTCTCCGCTGGGTACGTCCCCACGGACCTCTTACTCCTCACGCAGCGAATGTCCCATCCGGCTCCCGGGTGATTTCGCTGGTTCGTCCCGCGGGGCGACCAGCATTTCATTCGGTGCGCCGCCCGAAGATACGATGTCGATCGCAGCATCGGGGGGATGGGCTTACGTCCTCTGAGGATGACGGTGCGTCGGGGCTGCCCCCTTCGGGTGTGGTCGCTGCCGCGGCACCAGACCCAGAGTTGACGGACATGCTTGCCCGGGCAGCCGAGAGCATCGGGCTGGAGGTCAACAGACCGCCCGGTCCCGAGCCCTCTCGGCTGGATGATTGGTTTTCCCGGAGGTGCATGAGGAGCTGACGAAGTCGTGGATGGCCCCTTTTACAGCCAGAAGCCGCTCGTCCGTCTCCTCCGTCCTTACTACCCTCGACGGTGGGGCTGCCAGGGGGTACACGGGCATTCCCCAGGTGGAGAGAGCGGTCGCGGTGCACTTGTGCCCACGAAACGCCGCCACTTGGAGGAATCGTCCGCGTCTCCCGTCCAAAGCCTGTAAGCTGATAGCCGCGCTCGCAGCCAAAGCTTATAGTGCGACGGGCCAGGCAGCCTCTGCCCTGCATGCCATGGCTATCCTGCAGGTACACCAAGCCAAGGCACTTAAACAAATGCACGAGGGTAGTACTGACCCGAGGTTGATGCAGGAACTGCGCATGGCAACTGACTTCACTCTACGGGCGACGAAAGTCACAGCGCAGTCCCTCGGGAAGGCGATGTCTGCCATGGTGGTCCAAGAGCGCCATCTCTGGCTCAACCTGGCAGAGATGAAAGATGTCGACAAAGTACGCTTTCTCGACGCCCCCATCTCCCAGGCTGGGCTGTTCGGCGACACTGTCGAGGGCTTTGCCCAGCAATTCTCGGCAGTGCAGAAGCAGACAGAGGCAATCCAGCACATCCTGCCCCGGCGTGACGCACCATCAACCGCTGCCCCCGGGGCCAGGCCTCCGTCTGCTCGTCACCGTGGGCACCCTCCTGCGTCCTCCAGAGCTGCTCCGCCCCATGCTGAATCGGCACCTAGGCCGGCACGTCGAGCCTCTCGCAGGAGTGCGGCGTCTCCCGCGTCCCAGCCGGCCCCCAAGTCACGGAAGTCGACGAGGCGGCCCTGACGCGGGCAACCCGGAGATGTTGGAGTTTGTTCTTTCCCAGGAGACGACGAGGACAGCGTCGCTCCTTCCCCCGGAGGAGGGCTGGGTGGAGAATCTTGTGTTTCATTTTGTTTCTCTTCCCACAAAATCACAGAAAGAGCAATTTCCTTTTTCTCCGAGTTTCCAGGTCCACGGGCCGACAGTGTGCGACGCATTGCCTCCTCACTCTCGCCCGCGACCCATCTTGCCAGCGGCCAAGAGAATGTGGTTCGGGGACGCAGTGCCTCCCCACGCACCTCTAGCCAGTCCCCTCTGGGACCCAGGGAGTTTTGCGAGGATGCCTCAGAACACACAGCCTTCTGTACCATCCCGCTCTACTCCCCTTCGCTGCACCACCACAGGTACATCGATCGTGCCGTTGGAGCCACTTGCACGGCGTCTGGAGGCATGGCTCACGCTGCCCAGCCCGTCTCGTTGGCTCACGCACACGATTCGACTCAGCTACGCGATTCAGTTCGCGAGAACAATTGTGCGATCACAGGGACAGGGTGCTCCAGCACCTCAGCCAGTTGGGGCTTCGGGTCAACTGGGAAAAGAGCAAGCTCTCCCCTGTGCAGAGAATCTCTTTTCTTGGTGTGGAGTTAGACTCGGTGAGTATGACGGCGCGCCTCTCGGAGGACCGCGCCCAATCAGTGCTGAACTGCCTGAGTTCCTTCAGAGGCAGGACGGTGGTTCCGCTGAAACAGTTTCAGAGGCTCCTGGGGCATATGGCATCCGCAGCCGCAGTCACACCGCTCGGATTGCTTCATATGAGACCACTTCAGCACTGGTTGCACTCCCGAGTCCCGAGGTGGGCATGGCGTCACGGTACACTTCGTGTGAACATCACAAGGGAGTGTCGCCGCTCCTTCAGCCCCTGGACGGACCTTGCCTTTCTACGGGCCGGGGTGCCCCTAGAACAAGTGTCCCGGCATTGGCCCCCTCGGCACGGACGCACTGGCACACAGCTGGCCTCGGGCTCTGCGCAAGTATGCGTTTCCCCCAGTGAGCCTACTTGCACAGACACTGTGCAAGGTCAGGGAAGACAAGGAGCAGGTCCTGCTGGTCGCGCCATACTGGCCCACCCGGACCTGGTTTCCCGAACTCATACTCCTTGCGACAGCTCTTCCCTGGCGCATCCCTCTGAGGAAGGACCTCCTTTCTCAGGGGCTTGGCACCATATGGCACCCGCGTCCAGATCTGTGGAACCTCCATGTGTGGCTCCTGGACGGGACGCGGCAGACTTGAGCGGTCTCCCACGGACTGTGGTAGAGACTATCACTCAGGCTAGAGCTCCTTCAACAAGGCAAGCCTATGCACTGAAGTGGAGTCTGTTCGCGAACTGGTGTTCTTCTCGCCGAGAAGACCCCCAAAGATGCACGATTGGAGTAGTGCTTTCTTTCCTGCAAGAAAGGTTGGAGCGTAGGCTGTCACCCTCCACCTTGAAGGTGTATGTGGCTGCTATTGCAGCCCATCACGATGCAGTGGATGGCCGGTCCCTGGGAAAGCACGATCTCGTCGTGAGGTTCCTGAGGGGTGCCAGGAGGTTGAACCCTCCTAGGCCACCCCTGATGCCCCCCTGGGATCTCTCTATTGTCCTGGCTGGGCTTCAGAGGGGTCCCTTTGAGCCGCTGGACTCAGTTGAGCTTAAGTTTCTGTCTGCTAAGACAGCGCTCCTGACCGCGCTCACTTCCATCAAGAGGGTCGGGGACCTCCAAGCATTTTCGGTGAGCGAAGAGTGCCTTGTGTTCAGGCCGGTCTACTCTCACGTTGTCCTGAGACCCCGGCCTGGATACGTGCCTAAGGTTCCCACCACGCCCTTCCGCAATCAGGTGGTGAACCTGCAAGCACAAGTACCAATCCCAAGGCGAGCCGTGCCCCCTAGGGGTGAGGGCTCACTCCACATGGAGTGTTGCCTCCTCCTATGCGTTGGCGCACGGCGCCTCTCTGGCAGACATCTGTAGAGCTGCGGGCTGGGCGACACCGAACACCTTCGCGAGATTTTACAATCTCCGCGTCGAGCCAGTTTCTTCCCGTGTGTTGGGTAACAGGTAAGTGGCGGGAAGAGCTGGCCGGTGTCACGCTTGCTGCGCCATTCCCCCTCACCCGGGGATATGAGCGCCGTTTTCCTCCTCCAGTTCAGTTCCCTGGACGGCGAACCCTGGTGGAGTTCCACCAGCACCCCCGGCAGTCAGACTGGGAGGAGCAGTCTGACATCAGGCCCAGTACTTGTGTTAGCTTGCCCGGGTCTCCGGCCAGCCCCTGTACTGGGCTAGGTGTCCGTATGGCTTGATTCCCTTTGGGTAATCCCATATGTGTATTCTACCACGGTAAGGTTTCCCTCACGGTAAACCCGTGTCTTCCCTTTGGCAGAGCCCTCTGTTAGGCCCTGCTGGCAGCTCTCCTCCCTAACCCTAGGTAGGATCTGCCCCAGGGTCCAGTCGTATGTATGTCCATATCAGTGTCTCCACATGTTACCTCCCTTCGGGCAGGATGTGGCCTCCGTAGCGCCCGACTTCTGTGGGGAAAGGAACAGCGGCTTGGCTATCTCCAGCAGCGATGTAGTCAGTGGTCCCTGCGGGCACCAAGGTTAGCAAATTTGCGCTGGGGCGATGGGAAGGTTGTGACCTTTCGCATGGCATTTGTCTGTCACGCGCTCGCTTGTCAGCATCTGCATGCCACAAGGTTGTGACGGGGTTCAGGTTGTGGCGCTTTCCATAGGACCCCTATGTCGTCACGACATAACTCGTAGTGACCGACAGATAGGGAACGTCTTGGTTACATACGTAACCCTCGTTCCCTGATGGAGGGAACGGAGACGTTATGTCCCCATGCCACAATCTCGAACCATCGCTGGTTGCCAGGGACTCGTTCTCGGCTCCTCAGCGTAAAACCTATACCCGTGTGCACGGGGAGTGGCGCAGGTATGCAAAATCCACTAGCCAATTTCATTGCCGTTTTCTCTTAAATCAGAGATGATTCGAATCAGAAGTAAATCCCCTATGTCGTCACGACATAACGTCTCCGTTCCCTCCATCAGGGAACGAGGGTTACGTACGTAACCGAGACGATTCTGTTCAACAAGTGAAACAAGTAAATCATACCTGATATTTACGTGTGTTATTTAAGTGTTTCTACTTCTTTCCATGGATTCAAGGAGAAAAAAAAAACATAATCAGTAGAAAAGGAGCTTGTTTTAACATAGAATATCAGTGTAGTTGAACATCTGATGTTGGTTCAGCGCTCTCAGAGGAAAACAGTTTGAAGAGACATCAGGATTCATCTGGTGCTGGTATCTGATTCAAAATACAAACAACCAAAAAAAAAAAAAAAACATTTGTGAGCATATTAATATCAGGAGCATCTGTATATATATATATATATATATATATATATATATATATATATATATATATATATATATTTTTTTTTTTATATATATATATATATATATATATATATATATATATAGGTTTTGTAGCCATAGACTCACACATGCTTTGTACTATGATAAAAAAGAGAATGAAATCTTATATCTGAGAAACTAATTATTATTGTTTAGCACGTTATTAAAATCTATTTCTGAACAGAGTAGGCTATTTATAATAAACATGTACTAAACATACTTAGACTCGTAGCATTCATCATGTTACAGTGTGCACTCATATTACTTTTATTGTTTTATATAGAGCATGAAAACATCATTGCGCCATAAGAAATTTAAATACAATGAATTGCCCCTCATATTCAAAATGTTTTACATGATTTCAAACATTGTAGTCAGGAATTATAGTTTGGGAAAAACCCAACTATGATTTTGTAGTCATATAGTCTAGTATGTATGATTTTATAGTAGCCTATGATATGATTCTGTAGCCACAGACTCAAGCATGCTTTGTACAATAAAAGGATGTACTTTGTACTATAAAAAATTATATTTTATATCTGAGAAACTAATTATTATTGTTTAGCACACTATTAAAAAATATATACTTTTGGCTGTATTTGGGCAAAACAACAGTGCCAAAAGTGTAAGCGCGGAAAAATGAAAGTCAGAAGAATACAGATCATATTTATTTTGCCTTAGCATGAAGTTGCAGTTTCACAATACATGATATACACTTACAAAAAATAGTAAAAGGCTGCAAATCTTTTTTTCATACGCTTGAAATGCAATTTGCACTTTTACAACTCTTTTCTTGCGAATGCAAAATTAATTTACGCTTGCTATCTTATGTACACTTTCATAAATCTTACCCTGCGCATGCAAATCTTTTTGACGTCATTTTACCTTCATACATGGTCTGCCTAATAGAATTAAAAAATGAGCAACAATAAACAAGGTTAAAATAAGTGTCATGTTAGAAGTTTTCATTGTATGCAGGTGTAAAATATTAAGCATATTAACAGCAAACGCAGCCAGACTATTGTTAAGCTGGTCGGCACTGTAACCCAGGCACATATAGCTCATAGGCCACTAGTGTTAAGCCGGTCGGCGTGGTAGCCCAGGCACACATAGATAGTAATACATGCGGTTCACATGGCTCTTCGGAGCAGCAGCAGTACATATGTCTTGGGGATAGATCTGTTTTGTGGGGGGTGTTTTGTTCTATCCTGTCGGTTAATCTTCATGTGTGTCGGCTCATTTATGTGCTCCGATGCAGCAGTTATATCCTTATACTCAGCAACATGCACATATTGGCATGTATTGTTCATTCTGTGCTTTCTGGGGGTGTTATTCGTGTTATATGTGCAGCAGCAATATTCCTTGCATGCTCAGAGCAGCAGTTGTGGATGTATTGGCAGTAGCAAGTGTCGGTATTGGTTCTGCCGCAGCAGCAGCAGTAGATCTATTCCGCCAAGACCAATGCATTAACATTGTCATGTATATTACCATGCAAATCACTCCGAGAGTTGTCATGACAGAACTAAGTATCTTCTAATCTATACCTTTTGGCTTTAATAAAATTTCCCCAAGAAACAGGCAAGAATGAATAGGCTGTCCACCATGATTTCTCTTCTTTCTGACAAAAAAGCACTTGAACACGACAAACTCGTAATTATAACTTCAGAAGTGGGAAGTAGGGAGTTTCTGATAGCATGTGAAGGCAGAATTAATTAGGGACTAACAGGCACACACTAGGAAACTAGGTCAACATACAATGACAGGGAAGAGGAGCAGAACCGTGACACATGTATATGGTGTATTGCACACAGATTTTTAAGTGTTTGACAGAAAATTGATAGTACCAGTCTGATTCTCTGGCTTTACGCATGGACAGGGGAAAAAATCAGATTGTCTATCACAAGTTTTTACACATTTTTTGCCTAGTTTATTTAGTGTTTCTTTTCAACCTGACATGGACTAATACTGATGTGCAATTATTTTGTTTTCTTTCTTTTATTTTATTAACATTGTTGGTAATCTAATGCCCTTCTTATGTCCATTTCTGCACGAACAATCCAGCTATGTTTGTGTTCAGTATGTTTAATTAATTTTTGGCATAGCAGGATAATTAAGTAGAGTAGAATTAATTAAGAGTTACACTGAGGTAGAACAGACTATAAAAGTGTAAGGCAGATTATGTGCTTAAATATTTCTGGCATACGGCCATTTCTCTGGAACACTGTTTTGTTAAGGCTACATACCCTTTATTCTGACAAAGAGAACTCTGTCCCCATATGTTTGTTTATTATTTATTTATTTAATGTATAAGTATACAAATGAAAAGTTGAGTGTGTGTGTGTGTGTGTGTGTGTGTGTGTGTGTGCGCGCGCGTGTGCGTGTTTAAATGTTCTGCCCATCCAAATGTACTTATTATTTTACAGTCATAACTCAATGTTACAGTCCTGCTGTTTGGGTCTACAAAACAACAGTTCTGCTTGTGTCTGAAACAAAACTATGGTAGTTAGTTAGTTTTAGTGTCATGCTGGTTACTGGACCTCATGTTATATTGACACATTAATACAAAATAACTTACATGTAAAATTTGTTAGCTAATGAATGTATCAAGGCTGAACAACCACCATGCAGAACAGAGCAGGTCTGGGACAAAATTTCAGTCTGGGAAATCTCTCACTCATCCAGGCAATCCCATACACCCACAACAAATTCTGAAACTACAGACAACACTATTTCTTTTTTCTTTTTTTTTTCTTTTTTTGTATGGCCATCACATTTAAAAAAGGTTTCAAACCTTAGGCTGGGGCCGTGCAAAATAATTAAAGGTTTCTCTTGACCTGCACCTTCATTTTCCATGATATCTCTCTACATCTCACTTTGTGTGTGTTTGCTTTTTTCACAAATTTTCTTGTACCTGTCACTTTTCCCAACAGTCAACTACTGTTATGAACAGAACTGTCTCCACTTTGTTGCAAAACAACCACATCATTGTATTCTGTTTGCAATAACATAACTTTATTTTGTATAACATTTGTTTGCTTTAAAAAAAAAAACCTTTTAAATTTGATTGCTTCCATTTTCCTCATTTGTAAGTCTCTTTGGATAAAAGCATCTGCTAAATGACTAAATGTACATGTAAATTACTACTGTAACTTTACAGTAGATAATAATGAGGTCCTTTAGCATACAGTATTTTGAGTGATTATAGTAATTTAGTTTAGTTTAGTTTAGTTTACAGTATTATTAATCCTGCTACTGCTGGAGCTGCTACTGCTAAGAGTTGCTAGCTGTTTAATGCTTAACTAAGTAAACAAAGACAAAACTACAGTAGCCTGTTTACAGATGAAACTGACCTGCACTTGAAGTCCTGAACAGGTCAGTAGTTTTTCCTCTCTGATCCACTCCATTCTCGAGTCACTTGCATTGATTACTCTAATAGAAACCTTTTGGAGGAGATGCAGAATCGCACTGCCAGTAAAGACTAAGCGATGCATGATTTATTACAGATTTGTTATCGAATGGTGATCCACCAAGTGCATATTAAAACTAAAGTAACAAGCCTGGTTTGAAAATGTAAGAAGTAGAAAGTACAAATATTTGTGTATAAATGTAATGATGTAAGAAAAACAAATAGTGAAGTAAAGTCCTGATACCAGAAAAATCCACTTCAGTACAGTAACAAAGTATGTGTACTTGGTTACTTCCCATCTCTGGCTGGATTTAGATCTCAGATCCTTATGCCTTGAGGCTTCTCTGCACCCCGGCTCTTATCATGTCTGCATACTGTTACTTTTTCCGCTTGTACATTTCACTAGCTCCACCAATCTCAAACCATGCCATAAGGGCACTGCAGCCTCCTGTCCAGGTCTACTCGTAATGACCAGTCACTTCCACTAGCCAGAATAGATCAAGATAGTGTCTCTCAATATGCTTTCAGACTTTTTTATGAATTGTATGGTATCTTGTAAACACAACTGTTTTCTAGGTGGACTGAAGGAAATATCTGTAAATTAAAATATTTTGTAACCCAAACCTTTTCAAATTAGTCTCAATCTTCAAATTAAACTGGTTCTCAAAGCCAAGAATGAAACTGCAACAATCTGAGAGGATCTTAAGTCCACAACTCCCTTCCAGACATTTATGATCAAATTACTTGGTCTCTCTTCTTTCTAGTGCTGCAGACCGGAGCATGACTGGAAATAGCTGAATATGGACAGCCCTTTTTGTAAAACAGACAATAAGAGACAAAAAAAAAATGAAGAACCAGGATTGAGAGCCACTGTGAGCAACTGTACCATGTGATGAAGTAATTACATGATAACCTGAAACTGTTCAGACTTGAGCAAGCATAAGATGTTCAGTGAATGTGCCACAAGACTCGTACATGAGTCATTTATTCATAAGCATATCAGTCTTTATAACCCAACAGTAAAAATAACCAATAAAAGCATTTAAAGGAAAGCTGAAAATGGAAAGCAAGAAGTTTTTAGCTGATATGGTCACGACTGACAGAATTATTCTCCAGTATCCTTTCAGGCAAGGTCTAACATCAAATCAAAGACTGAATCATGACAGCTCCACCCCTGTAACCCAAACCCTGTCCCAGCTGAGGAGCACACACCTCTGCCCTACAGCTCTGGAAATCTGACAACAGCGCATCACGACGGGTCAAGGTCACAAGCCAAGCTGCTAGCCGCTTCTCACCCAGTCGCACAGGGAGCGAGCCTGTTGCTTTCATTCGGCCCAGCTGGCACTGTGGTGCTGTTTCTCACTTAACGCCTTGAGATGTGTTTGTGACTGCGAGAGGCCTGTGCTAGCACTGCTGGAGTCTATCACTTGTCTGTTGCCAAAGGGGTGTCTACAGCCTTATTATGGTGAGATGGCATGCAAGAAAGGTAAGCAGAATAAAAACCTGGTGCTACATTCATCCATCCAGCCATTCTCCATCGCGCTTGTTCTGTGGAGCATCACAGGGATGCTGAGGCCTCCCGGCTGCTGCTATATATGTCTTAGAATAAAATACTTCTATATTTGGGATTCTTTTCAAATAATTCACACTATTATTGCTCCTGTTGTGGAGCTCTATTTATGGTTTTAGGCCTAGTGATTGCAAATGAATGAGCGTAAAACAGTTTTTTGTAAACGCTGACCACCAAGTAGCGCTGTCACTAAACTGAAGAGGCATGCTGAGGGCAAAGTGGCAACAGAGTGCTGCTGTGATTATGCATTTTGTAGGTAGCATCACCCTGCTTCCCTCGACAAAAAGAGGATTTCTCCATTGGATTTGTTTTTTTTTTTTTTCTCGAATAGCTTCGGTCCATACTTTATTGCACTACCTTAATCCACTGCTATATTCCTCATCTTAGCCTAACATATCATTGTATACTTCTATCTGTAAAATTATGTTTATAGTAATAGCCATCTGTATATTATATCATATTGATAGTACATATTCACCTGCAAATTCTGTTTATAGTAATAGTCATCTGTATATTTACAACCGTTGTATATCCTGCACTTGCTGCTATTGCACTTCTGGTTAGACCTAAACTGCATTTCGTTGCCTTGTACCTGTACTTGTGTAATGACAATGAAGTTGAATCTAATCTAATCTAATCTAATTATTGCAAAAATACACTCTGTGACCAACAGAAGTTTATGATTCTTACATGTTTTGTTCTATGTTTTGTTTTCAAAAGGTTTTCATCTTGCAGTTAAACTCACCTTAATTCAGAGTTTGTGTACTCAGGAATATGCATGAGGTTTTTTTTTTTTTTTTTTTTTTAATATGGCT
This sequence comes from Acrossocheilus fasciatus, assembly GCA_036784905.1. Classification (NCBI taxonomy): domain Eukaryota; kingdom Metazoa; phylum Chordata; class Actinopteri; order Cypriniformes; family Cyprinidae; genus Acrossocheilus; species Acrossocheilus fasciatus. Next base: position 1,039,149 of record CM071948.1, on the reverse strand, counting down.
GCTGTCTTTGACATCATACCTCCAGATAAATATATAGTGAAGGGTTTGAGATTGGGAGTGCTCTTGTTCTGTTTTTGGGGATGATGTCATTTTCCTGTGGCTTTAGAGTTATTACTCACATGACATTTACAGCTCATATGACATTTGTGTCCATGAGCAAAGATTTCAGTTTTTCAAACTGCACATTTGCTGCAGTGTGCTGGGATAGGCTCCATCATTGTCGCTACTTTAAGCGGTATGGAAGGTGAATGGATGCATGGACATTTCCTGCAGTCCTGCGCCAGCTAAACAATTGGCATTAATATGAATGGGAAGGCTAATGGATAGCTTTCTCCAGTTATTATAGGCCTCCTTGACTGTAACCACCTCTCAAAGGGCAGAGAGAGGGCGTCTTGGATTAGTTCATTAAATGTCAATGTTTTTACATGATTCAAAACAAATTGTACTGAGGATATCATTGCGAGTTTTGAACGAGTTTTGCCCATTTCGATTATTTTGATTGCCTGTCTATATTTCCTATTTGCTGAATTTAGAAAAGGAAATTTCACAATTTCTTCTAGACTACAGATTAAAGAAGTATTATTTGTTAAATGTAATTTTACATTACCTATTAAGTAAACATGCTTAGTGCCGTAATTATGGTGTTTCATTTCTGCACATATTTAGTCATTTCAGTCACAGAATTTTCTGTATAATCAACCCTTTAGTTGGTTTTATCAGCATGCCTGTTGTGCAGATCTGAGAGCAATTAACTATGAGTGTGCCTGTTATTAGCCGTGACCTTTCCAGGCTTCTCCGTGTATGGGCTTGTCAGAGGAAGATGAGGGCTGGCAGAGAGCTGGAGATGCTGTAAACCATACCCGCGATCCACTGAAATGGTGCTGGTGCCTCAGCCGGTGCGATCTGGGAGCCTGTTGTGAACCGGCCTGCCTTTCCACTGACTTGACAACCAAAAGGTCACGCAAAAGGTTATATGATAGTGCACATGATGACAGCATCAGTGTTTGCATTTACATTTATGCATCTGGCAGATTTTCCAAGGCAACTTGCATTGCATTCAGGGTACACATTTTATTGATTCATCCTTTCCCTGGGAATCGTGTTTTCCTTTATAGATCACTATTGAACTTTCGTTATGGACATTTTAATGTTTTTTTCAGTCGGAATTAAAGGATACTTCAACTAAAAAAAAAAAAAATTCTATCATCATTAACTCACCCTCATGTACTTCCAAACTCTATGTATCATTTTCTGTCTTCTGTGGAAAAAAATAAATAAATGTCAGTTGGGTCCAAAAGTTTCAGATCCCAAAAAGAGAAATGTAAGAAGGGAATTCACACCACTCCAGTGGTTTAATACAAATAGTCTGGTTTTGTGTGTAATGTGACTGTTATTGATGTGTGTCACCATATTTGATATGTTCAGTTGACCGATCACATTGAACTCCATATAGCTGTCCGTTGACTCTGTTATTACCTTTCCACCAACAAGCAGATCAAATGAGACCTATTTTCTGGTTGAGTGGTGAGTTTTTTTGAAAAGCCAATCCTCTGCCGTGCCTTAGCCTTAGCCTGAATGAAAATCACCCTAAAATGAAGCTGTTATTTACTCTTTAATCAAATCCAAACATTTCAGCTAACCTTTCGTTTTTATTTTTGGAATTTTGTTGAATTTGAAGTATTTTGGATTTATGGGGTATTGCTTGTACAGTAGAATACTGCCAACAATGTTTTATCACCAACAAAGGACACAAATTATTTGAATAATTCCCAAAGCCTCTGCATTAGACCAATGAAGCATCAGGAAATATGATAAAGCAGTGCTTCCAGCAAGCCTGGAAATGGTGCATTAAAATATAAATACGTGAAAGGTTGAGGGATTGTTTGAAAAATAAGAAAATACAGAAAGGATAAAGCTGCTGCATGAATTCAAGTGTGCCACTGTAGTTTTGGGAAGAGTCTGTGTGCTTGGTTGAGAAGGTTCAGAGGATACATTCTCATTTCACAGCTCCAGCAGAAGGAAATCTATGTGGGCTCCACCTGTCAGCAAGACGGATAGAGCACATTACTGCACATTTACTTTACGATGAGGCTCTTTCAATTCTACAGGGCCATAGAGACATAAATGTCAAGAAGTTTTTTTTTTTTTTTGGTTTTCAAAAATGGTACCATTTGACCGGTTCCTGTGCTTGTGTGTTTCTTACAGGGAGTCTTCTAAGGAAGTTCTTGGCTCTTTCTGATGAGACACACGTATCATGGGTATAAAAAAATAAAAATAAAAACACAAGTAACATCTACAATCCAACACAGATTCACACCAAACATATGACCTAAGATAACTACTGAATTCTGTCATCTTTTACTCCAGTTGTTTGGAAAAGGTTTGGTTAAGGCAGTGCATTCTTGTTGATGCTTTTCTGTCCAAGTGAATGGGGACAGATGCTGCTGAGCTCCAAAAATGACAAACAAAAATAGCACAATGAAAAATAGCTTTATTCAACATGTGAAAAACATCCCCTCTGCCATCGCTACCAAATGTAACCAAATCTGTGATGCCTTGATGCACCATATTTGAAAATGATTTGACAGCTACAGTTACATTTATGTATATATTGTGAGTGTGAGAGAGAATGAGAATGGGCAATTCCCTAATAGTTTCTAGGTTAAACTTAGGTACTTTAATAAAAAGAGTTTTGAGAAAGATTTATAAAATGAAAATATGGCTGTGATTAGTCAACCTTAAAGTGTTATCTCTCTCCTCTCAGCCCTTTAGGAAATGCATCCGGAACACAGCATCCTCCGGCTTGACATGACAGGAAGATGATATCATGACGCGAGCAGAGACGTGCAGCATTTCCATACCTTCCTTACAGGGCAGCTTTCAAATGCATCAAGTGTGGCATTAAAGACTGCTGACTGATGGGATATGAGCTCGCAGAGCAGCTTCCAAATAAAAGCCTGCGTACCGAAATCCCTGAGACCTCAGCACTAATAAAAAAATAAAAAGACATTGAGCAAAATAGGAAAAGTGAAATGATTTGTGCACAGTGTCCCCATATCCAAATGTAAACTTCCATGTGTAAAATATATTGTCGTATGAAATAAATATGTATATGAAACCTATTATATATTAACATATATATATCTAGTCCATACAGACATGTATGTTTATGTGTAATACATTTTTTGATGTATATGCCATGTACATATTTATCCATCCTAATCCCAGTCAATACATATTGTTGACGTTAGTCGTTGCGAAATATAATACCATAAAAAAATAATTGTACAGATATTATTAACATAAACAAATTTTGCTATGGGGATTTTATACGTTATAAAGTTGTATCTACCCAGAAAATGTACACATGTGAAAATGTAATAGCACCTTATAGGTAACATACTGTAAATGGCAGTATCACTCCTGGTACAGGGCAATATATGTCATATACATTTCTGAATGGGTTATTAATGCCATATTCATAAAGCCTCTCATTATTTCTCATTATATATATATATATATATATATATATATATATATATATATATATATATATATATTTCTTATATATCTCTTTTTTTACAGTAATATGCATGAAACTAACTAAAACAAAGTTGTCAAGGCTTAACCAATGTATGTTAGTAATATCAAAAATATCAAAATGTATGCTACACTGGTAAATAAGATTTCGACTTTATTTGATAATATTTTTGATTTTGCATTATTATGTATTAATTAACATGTACTTACTGTAGGGTTAGGGTTTGATTTGGTGTTTTAGTGATTAACTGGCGTTGTTATCACAGTAAATACATGCAACACGTGTGACTACGGCACTTGAAAATAAAGTGCTCCATTTTTAACAGTTCAAATGTCAGATGCCAGATGCCAGACGCATTTCTAGAATGCATGATCAAATCTTGTTTTGCGACTCCTTCCACGTTCACATGGGTAAAGAAAGTGCATCCATCAAATAGAGTTTAATCTCTGGAACAAAGATGAATCTTGTCGCTGTGAATGAGATCTTTGACTCTTTGAGGCTGGGATGGAAATGAGAGCGCGTTTCCTCGGCTGTGGAGCCATACCTCTCTCTTTGTGCTGCTGTTCCTGGACTCTCCAGGGAAGATGGATGTCTTTTCAACCCTTACATCTGACTTGTCAACATAAATCATGGAGAACTGGGCCAAACAGGGGCCATTGGCATCAAACTGATGGGAAAAAATTTACTCACGGCTTGACTGTGAAATGGACTCATTAGGACACGTTTAACTCCTGATGATAAGCTAGCAGATTGAGACATATGCATGATGTCACGTTTGACACATTAATAAGGCTCGAAAGAAATATGTCAAGTGCTTTGTAATTACTGCCTTTAGAAGTTCATTGTAGGAGTCATTCAAAATAATTCACGCAGAAAATGAGGGAATGCACACAGCACTTTCTTCTTTACTGAAGCACATGAGGACTATTTGACCATACAGTATGTCTTCTGGAATCTTCTGCTTTATGTGAGGAACAGAAGTTATGTAAAATCTTCTCATCTCATTTGCGCTTCCACATATTTCACCACGCTGAAGATCCACAGCACCAGATCTCATGTCATTGCTGCCAAAATATAATTTATATATAAATATTGAAATCACAATCGCAAAAATGAGATTTGAGATCTGCTGCGGAATGAAGAAAGACTTGAAGGCCAATCTGTATCTGTTATTATTATTGAATGGATTAACAACAAACAGTTGTATTTTTATTATTATTAACTATTGTTAACAGAGATGTATGTCACAGAATGGCTTCAGAAGACTGCAGCAAAGCAGGATGAATAGATTGGTTTTATGCAAATTAATAACAAATAAAAAATAAATGAATAAATCTGTATAAGATGATTCGCTTTTGCCTGTTGGTTGGTTGTAGAAGGTTTTAGGCATGTTTCAGCTCACAGCTAAACCAAGAAACACCAGCTTGGCCAGGCCAGGGTATCAGCTAACACCAGTTTAAATAAATACTACATCAATTATATGAAAAAGAAAATAATGACAGATTTTTGATTCTCTCTCTCTCTCTCTCTCTCTCTCTCTCTCTCTATATATATATATATATATATATATATATATATTTTTTTTTTTTTTTTTTTTTTTTTTTTTTTTTTGTATTATCTCTTTCATTGACTGATTTGTTTTTAATCAAATGCATTATTACTGCATTATATATGCATTATTTAAATGCATTAAAAGAAATCAACCTGTTATGCTGCTAAGGTTTTCAGGCCCTATTACTTTCCTGCCCGTTCTCGCTTGTCTGGCTGCTGAATTTTTTCCCCCTCCCAAAAAAAAAGCGAAATCAAAGGAGGGATTTAGTCCATTCTTTGAGCGGGAGCGCGCTCGCTCTACCCCCCTCCAAGGTGCTGAGAGCGATAAAGAGCAGACAGACAGCGTGGGTCTGCGTGGCTCTGACCGCGCGGCTGAACACTGCCGCCTGATGGACGCTGCGCGCATCTGCTCTGAGAACACTCGGCTGTCTGCAGGACTCAGGAGGAGCGCAGGCGCAGGTGCTTGACTGCGAGAAATGATGATGTTGTGATGCAGTGCGTGCTGTGGAGTTTCTGAGAGTGACTGGGGGTCGTGCATCTGTCAGACTGCGCACATGTATCCGCCACAGAAGGTGCTTTTGTGTGTGTGTGTGTGTGTGTGTGTGTGTGTGTGTGTGTGTGTGTGTGTGTGTGTGTGTGTGTGTGTGTGTGTGTGTGTGTGTGTGTGTGTGTGTGTGTGTGTGTGTGTGTGTGTGTGTGTGTGTGTGTGTGCAGGTCAAACGCTTTGGTCATAGGAAAATGCACTTTTGTAAAGTTCCAAAGTCAGAAAAAAACAGAAGTATTCATAATAATAATGATAGTAGTGGTAGTATTAATAACCAGAGGCGGGGGTAAGTCACACATGTTGAAGTCTGAAGGAAGTCTCAAGTCCCTATCATCAAGTCTCAGTTAAGTCAAGTCACAGTACCAAACAGAAACAAGTAGGCTATATTTTATTTTTGCCACAAACATATTTACTTTTTACCTGAGAAGTGAACTTTCTTCATTAAATATTTAAAATAATCAGATTTTAAATATAAAATATAGTTCCATAATGTACTTCCATAATGTGCATGTTTTATTGATACAACAAAAACAACAACAACAATAAGAATATTTATGTTACGTCCTCTGTCGTGTGTGTCATGTGTTCCCGCCTCTTGTGTCCATATTTGGTCTTGTTCCTGTCCTTGTTAAGTGTGATTATTAGTTAAGTCTAGTCCAGCCGTGTTTAGTCTTATTATCAGTTATTGTCATGTGTATTTAGTTCCTGCCTGTTTAGTTAGCTTTTGTCTGGTCTACTCGTTATTCCCCGGTGTTCCTGTCTGTGATAACCTTGCCTTGTCTTGCCCTGTCCTGATGTCCTCATTAAAGACTGTTATTTTGATGTTACTCCTCGTGTCTGTCTTCCTCGTTCCTCCCTGCTGTGTGCACCGTAACAATTTATCTGTTTATTTTTATTATTATTATTATTATTTAGCATCACAGTGATGATAATTTGGGATGAATGTGTTTAATTGTTATGAAAATGCCTTAATGCAAAAATCAGATTTTCTAAAATGTGCTTTAGTTTCTTTAATTTTTTTCCATGTGATTTTGGAGCAAAATATGATTCAGAAATTTCCAGACAGATTTTATGAGATTCACCCTGTGTGACACAAGAAATATCTCTATATTTGTGTGTGTGTGTGTGTGTGTGTGTGTGTGTGTGTGTGTGTCTGTGTGGGTGGGCGGGTGGGTTTACAGCAGTACAAATGTCATCAATACAAACGTGAGCACTCGTATCTATTATGACAGCCAGTGGAGGGGTTTTGGGATGCTGGTGATAATTTTAGATTCCTCAGAAAAGCTCTGAGCCGTCCTGAGACAGAGTCAAACAGACAGGCATGAATGGAAGAGGAAAGTGCTAAAGCTAATGACCTCACATCTCAGCATCATGACCACACTGACCAAATACAGCATGCAATACTCCAGCGTTCATTCTTGCAGCGCAAATGCTAACAATCTCCCGTCAGCAGACTACGAAATAGTCATGCATGTTTCCTCTGTTGGCCCTGAGCGCATCAAGCGTGCTGTGGACTCTGATTGGCTCAGGGGGGTTTGAGTCACTCTGCCGTCTCATTATTATAACGCTGCATGGCCACGAACGGTAAAGACCACTCCAAACATAATTAGCCCTGTTTATCACGCAGAAGGTCAACTAACATCTCAAGAACAGGACACAGAATCTCTGCCAAATAAAAATGGAGCCAGTTTAGCCATACTGCATCATTAAAACACGCTAGTTAGGTCGGTTCATTTGAGAAAAGACATCTCAGTCATCTGGTCATTTTCACTGTTATTACAGTGCCACATTAGTGAGATATGATTATTTGCTAATTGTGTGTTGTGCGTTCAGTCAGTTGAGATTCATGTAGAAAAATCTTTGCTCATTAAAATTCATAACGACAGCTCCATATTGCTCTTAAATCTGCCTTGCAGTTATTGAATTGTAATTTCTGTACATTGCACAGACATGGCAAATGAAGAAAAATTGCAGATTATTTTAAATAGCACATGGCATGGAGATTCTTACTGAATATTGTGTGAATAATGTCCATTATGTTAACATACAAAATGCATTAATTAATTAATTTATATAGATGGATATTAATAATATTTAATATGTAAAACTTAAAATGTTGCTACCATATTTTTATAGTAAAGTTGTTGTTTTTTTTTGTTTTTTTCAACTATAAATTTCACAAATGTCTTTTTTACAGTGTAGCAAGCATCACTGTAATTGTTCCCACAGAGCTGTGCTAAAGGTATGGATCCGCAAATCATGTGTGTGTTGAGGAGCGATGTGCTTTTGCTTTACTATGTGATCACATGCCCCATTTTCAGTTTGTTTTCACAAGGAGAGAAAATCCCACAGATGCACATCGATGGAGGAAATCGAGTCATAGAGAGCAGCATATAAGAGAGACGTGGGGTGAAAAAACACCCAGAAAACACAGCAAGCAGCCAGCAACTTCCATAAAACTCTGCCCTAAAGCCCCTCTGAACTCCTCCAGAGCCCCGTATGCTGAAGGTGAAGGTCAAGCAATCTACATTCCCTGCTTGCATTTGAAAGATTGATTGATTCTGAGAGGAACATCGAATCCACAATTAAACCTGATTTCACTCTCAGCATAATGCATTATATGTTATCTATTAAAGGTCAATAATGCTGAAATATGAGTGCATTGGTTCTCTGCTTTGACACTTCTCAACATGGCAGAATATAATCACAGTGGAGAGAAAGCAATCACACATTCTGGAGGGGATTGACTATTAATTTTTCAAAACTCATTTTCTCATGTGTCTGAATGACTTTGGGAATACATTTTCTCCCTCAGCCAACAAATATAGATTGTCAGGCCTATTTTCATCAGAGGCGAAGAAAAGGTTTTGGCAAGGTGTACTTTCCAGTTGATTTTTCACATTCATATCATCGGGCTCTCAAATCTATTTCTTCATTTGCGATGCGTCCCTGGGTGAATGTGTCTCGCTGTTCATTACATGTAAATAGATTTCTACAGAGGAATCAATACTGGCCTGATGAAGCAGCTCTCGCTCGCTCTCTCTCTCTCTCTCTCTCTCTCGCTCTCTCTCTCTCTCTCTCTCTCGCTCTCTCTCTCGCTCTCTCTCTCTCTCTCTCTCTCTCTCTCTCTCTCTCTCTCTCTCTCTCTCTCTCTCTCTCTCTCGCTCTCTCTCTCGCTCGCTCTCTCTCTCTCTCTCTCTCTCTCTCTCTCTCTCTCTCTCTCTCTCGCTCTCGCTCTCACACACACTGAGAATTATTATGATTATACACGGATGTGTGTGTGTGTGTGTGTGTGTGTGTGTGTGTGTGTGTGTGTGTGTGTGTGTATGCGCTGCATTTACAAATAATATACAGCAGAACAGAATGCAGTACTACAGTAAAAATAAATGGATCTGTATGTTATTATTACTTATAACACCTGACAGTTTTAAATGATCTGTATTATATTATTCTTCATAATAGTTAATTATTATAATGTAATATTACATTACTATATTTGAATATAATGCATTAGTTTGTCATGTTCACTCACTTTTTGTGATTCTACAACCATCCTGAATATAAAAATATTGTAACAATATTTAATGTAACTTCTATGCAATAATTATATCACTGCAAAAATAAAATTGTTGTCATTTTTAACTGTTACATGAAAAAATGCTACAGTTAAAACCTGTTAAGTTGCTTTACCATATACAGTGAAAAACTGTAAATGGTTTAAAATCGCAATATATCATTTATTTATTATTTATTTATTTTATATATAATTTTACTATAAAATAATTGTTAAGAACCTTTGAGGGTTAAATATACACTACCAGTCAAAAGTTTTTGAAAAGCAAAACGTTTTTGTTTTTTAAATAATTCACTTCTGCTCACCAAGCCTGCATTTATTTGATCCAAAATTTACTAATAAAAGTTTGAAATATTTTTACTATTTAAAATAACTGTTTTCTATTTGAATATATTTAAAAATGTAATTTATTTCTGTGATGCGCCGCTGTATTTTCAGCATCATTAATCCAGTCTTCAGTGTCACATGATCTTCAGAAATCATTATTATATGCTGATTTGCTGCTTCAAAACCATTTATTATTATTTTTATTATGTTGCAAACAGCTGAGTATATATTTTTTTTCCAGGTTTCTTTGATAAATAGAAAGTTTAGAAGAACAGAATTTATCTGAAATAGAAATATTTTGTAACATTATAAATGCCTTTATCATCATTTTTTGATCAGTTTGTTCAAAAACTTTTGACTGGTAGTGTGTATAGATGTAGCTATATAGATATAGATATATTTAATGATTGTCGCCTTATATTTGTGTCGTGTGTTACTCTAATGGTGTTTAATTTCTATGTTTATGACCATGTGCTCTATCTATGTACGAATACTGGCCATGTTTTATCACCTGTATTACTATGGTATGCTAGCTTTTCTTGAAACTTGGCATTGCTTCAGATGTTCAGAAGTTGCTTTGGATAAAAGTGTCTGTTAAATGACTAAATGTACATCTGAGAGACTTTCATTAGTCTGTGGAGATCAGCGTGATGTTGAAGCTTGATGATGGCAAGGCGAATCAGACGTCCTGATATTTCAAGGGCAATCAGTCACAAATCTCATATGTGCCACGTTACTTGATGCCCCACACTTGCTGAACACAATATACGAAACATATATACTTTTTAACCTTTGCATAAAGGAATTTGATTTATTTCTACATATTCAGACCTGTAGTACTGGTTTCAGGAATGCACACATCTTTTTATTGCAAAATATCTTCTTATTTCTATGAATAACTTTTGTTATCACGTGCTGGAGCCTCAGTCTCAGAAGGGCTTGTGAAGAGGGTCTGATAGTAGCGTGTGAGTAGGAGAGAGAGAGAGGGTAAGACAGGAGGACATTGTGTGGAGCCTGTGGGGATGAGACGCATTATGTAACCTCAGCTTCTGCTCACATGCCAGCCAATGTGACTCCCAAATATCTGCAGAAAACAGCGAGGAGAAAAGTGGGACGGAGGTGAAGCGAGGGAGGAGCCGAGTGTGCGATGCTGCAGGGACAAACACAGACACACGTTGTGCTTAAGCTGTACTGATGTGGTCATGGCCAGCGTTATGATGTCCCCATGAAGCCCCGACATCCTCTGCTTGTTGATTTTGCAGATGTTTTGCAGTGTGTTCTCTTTCACATGGGAATGAGACGCTGTTGAGCTACAAAAAGGACAAAAGGCACCATTCATGAAACAAAAGCAGAGTGAATTTCTGTGGAAACCTTTCATGCAGCATTATTTCACACGCTGTGGCATTGAATTGCTTTTACAAGCAATTTAGTGTGAGTCCCGGGGAGTTCTGTACAGTAACGTGGGGTGAGTAGTAACCAGCCTGGAGAAAGAGAGCTGTAGCATTACTATTGGAGACGCAGCATGCTCAGAAGGGCAATGTTTGATTTCACCCGAATGCGCAGCTGCTTTTGAATGGCCATCAGTGGAGAGAGATTTTCTTTGCTCCTGGAAGATGCAGTTAAAACATCAACCAGCAGGAGCTAACCAGAGCGTGTTCACCAGCCCTTCTCTAACATGCTTAAAACACTAAAAGTACAAGCATATTCAGATGTACTTCACAATAACCCAAAGAGACAGCACAACTGTTTACTCACCTAAATAAAGACATTGATTATAGACCTCTGTTATTTTTATACGCAGCTAGTTATAAATACTATAGGCTAAACTGGTTAACCTAACCTTAACCTGTCACAAATGCTACTGTGAGGAGCATGAAACGAGGAGAACGTAGGAGAATTACAATCATAACCGTCTTTATTATTTCAAACCTCTGGGAACACAGGACAGGCAGGAACACACGCAATACACTGGGAGATGAACACTAACTGAACAGACTGGGAGCTATAAACACAGGATAACGAGAGACAGACAGGTAAGGGTAATAAACTAATAATCAAACTAAACAAGGACAGGAACAAGATCAAATAAGGCAAAACAGGAACTGAAACGCATGACAAAACAGGTCCAATCCTGACATTTCGCCCCCTCCCGGAAGGTGTGTCCTCGCACCGTAGATACAACAGAGGGAGGAATGGGTGGGAACTTTGGAGGAGGCTCAGGAGGAGGACGGACATCCGGGAGGAGGCCAGCAGACAGAGTCCAGGGAGGCGATGAAGGAGGGAGGAGCCAGGAGGGGTCCGGAGCAGGAGGAGCACAGCAAGACCCAGGCCACAGTCATAATGTCGACCCACGGTGGAGCCGACAGAGGGAGGAGCCATGGAGGAGGAATGGCCGCCGACTCCACGACCAATGGCAGCGGAGCAGGTGGTGGAGGAGCCCGAGGCGGATATGGAGGGTCAACGATCCAGGAGGATGCCGAGGATCCTGGGGAGCCAAGGGCTCTGGTGACCGACTGAGTGACTGAGGACCAAGGTGGAGCTGGCAGGAGGAAGGAGCCCAACGGAGCTGGTGGGACAGAGCGACGAGGTGCAGACGGAGGAGCAGAGTCCTGAGGCGATGGCGGGTCGACACCCGACCAAGGCAGAGCTGGAGGGATGAGGGAGACCAGTGGAGCTGGTGGATCGACAGGCACCGTGTAGATGGTGGGCTGAGGGCGAGCAGAGGGGCTGACAGACAACAGCGGAGGAGGCAGGAGCGGTTGGGAGCCTGTGAGCCTCCGGGCTTTCAGGGTTAAACTCAGAATCGGGAGCCCCCTCTGGGTTGGACAAGGGAACCGGAGCAGGACGTGGGGACAGGGGTGACAAAGGGCTCTGAGGAAGGAGGGAGTAGAGGGAGTAGAGGGAGCAGGTCAGCGTCCCAGTCAATTAGGTCCTTTTCCGCCTCTCCTCTACCCAGGTCCATCATAAGCTCACCCTCAGCCATGGTGCAGGGGGTGGAGCTCCTCACCGGGGCTTTCTCCCTCGCGATGAGCATTGTAGCCGGCTCACACACCTGGTCGGACTGGCTGGGCTCTACTTCCGGGGTGATTCTCCGCTCAGTTGTTCGGTATTGCGCTGACTCATTGATCGCGGTGGCTCTCTGTCCTCGGTGGGATCGGTCTTGCGCTCCGCACAGCGGGGAGGTGGTGGGCTGGGCTCTGGATCCAGAGTGGCACTGGTGAGATCCTCCTCAGAACTGATAGTGAGCGGAGATCCGTGTCTCGCCAGTGTCCACTCCACAAAGGCGGCGACGTCCTCCTGAGGACCATCTTCGGACGACGGCGTTCTGCACGTGATGTTCCAGCTTGCGTCATAGAATGAGCAGAGCGTGTCGTCCGGGTAACTGGTGCTGTTAGCTAGTAGCAGGAACAGTCTCGTATGGTCCTCGAGAGATGTAACTGGAGGTAACTGTATTCGGTCGGGTCTTCTGTCACGAACGCTACCGTGAGGAGCGAGAAACGAGGAGAACGTAGGAGAATTACAATCATAACAGTCTTTATTTACACAGGACAGTCAGGAACATACAAGTAGCACTGGGAGATGACGTATAAAACAAGTAGACCCGACAAACACTAACTGAACAGACTGGCGCTTATAAACACAGGATAACGAGGGACAGAGAGGTGCGGGGAATCAACTAATAATCAAACTAAACAAGGACAGCAACAAGACCAAATTAAGGCAAAACAGGAACTGAAACACATGACAAAACAGGTCCAATCCTGACATAACCCTGCATTTTCTGCATTTTACAATACAATAACCAAAAAAAAAATAGGTGTTTCACCCATATTTTTAATTACAAATTATCCAGTGTTTTGGGACTGAAGGAAATTGCATCAAGCCTTAATGGAGTTAACGACATTGCCATTTTTCGTCTTATTTTATTTATTTTTTTTCTTATGTACCATCCTATTTTTCTACCATTTCTGGAAATGAGAATGTCCTAAAAGGGAGGTTTTGTCATATTAAATCACTCTTTGCATACAATTTAGTCCCCAGAACATGGTAAGAGGGTGTATACACATATTTCCATGTGTCCATGCTTTACGGGGACTAAACTGTATTTTTATCCCCTTAACCTTACCTATCCCTAAATTTTCGATATTGACATCTTTGGGGAAACATTTTGTCACCATAACATAGGGAATACCTGAACCACACACAAACATTTATGTATGTATTTATTTGTTTATTTGGATCCCCATTAGCCACCACCATGGTAGTGGCTATTCTTCCTGGGGTCCAACAAGTAAAAACACAACATTACATTAATCCATAACAATAAAAACCAATACAATAAAACATACAAACCCAAAATGCATTCATAACATCAAAATCAACAATTTACTTAGTACTGTACCATTAAATATTTCTTTAACAATTTTTTAAACCTCATTTTACTTATTAAGAAACATGTGATGTCCGTTGGCAATTCATTCCATATTTTAATTCCTCTATACATGTTTATGTATTTCTTCTAGATTTATTTTACCAATTTGTTTTGAAAGGATGCTTCCTATATGTTTGCCATTTTGCCAATTTTCATATTTTGCCATATTTAATAATAATGAAAGACTAATTTACATAGTTAAGGGATACGATTAGATTTCTACATTAATTTGTACCAGAAGTGTATCAGGAAAATACCCCCGCTCTCCCAGAGAAACCAATTCTATTTGTCATCAGATTCATTTTAAACTAATTCTAATTATATATTTCCCAAACATGTATTTTGCATCACCTGTTTAAAAAAAAATTAAACACTCATTGAATTTCGTATAACTCAAAGAAAGTAAATAAAGAGACAACAAATGTATTATAATGTATTGCATTATGTATTAACATTATAAATGTATTATATACATCTTTTTTTAAATTATACTTTAAGGTACACTCTAAAAAAAAAGATGGTTCTTTACATGCAGTAATGATTTTGTTTAGAACCACAGCATCCTGAAGAACCCTTTTATGCTGAAATGGTTCTTTGTGTTAGAGTTTAGGGTTCTTTGTTCCCACGCTTAAAGCACCTCGTTACTGATTTTCTGGAGTTCAGTGATATAACTACACAGACTGTCATCACACTCTCGACAGGTAAATGACTTCATTCTTAAATTTAAATACAAATTTAACTTTAAAATTGTAACCGGTTTCCAAACAAACATGTTCTTATCTTTTTTTAGTTTTTGGTCACATATAAGCGTGAGCAGGTCTGCTGTGGAAAGCTCTCTCCTCTTCTCCACAAAGTAAGTAAAAGAGACAATGAATTTATAATTCATATTGTTAGATTTCTTATAATGATTACTTGGGTTTATGCATAAATATACCCAGTCACAAAAAATATTAAAACTATCCCATGACTTTATATCACTTTTTTTTTTTCTTTTAAGAAAACATACTGTCCATTTTTGCTTTTGGCCTTCATAAACATAATTGTTTTTACATAAACACACTGTAACTCAATTGTGTTTTTCAGATACATCACATCCTACAACCTCATCCTCTGCAGAGAAAAATCGACACTTAATCACACCAAAATAATGGACTTAAAGGCATCATATTGATTGGATTGTGATAGTTTCACTGAAACTTGGTCTTCATCACATCTATTTTTTGTTCTTATTTTGCGTTTTACTTCCTTATTTATTTATTAATTCATGTTCAATGTCAATTGTCATTCATTAATGTATTTGGCTAATAACTGTTGTTAAGAGCACTGACTGTGGTTATTGTTGTTTTAATGTAAACCCTAACCGAGGCTACACTCTTAAGATGCCTCATTACTGGTTTTCTGGAGCTCAGCATCCAGCTACACAGACTGTCAGCACACTCTCAGCAGGTAAATCATTTCTTTCTTAAAATGTCTATAAATTATAACTTTCAAATGCTAATTGGTTTTTCTATGTCTTTTCTCTTTTTAGTTTAAGAGAACACGTGAGTGTGACCAGCTCTGTTCAGGTAAGGATACTCTCCTCTTCTTCTCTAAGTAAGTAACAATGATATTGAATTTTATGGTCCATTCTGTTAGATATTTTTTATTACTATGGTTTATGCATAAACATACCCAGCTATCCCATGACTTTATATTACTTTTTTCTTTTAACACTGAAGTGCTCACATACTGCTTTTGTCCTTCATAAACAATTGTTTTCACATAAACAAATGAAAGGAGACAAGCTGTATATCTAAACTCAGTTGTGCATTACAGATGCTGTCGCATCCTAAAACCTCATCATCTGCAGAGAAACTGCCACTCAATCACACCAAAATACAGATAACGATTAACTTCGAGGCATCATAGAGGATTGTGAAGATACTTCACTGGAGCTTAGTCTTCAATACACTATTTTATGTTCTATTTTGTTTTACTTCTTTAAGCGTTTATTTATGTCCATTGTCATTCATTAATGTGTTCTGCTAATAGCTGTTGTCAGAACACTGTCATTTTTCCTACAATTTCACGTCATTAAAAAATAAAAATAAAAGTACCTAATTGACACGTTGTTGTTGTTGATTTTATGTAAAACCCTAGTCACTTGAAGATATTATAAGACCAGGCAGACCGAGGGGTAAAAAACAATATTAATAAATAATATATACAAATAATACTAATATTAATGATATTAACATACTAATATTAATGAAAAACTATCATTAAAAAGGTTATTTATAACATTATTAAGGTCCTATATAGCATTTTCAAAGCATGGTTCTATATGGAATCCTATAAAAAGGGTTCTGTTATTGTTACAAGCCGAAGAACCCTTTTCCGGTACTGTTTAGAATCATTTTTCTTAAGAGTGTGGTACATATTAAAGTAATTTAATTGCAACAGCATAAGTAATATTCTGCCTGGTGAGGCAGAGACAGAATGTGGCCAGCAGGTGTCACCATTGCCTGTGTTATTTAGAGAGAGCCTGAGAGAGAAGGACAGGTTGGAAAGAAGGTCTAAAAGCATATTCAAAGAATGGTTTATGCAAACATGAAAATTCTTTCATGTGATTTTCTTCCTTGGAGTAACACAACACATGTTTTGATAATGAATTTTGGCATTATAATATAATTTTGACCCATACAATGTATTGTTGGCTATTGCTACAAATATACATGTGCTGCTTATGACTGCTTTTGTGCTCCAGAGTCACTTTTTTTTTTTTGCCAAATATTTACCAAACATTTTGTCCTTTGTTGTAGCTCTCAAATCTCATTTGCGTTAGCATACATTTGAATAAGGCACATTCGGTGCATGTTTGTGTGGTTTGACATCAATCGTCAACCAAGATGAAAAAATAAATTATGTTTTAAGTCAAAACTGGCAGAGCGTGCTTGGATGAGCCAAACTTGACCATGGTGCACTGGAGGAGTACAAACTTTAAATGTACAATATGAGGTTGAGTAAACAATGACAGAATTTGTATTTTTGGGTTAAGTGCATATAAAAAGAATTTCTCTAACACCTTATGATAAGGAGCAGTTTAATTCAAGTGTGTTCCACCTGTGGTAAAAATCACTTTAATGCACAACCTCCAGTGGCTGATTATGGTTTATGGTTACCAAGCAACAATGTCACTTGGTGCATAAATATCAATTTCAGATGATGTCTGTTGTGTTCAAAGGTGTGCATTTATTTGACAGGGATCTGATGAATTTTCAGGAAGAGGGGATGAATTCTGAACATTTGCTGGAATAAGATACTAAAATAGCCATATGTAACTTGCTTATTCTTGCAAACAGAACCCTCAGTGAAAAGTGCTGCGATGAATATTGTGCTCCTTTCATTCCCTTCATTCTCTGTTTCTCCCAATATTCTGCAATTCATGAATGGCAGACAGAGCGGCCGCCCTCAGACGGAGACAGCATTTGTCACTCTCTGGCACTTTGCATGAATAGGGTACAAAACACAGGGTGAGTTTTGCCATTTTTTACAGCTAAAATCACATATAAATGCAGTTTAAACTGTGTTATTGTGCTATTTTCAGTAAAACAAACAAGGCACCACTAAAATAAAAATTCATGTGAAATGGAAACAGGTTTGACAGAGCTGCAGAATGATCTTGAATTTAGCTGTAAAATCCAAATATAATTCTTTGGCTGAATATAAATAACATTTTGGAAATGGGCTTTCTGCTATTAAATTAAAATGCAAACCTATGCATTAAAAGCCACTTGTGTAGAAGAAACATAGTGAGATTGAGTAAATCCAATACCGATACTAGCAATGCATCCAATTTCAGCAATATCAAAACTAAACATTTTAAATATATAAAATGAATAAGATGTTTATATGATTATACGGCCGTATTTATAAGATTTGTTTTTCACTTGAATAAGCCCTGAATGTTGGATCCTGACTAATGCTGTTAATGCTTCAATATGAAGTGCTTGAGAAATGCTTGAAATATTTCCTCACCATGCTGTTGAACGAATCTAAAAGATGTCACTTTCTGGGTGATACAATTTTATGCAAAAGAGGGGCAGAAAAGACACATAAACATATCCAGGCTTTCCGGGTGATCAGTCATAGAGAAAACACCAAACACTGTGAGAAGAGCATGTGAGCGCTCTCAGAGATTCTGCGGACAGAACAGACCGATCTGACCAAGCTGTGTGGAGTCAAGGTCATTTGGGCTGCTAGTAAAAAACAAACTGCGGCTTTGATAGTGTCTGAATATCTCTGAATCATCTGTGTTTTGTTGCAAGCTGTGAAAACAGTGCTACGGTTCAACCATCTGCACATTGTCTTAGCTGCAGTTTGTCAGCACGCTCCGCTCTGATTGGCTCGTGTGCAATCATACCAGCCAATGACAGAATACACGTCACTGGATCCTATTTTAATCTCAATTTATCACGTAGTGGCCATTTCATTATAAATATAGCAGCATGGCGTCTACGAAGCTCTTCATACTGTGCTTCATTTCCTCTCGACATGTATCGGTTGTATTCATTCATGAGGAAACTTCATCCTGCTAATATAAAGTCTATGAGAATTTGCAAGAAAGCATAATCAGTAACCCAAAAGGACCTCCAAAGATGTTTATGTGCGTGTAGTCATTAGAAAGAGATCAACAGATAGCAGCTTTTGTTGACCATGTGTACTACATGTCATCATTGATCGTTCTGAATGCATTTTAAAGTATGTAGTTAATGTTTGCATTTGCATTCACAGTCTTGACGGGGTCTTTGATCAATCAGACACTAAGTGCCTTTGATTAGTGGCAATGGGCCTTTACCATGTTCCCTTAATGACAAGCAATTTCCCGGGAGCTGCTGTTGTATCTCACATGAGATGCATTAAACGTAGTCCAAAGTTGTGCCACAACTGAGTGCCATACAGCGCTGGTCTATTCATCAGTCCCAATTAACCTTTTGATGTGTCACACATATTACACATAGAGGAAATGATAGCTGATGATAGCCACTCACACGGAGAGGTTGTCACGGTTGTTCAGAGCTTGTTAAACATTTCTGAGTTAAAAGTCCAGTTACACAAATTGAAAAAAGTGTTTTCTCTAGCGGGGATTGTGTATGTTGGCTTCAAACATCTTAAATTAAAATCATTGTAATGCTTTCTGTACTTAGTGCTTAGCTTTAAAAAAAGAAAAAACTGGTTCTAGTACTTTTTTTTTAATGGTGTGTGTTTAAAACGCCAAAAGTTGAAGTGAAGCGAATTGGAAGCAAGTCCAGGAAGTGAATTTGAAATCTGTTTGAACTTTTGTGAATGGCCTGGAACACATGCAATAAGAACAGAAATATGATAAAGCTGTGTTCATATGTGAATTGATCCAGGTTTTCTTGTAAACAATGAAATTTGCATACGATTCAATTTACGACATGAAATTCAAGACTTGATGCTAATATATCCCAGCCCTTGACAGGTGCCGTTGTAACGACAGAATCATAATTCACTTCACCTGTCAGTGGTTTTATCTTTTTTTGTTTTAACCGTTTTGACACATTTCTAAAAAGTAATGTAATTGCTCTCAAAACACTTAACACAGCCATCTAAACACATTTTTACCTTAGCCAAACAGTTCAACTTTACTGCAAAAGTAAATACTAACATTACAACTACAACTGCTGTTGTATGTGAGGTGAAATGCAGTTAGTGTGGGGGGGTTGCCGCTGTTTGGTTGATCACGCCCCCTAGGTAATTGTGTGTTATTGCATCCTAGTTATGGGAATGTATATAAAGGGGGCGTTGCGTTGCGTTGCGTTGCGTTGCGTTGCGTTGCGTTGCGTTGCGTTGCGTTGCGTTGCGTTGCACGAGGGTAATCCTTGCGACGCTGGCATTTGGTTCGGGCGCATGTTGCACCCGTATTTGAGAAACGCGGGTGCCGTCTGCTTGAGTGATTGCCGCTGCCTGTAGGTGATCTATTGAAGTAAGGGCTGTCGGATAGACGATGTGGCTCCGGTATTTAAATCCTCCTGTGGGCGTGTCTGCTTCTGTGCTCCCGGTGCTGCGTGGCCTATAGCAGGGACTACGGCATGGCTTGAAATTTCAACGCTGCTGTTTTGCTTCTACAAATTGTTAATCCGGTTGTTTCTCCTTAATATTGCATTATTATGTTGGCCTTTGTTGATTTGTTTTGCTTTAATGTATGTATGCTTTGCATGCAAGTTTTTTTTTTTTTTTTGGTTAATTACTTGGTTTGCATTCAATTAGTTATTTTGCTTTAATTTGTTCTGCATTTGTTTTCTTTGCAGTCAATTTATTTGATTGGCTGCATTTGTTAATTTTTGTTTGTATGTAATTATTTTGTTTGCATTTAAGGTCGTTATAGTATTTGTTTGTTTTGTAGTTAATCATTTGGTTTGGTATTTAATAATTTTTTTCCTTTGTTTTGTGGCAAGTCTGCATTTTGGCGTTTGTTGTGCTTTAATTGTGTGTATAATTTTCTTTCTTTTGTTGTATTTGGGGGGAGCAGGGGCTTGGAGAAGGCAGGCTGGCTGTTCCCGTGCAGAAATATCCCTCTTTTCCAAAGTGGTGTGCCTTTTGCGGTGAATTTCCTCGGGTGTAAGTGTGGTCTTGTACACATGTGGGTTGTTCAGTAGTACGGGCTCTATTGAAGCCCGGTGTCTAGCCACCTCCCTAGTGTGACGCTCCTGCTCTTCTGGGTTTTGTTATTTTGTATGCTTTTTTACAGCAATTCTTGCATCTGCTGTGTATAGTTTTTCCTTTTTTCCTTATTGAATAAGATTCATTTTAATTGAGAAATTGTTTAATAAAGATTTGTTACTTTTTATACAAAGGTATTCACGTCTCTGGGTCATTCTGTGAGAGGGGGCGAACCTGTGGGTTTTCCCGGGTGTTAATTTCCCGGGTGGCGTAGTCATGATTGTGTGATTTAGTAGAAAAGTTTCAATGTTTAGTAATTCATTTAACCCTTTGTAATCTTACATCGCCACTTGTCACATATGCATGTATGTATGCACTGTGAAAAAGCGTTTGCCCCAGTTTGATAGTGATGTCTAGCTGGAAAGCTTGCATTTACAATTGATAAGGTTTATTGAGAGACAACAGTATAATCTCCAACACACTGCACACGGAAATCCAAAAATACATGCAACAGATCCACTCACGTACACATCAATTCATGAATCCACACACTGGAAGAATACACAAATACACTGTTTCCCTTGCTCACAATCTGCAAATACTCAAAAATATGGCTAATTTCGTGCACAAATGAAAACAGAGCGATTTGTATTGGTCTTTGCATATGCTTGCATTGAAACAGGTTTGACTAATACAGGTGCTGGTCATATAATTAGAATATCATCAAAAAGTTGATTTATTTCACTAATTCCATTCAAAACGTGAAACTTGTATATTATATTCATTCATTACACACAGACTGATATATTTCAAATGTTTATTTCTTTTAATTTTGATGATTAGAGCTTACAGCTCATAAAAGTCAAAAATCAGTATCTCAAAATATTATAATATTACTTAAGACCAATACAAAGAAAGGATTTTTAGAAATCTTGGCCAACTGAAAAGTATGAACATGAAAAGTATGAGCATGTACAGCACTCAATACTTAGTTGGGGCTCCTTTTGCCTGAATTACTGCAGCAATGCGGCGTGGCATGGAGTCGATCAGTCTGTGGCACTGCTCAGGTGTTATGAGAGCCCAGGTTGCTCTGATAGTGGCCTTCAGCTCTTCTGCATTGCTGGGTCTGGTGTCTCTCATCTTCCTCTTCACAATACCCCATAGATTTTCTATGGGGTTAAGATCAGGCGTGTTTGCTGGCCAATCAAGCACAGTAACACTATGGTCATTGAACCAGATAATGGTTGCTTTGGCAGTGTGTGCAGGTGCCAAGTCCTGCTGGAAAATGAAATCAGCATCTCCATAAAGCTTGTCAGCAGAAGGAAGCATGAAGTGCTCTAAAATTTCCTGGTATACGGCTGCGTTGACTGTGGACTTCAGAAAACACAGTGGACCAACACCAGCAGATGACATGGCAGCCCAAATCATCACAGACTGTGGAAACTTCACACTGGACTTCAAGCAACATGGATTCTGTGCCTCTCCACTCTTCCTCCAGACTCTGGGACCTTGATTTCCAAATGAAATGTAAAATATACTTTCATCTGAAAAGAGGTCTTTGGACCACTGAGCAACAGTCAGTTCTTTTTCTCCACAGCCCAGGTAAGATGCTTCTGACGTTGTCTCTGGTTCAGAAGTGGCAATGTTCGTCTTCTGGATCATTGCCAAGTCAGCAGTCTTCTCCATTATTGTGGTTTCAAAGAACAAGTGATACCCGGAATTTATACTGTAGGGATGGACATTTATTCAAACTCAAATATAAATATTCCAATATTTTGAGATACTGATTTTTGACTTTCATGAGCTGTAAGCTCTAATCATCAAAATTAAAAGAAATAAACATTTGAAATATATCAGTCGGTGTGTAATGAATGAATATAATATACAAGTTTCACTTTTTGAATGGAATTAGTGAAATAAATCAACTTTTTGATGATATTCTAATTATATGACCAGCACCTGTATATTGGTCAAACCCATTTCAACTAAAGCATATGTTTAGTTTTTCCTATAGGAGCACGTGGTGTTTACAAAGAGCAAAGAGGAGCTGTAGTCACAATCATTAACATAGTCGCTTTATGAATTGGCTGAATCTGAGTAGTAAATGGATAATAGTTACAGACCTTAGCTACACAAAGAACTATCTTAAGGGTTTCTGAGATGTCCAATCACTGCTGTGGATGTGGTCAAGACATTTCCACCAAATCCAGCAGAACTGTGCAATCAGCTCGCTGCCAACTGATCTGAATTATATGTGTCTGCTAAATGACAGGTACCAAAGCTGGTATTTATAGGATGGTTTCTCAGAAACATCTTGTATCTAAGGGTTCGCGGAAGGTTCAACTTGACGTCAACAAACCTGGCAAAACCTACAGCCCTGACAAATAAAGAAAAAAACATGGGCTGTTGAGTTGTCTTACATTATTCCTTGGCAGGTTTTCATCTAAAGGGAGCAAAGGGAAGGCTTCAGAACATGAAGACTCTCCTCAGAAACATATAGTGAGCTAAACAGGCAGCATTCTGAATGAGGTCGTGAAACCTGAATCACAAGTTTGTTTGGATTTAAAAATACGCCATCATTGCAATGACCCTTTTGAATAATAATTTACAAAAAAAAAAAAAAAATACAATGCAAATCATTCCTTTTATTTTTAATGTTAAATTCATATATTATGTGAACATCTACTATCTTTCATACATGTTTTATATGAGAAATGTACAGGTCGTGAAAGCAAAGTGTTTATTGCTAAAATCATGATTTATGCTTACATCATCACATAAATAATCATATCAAAACAAGGTAACACTTTATTATAACTTTCATTAATAAGTCATTAACAAACATTATATAATCCTCAATAGATCATTAGTTAACATATATTCAAATAGCTTGTAATGTGCTTGATAAAGTTTACTAATAAACTTATTAAACAAATCATTATCTCATGTGAATTAAAACACTTATAAATGTCATTAAACTTATATGACCATGCACTTCTTGAAAATCTACAAATGATTTTAACAGATGTTATATAATGATTAAAAGCTTTTGTTAATACACAACACTTTTGCTGCTATTGAGGTGTAACACGGGTAAGATTAGGGACAGGTTGGTATGGGTAGGTTTATGGGTTAGTTAATATTGAGGTGTGATATGGGTAAGATTAGGGACAGGTTTAGTGGTATGGGTAGGTTTATGGGTTGGTTAAGTGGTCAGAAGTATACAGGGGTCAGTTTGATTACAGCTCTTACTTCTTGATTGGATGAAATAAAAGCGTGGATGCATGAACATTTTCTGAAGCTTAATGGGTCAGTAACAGGACTTTTATTTGTTGGTATGCCAATGCATAGGTTCAATAGTTCTAATTTGATTACTGATTGTATTTTATTTACTCCGTCTTCTCAAGTATATAATCTTGCCGTTATTGTTGATCCACAACTGATGTTTGAAGCCCATATTAAAATGGTCTAAGAAATATTGCCAGACTTCAACCTTCCCTGTCATTGCCTGATGCAGAAAAGCTTTTTCATTTTTTCATTACATTGAGACTTGATTATTGCAACGCACTTTATTTTGGTCTCCCTGATAAGTCTATCAAGAAATTTGCAATATATTAAAGGGATGGTTCACCAAAAAATTAGTCCATGTTTTACTCACCCTCAAGGCATCCTAGGTGTATATGACTTTCTTCTTTCAGACGAATCCAATCAGAGTTATATTAAAAAATTGTTCTGGCTCTTTCAAGCTTAATAATGGCATGGGCCGGTGTGTTTGTTCAACAGTCCAAAAGTAGTCAAATAAAGCACATTCATCTGAAAGAAGAAAGTCATATACACCAAGGATGCCTTGAGGGTGAGTAAAACTAATTTTCATTTTTTAGTGAACTAACCCTTTAAGAATCCAGCCGCTCGGGTACTGACGTATACAGCTGCCTGTCAGCATATTTCTCTGGTACTTTAGAACTTGAATTGGCTTCTTATACAGGCACATATTGAATTTAAAATACCGATTCATATAAAGATATTCATGGGACTGAATGTATTCCAGCTCACTCTCTGTGCTCCTCTGGGTTTTCCAGCAGAGCATCGCACTGCCTCTGCATTCTTCTTATCTCTTTCCCAGGTTAATGACACACACACCCAGGTCTACCAGATCTAAAAGAAAACATGCTTTTCTGATGCTCACATGCCCAGTGTAGGCACTTTTGGTCAGGGTCATTATGGGCATATTGACCTGTCTGCAGCTATGGAGCCATATATGCAGCAAATCTCCACCATCTCATGTCCAGCATTATGTTTTATAGGAACTAGAGCTACAGAAGCACTTCTGTGTGATCGGCGGTCATGCCTTCGATCTCTATGTTTGTCAGTGAGCCTTTGGCGCCCTGACACCAGTTCACCGCTTGTCCTTCCTTATACCACTTTAGGCATCTCTGTTTTGGAGATGCTCTGACCCAGTCCTCTAGCAATTACTGCTTGGCCCTTGTCAAAGTCCTTTTTTCGCTTTTCTATTTTTCCTGTTTCCAACACACAAAGTTCAAGAACTGACTGTTCACTTGATGTTAAAATATCCCAGCCCTTGACAGGTGCCAATGTAATGCTATAATGATTATTCACTTCACCTGTCGGTGGTTTTACAGTTTTTCTCAACCAATTTGACACATCTCTCCAAAGTAATATAATTGCTCTCAAAACACTTAGCACAGCCAACTAAACATTTTTATCTCAGCCAAACTTTAAAGTTATCCCTTTTTCACTCATTGTTTTTTTGTGAAAAAATAATTGTCCCTTTAAACTTAAAATCTGCTTGTGCCACCTTTAGCAGCAATAACTGCAACCAAGCGCTTCGATAACTGTGGATACATTCAGTGTGCAGAATATATTCTCGCTGGCCAGTGTGACGATCCAGTGTGCGTTCACTAAACTAAACCCTTTCTATTCAATCTATTTGGAATCGGGAATTATCTGACCTTAATTTATCTGTCGACTGGGAGAAAGTGTGGTCTAACCTCAGCTTAACATCTAAAACTTGGCTCATTGTCTTATTCACTTCAAAGTCATATATAACTCCTTACAAAAGATTCAAAATGAAACTACAACCAAATTTGAACTGCCATATATGTATTACTGCTTCATCAGGTACTTTTCTTCATATGTTTTGGAAGTGTCCTATCGTCATTAATCTACGGACACATGTAAACCTGGTTTTATCCTCCTTACTACAAACTGATTGCTTTGCTAACCCAGGTTTGTGTCTTCTTAATGATGATTCTGGTCTCGGTATAAGCTTAATACAAAAGAGAATGTGGTTTGCTGGTTTTACGGCTGCGAAGAAGACAATAATACAGAAATGGTTTACAAGCCCTCAACTACTGATGCTTGGCAGTGTTTTTCCTTTAACATCCTTGATTATACGAAGGAATGACTTGTTTTGTTTGTTTGTTTTTTCTTTTTTTCCCTCCCTCTCTCTCTTCCTTTTGACTGGACTCTTTAAAGTATTGATTATAAGTCTGTTGTTTTGTTTTTTTGTTGTTTTGAATGGATGTTGTGATATTGTGTGTAAAACAAAACTATTAAAAGAAGACGGTTGATTACATAAGTGGTTTCATCACGCACACCTGGCTTTCCCATCGTCCTGTCCTTTAAAAGGAGCCATTTCACTAATTGTTGTGGGCCCCTTCTTTTGGTTCACTTTATTTGCTTTTGTGGCTCTTATTTTTTTCTTTGTTACATTTTTGCACCGGGGCCACAGTACATTACATATCATGCATACACCTTGCTCTGCATCACTGACTTTACTGATGGTAACATACTCGTTTGTTTCATTTCCTATTTTGTATATAAATCTTGAGTTATTTTCGATATCCGCGTGTGTCCCTTCCGTTATTGTGGCCTTTTAACATTTACAAAACTTATCCCAGGAAGACTGCAAATGTGCATTGTCAACAATCTTAGTACAATATTATAAATATAGAAGTGGACTGACATGGTAACTCTTTATATCGGTTTCCCAGGTTCTCTCTAGAAGAGGCTATGACTTCTTACGTGGTCAGTTAGGGTAACTCTGCTTTCTTTAAAAAAAAAAAATGTCTGTACTTTCTACCTCTCCTCCGTCCTCTTCCACTCTGCTGTCCACTTCCTCTAGGTCCATTTCTTTTTATAATCCTCCTTTTTTGCTTTCTACTACACCAATGCCTTTTACTCTTCTTAGCTCTTCTCCTCTCCTCCTTTCTTACATCCCCCCTCATTTCTGCTCATCTCTTTCTACCTGTTTTAATCTTCCTCTTCCTCTCATTCAGTACCGCCACTCCCTATACAGAGAGTACGCAGTTTGCATAGGGCACCGACTCCCAGGGGGGCACCATCCCAGCCTGACCTGACACGCCATTCCCGCATCCACGCCCGCTCGCACCTCATGTTTGCAGCTGAATGAATGCAAATGATCATAATTGATGGACAACTATACCCGTGAAAAGTCATCAGCAATCCGGCGCCAAGAAAAAGAAAAAAAGAAAAAAAGATGAAAACAAAGACTGTGTGTCACTTTCAGGTAGGCTAAATTCATAATCCTGTGAAACTTTTTTGGGTGTTGATGTTAATAACGTGTTTTAATGTCCGTAATCATTTCACCACCACCAACGCATCTAATATTCTCTCCGAGTTTCCATGTTCACATGCCATGGTTTTAACAGGAATAAAATAAATAAATAAAAACTGGTTCTTGTAGCCATGGTAACCGCAAATTCAGGGCTGCTGCTGGCCAGATGGATGCCCTAAGCAGGATTGTATTGTTGTGCCCCCTCCCTTAAATATTATGGAAGTAAAAAAATAAAAAATAAAAAACCTACTATAGGGGTCAAAATAGAACTTTAATAAAATATAAAATTAAATAAATAAATTGCAATTAAATTGTATAATTAACAAATTACAATTGTAGCTCTAGACAGTTACCTATGGCTATTATTTTATTAATGCAGTTGTCTGATTGATTTTATGGTCTCAAGCATTCAGAAATCACGCAAAAGAAAAAAAGCAGTTTTACAACGAAAACCATGATTAATTTTTGTAAGGGTTGTGATGTCCACATGTTTTTTGTTGAAGAAATTATAGAGGCTGTGTCATCTATAGCAAAAAGGTGGTCAAATTGTAAAGATTAAGTGGATATTTGAATTAAATGTTTGGTCAATAGCCTATTAAGCAAGGATATGATTGTATGTGTAACAGCAGCATGTGTGTATGTGATTGTATGTGTAATCTATTGTTAAAAAAAAAAACAATAGACACCATCACAAAATTTGTAATGGTTTTACTGGCTATAATGGGACTTACATTGGTTTTAATGGAAACATAATGGACCCGGTTGGTCTCTACTGGTAATTGGTCACCTTCTATTGGTGGCTCATTAAAACCAATAAATCCTAATGGAATATGTCCCACTAGTCAAGTCAAGTCAAGTCACCTTTATTTATATAGAACTTTTAACAATACAGATTGTGTCAAAGCAACTTTCCAATATCAAAATAGGAAAATAGTGTTTCAATAATGTACAATGAAAAGATTATACATCGTATAGTTTTTAAAATCTTGTTAATTACTTATAAAAACCCTGAATGGTTTAGCTCCTCAGTACTTGAGCGAGCTCTTGTCACATTATAGTCCTCCACGTCCACTATATTCTCAAAACTCTGGCCATTTGATAATACCTAGAATATCAAAATCAATTGTGGGTGGCAGATCCTTTTCCTATTTAGTGCCAAAACTCTGGAACAATCTACCTAACACTGTTTGGGAGGCAAACACACTCTGTCAGGTTAAATCTAGATTAAAGAACCATCTCTTTAACCTGGCTTACACATAACACACTAATATTCTAATATTCAAATCCGTTAAAGGATTGTAAAGCTGCATTAATTAGGTCAACCCGGAACCGGGAACACTTCCAATAACACACGATGTACTTGTTACATCGTAAGAAGAATGGCATCTACGCTAATATTAGTCCATGTCTTTCTTATTCTGAAATCACCATGGCCATCCGATCCAGTTCGTATTCAGATCAGATGGTTACTGCAGTCACCCGGATCCAGTCCATATCCAGATCAGATGGTGGATCAGCACCTAGAGATGACCTCTACAGCCCTGAATGTCAGCGGAGATCAGGACACCTAGATGAGCCCCAGAGACAGATCCCCAGTGAAGACCTTGTCACCTAGACAGTCATCGGGACAAGACCACAGGAACCAGATGAGTCCTCTGCACAATCTGACTTTGCTGTGGTTGTAATTAAACTGCTGGTTTGTCTGATCAGAGGAGAACTGGCCCCCGACTGAGCCTGGTTTCTCCCAAGGTTTTTTCCTCCATTCTGTCACCGATTTTGGTTCCTTGCCGCTGTCGCCTCTGGCTTGCTTAGTTGGGGACACTTAATTTCCAGTGATATCGTCGACTTGATTGCACAGATACTATTTAAACTGAACTGAACTGGATGATGACATGATTGAATTCAATAGTGAAATGCCTTTAACTGAAAATTGAGTGTTTAATCTTGTCATTGTACATTATTGAAACACTATTTTCCTATTTTGATATTGGAAAGTTGCTTTAACACAATCTGTATTGTTAAAAGCGCTATATATATAAAAGTAACTTGACTTGACTTGACTTGACTTGACTAGTGTGTTTTGGGACATAGTCCATTAGGTTTCATTGGTTTTAACGAGCCACCAATAGAAGGTGACCAATTACCAGTAGAGACCAACAGGGTCCATTATGTCCCATTATAACCAGTAAAATCATTACAAATTGGGTGATGGTGTGTATTGTTTTTTTTTTTTTTCAACATTACATGTTATTGCAAATACCTGCAAAGGGAGCCAAAGGCCTGGTAATTGCTGCTGTTACACATACGATTATATCCTTGTTTAATAGGCTATTGACCAAACACTTAATTCAAATACCCACTTAATCTCTAAAATTTGTCCACCTTTTTGCTATAGATGACACAGCCTCTATAATGTCATCAACAAAAAAAACATATGGACATCACAACCCTTACAAAAATGAACCATGGTTTTCATAGTAAAACATCTTAGCTTATGTATGTAACCCCAGTTCCTCGTGGGAACGAGACACTGCATCTGAGAATGCTGGGGGAACACCTCCAGCGTGACCGCTCTCTGATACAAGTGTAATCTGTCCAAAGGATGGGCGAGACATCATGGGCGGGTGATGTAATGGCCAGGAAGCATAAAAGCACATGCGATGGAACCGGCGTGAGCTTCTAGGAATGAAGCAAGCTCTGGCAGGGAGTGTGGCATCAAGACGTAGCGTCTCGTTCCCTCGAGGAACTGGGGTTACATACGTAACCTAAGACGTTCCTCTTCAGGAACTCGAGCTGCATCCGAGAACGCTAGGGGAACGAGATGCCTACGCCGCCAGACTGACAAATCCCTGCCTAGTGTGGATGGAGCACAGCTAGGGCGAGAGAAAAAAGGCCACAAGTGGCTAAAGTGGGCGGGGCCTGCATCCTGAAGGCCAACTTCTGAGAAGTGAGTCTTGATTCCCAGGAAAGGGGAGAGCAGAGGACTCAAGGCTATGGAATAGCATCCTGATCCACCACATAGCATAAGCTCTCAGCCTCTGGAGGAACATGTAACTAGGGGGTGTCTACCCACTGATTGCCCACCAAGAGTGGTGTGGTAGGCCGAATTGTCACCACGTAAACCTTCCAGGTGGGGCGGGTTAACCCTGCGGAGGAACAGGCCTGCACGAATTCCAGAACTGTACCAATCGGGCAGTTGACTGTGTCAAGCTGGCAACCTCCGCACCATGAAGCGAAACCTTCACTTCAGGGCGAACAATTTCCTCATGCTGTGGAGGAAACGTGTAACTAGGGGGTGTCTACCCACTGATTGCCCACCAAGAGAGGTGTGGTAGGCCGAATTGCCGCCACGTAAACCTTCAAGGTTGAGTGGGTCAACCCTGCGGAAATTCGGGCCTGCAGGAACTCCAGAACTGTACCAATCGGGCAGTTGACTGGGTCGAGCTGGCGGTCTCCGCACCATGAAGTGAAAAGTTTCCACTTAAAGGCATACAGTTTCCTCACTGAGGGAGCTCTGTATCGGAGGATGGTCTCAACAACCTCGGTTGAGAGTCCGGAAGCTATGAGTTGCGCCCCCTCAGGGGCCACCCCCACAACTTCCACATCTCCGGGTGGGGGTGATAGACCCCCGCTTGTGAGAGGAGATCCCTCCTGACGGGAATCTCCCATGGAGAGAAATCAGGTCCGAGAATCATACTCAGCCTGGCCAGAACGGTGCTACCAGAAGTAGACTGACCTCGTCCTGGCGCACTCTCGCCAGAACTCCTGGGAGCAGAGTGATCGGGGGAAAGCGTACAGACGAAGCCTCAGCCACATTTGTACCATGGCATCCAGCCACAGTGGAGCTGGATGAGTTAGAGAATACCAGAGGGGACGTTGCGCTGTCTCCTGAGTAGCGAAGACCTCGGTGTGAAGCATCCATTCCTCGGGCCTCGGCCCCTGCCTCGACAGGATGTCTGCTCCCACACTGTGATGCCCAGGGATGTAAACTGCTCTCAGCGAGAGGAGTTTGCCCTGGGACCACACAAGGATCTGGTGCGCCAGCCTGTACAGGGGGCACAACCACAGACCTCCTTGGTGGTAGATGTAAGAGACCACCGCTGTGTTATCGGTGCGCACCAACACATGGTGATCTGGGAGAAAATATCTCAGAGCCTGAAACACAGTCAGCATCTCCAGCCAATTGATGTGCCATGCAAGATGGCATCCAGTCCACAGACCACGGGCAAGGTGGCCATCTTCATGACCGCTCCCCAACCGGTGAGGGACCTTGATCATGCGAAGCGGGTTTCCCCTTGGGGAGAACCCCTTGGTCTTGGCCACCACTGTAGGGGTCCCATGTACAGCAGGCCTATAGTATCACGTTGGACGCAGCTGCCACCAGACCCAGTGGTCTCTGAAACTGCTTGACAGTGAGTGACTGGCCTCCTTTCACTCTCCTGACTACCGTGAGGATCGACTTGATCCGAGCAGGGGACATATACGTGCCTGCATCGTGGTCGAATCCCACACCACACCAAGATAAGTGGTTCTCTGTAATGGAGAAAGCACACTCTTCTTGGCGTTCAGTCTTAAACCCAACATTTTCATGTGAGCGAGATCAACATCTCGATGTTGAGCCACCATCTGCTCTGATTGAGCGAGAATAAACCAATCGTTTATGTAGTTGAGTATGCGGATGCCTTGTAACCGCAACAGAGTTAACGCTGGAACACTGTACGTGGCAGGGTTGGCAGACCAATCTCCTGAGGGCACGGAGGAGAGACAGGCACCGTGTACCGCGGTGTACGCCGCTCTTCCCCAGAGGTCCTGGACCATGGGCACCAGGACTGCCTCAGCCAAAGTCTCCTATTAAAGCAACTGGCACCGCGAGGAACGCTGGTGAAGTTCCCTCCTCAAAGAGAGCCCTATGAGAGCAAGCATACGCAGTGACAAATGCTCAGAAAGCGGGCAGTCAGCTCCCTCGAGAGCTGACTCTGCGTGCTCTGCTCTCAAGCAGACCACACACGGACTGTGTGTATCCTCAGCAGTGAAGAACACACAGCCTGTAATGCGATCTGCTCTCGGCCAAGTTGTTTAGTTTTCAAGTGACTGTGAGGGACAAACAACACTAAATAAGATTACTCACCACACAGGTTGACAGACACACCAGAGCAGTGGTTGCTGAATGACAAAAGCTGATGCCGGTTTCACCGCACGTGCTTTAATGCTTTCTGGCCGTTATGTCACCCGCCCGTGACGTCTCGCCCATCCTTTGGACAGGTTACACTTGTATCAGAGTGCGGTCATGCTGGAAGTGTTCCCCTAGCGTTCTCGGACGCAGCTCGAGTTCCTCTTCAGGAACTGCTTTTTTCTTTTGCGTAATTTCTGAATGCTTGAGACCATAAAATCAATCTGATAACTGTATTAATAAAATAATAGCCATAGGTAACTGTCTAGAGCTACAATTGTAATTTGTATTACAATTTATTTATTTACAATTGTAATTTAATTACAATTCATTTATTTACTTTTATATTTTATTAAAGTTCTATTTTGACCCCTATAGTAGTTTTTTTTTTTTACTTCCATAATATTTAAGGGAGGGGGCACAACAATACAATCCTGCTTAGGCCACCCATCTGGCCAGCAGCGGCCCTGGTTTCCTCTTTGCTCTGTGACGTGTGTGGCATGGCTATGGTTTGTCGGACATAGCAACAGTAACTAAGGGGGGTGGGTCTTTGCAAAGACTCAGTTGCATTCATTTTAAGATATGAGTCAAATCGATTGAGAAAAACTGTATGATATCCTATGATTATGTTGCCTACCGTGCAGCTCAGGCTTCATGCTGGGCATGTACCTATGATGACTACAGGAGCAGTTAACTAGGCGGTAGAACAGAGCAATTATATAATGTGTCAGCTAGATGTGTGGTGGGGTCATGAGTCACCGATTATTGTGCTGTTTGGTTATATGATGGCCCAGCAATATGAGACTTCTGTACACAATGAATGGTATAAAAACTTTTTCTTCTTGAATGGACATTATTGTCATTTTCAACGATAGTAATGCCTTCATAAAGACTTCCTCTGGGGAAAAATTACATGACATCACAATAGACACAATATAGAACTTGTTTATTGCTATTCCAAAAAGGATTCATGTTCAACCATTACATTTTCTTATGTGTTGTAATTACAAAATATTACAATGCAAAGCAGAGACTGGGTATAATGTTTTATCTATCTATCTATCTATCTATCTATCTATCTATCTATCTATCTATCTATCTATCTATCTATCTATCATTTATGGTGAGTGTGGTCACATGCCGTTGAGCTCCAAAAGTAAGTTACGATTGAAAGAACAGTAGAATTAGTAGAATTGGTACTCCAAGTTCCCAGAAGCAATACGATTTTGCATTCAGATGACAAAAATGTGACCATGGACCACAAAACCAGTCATAAGTGTCAATGTTTTGAAACTGAGATTTATAAATCAAAAAAGTTTAATAAATAATATTTGGCTGAGATACAACTATTTGAAAATCTGGGGGTGCAAAAAAAAAAATCGAAATAGAGAAAATCACCTTTAAAGTTGTCCAAATGAAGTTCTTAATAATACATAATACAAATCAAAAAATAAGTTTTAATATATTAACGGTAGGAAATTCACAAAATGTCTTCATGGAACATGATCTTTACTTAATATACTAATGATTTTTGGCATAAAAGAAAAATGGATAATTTTGACCCATACAATGTGTTTTAACACAGCTTCTTAAAAAGGTCATAATATGAGATGCTGAAATACAGCAAGACAAGTTGCAACAGCCAAAGACAGCAGCATGTGCACTTATGCCAAGTTCACACTGCACGGTTTTAGCCCGATTTTTCAATCGCCGACAAATGGCCGAAATCGGAGGCAAATCGGTGCTCGTTCAAGCGAGTGAAAATCGCGCAGTTTGAATTATCAAAGACGCGATCTGAGGGAATCACCGATGCATCGATGGCTGTAGTTTGCGGACCAGACTGAGCTGTCGGCGATTCATCCTGTTGTAAAGTCATGTAGTGTGTGACCTCCTGTCACCGATCTATCGTGCAATGTGAACACAGCAGCGACTGAATGCTACTCCAGATATTCGTGCAGTGTGAAAACAATTGTGATCTGATGACTTTGAAAATCGTGCAGTGTGAACTCGGCATTACAGTTGTCGGTGTCGGTCCCAACCTATCGATCCTCTAACAGGAACGTTAAGAAAAGGTCAGACAAAATAGAAATTGATTTTGACGATTTTTTAGTTCAAGGGATATAACGAAACTGGAGTAGGGAGGTCAAGAAACAGGAGAAGAAGGAACATCGCAGATGGGCTCGAGAGAGAGCGGGAGGACCAAAAGATCATCTTCTGAGGTTGATGAGAAACCAAGAATCAACAAATAAGAGAATAATGAAATTGATAAGAGAGATGATTGAATTATGTGATTTACAAAGATTAACAAATAATTTAGAGACAGTGAAACTCCAGACTTCTGTTATAAAAATACAAGTGTTGAAAGCTGTGTAAAAGTGTATCCTATGTTGAGATCACAGACAGTGATAACTTTATAGGTCTAACTGCTATACAGTTGCTTTGCTTATTTTGTAACATAACTGTTAAAAGCAAGGGGATGCATTTTGCTATTGCAAAATGGAACTTCTAGCTAACTGTGCCATAAAATGCTCTTAACACCTGCTAGAGGTGTTATATTGTGGTTTAGGCATATGTGTTTATGTATCGCTTATGTTTTGAAAGGTGTTACAATTTTTCCTATAGTTTAAAATAGAAGCAGACACGCTTGCTATCTAGAGGTGTTCCTTTTGAACTTTTGACACTGACTTGTGCAGACTCTGAGACGAAGGTCATGCTTCCAGCCTGAGAGGGACGAGGCAGTCACAAGCAGTGACAGAGATAGAGTAGTTATGGGAGGTTTTAAATTAATGAG
Organism: Acrossocheilus fasciatus; assembly: GCA_036784905.1. Lineage (NCBI taxonomy): Eukaryota > Metazoa > Chordata > Actinopteri > Cypriniformes > Cyprinidae > Acrossocheilus > Acrossocheilus fasciatus. The sequence goes on along the minus strand of CM071948.1, from coordinate 1,003,958 downwards.
ATTAATGCAAATGATATGCAAAGACTATATAAATGTTTGTCGAGGCCGACATTTCATGGTGAAGACTACTCGCTGTTATTTTTGTTATTTGCTTATGAGTTATTTGGTTTTTTAATAAAACGAAACCAGTGTTTTGGTGATTCGTTAACTTTTTAAAACAAGTCTCTGAGTGATTAATTAATAATAACTAGTTATCTGAACCTGAACACAACCTCATCGAGCTCGAAGTGGTCCGGACTTGGACGGTCAACGGGAGGAAAGTGTCTAAAACTTCTAACAACATCCAGACAAGAGGTAATTATGCATTCGTTGTTTGCGAGGTACTTATGGATGATAAAGATGTGAATTATGAGTTTTTGGACCTTTATACCGGTATAAAAACACAACACAGTAGACCAAAAATGGAGAAAAAATAAAAATAAAACACTGTAGACAGAATGTAGAAACACATACTGAATTAACCTCAGACAGACTGACACTTATGCAGTACATGTAGGTCTGTGATAGACTGATGTTCAATCATATGAAACAAGCAATGTATTGACTTCTGTTTATCTGTTTTATGTATTCAATGATATGCTAATCTGCCACAAGTTAATAGTGAAAATACAATTAATCATGTGAAATTTGATTTAAAATGCAATTGGCAGACATCCCTAATTTAAATATCATGCATTTAAATGAATGAATTTTGACCTTTAATGCACAGAGAAGGATTTTCAGCCAATAATGACTTACATGTGGGTCTATTCCTCACACAAGTTATTATATGACTTCAAAAGGCTTTAAATATGGCCTTTCTCTTGGTTTAAAAATAATATTAACAAGCATTGTTTATTTCAATCAATCAATTAATCATTTATTTATAAAGCACCTTAGAAACCATGAAGGTATACCAAAGTGCTGCTGTGCAAGAACATCAAAAACAATAATAGAAATTAATTAAAATACACAAGTAAATACATGTAAAACTACACATCAAACACCTGTGAGTACAAATGAGTCTTAAGACGTGATTTGAACATCTGCAGAGAGGTCGAAGAGTGCACAGTGAAAGGAAGATCATTCATAGTCTAGGGGCCACAACTGAAAATGCCGGATCACCTCTACACTTAAGACGTGTACGTGGAACCTTGAGCGTAATCTGCGAGTTAGGTCTTAGTGATCTTGAGATGATTGATGTACTCTGGGGCCAAGCCATTGACGGTTTTAAAAATTAATAACAAAATTTTAAAAACAATTCGTTGTTTAACTGGTAGCCAGTGTAAAGTGGCCAAAATTGGAGTTATATGGTCTCTGTTCTTAGTATTTGTCAGCAATCTGGCCACAGTGTTTTGAATCAATTGTAACCTCAACAGGGACGACTGACAAACCCCTGGATATAACGCATTACAATAGTCCAAGCGTGAAAATATAAAAGCATGTATAACTTTTTAAAGATCATTCTTCGATAGAACTGACTTCAATTTTGCAATCCTCCTCTACTGAAAGAAAACATTTTTTACTACTGTTTATTTGACGATAGAATTAGAGCTCAGAATCAAAGATTATGCCTAAATTAGTGGCGTGACTATTTACACAGGATGAAAACTGTCCCAGACTTGGTTTTAGAGTAACCAATGCTTATAACGCTTATAAAAATATACCCAAATGATCACGAGCGGAATTGTCCACATTCATATGGTAATTTTCTTAGTGATTGAGTTACATGGGGGGGTTGTGTGCACAAAATTCCTTTATTTTTTGCGTCTGTATCCTTTTCAAGAGCATGGAACTTTAACAATCTCAACTTTACTGAATTTCTAGCTGTCACGAATCCGGTCTATGAACTTCCGTTCACTCACCACTGTTAGCTGCCTTACCGAGCATGAGGCGTATGAGGGGTAGCTCATGTTATTGGACTACCCCTCTTCTCAAGCCCTCTGGATATTGCTCGCCGATCATAGACCCACGCTTGCCCTAACAGAACAGAACTGTAACAGAATGAACGGAGGAAGCGTGCGGATCCATATGCAAGCTTTTATTCCAAAACGTGGTCACGAAAGGCAGGAGTCAAACAATGGCAAACAGGTAAAACACAGGCAAGAAAGAGTAATCCTAGGGCAAGCGTGGGTCTACGATCGGCGAACAATATCCAGAGGGCTTGAGAAGAGGGGTAGTCCAATAACATGAGCAATAATCCAAACGAGGTACAAACAGAGTCCAAACAGCGAGACAAGGGTGAATCCAAGATACACAGGCAGAAGTAAGGGAACAGGAACAAGGCAACATGAACTGACAAGACTGACTAGAACAGGAGACTAGACTCAGTAAAGCAGCTATCACTTGGTGAGTGATAAACGCAGAACAATACTGGAGATTAAAGAAAAACACAGAATGGCTGGGTAAGGCAGCTAACACTAGGGGAGTGCTAAACGCTAGAACAATACTCGGCGATCTGACTGAGGAAGTCCATGGCTTAAGTAAAGCGTGTGATGGGAATCAGCTGTGTGTGTGTCGTCAGTGCAATGGATGATGGGAATTGTAGTCTGAGGGTGACGTGCAACAGTTAGTGTAGTGCAAGAGTCAATGTGGTGAGCGAGTGACCTCTGGTGGTGAGTGAACGGAAGTTCATAGACCGGATTCGTGACACTAGCTTTGAGCTCGATGGCGAGATGTGATTCAGTTGGAAGTGTAAAATTGCAAGCCTTACTTTATGTGTTGACGGTTCCATGTAGAGATGGATAATTGTCCTAAAAGAAATACCAACTTAGTCAAACACTCTCAAGTAGAAATTTTCATTTATTTCTATAAACAGTGGATGCTGATGGCTCTCAGAGAGAATGCCTCGCCTGCAGTTATAGTACTGACATATACGAGCCAATCCATAATCCTGATCATTTGACTAAGTAAAACGCCAGTCGTCATAGATCGAGAGGGGGGTTTTCTGTATTCTGAATGCATCGTGGCACTTTTATTAAATGGTGCTAACTAGGCCTCTTGAATTTACAATTGTGCATGGAGGTCTGTAAAGGGGAAAAGCATGTACGACAAGGTTTACTCTGTACCTGTTCTATATGTGAGTAAAATAATAATAATAAATAATAAACAGCTGAAACAACTGATATAACTCTTTAATTTCATGTTGGATACTGAAAAAAAAATCCACATTCTGATGCATCTAAAGCATCAGACAAGCCTTTAAAAAAAGGCATTAACCCATGGTACTCGTGCAAAATATAAAAAATATGTTGAATGAATGTGAAAATATGTTTTCTTTGTTTGGTTAAGAAGCTGCATCTGGAGCCCTGTATTGAAATTTAGAAAATAAGAGCTATTCCGCTTGGATGTGAAACACCTCAGGGGCAAATTACTTGAAACGTAGGTTTGTAAAAAAGAAAAAACTAATCTGTCGTCTGGTTTAGTTGTATTTTAAAGCATCCCTTTCTTAAAAACATTGTGTGAAACTTATTTGGTACCACGTTTATTGTTTCATCATGTATTGAACGCATATTTATTAGAGTGATAAAAGTACTGTAGCATGAACCTTTGTGGAAATAATAAAAGTAAATCTTATAAATGAAAGAGAATCGATTGATGACATCGTGTCAAAACACAACGGTTATGAAGATACATTTGCCAACCTTTCATTCAAATGTTCAAGCTACATTAAAAAGTATAAAATGGACAATATATGATTTTGGAGAAATGGAAAACTTGAAAAAGTTGGAAAACTAGCTTTTAGCGTTCAGTGCAGACCTAGACTGTTGACCTTTCTGAATGGTGTGTGTGTGTTTGTGTGTGTGTGTGTGTGTGTGTGTGTGTGTGTGTGTGTGTGTGTGTGTGTGTGTGTGTGTGTGTGTCTGTACTTGTTTATATGATTTATCAAGACATATATTTGTATGATAATATGTGTTTTACACTGCTATAATTACATAAATGCAGTTTATGAGGATATTTCTGAGTCATTATAATTAAAATATTTACAAACATACTAAACAATGTTTTATTTAAAATGGGGGTCTTTGGGGAATTGGAGAAGTTTGGACATACCCTGACATTTGTGTTTTTCAGTATCTTAAAAATATAATAATGGCTAAAGTCTGATTATACTGTATTCGGCACAAACTGAGCTACAATAATATGTGAGCAGCATGAATGTACATGTTTGTGTTTTTGTTGTTGAGAAAACCACGTTTATGCGTGGTTAGTGAAAAACTATTTTTTTTTTAAATGTAAATTGTTTAAAATGTATGATAAATGGCTTGCTTTGCTTGAGTAACATGTTTGATGTCTTATATAAATCTATATTTTATTTATTTCCATATTCTTTCAAATAGAGATAAGTCTCTTTTTAGCTTGAAATGTTTATGTATGTGTGTACTTGTTTATATGATTTCTCAGAACACAAATTTGTATAATGACACGTGTATTACACTGATATAACACTGTAAATGTGGTTTATGATGAAATTTCTTGAGTCCTCATAATTAAGATCGCTTACAAGCAAAATTTAATAAAAAAATGGAATCATATGCAGAAATCTTTGTGTGATGGGTAGGTCTAGAGTTTGTAAAAAAAAAAAAAAAAGTAAAAAAATAATAATAATAATTATTATGTCTGTATGGAGTGTCCCACAAACCATCTGTGTAGTAATAGTCCAAATGATTGACCACTGCAAAATTTGTCTCCATGAGCATAACAACTTTTTAAATGATAAATTATACTAAATGATGTTTTTGAAAATTTTAATGAAAAATAAACGTAGAAAGTTTACTGTGATGGATAGGTTTACTGTAGGTGTTGATGGAGTATTAAAATATTTCGTTGACATTTGATTTTTATAATCTATAAATTTATAATTGATCCTAACCCTAACCCTAACATGACAATCTCTTTTCCTGCTCCTGAAAAAATTTACATTTTTATATTTTTAGCGACACCTAAAACTAGTGTAAGTGTTTGAACCTCTATAATTAATCAAGGAGTAAGCCAAGCAGCTGCCAGATGACCGGTGCTGTTTTTCAAATATTTTTTATCCTTATGCGGCATCCCAGACGTTACTCGATATTTTCCATATTTGACTCTTGGCTCCTATAGTCTGGTATAGTCTGCCTGAGTGTGTGTGTGTGTGTGTGTGTGTGTGTGTGTGTGTGTGTGCGCGCGCGCGCGCGCGAGTGAGTGTGTGTGTGTGTGTGAGTGTGTGCGTGTGCGAGTGTGAGTGTGTGTGTGTGTGATGGCTAGTCCACCTCCCCTGCCTCTCATTTCACTGCACGAAGGGGAAGTTCTCTGCACTCAGAGAATTTCTAATTCAGCTTCAATTATTTGCAAGCCTTTTATTTGAGGATCTGCTGCCAATGTGTAAAGACGATACAATGTGTAATTTCTCAACCTCCCTGAAAATGTAAGTCATTTTCATTATGCTCAAAGATTTTTATTGCATTATTTATTTTATTCCTTAAGCTAAGTTTTTAATTCTTTATTTCATTATAATGCTGAGAATACAACCAATAGAATGTGTGTCAAGTCAAGTCACCTTTATTTATATAGCGCTTATAACAATACAGATTGTGTCAAAGCACTTAACAGTATCAAATTGGAGGACAGAGTGTCAGTAATATATAATGATAAGATTAAACACTCAGTTTTCAGTTAAAGGCATTTCATTATTGAATTCAGTGATGTCATTGTCCAGCTCAGTTTAGTTTAAATAGTATCTGTGCAATCAAATCGGCGATAATCGCTAGAAATTAGGTGTCCCCAACTGAGCAAGCCAGAGGCGACAGCGGCAAGGAACCAAAATCGGTGACAGAATGGAGGAAAAAACCTTGGGAGAAACCAGGCTCAGTCGGGGGTCAGTTCTTCTCTGACCAGACGAAACCCGCAGTTCAAAAGTTTATATTTCTATTTTTATTTTGTTGCAATTTCTAACAATGATAGTATAGTGTGTGTGTGTGTAAGAGAGAGAGAGAGAGAGAGGATCCCTGGTACCTCTAGTCTGTTATATCTGCCTGCCTGAGAGTGTGTGTGTGTGTGTGTGTGTGTGTGTGTGTGTGTGGTATTTTATTGCAGTATTTTCCTCTCATTATTACTCATTTATTGGCTCCTTTAGTGATGTAATTTTACACATCTAAAATGCAATGGCAGCACTGTCCATAACAATAAATCAACTTGAATTTTAAGAACTCTCTCTTAAAATTGTGTTTCCTTTTACTTATTTTTCAAATTGTCCTTAAACCAGTATCTCTTTCTCACATTCATGCAGGCAGACCGAAACCTATGTGATGGCGTGACACCAGATAAGGGTACATGCTGACCCATCAGTCCATTTTAAACAGATCGGAGGTCCGACAGCTATACCACAAACAGCTGTCATATCACAGCTGCTGTACATTGACGGACAATGTAACCACTCTCTTATTTGTGGACATATAAAGATGATGCATTACAAACACGTCATAATAGTTGTAGTAACACAGCTGCGAACATTAAAAAGGTTAGAGGTTAATCCCTAATGACCACAAACAGCTGTCATATCACAGCTGCTGTGCATTAATGGACAATGTAACCACTCTCTTATTTCACGAATGATGACATATAAAGATGATATATTACAAACAGATGTCATAACACAGCTGCGATCATTAAAAGGTCAAAGGTTAATCCTTAAGGTCAAAGGTCAACAACTGAGGGCCATCAATCAAATTTTTTGACAGAGAGCGGTTCCATATTACTACTACCCTGTCTCCTAGACGGCCATCGGGACAAGACCACAGGAACCAGATGAGTCCTTTACACAATCTGACTCTGCTTTAGCCTAGATTTAAACTGCTGATTTTGTCCGGGCAGAGGAGAATGACACTATTTCGACAAACTGTTTCCCTGTCTAAATACTGTAAAGCTGATATAAATCCACCCAGCTTTATATCAAGCTGATGTAAAGCTGTGTTGACACAATTTGCATTGTTAAAAGCGCTATACAAATAATAGTGGCTTGACTTGACTTAATTAAGCACAGTCACCCTAAGATGATGCCAACGGTAGAACCAGCAGATGGATGTCCTCCTGATGTAATTTGCATATGCGTAATTGAATGGGACCCACTCAATTCTTCAGACTACGATTGAGGGGCTTTCCAGTTATGGACTGGGCTTGGTAACTCTTCTTGTTAAGGGTGTTTTAGAGGCTGAGTTGATGGCAGAGTTCTCTGGAAACAAAGTTCTTAGCTGTATATAAGGGTGGTGACTGAGCACTTTGGTAGTGAGCAGGAACTGACATGAGGGATTTGTACAAAACTCACCAGAGAACAAGGGGTAAGAATGGGGCATGTAGTGATGGCATGACCTGAATCACCACAGTATAAACAGAGACCCTGAGTCAGCCAGTGCCATCGCTCAGCCATTGGGAGTCAAGTGAATTCAATTTACATCGCCTCTGATTCTAGAGAGCTGGCAGACTCTAGTTGTTGGATAACATGGAGCTGATGCTGGGAGTTGTCCATACACCCCTGCATACGTTGGGACACTCGGATGGCTAGTTGCACAAATCTCTTGAGGCTGATGGTATCATTGTATGCAGCAAGATGCAGTCAAAATTGTGATGACAACCCTTGACAAAACGCTACAAGGAGAGAATACTCATTCCATCCACTCACTACTCACTGCTGCCAATGTGCAAAACTTCAAAGCATACTCTGAGACAGACATCTTCCCTTGGTGCAGATGGTACAATTGGTCACTGATGGAAAAGTCACCAATGGGTTTACCAAAAACTTTGCAGAAATGGACTACAAAGCTGTCTAGAGACTGTGTTACCAGTCCCAACTGCTACCAGATCATCTAGGCACACTGCAGTGCTTTTCTTGTTAGTAAAGAGATTATAAAGGAGATCTTTGCTCTCTTTGCCAGAGAACATTATAGTAGAAATTCATTGCTTTCCTCCATCAAAATAGAGTGGGGCAATGGATTATTCATGGGACTGGCAACATAAGCCATAAAAAGGAGTGGGGACTGGTGCAGCGACTGGTGCGGTGGTGAGGGCGCAGCAATCAAGAGGTAGGGTAACTCTTTATTTTGATAGTCCACTTTAGACATTCTACTAACAGCTTTGCAACTACATGTCAACTAGCAGTCATTAGAGTATTAGTGGACTGTCTGCTTAATATTTTCTAACACTTTATTTTGATGGGTGCAGAACATACAACATACTGACTATAGCCCTATTCAGACAGTAATTGTTTCTCATGGGGATGTAAGTGATTTTCACCATTTACACTGGGTATTCAGTGATTTAATTGTTGTCCGAATCCAGAATGTCGGTGTTTATCTCTCACTACCCCTGTAAAAATCCACAGCCGAATTACCTACTGTTTTTTGACAAACACCAAGGCCGTATAGTAATTTAATGGCCGTCCGAATCCACATCTCTGAGTTTACGATAAGAAATCGATTCAAAATGCAGTGTTTAAACCCTTTTTGAGCCTCCCGAACACCGTACGGTAACTGTTGTACTTTGGTGTAATTTGCATACATATTTATTTCTGAAATGGTGTTAAGTATTTAAAATAACAATACTTCATAACTGTTCCACTACAGCGCCTGGGAGCAGAAAGAGAGGAAAAGCACGTAAACAATCGAAATGGGTCTTTATTATGGCAGCAGCAGGTATGCAATACAATTTTAAAATGTGTATTATAAACAAATATATATACATAACTATATCGCGTATAATTATATACAACTGTAGCGTGTCTATTTTCCTATTTTTAAACAGGAGATTTAAATAAACAAATAATAAATAGGATTATATACTATAAAATATACTTGGAATAATAAGAATACATTTTACATAATAATAAGTATTTTTAAATACAATTTACACAATAATAAGAATGAATTTGTAAATAAAATTCCTTTTACTTACAGCAGACAATCATGTGACTGGCCACGTGAGCAGCCTATTCCCGGGTTCATAGGATCACAGAACTCGCTCCTCCGCTGTGAATAAATCACCATCCGAATCCATGAGTTTTATCACTGAGGCGATATGTAAATGTATTTTTACAGACGTCCATATGAGAAACAATTACCGTCTGAATCGGGCTCTAGTCATAGACCAGACGCTGACTGAGTGCTCAGTGCAAACATAAGATATTGCTGTTGATGAGTGTGGTGATTGTTGGCAGGTGGTGATGATTAGAACTCAGGGGAATGTGCTGGTGTTGAGGGAGTGCCGGTGGAGCCTGGTGAATCCGTGACAAGTGCATCTTTATATTTTATAATTACTTATACTGTATTAGAAATATGGTTACTGTATGTGAACAGCTGAATGTACTGAGAAGCATATATGGTACACTAAAATATACTCAAGTGGCCTAAATACTAAAAGACACTGGAGTGCCTTTTTCCATCAATATTTCATTAATTTTCTGCAAATAATTTTTTTATGTGATATTTTTAGGATATGAAGTACACTACGCATTCACAATCTTTACAAATAAGGTAATTTTTTTTTTTTTTTTTTTTTTTTACAGGGTGTACATCCTGATTTATTTACGTGATGAAAAACCTTCTGGCTTATTTGGATATAGAATTGTAGAAGATGAGGTTAATCATTCTTATGATTCTTTTTTGGTGCCTGCTTTTGTGTGAAAGTTCAAGTCCTAGATATATTTGCATGTAAACTCTTTTAATGGTGACCTTTCTCTGTGCCAGCATTGGACTATGGCTAATTACATACAGAGTCATGTGATTATTTCATTCCATTTTATTCATGCACTTTCAATGGCTTCCTGTGGGGAAAAGGTTTCTTTCCCTGTGTGAAATCTACTCTGGTTGTGAGTCTGCACAAGAAGTACACTACTACACATATGTTTAAATTAATTGCAAGCTATTAGCAGTTTTTGGAAGTTCATAGTTTTTGACGACAAGGTGCGCTGACCTGAAACTTTTTGAGTACCTTCAAGGTATTGTGCCGGAGACACATACTGAGTTTTGTAACATAATCTACATCCACCACATAAGTACATCAGAGATGAGCCTAAAAGACGATTGTTGTTAATGTTAACTTTGCTTTTAGACACACACTTACAAACTTCCCTTAGCACTTCTCCTCAGGGGAATCACCATGGTCATTTTGAAGTGTGTTCTACTTCGTGAAGTGTACGAGTTTATATGGACAGACCCTCAACCCCTCGATTTTGACAGAGAGAGCGAGTCTACCTCATATGTACACTTCAGGCAGCTCCATATACCACAATGCAACATGACTGTGACATCACAGCAGACAGGGTTTAATTTAGCACCACCCAAATCAGCTCTATGATATATGAATAATTAAAACAGCCCAGGAAAACCTAAATTCACACAGAATGCTGCATCAAACAAATTCATAAGGGAAAAAATCCAAATAATCAACTTTATAGTGGATTCCAAGTGATAAGGGCTTAGGATGTTCCATTTCAGCCCACTGCAAGAGTTTTGCCAGTCGTGGGCACTCGTGCAATGTAATCAATGACATACATCAGAGTCAATGAGACGGAGGGAAGTTAGTGAGGAAAGGGCACAAAAAAGTAAGTGGATTATTGAATCCATAGCCATTATTGAAAATGTTTAGCCAGAGGAGAACCAGCTCCCCCGGTGCAGCCTGGCCTCTCCTGAGATTTTTTTCCTTCCCGATGTTGTATCTGGTTTGCTCACTGGGAGATTAAATCATTGTGTGTTGCCTACACTCTTGCTTAGAACAATTTCAAGCAATATTTTAATCTCATTGTCATTGAACAATCAGTCGCTGTTACACGGTGAAATGCTGTATATGGCCTGAATCCTGTGGTGACACTGTTGTGCAGATTCACACACAGTTCGCGCTGAAGCCTGTTAATAAAGTCGCAGATTGATTCAGCTTATGCTTGTTTATTGCATCAAACACAAACATGGTGTCAGAAGTAGGCACTAAATTCTAAACATGGCCTTGAACAGCATTCCCGCACTTGAGGTCATGCAGATGTCCTGGGATGTATAAAAAAATTGGGATCATTTCGGAGTGGAATTCAAGGACTATGAACTAGCCACGGGGTTAATTGAGAAGCCCAAGGAGGTGAGAGCAGCGGCATTGCGGCGCTTAATGGGCAATGAAATGTTGACATATCTGCAGTCACAATATTGTGCTAAGCGAGGAACAAACGAAAGATCAGAAAGCCATAATTGATGCCCTAGGAGACTACTTCAAGCCTGCAAAAAATGTCATCTACAAAAGATATATGTTCGGGTGTTTCAAGCAGGAGGTGGACGAGCCTATTGACAGTTTTTTTACGAGGCTGCGGGAACGAGCATCAACCTGCAAATACAGGGAACTCAAAGATGAAATGAGTCGTGATAGACTTGTCCTGGGAGTTGCTAATGAGTACACCAGACGACGCCTATTGCGTGAACTTGAGCTGACTTTGTCACAGAGTGTGGAAATATGCCGATTGGCAGAAGCGATGGAACAACAACGTGTAAAAGCAATCGACAACACAATCAGTGACAAGCACTGATGTCGCTCTGTCACACAAGCACAGAGACTGAAACGCAAGGATGGCAAAATGAACAATGAGCAAACGCTCAGGACTATGTGTTGCAAGTATTGTGGGGGCAGTCATAAAAAAGGCAGAGAGCAGCGTCCCGCAGATGGACAGATGTGTCCATCATGTGGTGTATTGAATTATTTCGCCAAGGTGTGTAGAGCCCAAGACGGAGCCAACAGGGCAGGCAGAGTTAATGTAATGAAGGATGAGCAAGGACCCTACAGTGAGGGTCGGCTGTTCACTGCTGAGGAATGCATTGACACCGTAAAGTCCCCAGGTCCAAGATGGTTCATTAACCTGACACAATAAAAAAGCAGGCCTGTCGGCTAGACACGGGAGCAACTTGTAATGTTATGAGCTGCATAATCAAAGAGAAAGAGCCCCCTGCAGAAGAGTACAACAAGACTGAAATTGTATTCTGGTGCCACAATGCCTTTTCTGGGGAGATTTCACACAGAATGCACTGTAAAGGACATCAAACACAAATTAGCTTTCGAAGTGGAAGAAGCCGATCAAGAGCCACTACTTTTGGGTGACCCATGTCAGCGGCTCGAACTCTTGAAATTTACCATCCCGGAGGAGCTTCACAAAGCTGTTGCATGCTCAGACACGCCTCTCACAAAGCAACAGCTAGTTTGCAGTTTCGAGGACGTGTTTAATGACCCAGTCGAGTCTGTCCCGGGAGAGATGATCAGTATGATCGGTCTCAATATTTGTGGTCAAACTATTGTTATAAGCAAAAACAGGTGTTTTTCATGCTGCCCAGGAAAGACATGAGAATATCCAAAATAACTATTGATATAACACAGAAGGAGTACAAGGTGACAAGAATTTAAATCACATACAACATATAACTATAATACTGACCCAAAACACAGGGTGCCAACAGACAAACAATGATTAACTGAAACAGAACAGGTGTGGACTAATTAGGAACCAACGAAACTAACAAGCAAAGGGAATTATGGCAGGCACAACAGGAACAGAACACTAAATCAGACCGGAACATATCAGAATATACACGTGACACATATCTACTGACCTGTGCTGGAACTGTTTAAGTGCTTTTAAGTTATGTTTGTGATGACAAGTAGTACGTTCCATCTTAGTACTCTAAAGCAGGGGTTTTCAAACCTGTCCTGCGCATTTTGCATGTCTCCCTCATCTAAGACACCTGATTCCACTCATCAGCTCATTAGTAGAGACTGCAAGAACTAAATTGGGTGTGTCTGATTTGGGAGACATACAAACTGTGCAGGGCAGGGGGTCCTCCAGGACAGGTTTGAAGACCACTGCATTTTAATATTGCCTAAAACATCCAAAGTAGTTTGACCAATAACATGCAGGTAGGGTACATACATCGACCAATCGTGGCGCTGCGTGTGAGAAGGTGAGATCTACAGAGAACGATCACAGCGATGCAAATATGTGCATGTGTTTGTTCGTTCGTTTGACTTGAAGTGTCGCTGTGCACTGATAAAAAAACAAAAAAACAAGGTAGACACGAGAGCGATTCGAAAGCATAAGGAGCTGTCTGCTCTGCTCTCTATAGCCCTCATAAATGTCACACAATGATCTACCTGCACAGTGCAAACAGCCAAAACCTGGATATTTTAGGCAATATAGAAATCCTGGCAAGGATGTGTCCCCTATAGTCACCCTATCCATGAGTGGCTCTGTGGGTTGCCATAGACTCAAGAGCAGCAACAGTAGAAGATTACAAATAAAAAATAAAATGAAATAAAAGGTGCCTGCACAGCTGCAGTACTTAGCCCCTATCTGAAGGCCAGTCCCGACTGCTGATGAGAGGTGGAGCTGGGGATGCGGGAGGGTCATCAACTCCTGAGCAACACAATGAAAGCAGCAATGAAAGGACAACTGAAGTACTAACTCCAGGGCAGTGACAGGCATCTGTAATGTTGAGGATGGGGAAAAAGAAAGAACAGAGGCATGCATCTAAATGCATCCTTTTAGTTTATTAATGAAAACGCAAAAGAAGCCATTTCAACCTGAAACAAAATCAACATTAAATACCATTCACAACACTTCTTACTTCTGGGACAAGTGGGATCTGTTTTAGTCGCCTGTTAGTTTCTGTGAAGAGGACTTCACAGAGCATGCATGTACATGTGAGCGGCTCATACTGTAACTAAAAATATTTTCACTGTACAATTTTGTACATTTCATCATATATCCAAACATACAAAAATAATAATAATAATAATAGTAATGTATATACGATGAGACCAGTCTGATTTGAAACCAGTAGTAAAGGATTGCTAATAGTAGAAAAAAAAACATTAAAAAGTTATTAATATTAAAGAAATGTAAAGAAATGCTAATGTATAAAGTGAACTGATACACATTCATGCATTTATGCAATTAATGTCTAATAAAGGATTAAATCATTTAAAATATATTTGGGTACACATATGAGATAAACAAAAAATCAAAATGAATGAAAAACTCACTATTTGTATATAAGCTATTAATGTAACAATGTACAGACCACAATTTATAGAATTAACTAAGCTATAAATGCAATTATTCACAAGTACTTACGGTTACTGTAAACTTATTATAAAGGGTAACCATACATTTTTTTTAAACATACCCTAAAGAATCAATACAAAATAAGACCATCAACATATAATTATGATTCCATGTTTGCTTAGATGTGAATAAGCATCCAAGCTCATTATTATGGCTCTTATATGCTCTTGAAAACACAATTTAGAGTGTTATTTGGTTCACTGAGTTGTAATAAGGTAATATTTCCTTAACACATAGAAGAGATAATTAAGCTGCCAGTCTCTGGCTCTTGAATGAAGGTTGTACAATCAAGACACAAGTATGTGTGACAGATGAGACATTTCAATTCAAGAGACACATCCAGTTCATTAGCCCTGGCGCTGCTGCTGTATAACCCAAGCTGTGCTCAAGCCACAGATTAATGGCCAGCAAAGGGAGACGTGTCCTCCTTCATCATCTGCTTTTTCTGTTGTTCCATCATTTAGGAAATACCCTGAGCTTCAGCCAGTCTTTCATTAGTTCAGCATAGCCCCTAAGCCTTTGCTCTTTTGCTCTCACTTAAAATATTACAGTATTACGGTCAGAAATTATATTATTCATAAAGAAAATTTAGGCCTCTTTTCAGGACTAAATACCACCATCATGACATTTATTTACATTTATTCATTGAGCAGAGGAACAAGCCATGAGGTGTCATTATTTCACAGTTACAGTACATGACTTTATATGATATTTATTTGGGGGGGGAACATACTTGTACATTAGATGTGCTTATTTTTAACGAGAATACTGCCAAAATATTCTAAAGGGATATTTTTTTTAAAGGGACGGTATTAACATTTTGTCATCATTTATCTAATTTCCAAATGAAAGGAAAAAAAAGTTGACATAAAGAGAAAGATTTATAAACGTTATTTAACATTATTGAAAATGTCTGTCTGTGTTATTTATTTTTATTTATTTTTTGCCTAGGAACAACTAATTAGGTACAGAATTTAATAAATAGCCACACAAAGGCCATTATAAAAAAATAAATAAATAATGCATAGCATATGAAGAATAGATTTCTCTCTCTCTCCTTCCTTCCTTCCTTCCTTCCTTCCTTCTCTCTCTCTCTCTCTCTCTGTGTGTGTGTGTGTGTGTGTGTGTGTGTGTGTAGTGGGGGGGGGGGGCATCCATGAGACATTCATGAGACACTCCTGAGACCCTCAGAGCAGTAAATCGTCAGTCAGCGTCCAGTTCACTCGAAGTGAACATCAGATCTGTGGAGATAAATCCCTGCCTGGAAATTACTGCGAGCCGGAAGGGTAAGTTTCCATTCGTGCTTATGATTACAATCTAATCACATTTAGAGCTAAATTAATGTCACTGAAGAGAATCACTACATCGGTTATGTAAAAGTGACTAATGTTTGCTCTCGTGACTGATGGACAGACAGCGCGCGCTTTGATAGAATTATTCGACTCTGCGCACAGATGACAGGCATTCCACAGGTGTGTGAGCACGGCTCCTCCGCGGAGGACATGCGGAGCTTTCCTTTAGCTGCTGCCAGTAAACAAGGCAGTGAACGGCGAGTTTGTCAGTAAATGGCGAGATCACAATTACGCACAACTCTTCAGAAAACGATTAACACGTGCAAGTTTTAAGCGTGGCGCATCGGTGAGATGAAGTGCATCACTTGGGTTTTCTCCACATTACGATCCACTCTAATGCGTCCAGAAATCGTTACAAATTTGTTTGGAGAATGTACATACCTTGAGTGCAACGCTGTAAACCTTAAAGTTCTCAGGTTTACAGTAATGCATAAATATTTGGTGCAAGGGTGTAGCTTCATGTTCAGTCTTTGTGGTTATTCAAAAAAATAATAATAATAAAAACCTAAATCAGAGCACAGTGCTTTAGGTTCATGTGCTGTGTGATGTAAGATTATGCTTCTTTAACAGTTTTTCCTAATGCAGATAGAACACATGCTTTGTATCATGAGGTGTTCAGGTTTAAGGCTTTTCCTCAAAAACACAAACAACAGTGAACATTAGTTTATTGATGTTAAATTATTGTGCAAACAGTGTTCAATTCAGATTAAAGTGAGCATTAATGACATTCTGTCATTTTGTCACTCACTAAACCTCTATGACTTCTTCTTATTATTATTATTACTATTTATTCTGCAGAATTTGCTGTTTTCCATGAAACAGCAGTAGACAGTGACCAGGGGCTATCAAGCTCCAAAAAGCAGCATAAATGTAATTCAAATATACACAATATTTCAGGTCTTCTTAAGTCATATCATACAGTATGTGTGGAACAGACAGTACATCATTAATAATCTCTGTTGCTGTTTTTATCCAAGTATTCAAGCCTATTTCCAGCTTGGGAATTCTGAATTTGTGTTCCATGGAAGCTGTAGGATTTGAAACGACAGGAAAACAATTATAAATCAGATTTAAAGAAAATGCTGCCTATCTGCCTAATAGGCAAGGCATCTGCATGCACTTCACGTTATGTATTATGGTTGCACACTTTCTTTTCTCATCCAAATTTCACATATGACAAATACAACAATACAAATACAATCCCTGACAACAATACAGACAAGCAGAACTTCTAAAGAGAGATCTAACCTGAGATGAGAGCCTAGACAGACACAGACGAGGCTTTGTTAAGGTCTAGGGTTTTATTTATGGTGAAGCATGGATAGAAACCATCTCTCTTAGCAACCAGACAATGTGTGTCTCACATATTTTCTGAACATCCATGGTCCCAGCGACTGCTTCTTAATGAACCCGCTTGCGTCTGTGCTGTCGTGAGAACGTGACATTTCAGTCGTGTGGACTGAGCGCATCAGAAATATGATGTCTCCGTTCATTCAGAGCAGTGAGTCACACATCAATAAGCAGACGATACGAACTCAAGCTGATGCATTCTCTCTGGTTTTGTTTTTCAGGAACTCCATTATGTGGATATGAATTTGAAAACCCAAAGTCACTATGTGCTTTCTCACAACTTTGACATCATGTGACGCGTGCCCAATGGAGACGACTACGATACTCACCGCGACACACGGGAAAAGAATTCTTCAAGAACACCCCGAACCCAACGTCACGAGTCTTTCGAATGCGTCCGCTCCCTTCCACCATCACATGAACAATGCGGTGCTGGGGATTCTGCTCGGCACGCTCTCCCTCCTGACGGTCATCATGAACCTGCTGGTGCTTTTTGCCGTGAGAAAGGAACGGACTTTACACACGGTAGGGAACCTGTACATCGTCAGCCTCTCCATAGCGGACCTCATTGTGGGGGCGACGGTCATGCCCTTGAATCTGGCCTACCTTCTTGAGGACGAGTGGAAACTGGGTCGCGTTATTTGCCAGTTCTGGCTGGTCATGGACTATGTGGCGAGCACGGCCTCCATTTTTAGCTTGTTTATCCTTTGCTTGGACAGGTACCGCTCTGTACGCCACCCTTTACAGTACCTAAAGTATCGGACACGAGGAAGAGCGACGCTGTTGATTTGTAGCGCATGGCTGCTCTCCATGACCTGGATCGTTCCCATCTTGGGCTGGCGGATGTTTGCTCGAGTCGACAGAAAGCCAGAGCTGGAGAACCAATGCGACACGGACTTCCGCTTCGTCACCTGGTTCAAAGTCCTGACAGCCATCCTCAACTTCTACATTCCCTCCTTCCTCATGCTTCTGTTCTACTCGCAGATTTTCATCGCAGTCCGCGATCATTACCGAGAGTGGGAGAACTTTGCCGGTCCGATGGTGAAAACCGAAGCAGACGACGCGTTACATAACGGGATGCAGCTGCAGATAACCAAAGCCTCGGAGCGAGACAGTCTGGCTTCGCAGGCGTTCTCTCAAAACGAGGGCCTGCTGGATCAGTACAGTTTGGAGCAGCCTTACAGCATGAGGGACAATAACGAGGACGCTACCTCCGAGACAAAGAGGAAGAGTTGTTACAAGGCGAAATCAATGTTCAGTCTTTCGAAGCGCATGAGAAAGAGCGTGCAAGACTCCAACGAGGCTTCGTTTCAGAGCGACGACGGGGAAACGGTCGCAGAAGGCCCGCCGTTATCCCTCGCCTTCCTGCAGTCCGAGAACAACGCTCAGCCCAAGACGTTCATGAATGCGAACGATTCGAACACACTCAACATGTGTGAGAGCGCACCGACTGTGGATATTCACAATTACGCCACGGTTCTCTGCAATCACAGCGCTCCGCCGTCCCCGCCGTCGCCCTGGGCTGAGAACAGCCCTCCGATGGACCCCACTAACACGCTCCCCGCCAAACAAACCTGGCAGAAGCTCTGCGAACAGTCCAAGCAGAGCATCCACAGCATGCGCATCCGGAAGGAGCGGAAAGCCGCCAGGCAGCTTGGCTTCATCATTGGCGTCTTCATGGTGTGCTGGATCCCGTACTTCATCACCTTCATGGTCATGGCCTTGTGTGAGACCTGTGTGCATCATGACCTTCACATGTTCACGATTTGGCTCGGGTACATCAACTCTACCCTGAATCCCTTCATATACCCGCTGTGCAATGAGAACTTCAAAAGGGTGTTCAAAAAGATATTTCATATCGATAAATAAAGTTTAGGAGAGGTGAAAAACTGTTAGCGCACCTGCTCCATTGGTGTTTTCTGAAGCGTTTCTTGTGACACGTTTGTAGTTCTGTGCATCTGCCATGCTTGTGTTATTTTGGGGCATCTTGTAAGTACAGAGCAGTTTTATTATTTATTGCTGAATGTAATCTGCATCAGATTATGTGATGAAAACTGAGCACTTATGTTGCTGCTTCAGCACTTAGGATCTGATGTAATCATGGTATAGTAGCAACTTACTGTTAAATGAAACAACACTAAAATAATAATTCATGAAACTTTGCTAATGAGGGTGAAGTACAGTCAGTACAGCTTTGGTTTTATGCCTCCTGGCATTAATTATGTTTAAATAGCAGGTGTGGTGCATATATATTTTACAGGCAGTTTAATCAAATATTAGTTTGGTCAAAACTGTCCACAGAGAGCTGAAAATCCCACATGCAAACAGCTTCAGCTGAACATCGAAATTCTGGGTGTATGATAATCAAGCATGTTCAGAATGGCCTTGGTTTTAAAAAGAAAGCAGCGATGTATACATACTATGCACAACTTGTCTGTATACACGGAACTCCTGATGATTTGCAATGCAATGCATTTCACCTGATCTTTGTGTTTAACAATAAAAATGATGATTTGAATAAAACTGATATAACATCTAATGCAGCTTACATAAAACACATAATTACATCTTTAAAACATTTTAGACATAATGGCTGAGCCCGAAAGCTTAGGCAGCTGACTCGCTGCTTATCAGGCAATGACTTTGCAGGCAGTGTTTGCATTTGAAGGCACCTCACAAAAACTACTTTAGAGAGATTTCCGAGGCAGCGTGAAGGTGTAATAATCTACAATGTAATAAAGAAAGCTTTGGTGATATCTAAGCAAATATTTAATTACTTGCTAGAAATAACATCAAAAGTGGAAAAGAAATTGGTCAAAAACACAAAATGGGAACCAGCCACAGCTTTCATATGCCATATTTTATTATATGATATTATAGGCAGTGGATTCATCAGAAATCATTCAGATGAAGGTGTCTCAGCAGACAGAAAGTGACACGATCATTGATTCGGATGTGCCTTGGTGCCTGCCTACCTCTGCCTTCAGAGCTGACATTTTTCAGCTTTCGGACGCAGCCAGTAACTGGATGTCTCTGGTTGATGAACAATGTAACACCGAGGTCATGTGAAGATTAAATATGTTGTTTCATATTGTCATATACAATACGTGCATTAAACAACAGATGGCAGAATGCTTGTATCCATTCCACACATACTGTATTTTACGCCTGTGCAGCGAGGAGGTGATGATGAAATGGACTACAAAGACTTCAAGTTACCGAAAAGCAATTATAATATATATAATACTAATGCAGTGCAGTGCTTAGTCCCATTCAATTCTCTTTTTCTTCTAACAGTTTGCATTGTTAGCTCTCAATTAGTGCCTGTCACTTTCTATGAAACCATGTGATTGGTGGAACAAAAGTGCCATTCTCGCTATAACCAGACTCAATTAGATGGTTTTCTTAAACTGAGATGTATGTTTTGGCAAATGTCCTGTAATTTCATCATTTCCGATGCTGCATTCCTTCAGCGCTGTCCTTGCAGAGAGGTCTTTTGATGGACCTGTAGAAAGTCTACTGTAAATGGGAAATGAGGAACTATTTCATGTAAATTTAATTCCTATCAACTGAACCCAAATATGAGTTTGGTCAAAAGCGAATGCACACATGCAAACAGCTTCAGCTGAACAATGAAATTCTGGGTGTATGATAATCAAGCATGTTCAGAATGATCGTGAAGCCTTAAAAAGAAAGCAGGAACTATTTAATGTAAATTCGATTCCTATAAACTGAACCTGTTAAGTGTAAAAATAACATGTGAGTAAAGATGACTCACATTTTGAAAACCACTGGTTTACATGACAACTATAACATGGTTTTGATGTTAAATACTCTTCACTTATTACTCTAAGAGGGTTTTTGCAGGTGGTAAATGTAAGACTTCTGATTCTTTTTTTTTTAAATTGTTTTGCATACAAACAAACAAATACATACATAAATACAAATACATACACACATCAAAAAAATAAAAAATAAAAACATAATTTTACTTTTGCATCTGTAAATGTATTTTTGATTTAAGGATCTTTAGACATTTGTATTGGAAAACAAAAATGTTGATGAAGATTTTTATTTATTTACATTTTACATTATGTGCCATAACTTGAATACAAGAATTCAAAAGTATGAATTTCTGCTTTGATTTAGAACATTTTAAAGGCCTCAAACTGCGGAAGGATGAATTAGGACTTCTAAAGACCTTTTTAGTCTAAAAGCTTGAGCCGTATTTGTGGCATACTGATCATTTTGATTAAAACAGGAAAAATAAAATAAAATAAATTAATTAATTTAAAAAGGTTGGTAAAAACAAAATGTTAAACAGTGTTGTACAATAATGCACATGCATTAGAAGGCGAACATGTACCAAAAGTGAAAATATAAAACATTTTTACTGAAGCATGTACATGAATTCAGTAAAATGTTTTATTTAATCTGTAAAGTTATCAAAATTGTCATTTTTAAGTGTGACTACTTTAGGTAGATGAACTTGTGTTTATGCATCATTAATGCAATGCCTATTGCTTTACACATACATCACGTGCCTTTCTGGTATACTTGTGCAGATATCATGTGATAGTTACCAGGTTTGTTATCACGATCCTGATGCAATATTTAGAGCTGAAAAATTAGACATAGCATGCTTTGTATAAGTTATGCATACACTTTGACACGCTTACAGTTTCATATTTTTATTGTTCGTTTCTGATGCCACTGACTGAGAGTCTTCCATTGCAAATGCATTACTGTAAGCACGATTGAAACGGATAGATTTGTGTGTATAGCCTCGGTGCACGCGGGACGTCCCGGGTCAGGACAGGACACGGAGCTGAAGGAATGCTGCTGATCTCGACTGACTCAGGAGCTCAGCTCCAGCTTCAGTGAAGGTGTCATGCTGGATATCAGTCCGGATTTTCTGGCTAGTTCACCTTCGCCCTTCTGCTTTGCACGGCAACCGACTCACGAACTGATTCATCTAATACAGTTACAATGAAAAGAAACAGCGTTTATAAGTTTTTGTCAGTATTTTCTTGTCTATTAGTTTGTGTTTTCCTTGTGTTTTGGGTTTTTGTCTTTTATTCGATGGTTTTGGCACCCTAAGACTTTTTTTTGGACATTAACGCAGCACACGAGGATTTGACACCCATCTGGTTAACTTCAGCGACTGGTTCATGTTTTTTGACAATATTTCCTCATCGGGATAATATGATGCTTCAAAACATTTATCAGACAAGCGTGTATGCTAACAGCGATTAAGATCAGAAAGCGTTTTTTAAAATGTCAAAATATTAAATATAAAGCTTTAACCAGTTGTAGCACCAGCGAAAAAACCACCACGGCTTCCATTCTGTCGGTACCTGTTTTCTTATTAAATTAATTTTAAAGTAATTTGTGAAGCGTTAGCTCTGCTCCGAAACCAAAACAAACCGACTGCGCATGCGTGCAAGCTGCCCGCGGTCATATGACTCCACCAGGAAGCGCCGTCTGGTGAGTGATGCTTCTGTTATATGTGTTTATTGTTGCTCAGACTCTCTGTTTGTCATTTACAGGACTATAATCGGCACAAATCACATTTCCAATGTGGTGCTTCTGACTGCAGCGTGTTTAAGAAACACACACGCGGTCACAGTGACAGAGACTCAGTGCTTCTACCGAAGCAGTATTATACTAAAGAGCGCAGCTTTGACTTTAATTACGCTGACAAGACGCAATTAGTTGTCTAGATGTTTTGTCAGTTTAGTACAATATTACTTTCTTATGGATTTTGACATCCAAGCTTGTTGAAGTGAGAAAAGGGAACTACTACTTCAAAACTAACCAACTTCCACAAACCCAATCGAACAAGAAATGCATGCGTTATTATAAGAAAATATGAGCAGGCTATCAGCACTGAGGAGTATATTCTAAGAGTACATGCTACCATTTAATTCATTTTTATTTTATTTAGTTGTTTATTTATTTTGATTTATGAAAATATCTCCTGGCTAGATGTCACTATACATTATAATCTTGTTTTGAAAAAATTAAACATTATTATTATTATTTTTAATGCAATATTTGTATTTATAGCACCTTTAAGATGTTAAAGGTTCAATAAAAATAATCAGTGGTTGAATGGTCTCATACTGTCTGACTGGGCATTGTGTTCTGTGTCATAAAGAATCAGAAGCATCGGTCCTGATGGAAGCGGAGTCGACGGAGAGAGGCGCAGCCGCCCCAAAGCTGCAGTTTGCCCCGTTCTGCAGTGCCCTGGAGGCAGGGTTCTGGCATCAGCTCACCCAGAAGAAGCTCAACGACTTCCGCTTAGACGAGAGTCCAAAACACATCAAAGGCTACTACTATAACGGTGAGTATGGGGCGTGTGGTAATGAAAGAGATGTTTTGCTGACAGCAGTGGCCTCTTAAGAGCTAGGCTTCTGTCAGAACAGATTGCTTAGATCCTGAAAATGAAAGTCACTTTATAGTTGATGATTAGAGACAAACTAAAGCACATTTGTTTTTTGTAATATCAGATGGTATATTCAGTCTTACTGTGTGTCTTTATTTAAATGCATTGTGCTGTGGTTGAATTTGCGTGTAGTAATTCATGTTTGAGATCTACTGAATGACTTCATTCATTCTTTGATTAGACAGAAGTGAAGGCATTTTCTCATACAGCTTGACATTTGATTAAAATTGTCAATTTTCATTTCTGTATGGATATATATATATATATATATACATACACTGCCTGTCAAAAGTTTGGGATTAGTTGGATTTTTTACTTTTTAAAAAAAAAAAATTAAGATGTTTATATATGCTCACCAAGGCTTTGTCTGTTTGATCAAAAATACAGAAAAAAGATGTAATTGTGTGAAATGTTATTCCAATTAAAAACAACAGTTTTTTCATTAAAGTATTTTTATATTTTTTTTTATTTGAAATTATTTTAATATGCTTTATAATATAATTTATTCCTGTGAATCAAAGCTGTATTTTCAGCATCATTACTCCAGTCCTCAGTGTCACATGATCTTCAGAAATCATAATAATATGCTGATTTATTATCAATGTTGGAAACAGTTGTGCTGCTTAATATTTTTGGGAGCTGTCATAGTTTTTCAGGATTCTTTGATAAATAAAAAAAAGTTAAAAAAAAAAGTGTTAATTCAAAAAAGAGATTTTTTTTTTTTTACAATATACACTACTGTTCAAAAGTTTGGGGCCAGTCAATTTTTTTCTTTCTTTCTTTCTTTTTGTGTTAAATGGATAAAAAATAAAAATATGATAGTCAAGACATATTGTTAGAAAAGATTTCTATTTTTAATAAATGCTGTTCTTTTAAACTTTTTATTCATCAAAGAATCAGAGAAAAGAGTATCACAGGTTCCAAAAAAGTATTAACAACAGTTTCAATTGAAAAACATTAAAAATATTACTGTGTGTGTATACAGGTGCTGGTCATATAATTAGAATATCGTCAAAAAGTTGGTTTATTTCACTAATTCCATTCAAAAAGTGAAACTTGTATATTATATTCATTCATTACACACAGACTGATATATTTCAAATGTTTATTTCTTTTAATTTTGATGATTAGAGCTTACAGCTCATAAAAGTCAAAAATCAGTTTCTCAAAATATTAGAATATTTATATTTGAGTTTGAATTAATGACCATCCCTACAGTATAAATTCTGGGTATCTCTTGTTCTTTGAAACCACAATAATGGAGAAGACTGCTGACTTGGCAATGATCCAGAAAATGAACATTGACGCCCTCCACAAAGAGGGTAAGTCACAGAAGGTCATTACTGAAAGGTGTGGCTGTTTACAGAGTGCTGTATCAAAGCATATTAAATGCAAAGTTGACTGGAAGGAAGAATTTGGGTAGGAAAAGCTGCACAAGCAACAGGGATGACTGCAAGCTTGAGAATACAGTCAAGCAAAGCTGATTCAAACACTTGTGAGAGCTTCACAAGGAGAGAACTGAAGCTGGAGTCAGTGCATCAAGAGTCACCACGCTCAGACGTCTTCAGGAAAAGGGCTACCAAGCCACTTCTGAACCAGAGACAACGTCAGAAGCGTCTTACCTGGGCTGTGGAGAAAAACAACTGGACTGTTGCTCAGTGGTCCAAAGTCCTCTTTTCAGATGAAAGTAAATTTTGCATTTCATTTGGAAATCAAGGTCCCAGAGTCTGGAGGAAGAGTGAAGAGGCACAGAATCCATGTTGCTTGAAGTCCAGTGTGAAGTGTCCACAGTCAGTGATGATTTGGGCTGCCATGTCATCTGCTGGTATTGGTCCACTGTGTTTTCTGATGTCCACAGTCAACGCAGCCATCTACCAGGAAATTTTAGAGCACTTCATGCTTCCTTCTGCTGACAAGCTTTATGGAGATGCTGATTTCATTTTCCAGCAGGATTTGGCACCTGCACACACTGCCAAAGGTACCAAAAGCTGGTTCAGTGACCATAGTGTTACTGTGCTTGATTGGCCAGCAAACTCGCCTGACCTGAACCCCAGAGAGAATCTATGGGAAGATGAGAGGAAGATGAGAGACACCAGACCCAACAATGCAGATGAGCTGAAGGCCGCTATCAGAGCAACCTGGGCTCTCATAACACCTGAGCAGTGCCACAGACTGATCGACTCCATGCCACGCCGCATTGCTGCAGTAATTCAGGCAAAAGGAGCCCCAACTAAGTATTGAGTGCTGTACATGCTCATACTTTTCATGTTCATACTTTTCAGTTGGCCAAGATTTCTAAAAATCCTTTCTTTGTATTGGTCTTAAGTAATATTATAATTTTCTGAGATACTGAATTTGGGATTTTCCTTAGTTGTCAGTTCTAATCATCAAAATTAAAAGAAATAAACATTTGAAATATATCAGTCTGTGTGTAATGAATGAATATAATATACAAGTTTCACTTTTTGAATGGAATTAGTGAAATAAACCAACTTTTTGATGATATTCTAATTGACCAATATGACCAGCACCTGTATGTATGTGTGTATATATATATATATATTAGTTCTTTTAACACGTTTACATTAACATTTAGTCATTTAGCAGACGCTTTTATCCAAAGTGACAAATGATGACAATATAAGCTGTCAAAACCAACAAAAGAGCAATGATATCCAAACACACACCAATAATAACACAACACAACCACATGACAACAATTCATCATACCTCTGTTTGGAACACATCACTATAAAGTACAATAAGGTCCGTTTTTAAAGGATTAAATAATGTTACTTCATTTTAATTTCAACATTTGCAAAATAAATACAAATGCTTTATCTATTAATACTATTTAATGTGTCTGAGCTAACAATAAATTGTTGTTTTTTATTAACTAACATTAACATAGATTTAAACATACTGTAACAAATGTATTGTTTGTTAATGCATTTACTAATATTAACTAATGAGACTTTATAGTAAAGTGTTACCGAAATGGTATTTGCCAATTTGAAATATGAAGAGAATATCCCTGCAGTATTTTTGAAATGTCTCTGCAGTATGCAGACAGTAGTGTGCTCGTGTTGTATTCTGAATGCAGCAGCCGTCCAGAATGTGAATACTGGCAAATGTAGTTGTTCATTCAAGCATAAAAAAGCATGCATATATTGTCTGTAATATACATGCTGCATTCTGCTAAAATACTAAGAGTAATATAGCAGTGTGCTGTTCTAACATAGCCATGCTTTGTGTTTCACTGCCACTTCTTAAACAACCAATCTGGCATTTTCTCTTGTCTTGTCTGCTTGCACCATCAGCATGAATCATGCAGAAGTGTTTAGTTCTAGATGCCATTTCAGGTGCATGTCAGCAGTGATTCATTGAATAATTCCAGAGCTGAACGAGAAAACTTCATCCACCTTTAAGCTGTAATTTAATGCAAATGTTTTGTTATAAATCGCAGGTGATCCTGTTGGCTTGCCGACACGCTTGACACTGGAGTTCAGCGCATTTGATGTGTAAGTTTTCTGTATTAAGAGCATGTAATGCAGGTGGTTATTCTGAAAGCCTTGCATAATGGCCTCAATATCACGTCTCTTACTTGTGAAATTAATGATTTTTTCTTGCCAGTTAAATCCTCAAGGATTGTTTCAGTAGAATTAATTACATTTATGACGGCTGAGTAATTGCACTGGCCACACACAGTTACTGTGAGCAGCCCAGTAGTCTGGTGGAGCCAGGAGACATGATGAGGGGTTACTCTGACCCCTACAGCCATCTACAGCCACGCTGATGCTCTCCAAATAAGACATTAAAACATACCAGTGGTGACCCGAAAGACAAGGCACATTATAAAACAGATAGATTCCTTCAAGTCGTAAAAATAGGGTACTTTCCAGTCATTAGATTCAAAGGGTGCTGCAAAAGGCATAGGGACAAGTGCATTCTGTATAGATAATGTGGCAAGTTGATATTCTACTAACTCTGTTCTAGAATCCTACTATATAGGTTAATTTATTTTAAAACAAGGTTTAATTTCTTGACAGTAGTTCACTACATTAGTTCAAATGATTATTACATTAATGTTAACATCTGTCAACATTAGTTAATGCATGTGGCACCCCCCCCCCCCCAAAAAAAACCCCAAAACAAACAAACATGATATTTGATATTTATCAATTTATGGATTTGTTAAAAAAGTGAAGAATCTGAGAGTTGAATTTAAACATTTAAGGGTGAATGACGTATAAGGATTTTTGACAAGCAAACTTGAGATTTTTCTAATACAAAAAAAATAATATCTATTGCAATTGTTCAAACATTAAGAATGTTGTGTGCACATAAATTCATAATAAACTTTCAAATTAGGTGATTTTAGTGTTTTTTTTTTTTTTTTTCATCTTGATGCATTGGCCATAGCTTTAAAAAAAAATGTCAGGTGGTGCAACCGTGATTTATCTCTGTAAATAATTATTTACCTTTTTATATTTATTTTAATTCTATAATTTTTAGAACAAAAATATGAGATAATTATTTACAAAAACTCAAAAAAAAAACTGTAAATACCTTTTCTAAACACTTTAATTAGAAAATTTACAAAAAAGTTATGCATGTTAAGGAAATTAATTAATTTTAAGATAAATCACGATTGCACCACCTGACATTTTTTATTCATCTAGATGAAAAAACACTAAAATCACTTAATTTAAAATTCTAATATGAATTTGTGCACACAACATTCTTAATGTTTGATCAGTTAATAGATATTATTATTTTTGCATTTGTTGAAAATCCTTATACATCATTGACCCATAAACAACTAGTAGTGTTTTTCAAAAACCATATGAAACCAAAATGAATACAAAGAGTACATTTCTAAGACCTTGGAATTTGTTTTTAAACATTATTTTCCTTATTTATCGTTGACCTAGTTATCGACATTGATTTCTTTTATCATGTTGCATGCAGTATAAAACAATAAGCCGCTCGCAGCTATACTGTGGTTTACCCTGAGCCGTAGTGTTAATCTTATCAGCATGTCATTATGATGTTAAAACACAATACAAATAATACAGTGTATCAGTGAATGCAGATAATATAGTGTGTGTTTCAGTGGTGGAGCCACACCGGCTCGCTGCTGTCCAGCCCCGGGAACTCTGTACAACACCAACACATTAGAAGCCTTCAAAACCACCGACAAGAAAGCTCTCCTGGATAAAGCAGCCAATGAGGTGCTCTTAATTAATTGTGTCTGTTGATAGGGTATTTATTTGCACCCGCTGCCTGCAGGGATCCAGCAAATGAATTATGTGCTTTCTTTCACTGCGTATCTGGATGCTGAGCATCCTTCTCCATCATTTGATGAATTACTGCTGCCATTCTTAATCTTCTTAATACAATTTTGTTGTATTAAGCAAACTTGCTTTCTGCAAATGGTAATAACACAGTGATAATCGCCGTCGCCAAACAGCACAGCCTTTTGTCTGTAAGGCCCAGTCTTTAATAAACCCAATGTTTTGCACTGAAAAGAATGGTGCTTTTTGTGTCCCAAAAGACATACTATTAATTATGCTATGTCGTATATGCTTATACTATGCACTGTGTTCTCAAACATAATGCATAGCATAAGCATACACTGTATAGTATAATTTATATTATGTATAGTGCATGAGGTTTAAATCTTATTATTCAGCGTTGGAATCTAATAGGCTCTCCTCTTCTGATCGATAAGGAAAGCTGCAGCAGTTGAGTGCATGAATGAAGTATCCAACATTCTTTGTTTTGTTAGTTAAAGATTTTCTCTTTTTTTTATTATTATTATTTAGTTCACTCAAAAATGAAACTTTTATGAAGATGTGATAACCCTCCGGCTATACAAAAATATTGTGCACAAAAGTACCGCAGCTGTTTATTTTTTTTTTACCCCAGAATGTGTTTCACAGTGTGAAATGCATAATGTTTACATTATTGCATTTGCATAAACTATATCAGAAATCATTTCTGGTCATGTCCATATAATTACAGATTTGGAGCGCTATTCTGTCAGGAGCTGCGCTGGAAGACTCCTCCATCCTAAACAAATTCATCCTCTTGACATTTGCGGTTTGTATGCCAGCGTTTTAGAAAATGTCTTAATAAATTAATGTCCTTTCAGCCATTTGTTTCTGACTGGTCCTTTTGTTTGTCCAGGATCTGAAGAAATATCATTTCTATTATTGGTTCTGCTTTCCTGCCCTTTGCTTTCTGGAGGGGGTCCAGCTGGAGCAGGAGCCGGTGTCGTTAGAGCGCAGCTTCTCTGCCAAACAGGTGCAGATAACTCACTTCTGATGAGGATGTTTTGTGCGAAGGATAATGAGCCATTAGTCAGTGCGTTATGGAAAGCATGTGCAGATTAGAAATTTTAATTCATTGTTAATTATTTGAATGCATAATGCCATATAGGCCCTGAGATGAGTGACGTGCCATATACAGTGACGCTAAAGCATATTTGGAAACTTTTTGGTTTTGGTATTTGGAAGCCCCTCTGTTTCCTTTCTATATTTTAGCTATAAGTACACTACCACTCAAACGGTTTTGAACAGTAAGATTTTTATTTTTTTTAATTCTCTTCTGCTCACCAAGCCTGTATTTATTTGATCCAAAATACAGCAAAAGCAGGAATATTGTGAAATATTTTTTACTATTTAAAATAACTTCTTTCTATGTGAATATGTGTTAAACTGTAATTTATTTCTGTGATGCGCAGCTGTATTTTCAGCATCGTTACTCCAGTCTTCAGTGTCACATGATCTTCAGAAATCATAATAATATGCTGATTTACTGCTCGAGAAACAATTATTATTATTATTATTATTATTATTATTATTATTATAAATATTTAAAACAGTTGAGAACATATTTTTTCAGGATTCTTTGATGAATTGAAAGATCCAAAGATCAGAATTTATCTGAAATAAAAAGCTTTTGAAACATTATACACTGTACGAATGCAAAGGATGCTTTAAATTGATCAAAAGTGATGATAAAGACATTTATAATGTCTTTTCTATTCATCAAAGAAACCTGAAAAATTCTATGCCACTGTTTTCAACTGATAATAATCATACATGTTTGTATATCAGTATATTAGGATGATTTCTGAAGATCATGTGACACTGAAGACTAGTCACTAAATTCAGCTTTGATCACAGAAATAAATTACTTTTTAACAGATATTCAATTAGAAAACAGTTATTTTAATTAGTTACTTTAATTCTTTTAAAAAACTTGAACAATCCCACTGTTTAAAAATGTTTGACTGGTAGCGTATGTCATTAGTATGTGAAGATGTGATATTTATTGCCCTCTTCATTTCGATTCAAATTCAGTTACAGAATATGAATTTCCATTCCGTTCACTAAATTCAAATTGCATCTCGATTCAGTTGATTTTTTGTTCTAAGTGTCGCGCTATCCTTCTTTACCACAGCTTCTGGAACACTGTACGTGTTCGAGAGTACATTTCACTCCTTGCCTAAATATTTTCCAACCAAGCATAAACTTTCTTTTCATTTGATTGTGCTTCACGAGTTAATGAGATGGCCTGATTGCTTTGAATTGATCTGTTTCACAGATATTAAGCTTGCAAACGGCGTATGATAATCTTTGCGTCTCGAGTGGAACGACGGCGGTCCCACATTTTCTGCTCAAGTACACAGAAGAAAGTGTTGAAGTGGCTCCTCTAAAAGACTTGAACTCCTTCTTCCCGGACCTAAAGAAGGTAATTCCCAGCATAAAGCTGCTGCATTATTATTATTAATGGAATATTGCAACTTCAATTCAGTCAACAACATGTGTGGCATGCTGTAGATGACCATGAAGTGAGTCGGTTTTGTGTTCTGTGGTGCTTGATGATGAACCCGGAATATTATTTACATGTAATTCTTCACAGTATAATGTGGCATGTGTCCTGATTTGTTGTGCAGATCACTGTGGGCGTGTATGACCCATGCGCGCTTCCGAAACACCCAGGCTGGCCGCTCAGAAACTTTCTCATCCTCCTCGCAAAGAAATGGTACGTCTGCAATGAGCTTTTCCAACACGCATCCCACTGGTGTTGAAAACACACATTACCATCGCTGCGTTTCCAAAAACTCTGGATTTATTTATACTTAGTCGTTTCATGTGTTTTGATCAACTGGATGTTTCTTCTGCTCATCAAGGATGCAAAAATACAGAAAAATAACAGGAATATTGTGAAATATTATTGCAGTTTAAAATAATGTTTTTCTAATTTTATATATTTTAAAATGTAATTTATTTCTGAGATCAAAGCTGTATTTTCAGCATCATTACTCCAGTGTCACGTGATCCTTCAGAAATCATTCTGATATGCTGATTTATTGATTTATCGTGCTGCACAATATTTTTTTGTAACCTGTGATGCTTTTTTCAGGATTTTTTTGGATAAATAAAAATGATTTAAAATAGAAATCTTTTGTAACAACATACACTACTGTTCAAAAGTTTGGGATCTGTACATTTTATTCTTTCTTTTTTGAAAAAAAAGAGTACTTTTATTCAGCAAGGATGTGCTAAATTGATCAAAAGTGACAGTAAAGACTTGTATTGTCCCAAAAGATTTACATTTTGAATAAATGTTGTTTTATTCATTAAAGAATCCTGAAACAGTATCAAAAAAAGTAACTGTTTTCAACATTGATAATAATCAGAAATGTTTCTTGAGCAGCATATTAAAATGATGTCTGAAGATCATGTGACACTGAAGACTGGAGGAATGATGCTGAAAATTCATTATTTACATTTTAAAGTATATTAACTGTTATTTCACAATATCACTGTTTTTTTTCCCTGTATTTTTGATCAAATAAATGCAGCATTGATGAACCTAAGAGACTTTGTTAAAGAAACATTAAAAATCTTACATGTCCAAATAAACATCAAAATGTGATGTATTTTTTAGGAAATGTGGTGCAGGTGGAATATTTTGTAAATACTGCTGCATTTCTCAGCTTTCAGTGTTAAATGTCATAGTGCTCCGTCTGTACTGACTCTTCCAGCCGTCGTCTCTTTGTGATGGTAAGTTTAAGGTCACTCCAAAGACCATGTGTGCTGACGGTGGTGTGTGTTTGTGCGTGTGAATGCCAGGGGTTCACAGCTGGACGTGCTGGAGGTTCTGTGCTTCAGAGACAGGACTCTACAAGGGAGCCGCTCGATCCGGCACAGCATCATCTTTCGGGTCAAGCTCCCGGACCTCACGGCTTCTGCAGGTAATTTATCATCTTCGCCTGAGTGCTTCAGAACAGCAGCATAAAGGCTGGGCTTTTATCTGTTTTCAGGAGAGGCCAGACTCCATTTAAATGTTAATACAGAGTCCTCAGACTGCCTGCCATAGGGTTCAGGTTTTTTGTAGCTGATTGTCGGGCCTTATGTGAGCTTCAGTGAGCTTTGCACTCTGTTTATTCCTGCTAATTATCCAGATTCATATTGTTTGTTTTATTGTTTGCATTATCATTCATTTACAGAGCCCGTAAGGCAGGGGTGGGCAGTTCTGGCCCCCGAGAGCCACTTTCACGCAGGATTGAACCTGTAGCTAATGAGTAATTCTGAAGACCTTGATTAGCTTGGAGTGTTTGATTAGCGTTAGAGCCAAAGTCTGCAGGAAAGAGGATCTCAAGGGCCAGAGTTGCCCTCCCCAAGCTTAAAGGGACATGGTGATGACAAATATATATAAAATGGTAGGAGAAATTGTATTCCAGCATTATTTTGCAAAAGTTTTGCATTCCCCTGAGAAACTTTGTTATCTCACAAAACATTTGCGTTCTGTTGTGAAATTAATTTCCCCTAAGAAATGTTGCTTTTGAAATATAGTTATCATGGTATTTCCATCACAGTATTTTTGCAAGGGAACGCAAAGCTCCTTGGGGACACGCTAGACTTTTGCAAATGAAAGCAAAAGTTTTACACAGCGCCCTCCATTAATATTGGCACCCTTGGTAAATATGAGGCGGCTGTGAAAATAAATCTGCATTGTTTCTCCTTTTGATCTTTCATTCAAAAAAATTCACAAAATTCGAACCAATCACTGAAGTAAAATAATTGAATGTGGGGATTTTCAATGCTTTAACTCTTTTCTTACAGCCACTTTCCATTTTGTGATGCTCAACAATCTTGTTCTGCACATCAGAACTATATTCTTTCTTTTGTCAATTTTTTTTTAATTAAAGATCAAAAGGATAAACAATGCAGATTTATTTTCACAGCCGCCTCATATTTACCAAGGGTGCCAATATTAGTGGAGGGCGCTGTGAGTTACCACAGAGTTTCTCTGGGAGTATAATTTTTCCTCCCAAGTAAATATTTATATAAAAGTTTATGTGCACTAGTAATAGTAGTACATCAGCTGATGATGATCAGATAATCACAGGTAGTGCGTGCAGGTAAACCACACCTTCAATTCATTCATAATGAATCCTGCCTTTAAATAGCATTATGAGTGGAGAAGAAAGTTAAAAGAGACAGAAGTTGATGATATGACCTGTTTATGGTTTCTGTTACATCTGGTTATTTTCTTTGTGCTGTACAGTTAGTTCAGTCTGTGAGGATCTTCGGTCTAGTATGGTTTATTGTTCCTGAGCTGGGAGATGTTTGTCTGCTGCGTCCGAGTGGCTTCCGCTGTAGTGCACTGATGGAGGAGATTCCCTGACGTTCACCCTCATCACACATCACAGCCCATCAGACTTGTGATTCCTGTGGGAGTCTCTGTACTGATGGTGTGAATTGCTGTGTGAATTGGGCCGAAGCTGCCGGGTATGAAAGGACAGCGCTGTAGGAACCTGATAAGGACGATCGTGACCCGTTCTGGCGAAATGAGTCGGAAGTCGAGCCGTTCCATTTTAAGATACGTGTGGAAAAACAATGAAAAAAACGATTTTTCTTTTTTAGCTAATTTCAAAGAACAGACTTTCAAAATTGGTTTCATGGTCCAGATAACTGAGGTATTTAAATGACTATTACAGTTTTACTAAATTCGCTGGAAATGAACACTGGGTTTTGAAAGATATCAACAAAAAACGGGCAAAAAAATTTAAAAGCAATTTTCTCAGGTGTTCAATTGGAAAAAGAGGGCAGACGACCATAATTCAAATGGGTATATCTTTAAAACCACTCAAGCTATGACTTTGACTAGGATATCATTTTAAAGCTCATTGATACTGGGTCACTGTGACTCATTTTGCTGGATCAGGTCAAAATTGATTAAAATCCGGTCGTTCCATTTTCACATAGATTTTCTTAAACGGTCCATCCTCCCTGTGTTTACACCGCTGTCCTTGACTGGTGTGGTCCTTCTCCTTCAGATGCACAAACATGGATGTCTTCACACTTCAGCGAGGTTTGCCCTTCTGAACTGTGACATTCACTTGCATTGAAAAGTCCACAGCCACATATATGAGTGATGATGCATCTTTGGGCACCATTCACTCAAGGTTTTCTTGTATTCAAAACCAGATAGTGAATACGGTTTGATCAACTAATAAGATTTAATAGGACAACAAAAAAACTTGACTAGTTGATGATCATATGATTCACCCAAAAATTTAAATTAGTAAATGTGCTCACCCTCAGTCCATCCGAGTTGTAGATGAGTTTGTTTCTTCATCAGGTTTGTAGAAGTGTGTCTCTGCATCAGTGTCTCTGCAATGGATGCTCTGCAGTGAATGGGTGCCGTCAGAATGAGAGTCTGATAAAAACATCACAATAATCCACAGCACTCCAGTCCATCAGTTAAATAGAGGTGCACCGATCCGATATTCAGTATCGGTATCGGCTCCAATACTGGCATTTTCTTCCGGATCAGGTATCGGTCAGACGAGACCGATCCAAATCCGATATTGTGCATATACTATTGTGTTATTTTTAAGCCCTACAAAAGCCACAAACACATGATAAAACACCTTTAAGTTGCACTATATTTCAAGTGTTCTGAAGCCGTTCCATAGTTTAATGTGAGGTACAGATGAATATTTATTTGTCAAGTTGACGTGAACTCTTCTCTCTGCCGCGGCGGTCTGTCATCCTCCGTTCAGCGCTCAAACTGCGTGTCGCTTTCGGTTACGAGTCAAGACGATGAAACTCTGCAAGATTATTAAATGTTCCTAATATTATACTTGATCTGTAAATAAAGCTAAATAGTTTTGCATTAAAGGACTTTATCTTCGTGTTGTTTTCAAAGTCGTGTTGGTGTCTGTTAGATCACAACACTGGAGTAGAGAGCACTATGTTCTTAACGAGTACAGTGACTGAAATTTAAAACTGTTAAAAGAAAAGCCTCAATAAACTATTGCACATAATTAACACACTACACATTAGTATCTCTTCACTTTGTGCGTTGAACCTCTCTATGCGGAGCGCTGAGACTCCGTGTTGCTTCAAGCTCATCGCTCTGCGCTCGGGATGCTCATCAGCGCTTTGTGCCGCTCTGTATTCGGAGCCTTTCGTATCATAATACTTTTGCACATTGATGTCGCAAACCTGATGTTTGCAAACCTGATGTCGCAAAAGAAAAAACAAGCGAAATATGATACAGTGGCCAAAGACGTATATCTGAGGCATTTTTACAATTAGGTTGAGCTTCAAATATTTCTTTACAAGTATTTTACCTATACAACACGAGGCAAAGTCTTTTATATTAATATTAAAGTCAGTTTAAGTGTAGGCTGTTGCATTATGTTTATGTGTACTAATTTGTTTATGCAGTATGTCCAAAGAGTGTGGGTTGGGAGAAGAACCCTAAAGGTGCGATGGGACCTAGAAGTGTCAATCTCAGTGAATGCATGGACCCTAAAAGGTACTAAACATCTGGCGCCAGTTCATACACTTCAGAATGGTGTTCTCAGTGGTGTGTGACACATTTCATTGATTTCCTCAAGGCTTGCGGAGTCTTCTGTCGATCTCAACCTGAAGCTGATGCGTTGGAGGCTGGTCCCGTCTCTGGATCTGGATAAGGTCGTGTCGACGAGGTGTCTGCTGCTGGGAGCTGGGACTCTGGGATGCAATGTGGCGAGAACACTGATGGTAAGAACCATCTGCTTTTGATTTACATTTGATTATCGACCGTTTGTTGCATCTGACAGGTGTCAAAAAAGCGTTCCTTGCCTTCAGTTTGGCTTTCTTGGCTTGCTTTATGTAATTTAAGTGCTTACTTGCCTTTGGCGTAATTGCTTCTTAATGGTTTTTGAAATAGTCGTAAGCCAAAGACTGTAATTATAGAAAGCAAGATGCTTCCATTTCACAATGATAGTGGTGTCACTTGAAAATGCAGTTAATTGCAAGCGTGAGAGTGTTTTTACACTGGGTTCTGACAGCGGTTCACGAGAAGTGTGGCTTATATGTGAACACACCGAAAGAACTGATACCCTTTTATAGTAAAATATCAATCTTTCAGTGTTTCATCCAAATGAATGAATTACAGCAGAAATATAGTACTATAACTGTGATATTCTAATATTCAATGAATTACTAGTAGCATTATCAGTATTATTTTAATAAGAACAGTACTATAGTGATAAAAGCAGCAGTAAACGGTGATATAAAAACATAACTCATTCAAAATTGTAGTTGTCCAGGTTTCAACAGCGGTGTGAAGAGAAAGTGGTCTGACAGTTTTAGAGTCAGCGAGCTCTGAGTTTCGTTTGTTTACATTTAAATTTAGTTAATTTAAAATTTAAATTTTCATCAATTTATTTCACAACGGTTTACTGGTTTCAGAGGAATTATGCAAATCAGGTAATGGTGCAAACATGCCAAAAAAACTAAACAAAACGATGCACGGCACAATTCGTGATTTTGCGGGCTGCTTGAGCAGACGACCACAAACTGGCGTGCTTTACTGGGATTGTATAAAGTGTGCTTGACTGCACTGTGCCTCTGGATATATGCCTGGCTGTACTGATGATCAGTGCTTTTAAAAGTAATGCATTACGGTATTGCATTACTCCCTAAAAAAGTAACCAATTGTGTTAGTTACTTTTTATGGAAAGTAATGCCTTACGTTACTTTTGAGTTACTTTTAAAATCTGGGCAGGGCTTGCTTGTTGTTTTTAATACAGAAAAGTTATTTTACAAATCTAAAAGCCCTTTCACAGCAAAAGTGAAATTAATACAGTAGAGGACGCTGCTCGAACCAATCGCATGAAGAATATGACGCAGGAGAAGAAAGTTCAACACTATTCAGCAATAACTAAAACGATTCACACACGTGTCATTTTTGCTTACTAGTATGGTAGAACTGGATCATCATTTGATGAATAACTGCTTAGAAAATGTACACATACATATTATGTTTACCTGACAAACGTTTGTCGATAAAGCACATACATGTGTAACGGTGGTGTGTTTGTGTGATTTAAATGCGTATGGCGTACAGTATCACCACAGCGTCTGGTCACAGATTCTTTGCGCTGTAATACTGCTAATGGCAGACATGTTTAGTGAATGTTTCTCTGAATGTTTTCTGTTTTTGAGGGCTGGGGTGTGAGACACATCACTTTTGTGGACAACGCGAAGATCTCCTACTCGAACCCAGTGCGACAGCCGCTCTATGAGTTTGAAGACTGTCTGAGTGGAGGGAAGGCTAAAGCTCTCGCCGCGGTGGACCGGTTGAAGAAGATCTTTCCTGGTGTGGTGAGGACTTCCAAATGCTTTAACAAGTTTATTGCAGTTGCGTATGAGAAGCTCGAGAAGCACAGGTGCTGTTGGGAGTCAGCTGAACAGTTACAGCAGACAGACATGTTTTGAACTGTGTGTAAATATTGGCACGGTTACAGTAAGCAGCACCATCCTTCCCTCACACCTCGCAGACTGATCTGTGTATTTATTAGACTAATGACACATGAATAAACATCTGAGAGGCTGTATGAACCTATACTGTGGGCCATTAGTTTGAGACCCTTAGATTAATCAGTTTCAACATGCAATTACCTGCAACAATGAAGTCTGAATTATTCATTTAAATATCGATGAAAGGTATTTGGTTGGTCTGCAGATGTATTTGACCAGTCCAGGTCACCGGTGTTCATTATCTTTGAGAAGTCTCATAGCATTTAATTCCTCATTGTAACTCATGTTTATATGAAATGCGGCTCATTTATATTCATCTGCTGAGCGATGCTCTCATGCTTCACTGATCAGGGTGCGAGGGCCGGCTCTTACGGCTTCTGTTTTCACTGCAGGTGATCAGTGAACTCCCTTTTGGATGAAAGATTTTGATGAAAATATTAAGTTTATTTTGTAAATAAGAAAACCAGTATTAATTGACTTGCTTGGATAAATAGAGGTAAAAGAGCTTTGTGTGGTCAACAAACCACGGGTAGTCTTGTTTTTCCGAGAGTCTATGGGTTTTTTTGCTTCAGCAAGGTTGAAAATGACAAGGTTCTGAACCTGATTCAGTGAAAGAGTGAGTCATGAAACCGGATCCACAGGATGATGAGATTGAAACTGGTTAGTGAGTCTTTTAGAGCTTTTTATTTGAAGTGAGTCACATGGATCAGACGTGTGAGACTGAAGGAAACCATTATGACTGGCTAGTTCATTTCTAATTTCTAAAGCACTACTGTGTTCACTTAGTTAGCTCTGCATAGGTAATGCATTCTCTTAAATATTAATGATGCTAAAGAAAATGTAGATAAACCAACTAGTCACCAGTTTACTAGATCCATCCTTAGTTCTGACTATTTTAAACTGGCAGTGTCCTCCATCTCTTCATTTGGAGAGTCTCAGATATGTTCTCAGTGCTAAGCAACCAAATCAGATTGGGTACATGCTGTCCGTGTGTTTTAAGCGGTAACATCAGACTCATGTGACTCAGACTTTCGCTTCATATTCATGACTCTGTGTGGGAACGCTGTTGGCAGGTGTTTCCGTGCAGCCACGAGGCCTGTGAATCCTCTCCGCTGTCAGATCCCCTTCACTTCCCATGATTCATCATGCTGCCAGCGTCAACAAATGTCATTCCAGAAGACAGTTTGGCCATTGGCAACCAAGAAGAAAGTGCTGTGGCCGTTACTTTTTTAGTTGATTTTGAGATGACTACAAAGAGTTTTCAATATATTGAGTTTTCACTGATTTGAGTTGATTTAGAAATCAGTTTTTTTTTTGTTTGTTTTTTGTTTTTTTTCAACTGGTTTTGCTACAGGATCCATATTTTACACTGGACACCAAATGCAAACAACTTTGCACAAAGATTTATTATTATAACAGTAACATAATTTTCCATCAAAATGCATTAATACTAACATGCACTGCATATGCAAAATTATGCAAAACATGATATGTGACCCTGCAGCACAAAAGCAGTCATAAGTAGCACAGGTATATTTTGTAGCAATAGCCAATCATTAAAAAAATCATTAGGGTATTAAGTAAAGATCTATTTCCATGAAGATATTTTTTAAATTTCCTACCATAAATATATCAAAACTTCATTTTTGATTAGTAATATGCATTGCTAAGAACTTCATTTGAACAACTTTAAAGGTGATTTTCTCAATATTTAGATTTTTTTGCTCCCTCAGATTCCAGATTTTCAAATAGTTGTATCTCAGACAAATATTGTCTGATCCTAACAAACCATACATCAATGGAAAGCTTATTTATTCAGCGTTCAGATGATGTATGAATCTCAATTTAAAAAAAAATCAACACTTATGACTGGTTTTGTGCTCCAGGGTCACGTAAAGGCTGAACAGTCACAGTTTAGTGAATGCACAAACGGCAGCAGAAGGTTTCGGTCCTCTGGTGTCGTGTGAGTATGAAGGGAACAGCTACAGGTGGTACGGGCAGAAAGTCACACGAGAGGAAGCAGTGCCTCCTGTTGCTGTGATTGGCTGATCATTGAGCACCTGTGATGAAGGTAACTGAATGAGAATGACATTTAATCATGTCTGAATCTAAATGAATGCAAAAGTACTTGAAATGGACGTGATTGTAGCAGTTATTAATTTGCATTCTGCTCAATTAAAGCCGCACCTCCTGCAAATATTTACATTTGCAATCAAATATTTGTTTACTGATAGACAACAGTTTAAAATAGCAATTCATATTATATTTTCACATGTATCTAAAGGTATACAAACAGAACTCTAAATTAGATTTTAATTGAGGACAGATTAATGTGTTACTAGCATTTTGAGTTTGAGAGAGGCACATTTCAAATAAAATGTATTGCAATTGTTAATATACTGATAAAAAGTATTTATTTATTTATTCATTTATTTATTGGATAAGTGGTTGCCACGTGCATAAATGTAAATACCCTGAGAGGGTAGTAGAGAAACTAACACAGCGAGAACAAATTTACAATACAGTTTTTATTTTAAATCTGTGCTGCTGCCTTTAATGATGAAATGTATAGGTTAAAATTGACCCACCAGTCATAATCGCAAAATACATTTTATTCACACAATCCACAACACATCAGAGTGTTGACACTTTGCAGGCGTTTCCATGTCCGTAAATGAGCAAACGTCACAATTTCAGGCAGAACATCATACAGTAGGTTAACCAGTATTTCTAACAACTAGAAAAATAGAAATTGGTCAAATCTTACTGTTCATATTTAGCGGTTAATCCCATTAGCATCACACCAAATTTCCAGTATTATCAGAGGAGTGCAGTGTTAGAGCAGAAGGCAAATATGCATGTGTTTCATGAATTGAAAGTGGCACTACAGATGGATTTCTGTGCACAATAGCCACATTCATTGAAATTCATTGTTTGTTTTTTTTACTTACTGATTTTATTGATTAGTTTCGCAATCAACCATGTCTTCACTTTTATTTCTAAGGCAGGTTGATGGGTCAGTGTTTGTCACTGTAGCTTTAGTTTCTGTCTAAACGCTGAAATGAATGCTGAAACCGTCACATTACACACTTGCTGGTCAAGTTATTATCTGATCACACCTCAGAAGGGCCTCATTATAAAAGTCTCTTTCTTGGCAATTTCTTCATTTGCTCCAAATGTTATTTTTCCGAGTGCAAAGAACGGAGGTGCTAAAACAAGAGCGAGAGTGATATCGTTATGTAAGACGCACGCCATCTGATCAGCTGAGCCGTGGACGCTCGTGTGTGTGTGTGTGTGTGTGTGAACGGATGGGTCTTATTAAGGGATGTTTCAGTGAACCTGGCTAAATAATCTTTGCTTTTCTATCATGTCTGTGTTGACAGCTGCCCGTCTGTCCACCGTGATGAAATTAGCTGTCTGCTGTGTTTACTCTGTGGTCATCATTAATTCATCTGCTCATCCTGTATCGATCTGCTCCCCCGTTCGGCTAATTACGCCACATGTTTTACCTTCACAGAACCCCTGCGTGTGTCGGGCCAATTAGACGGGCCGGATATCCACGCAGTAATTACGACTCTCTCTCAGATAGTGGGATGAGATGATGTCTGATTCACTGCTCACCTCGCAGAACTGAAATCATGGCTTCCGTTGCAACAAATGTTGACACAAACATGCTGAATATATGCTGGATCAATGTGGTCAAGTTGCCAGTGCTGCTTTCTTAGCTTTGATGCTCATCTGAGAGCTCTATGAACATTTTCTCAAATCTAAAGTAGTAAAAAATGTATTTCATTCATTTACTTTTTCCATTTCTTTTTGAGTGTTTCTTCCCTCTTTCTTGAGCTGAATATTGAAGCCTTATTCTCACTCTGTCAGGTTAAATTCTGATTTGCCAGTCAAAGTGAAGACAAAATTTCAAGGTGATATGACTGTCTGGAGTAGGCAGTGACTCAAGAATGCATTATTAAAAGCTTGAAATATATTTGAAATATGTGAAGAAATATATTTCTTAAAAAGAATAAACACTATTGAAGCAGTTGCAACATGCAACATCAAACTCAACATGCAGGAAGGCCTTTTTTTGTCATGTGACAGGAAATCCATATAACAGCAAATGATATCACAGAGAGGTGTCCTACTGTCCTTTAAACTCCCTTAAAGTCAAAATGCTTCTTGAACAGTAAAATATATCACAGACATATACATTTATTATTCAAACAGACTTTAATATACTTTTGTCATTTTTTTAAATAACTAAAAAATATGTTTGTTCTGAAGAAAAAGTTTTAAAGAAAATATTGTATCACTTTTTACTTGGTTACACCACTTCATATTTTAAAGTCATTAAAAAAATGTTGAAAAGGGCTACTCTGTATAGCATAGCACTCTGTACATACACATGGTTTAAAACTGCTTTACTGAATGAATGACTATGGATTACAAGAAAATAACTTGTTTAATATTTTAGTCGTATTGCCCAATTTCAAACATTTGTAATTTGCCGGAGTTATTCCATAATATATTAGACTTTTAGTCCATCAGTGATAGCATCAAAATATTATTTTGTTCTTTGCCATAGTCACCTCTGGTTTGCAGACAAAGAACAAAATTATATTTTAATGCAGGAGAAAAAAGGTCTTGAGAGAAACTAGGCTACACTGCAGGCGGTTC
Source organism: Acrossocheilus fasciatus (assembly GCA_036784905.1). NCBI lineage: Eukaryota > Metazoa > Chordata > Actinopteri > Cypriniformes > Cyprinidae > Acrossocheilus > Acrossocheilus fasciatus. The sequence continues at coordinate 961,202 of CM071948.1, read as the reverse complement.
TCCTCTGGCTATACAGACAAAACATCACGTCAGCATTAGCTGTCTACGTTGCTATATTGTTTGAACTGTGAGAATTAGGTGTCTTGAGCTCGTCCAGGGTTTACAGATAAGACGGACATTGGTTTATCAACTGTCTGGGACTGGCAGCAGTTTGTCCTTTACACTGAAGACTGAAAGGCCATGTAGACGGTCACTGAGTTTAGATGGTCACTTGGGGACATGCATTTTAAATGAGATTTATCCTTTTCATCTCAGTCATAGATTTGACTGACTTAAATAGGTTGCTAGTAACTTTGGGCTGTCTTTGCTTGGTTAAAAGAATATCTTAATCGACTTAAGAAACGTACTTTTTCGTTCTGATTTATGGTACAAAAACATGTGATGTGAACAATAAACACAATACTTCATTTGTCTTGTTTGATGTCAGTGCAGCCTTTGACTTGAACGATCAAAGCTGGTAAGACTGTTTATAGGGTTTTTTTCCCCCACAGAAAATTGACATTTTTGTGGAGTCCCACAGGGCTCCGTTGTAGGACCTCAGTTGTTTACATTGGATACAGTATGTGACCTTTAGGTAATGTAATCAGGAAGCATGGATACACTTTTAGAGCTATGCAGATGATACACAACTGCTTATTTTCAAAGCTTCTGAAATGTAAACGTCCTGACGTTATTTGTTAGATACAGAACGGATGCACCAAATTTCTATTTTATTGATTATGAGTGCAAACATTGAGAGGAATTTATGCAGGAATAAGTGTTCAAAATTGTTTTTACTTTAAACATAATGTTTTATCCTGTCATCTGTTGTGAATATATTATTCGTTCCTTTCAGATTTCAGAGGGCTACAACATGAGCATCCCAATGCCAGGCCACCCAGTGAATTTTTCCGAGCTGACAATGGCTCAAGCTCGGCAGGATGTGGAACAGCTGGTGAAGCTTATCTCTGAACACGATGTGGTCTTCCTGTTGATGGACACTCGTGAGAGCCGCTGGCTTCCGACAGTCATCGCTGCTAGCCAGAGAAAGGTAGCTTCCTCCCTCCAGTCTTTCATCCTCTATTTATTTATTTATTTTCCGCTCACATGGCTGCATGCCTTTTTATTGTAGACTATTGTCACAATTGTTGGTAAGTGCTATAAAGAGTTTGTCCTGTAAATCTGATTTAAGAACCTTTAACTATAAATAACCCCTGCCTGACGTAATAGGATGATTGTGTGATTTTCAGCACTTTATTCTAAAATAGGCATATTGCACACATGTATGTTTATTATAATTGATTACACTAGCAGTGTATTTTTATTATATATATATATACACATATACATGTATGTGTGTGTGTGTGTATATATATATATATATATATATATATATATATATATATATATATAATATATTTAGAATTTTTTGATCATATTTACATGACTTAGTCTGTATGTAATTGCATAGTAAATGCATATATGTGCACAAAATGCATTCCAACAAAACTACCAATTGCGGGCAAAAATTGCAAAGGACTTTGACTTTGGCTTTGCATACTTGAAGCTTAAATGCATATGCTTCAATGCAAAATATAACCATTCTGACAGATGTTTAATTTTCTTTAATAAAAAAAAATAAAACCTGCCATGAGGTAGAGATTTCACTTGATTCAAAAATATAGGCCATCTATTGGATATGTTGTCAGTCACCTACAGTTGAATAGAACGGTGGAAGCAATATGTCATTTAATTATAAACATAGTTGTTAGTAATAATAATAGTACAGCTGCTAGGCCCCAAAGTCTGACAGCAAATTTAAACTGCAATCCAGTTTAAACTTGGAAAGTTTTGGAATTGTTTTGCGTAAAAGGTTTACTTCTGTAATATCAAGACTGTGAACCTTTTTAGAGTTAAATATGTCTGTCTCTCTGCAGTTGATAGTTAATGCTGCTCTGGGATTTGACACGTTTGTGGTAATGAGACACGGCCTTAAGAAACCCAAAGAGTCACAGTCTGAAGAGTCCAGCCCCATGTCTGCTTCCTCCAACTCCTCGTCTTCCTCCACACCAGCAGCCACCATCACACCAGGTACAGCTGAAACATGTGTTGTCCGCAGCTTGTGTTGTTGTTTAGATAAAGTGTGTTGTAAGAGCAATGTGTGAACACAGACCAGAGGTCTACAGTAAACCTCAAATGCAAAATGTCAAGTCATCACAGTTAAAGGAAAAGTTCACCCAAAAATGAACATTAGCTGAAAATGTGCTCACTTGAGTTTCTTCATCAGGTTTGTAGAAATGTGTCTCAGCAATGGATGCTCTGCAGTGAATGGGTGCCGTCAGAATGAGAGTCTGATAAAAACATCACAATAATCCACACCACTCCAGTCCATCAGTTAACATCTGGAGAAGACAGAAGCTGAAACACATCCAGCATTAATATGTTTTTAACCTCAAACCGTTGCTTCTAATAACACTTGCATGTTATCCAGCCACATATTAGTTTAGAGCTGTTTTGTCTTGTAAACGCTGCTTGATCTGCAGACTTCTCTCCTGATTCACACCAGAACTCTTTTTCACTGGAGGAAGAGGAATTATGGATTATGGACTCGGCTTTTAGTAAAAAAAAAAAAAAAACGTCTTAATGACTGATTCGTTTCTTACAAAACACAGCTTTTGGCTTCACAAGATGTTAATTGATGGAATAGACTTTTTTTAGCTGTTTTGTTTGAATTACAAAACTGGGATCACTGTGATTAAAAAAGTCATATCTAACGTTTATATCTGAATTAAGATGATTATTAATCTGTTAAAGGAACACTCCACTTTTTTTGGAAATAGGCTCATTCTCCAACTCCCCCAGAGTTAATAAGTTGAGTTTTACCGTTTTTGAATCCATTCAGCCGATCTCCGGGTCTGGCGAGAGCACTTTTAGCATAGCTTAGCATAGATCATTGAATCCGATTAGACCAGTAGCATCGCGTCTGGGGACTACTTTCAGGCGCTGCGTAATATCACTACGCCTGCTGCGGCCATGTTACGGCAGCAAAGTTCCTTGATTATTACGCCGGAATGAGAGTATAGTTCCTAATCATATCAGCCTAGAAAATCGCAGCTTTTCATTTTCTGCCGGTCTTAGTACATGATATAACTACAGAAGGGTCAAGTTTTAAATAGGACAAATATCGAAACTCTTTGGTCATTTTTGAACGCGATGCTACTGGTCTAATCGGATTCAATGATCTATGCTAAGCTATGCTAAAAGTGCTCTCGCCAGATCCGGAGATCGGCTGAATGGATTCAAAAACGGTAAAACTCAACTTATTAACTCTGGGGGAGTTGGAGAATGAGCCTATTTCCAAAAAAAGTGGAGTGTTCCTTTAAGACCGTCCACCTATGACTCCCTGAGTGCAAAGAAAGGCTACTATAATGGCCTTTTACTGCAGGACACAACGTGGTACTTCCACTTCTTGCTGCATTGAGGTCTCAGTCAGTCTGTCTGAGGTACAATAGAGCATTAGGGGACATTCACACAAAGCAGGTCCTTGTATTCCTCCTGCCATATTCTGAACGTTTTGGACATATTTGGCCACTACATTCCATCTTATGCTTTCAGCGTCTCGCACCGTGAGCGCTGCGTTCTTAAGACTGTTTTAAGCTACATTTTTAAAAGTCAAGACCCCTGCTTTCTGTTCTATTCTTTTGACTCCGTTGAGCTGTGAATGCAAGAGCAGATCCGCTGTGAACGTCTCGAGACTCATTCTGTGCTGCTGCTGCTGTCTGTAGTGCCTGCTGGAGCAGGTGTGACTCATGAAAAATCATCACGGTGCTACTTAAAGCTTGAATTTGTCTGATCATATCTATGGCTGTGATGGAAAATTCCTAATTACTTGTGGGTCATGATTACTTGCTCTTTTTTCATGCTTTTATAGCATGACTATTTACATATTCATTTGTATAGCCATTTTTATAAATAATAAATGAGATGCATTTATTGCATTATATCCACCTTATTTTTAACAACACAGCCATTTGTAACCAAAAACGGTGCTTGATATTGCAACTTGTATTTGTTATCACATTATTTTAATTTATTATTGCAATCAAATTATTGGTTTTGCAATGCACTACATTTGGATGCGCTTCTACTTATTTACGTATAGTGGCTAATGAATCAGAAAAAGCAGCTTACTTCCACAATCAGCTTTTTTTAAATATATGTAATACCCAATGAAAATCTGTAAAATGTTGAGTATGTTAGATGTCGTGGACTGTAACTGACTTGTTTGATATCAAGAATTGTATCTATGTTTTTCTAAATCATTTTGTAGAAGTATATCAAACAAAATGATATGTGTAAAAGAAAAAAAAAAGATAAAAGGGCATCTAAACTTTTAAGTTATTTTTAGGTGCGATTTAATTGGTAAAAAGTGTTTTATTTCTTATTCGTGCAAATATATCCATCTCTATGAGAAGAGTGACTTTTCTTTCATTGTGTCTGTCTTGTAATGTAGGCATGTAATGAATCCAGTCCAGTAATGTGGAAATGACCTCAGGAAAGAGTTTACCGCTTCATTGGGTGTAACTGAATTAAGTTCTTCCGTAAATAAAGCGTAATGATCTGATCTGCAGAACTGTGATGTGATGACAAACGTTCAAATATACAGTGCCCTCCAAAAGTATTGGAACAGTGAAGACAGAATTGCTCTGTTGTCTGTGGAGTCAAGACATTTACAAATATGACTGAAAGATGAATATGAGACAAAACTACAGAATGTCACATTTATATTATTGGGTGATTCAGCACATAGATGTTTTACCAGCTGAGAAGTTCAGCACTTTTAGAGTTCATCCCTCGATCTGATGTGAGATAAGTACTGGAGCAGTTTCCTCGCAGGTCTTTCTGAGTGATCAGCTGTGTGCTGCTGCATTAATTCTTCAGATATTAAAAGCAGGGAATGTGTCGTATCAGTTATATCCATTACTTCTGCATTCTGAATCTTGCATTCGATGATGACACACACAAACCAGGATGAAGATGAAGAGCTGACTTTGAGAGAAAAGCAAGCGATTTGGATGCTAAAAGAAAAGAGGAAGTCAATTAGAGCTCCAGCAAAAACAAAGGCATGAAGAAATCAAGAGTCTGGAAACCACCAGCAACCAACAACTACCGGATCGGCTGAGAAAACAACAGTAGATGACAGACAAATCATAAAAGCTGTGAAAATGAGCCCTAAAAGACGTGTCTGTAAAATCACCAACAACGTCCAGAAAGCTGAGGTGATGCTCTGACAATCTACTGTCCTCAGGAGACTTTGACACAGAGTTACAGACGCTACACAGCAAGATATAAACCTCTGAGCAGCTCCAAACATAGAGAGGCAAGATTAGAGTTTGCAAAACAGCACAAAGGTGAGCCAGAAGAGATTTGAAACTATGTTTATGGACCGATGAGACAAAGATGAACCTTTACCGAAGTGATGGGAAGCAAAAATGTGGAGAAAAAAAGGGAACTTCAATGATCCCAAGCACACAGCCTCATCTGTAAAGCGTGCTGGAGGTGCTGTCGTGGCTGTCTCTGGAACAGACCTCTCAACTTTACTGATGACTCAATGTATGATGACAGCAGCAGAATGAATTTGGAAGAGTACAAAACCATCTCGCCTACCGATATTCAAGAAAATGCCACCAGATTCATTGGGAAGTGCTTCATATTGAATCAGAACAATGACCCAAAACACCTGCAGTTCAGTCAAGGAATTCAATTGGAATTGGCTTCATTAAACGCTGGGAAAGTATTTGAAAGCATGAGAGCAAGAGTCTGGTGATGTCTACGGGTCACAGACTCAAGGGATCTGCAACTAAATAATAGCTTTTAATCTTTTATATCTGCCTTATGTTCAACTGTTCCAATACTTCTGCTCACATCAATGAGTGATGAACTCTGAAAGTGCTGTTCTTTTTATTTGGTAAAACATGCATGTGTTGAAATGGCTAATAATAAAATGTGACATTCTGTAGTTTTGTCTCATATTCATCTTTTAATCATATTTGCAAATGTCTTGACTCCACAGACAACAGAACAATTTTGTCTTCACTATTCCAATACTTTTGGAGGGCACTGTATATCTGTAAATATACCGGCCATCTTCCAGAAGTTGCCAATATTTATTTTGCTCTTGTACACTAATAACTAAAACATATGATTAATTCAAATACGTCCAACTCTTTTAATTCAAAGGTTTCACAGTATTTTATCGGTCAAGGTTCATTCACTGGTTGAAAGCCGTGTGAACTCCTATAGTGAGTCTGCAGATGCTGTATTGCGATGTTTTCTCGTTGTTACTCTGTTATAAGCATGACTTCGGTTCATTCTCAGGAGCGTCTCTGTTCTCCAACATCCCCGGACATCGGCTCGGCTGCTACTTCTGTAATGATGTGGTCGCCCCTGGAGACGTGAGTTTTAATCAAGCACTTTCATTGCTGAAATTAGGTTTTCCTCAAGGCACGTATTATATTAGAAAATCAAATGTGTAGCAGAAACCAATCAGTCATATGCTAAAGTGACCTCAACTCAATGGATGCTTTGTGCTGGAAATCATGTCCTACAGAAAAATATGATTGAGCAGTCTCCTACCGAGTTGATTCATCACCGAAATGAAACATTTTTACAGACTGAGAAATTAATATGTTTGCTTTCCGTGATTTGTCATTACTCGAAGCTGTTAGTGAAGTCTTGTTTTGTTTGCAGTCCACCAGAGACAGGACTCTGGACCAGCAGTGCACGGTGAGCCGTCCCGGTCTGGCCATGATCGCCGGAGCCCTGGCCGTGGAGCTGATGGTCTCTATACTCCAGCACCCAGAGGGGTGAGTGCCTCAGCTTCACTGTGAACCCTGTGTGTTTCCGTCCACGTAGTGCATGTGCTACAGCAGGATTCACTGCCGCCGCCGTTCTGCATAAATACTGTGTTCACAGTGGAATTTCAACAAGAAGAAGTGCACTCCAAAAACCCAGGTGGTGCACTTAAATAACTGAAAAGAATACAAAAAAAAAAAAAACACAGTGTGCACTGCTGGACGCTTCATGCATGCAATCAACTGTTGCAGCATTCTTTATGTAGCAGAAGGAAAGAGCCCAGGGTCTAGAATTAACCCTCATCAAGTGCGGGTATGAAACAGTGTTACTTAGTTGGCCGGTAACTTTTTTCTGAATTCTAACAATGACTGCCTATTCTAATCCTAATCCTAGTTGCTTATAACATGCATTTGAAAATGGAACATGCACCAAAGACGTTCCCTAGTTTGAGAAGTTGGTTTAATTACAGCCAAAGGGACTGTTAGACTCTGATGGTAAAATCTTCTAAAATTCATACATTAGATGGAAAAGTGCATAGTACATCATTTAAGACACGGCTTGTAAGTATGTGACAAATAGTCTGTGGTATGAAACTGAAAAGTTATGACATCACAGTAGTAGAAAAGCGGTGCTGTCCCATCACAGGCGGTACTTGTAATGTGTAGAACAAGCTTGGAAATTCGGATCCTTCATCTACTGTGAAGTGGAAATGTTTATTTTTTTCATTAATAATACTCACTTCTTTGCTAATTTGATATGCCAAACAACTAGAAATAAAGCATTTGTGTGTTGATTCCTTTGAAAAGTGTGACACTGTGAGTCTGTGGTGCTTTCATAGCATTGATCTGCTTTATTGATCAGCAACACTCAACACACAGCGTGAGTTTGGGGCAGGGCTGGCCAATAGCATATGTGGCAACTGTTCAAAACATGTCAAAAATAGTTTCATTTTGGTGACACTAGTGAAGCAGAAATGTCACACTTCGCTCATGCCGTCTTAGCTTCATTTCCAGCCCTATGTTTAAGTCACTCTGAAACGAAACAGCGGTAATAGCAATTGCGCTGTAAAGTTATATCTAGAGAGCAAAAAGTCTGTATGTTGCTTTTTATGTATTTCCAGTCAGATGAGAGGGCATAGAAAGCTTTCATCCATGTTTACCATTGAAGGAAGACTTTAGAAAGCAGGCACTCAGTGCCCTAGATAGTGCTGGCATCCTCCTGATGGTCTCTCTTCAGATGCATTAAGCTGTTACAGAGCCTCTGCTGGATCTGGATAAAAGCCTTCAGATATACAGCACCCTCGTATGATGAGAGCTCCACAACCGCAGTGGGTTTTCAGCTGTCCCGCTGTTACCCGAGGACACTTTGAATTCAGAATCCACATTAATGGCAAATTCTGTCATTAATCATTTTTGAGATGTTGAAATATTTCCCCCATCTTAGTTTAGAGAGAGGCGAGTTCATTCTAAGTTCATAATTTGAAGGAATTGTTTTGAATTTTACACTCCACTGAGTTTTGTTTTAGAATTAATAGAAGTGAATGTAAAATATATACATAAGCTGTCAGTATTTTTTCTGTTGTTTTACAGATTTATTTTTTACAGTGCACGGTCAAGACACGCAGAATCAAGTGATCATAAGCAGATGCATTTTTCAAATAATGTGAATATCAAACATTAAACGGCATATAAATCAAAACTGCCAAACGTTACCGAATGAAATGTTGATCAAGGAAGCAGTTTAGGACTGTCAAGCTTTTTTTGTGGGTGTTGATGGAAGCCATCGAGTCCATCTATGTTTTGAACATCATTTTGAATCTCATCCAGACATAGTCTTTGACAAAAAAACATGATTTTCTTTGCTTTTTGTTCAAAATTTTGCTTTTTCCCACAAACCTTACCCTCATTCAAGTTAATAAATAATAATAATTAAAAAGAATGCATAATGCTAAATGATATTAAGGTTTGAACATGCAATATAGATTAGAATGCTGTGATACATAACATGCCTTTATTTATCGTAAAATGAAATGAAACCACTTCTCATAAAGAAAGAACATGGTCGTCTTTTCAAGGAAGGACCATTGGTTATATGTGGATTCTTTATAACAACCTGCATACATCATTCTTTCTAGCAGACATATTTTTGATAGAGATTAAATTTAGATTAATCCATAAAGCGGTTCAGTCTGGAGCAGTTTTCTCTTCGTCTTGTGTTGTTTGATTTACATTAATGACAAAGACAATAGTAACTAAATTAGGCTCCCTTTAAAACTGAATGCACGGATCCAATAATCCGATACACATACAATATTCTCTCAACTGTTTACATTCACTTAAGACATAACCGATTGTGCTTGTGAATACTCGCCAAAACAGATAATTTGGCAGTTTTTGTTGTGCGTATTTGTCAGTTCAAGTGCAAAAAGTCACAAAAGAGAAGTGAATTCAGTCCTTGTGCGCTGTCTGAGAGGCGCTTTCTGTGTGTGCGCTCACAAAACCGGACTGAATTGAGTTCTCTTTTAAGTCGTCACACTTTTCCAAATGTATCCATATTAGGGATGTAACAAAATTCCACAATACGATAATATTGTGATAAGAAGTCTTATCACATGATATTTAAAAATAAAAAGACAAATTAAGAATGGGATGGGGGGGGGGGGGGGGGGGGTGAAAATTTTGTACATTTTACTGTTAAATTATTCTGTCTAATGGACTTGGAGAGTTCAAAATTAAGAGCTCCAACCCGTGATCTTAACTAAGAAAACTTGAGTCAGAAAAAAGTCAGTAAATTGACTTGTACCTGAACTTTAAAGGGATCTCAACCCTCTTTTTTTATTTGTGATATACTGTCTCAGTCTAAATTACATTCACACTGGTGTTTTAGGAAGCCAAACAAATTAGAATATAATAATAATAATAACAACAATGACAGTAATCAGTCATATAGTGTAAAACAATTGCACTGTAAAATAAATGAAAATGAATATTTCATAGGTATATTATTTTTGCTTTACACTACTGTAGGGAAATTACAATACTTATTTCCTAATTTGTACACTTAAAAGAGATATTTTAAACCGCTGGTTGTCAGCAATTCATGCTGCAATTGTAAGTTTTTGTTTTGAAGGAAAACTCCAGCTTCAGTGAAAACAGGCTTACAAAAACATGTCTCACTACAATTCTAGTGAAATGCTGTACTCATCTACCATGAAAATAAAGCATAACTGGTGGCTGTTGTTCCCAAACGCGCACTAAACTTCCAGAATGTGAAATTTAGTTTTATGACAGATACTGTGCCAAAATGGCCCAAAACACAACTTTAAAGACCTTTTATGTTAGAATAAGAAGTTTAAATATATTTGAAAAACTACACTTATTGCCCGGAAAACCTATCAATTCATATTGTCATGTGTCCACGATAATATCGAGACAGTTTTGCTATCGCAATACCACAATATTGATATATCGAGATTGGTTCTGATCAGATGTTTAACCAACTCGTCCCTCCTTAACATTTTCATCTCATTTTTTGTTAGTTTCATCTCACTTTTATTTTGTTATAGTTTTTGTCATTCAGATCTGATTATTATTTTGTTCTCGTCTCATTTTCCTCAGTGAAACAAATGCTGTTGACGAAATGTATGATGAAAATGATTCGTCAGTGAAATGAGCACTGGATCAGTTATTAGTATGTTTTGGTGGCTGTAGTGATGGTGATGCAGGATTTGTCTTATGCAGCGTGTGGGTTATCTTGGCCTCTGGGCATTCCTGCACACTCTGCTAGGCGTGTTGTTTCTTACCGAGGTTTGTCTGTAGGTGCGTATATTTGTGTGGACCTCTCCGCACACTTTTATTAGGTTTTATTAGGTTGCTGACCTGATTCCTGGCTCTCATGTGTTATCTGGGTGGCAGTCTTTCATGTTTGTCAGTCTTTTGTGGCAGTGGTGATTAGAGCCTGACCGATATACTGTTGTGCCAATTATCGGCCGATATGAGCCTATCGCAGATATATCGGTATCGTGAATATGCCGCCGATATGAACATTTTTACAGAACATATAACACAGATTAAATGCTTCTGAATGGTTGAATTACTTAGTTTGCCCAGCAGAGCGTGCTCCATTGTTTGCTACTAGCGACCCAGGTCACTGTAGTGTGTAGAGATGTGCGGATGACCTCGAACTTCACCCGAGTCCGCTGCTTCAAGTAAATAAACAACAATGTCCCCGTCTCTTACTCACGATGAGCTTATCATACTTGTTTGCCACATTAGTAGGGCCCTGTGATTTCTACGATGCAGAAAACATGGACAGAAGCACGAAATCCAATCAAATTTACTGTATAACGTGGAATTTCATGGAATTTGTCATATTTTTGATCAGTATATTTAAATCAAATTGCAATATAGACTTGTGTCTGTGAATATTAAACTGCAAAAAGACTAGGCTATTTAAATATGAATCTTCATGTTCTGCATGTTCATTTGATTACCAGAAAATACACAACACAGAATTTGTGAAACATTATTATTCATTATTATTATTTATTAATTTTAGATGTTTACATTTGGAAAAGCTGTGCTTCCTGCATAAACCTGCCCCTGCTGGTTTGGCAGTAGCTTGCTTGCCCTACACAGTTACTTCGTTTATTTTCTTAATTCAAGTTATATATATTTTGTTCTATTTGTGTTTAAGTTATTTATAATAAGTAAACTGTTAAGTGCACCGATGTCAGACTCATTTTGAATAATAAAGTTTATTGTTAAATTGTTAAATACCCTAGCTGTGTCTGCAATTGCTCACTCGTTCACTCATTCACTAATATATATATATATATATATATATATATATATAGTGTAAGGCAGTTGAGTGGACTATATAGAACGGAGTGAACGAAATGAAGTGAACGGATTCGGACGGTGACGTGTACACTGCGCGGGAGACTTGGCTGTTGCAAAAACATCTTAGATGTACTTTTATATTTCATGTACCTCATTTTAGAAAATAATATTAATAGCAATGACACTTAAAATGACTATTTTAATCAGCTTTGTGGTTTCATTGATGGTATATTATTCATTTGTTCTGTAATATGGTCATAATCATTAAATACTATTAAAATATTGTCAACAAAAATAAACTCACATCAGCACATATTAATAATTGTATGTATTTACTGTTTGTAGTATCTTGAAACTCTCCCGAGCAGCGTTTTTGCACTCAAATAAGTGCACTATATAGTGGATAGGGAGCGGTTTCGGACACAGCTCATCACTCCATTACATAGGCCTATGGTTGTCACATCATTGTAAGTGTTTGATCACCACATTTGAGTTATCATTGCAAAAAATGTGTTTATGTATATATATTCTGTATATGTATCTGTATTCTATACAGTACCAGTCAAACGTTTGGACACACAAATGGGAAGTGTGTCCAAACTTTTGACTATACTATACTAAAATATAGCCTACACATAAAGAATATCGGCCGATATATCGATATCGGTCTTTTTTACTCCCTAATATTGGCATCGGCCACCAGAAAACCCATATCAGTCAAGCTCTACTGGTGATACGGCGCCTCTGTTTGAGCATCCCAACATGCCAGCTCCTTCTGAGGTGCAATATAGTTTGCATTTCATGCATTGAAGCACATTTTGCATTTAACACACAGGATGCATTAGTAATACACCAAACATAGCTTTTAGGCAGCTTAATACTCAGTACGTTCCTCTTTGACTATTTCTGACACTTTGACTAGCTGCCATTTGAGTCACAGTTATGGCCTCAGGATTTGTGACTAAATCCAGCAGCAGCTCTTTCCCCCAACCACACACACACACACACACACACACACACACACACACACACACACACACAAACACAAACAAACAAACAAACAAACAAACAAGTCAAGTCAAGTCACCTTTATTTATATAGTGCTTTTAACAATACAGATTGTGTCAAAGGAACTTTCCAATATCAAAATAGGAAAATAGTGTCAATAATGTAAAATGACAAGACTAAACACTCAGTTTTCAGTTAAAGGCATTTTAATTATTGAATTCAATGATGTCATACTCCAGCTCAGTTCAGTTTAAATAGTATCTGTGCAATCAAGTCGACGATATCGCTGGAAATTAAGTGTCCCCAACTAAGCAAGCCAGAGGCGACCCACCATCTGATCTGGATACGGACTGGATCGGGTGGCTACAGTGATCTCGGAATAAGAAAGAAACAGACTAATTTTAGCGTAGATGCCATTCTTCTTACGATGTAACAAGTACATCGGGTGTTATGGGAAGTATTCCCGGTTCTGTTTGACCTAATTAATGCAGCCTTACAATCCTTTAACGGATTTGAATATTAGAAGCGTATTACTGTATTATGTTTACGCCAGGATAAAGAGATGGGTCTTTAATCTAGATTTAAACTGACAGAGTGTGTCTGCCTCCCGAACAGTGTTAGGTAGATTGTTCCAGAGTTTGGGTGCTAAATAGGAAAAGGATCTGCCGCCCGCAGTCGATTTTGATATTCTAGGTATTTTCAAATGGTCTGAGTTTTGAGAATATAGTGGACGTGGAGGACTATAATGTGATAAGCGCTCACTCATGTACTGAGGAGCTAAACCATTCAGGGATTTATAAGTAATTAACAAGATTTTAAAATCTATACGATGTTTAATAGGGACTTTAAACAGTACCGGGAACCAGAAACCAGAACAGTGTTGACAGAACCGGGCTAATGTTGTCATGCTTCCTGGTTCTTGTAAGAATTCTAGCTGCTGCATTTTGGACCAACTGTAGTTTGTTGATCAAACGTGCAGAACAACCAATAAACCCAATAAAGCATTACAATAATCTAACCTTGAGGTCATAAATGCATAAATTAACATTTCTGCATTTGACTTTGAGAGCATAGGTCTCAATTTAGATATATTTTTAAGATGAAAAAATGCAGTTTTACAAATGCTAGAAACGTGGCTGTCAAAGGAAAGATTGCTATCAAATAGCACACCAAGGTTCCTAACTGATGACAAAAAATTGACAGAGCAGCCATCAAGTGTTAGACAGTGTTCTAAGTCAGTACTTGTGGGGGTTTTAGGTCCGATAATTAACACCTCTGTTTTTTCAGAATTTAGCAGTAAGAAATTACTCATCTTCCAGGTTTTTTTTATATTGACTATGCATTCCGTTAGTTTCTCAATTTAGTGTGTTTCGCCGGGCCCCGAAGAAATATAGATCTGAGTATCATCAGCATAACAGTGAAAGCTAACACCATGTCTCCTGATAATATCTCCCAAGGGTAACATGTAAAGTGTGAAAAGTAACGGCCCTAGTACTGAGCCTTGAGGTACTCCATACTGCACTTGTGATCGATATACCTCTTAATTCACTGCTACAAATTGATGGCGGTCAGATAAGTACGATTTGAACCATGCTAATGCACTTCCACTAATGCCAACAAAGTTTTCTAGTCTATTCAAAAGAATGTTGTGGTCGATAGTGTCGAACGCAGCGCTAAGATCCAGTAGAACTAATAAAGAGATACAACCACGATCAGATGATAGAAGCAGGTCATTTGTAACTCTAATGAGAGCAGTCTCAGTACTATGATACGATCTAAATACTGACTGGAAATCCTCACAGATACAATTTTTCATTAAGAAGGAATAGAATTGTGAGGATACTACCTTTTCTAGTGTCTTTGACAGAAAAGGGAGATTCGAGATCGGTCTGTAATTAACTAGATCTTTGGGGTCAAGTTGTGTTTTTTTAATGAGAGGCTTAATAACAGCCAATTTGAAGGTTTTGGGAACATATCCTAATGACAATGATGAATTAATAATAGCCAAAAGAGGATCTATGACTTCTGGAAGCAGCTTTTTTAGTAGTTTACATGGAATAGGGTCTAACATGCATGTTGTTGGTTTAGATGATTTAACAAGTTTATACAATTCTTCCTCTCCTACAGTAGAGAATGAGTGGAATTGTTCCTCAGGGGATCTATAGTGTGCTATCTGATGCGATACTGTAGCTGGCGGCTGCATAGTTACAATTTTATCTCTAATAGAATCGATCTGGGAAGTAAAATAGTTCATAAAGTCATTACTGCTGTGCTGTTGGGAAATGTCAACACCTGCTGATACTTTATTTTTTGTTAATTTAGCCACTGTATTGAATAAATACCTGGGGTTATGTTTGTTTTCTTCTAAAAGAGATGAAAAGTAATCAGATCTGGCAGTTTTTAATGCTTTTCTGTAAGATAGGGTACTTTCCCGCCAAGCAATACGAAATACCTCTAATTTAGTTTTCCTCCAGCTGCGCTCCATTTTCCGGGCTGCTCTCTTTAGGGTGTGAGTGTGCTCATTATACCACAGTGTTGGACTCTTGTCCTTAATCTTCCTTAAGTGTAAAGGAGCAACCGTACCTAAAGTGCTAGAGAAGAGAGAGTCCGTAGTTTCTGTTACATCAAGTTTTTCTGAGCTGTTGGATAAACTGAGGAACTGAGATAAATCAGGAAGATTATTTACAAAGCAGTCTTTTGTCGTAGAAGTGATGGTTCTACCGTAGTTGTACCAAGGAGTAGAATTTACAGTTTTAGCTATATGGAGTTTACACAAGACTGGATAATGATCTGAGATATCATCACTTTGCTTTAGAATTTCAATATCATTAACATAAATTCCATGTGACAGTATTAAATCTAGAGCATGATTTCGACAATGAGTAGGTCCTGACACGTGTTGTCTAACCCCGATAGAGTTCAGAATGTCAGTGAATGCTAATCCTAATCCATCTTTTTCATTATCAGTGTGGATATTAAAATCACCAACAATTAAGACTTTATCTGCAGTCAGCACTAACTCTGAGAGAAAATCAGCAAATTCTTTAATAAAGTCTGTATGGTGCCCTGGTGGCCTGTATACAGTAGCCAGTACAAACATCACAGGGGATTTATCATTAATACTTGTTTCTCTAGATAATGTTATATGAAGCGCCATTACTTCAAAGGAGTTATACTTAAAGCCTGCCCTCTGAGAAATACTGAGAATATTGCTATAAATTGTAGCAACACCTCCCCCTTTACCTTTTAGATACGGTTCATGTTTGTAACAGTAATCTTGGTGGGTAGACTTATTTAAAATAATATATTCATCTGGTTTTAGCCAGGTTTCTGTCAAACAGAGCACATCTAGGTTATGATCCGTGATCATATCATTTACCAAAAGCACTTTCGTAGAAAGGGACCTGATATTCAGTAAGCCAAGAATTATCATTGGTCTCTGCATTATATACATTTTTTATTTGTTGAACATCAATCAAATTGTTACTCTTAAATTGGTTTGGACGTTTTTTTTGTATTTTCTAGTTCGGGGAACAGACACAGTCTCTATAGAGTGATATCTAGGTGAAGGAGTCTCTATGTGCTGAGAGTTAACTGACTTCTGTGACGTGAGGCGGCTAGCAGACGGTCGGTTTAGCCAGTCTGTCTGCTTCCTGACCTGGGCTGCAGTTAGTCAAGTACAAACTCTAAGACTATGTGCCATATTTCTAGAGAGAAGAGCGGCACCACCCCAGGAGGGATGAACACCATCTCTTTTCAACAGGTCAGGTCTGCCCCAAAAACTCATCCAATTGTCTATAAAGCCTATGTTATTTTGCGGGCACCACTTAGACATCCAGCCATTAAGTGACGACAGTCTGCTATGAATCTCATCGCCCCGGTAAGCAGGGAGGGGACCAGAGCATATTACAGTGTCTGACATCGTACTTGCAAGTTCACACACCTCTTTAACATTATTTTTGGTGATCTCCGACTGGCGAAGTCGAACATCATTAGCGCCGACGTGGATAACAATCTTACTGAATTTACGTTTAGCATTAGCCAGCACTTTTAAATTTGCCAAGATGTCAGGCGCTCTGGCTCCTGGTAAACAATGGACTATGGTGGCTGGTGTCTCTATTTTCACGTTCTGTACAATAGAATCGCCAATAACTAGAGCACTTTCATCAGGTTTCTCAGTGGGTGCTTCACTGAGTGGGGAGAACCTGTTTGATGTTCTGATCGGAACGGAAGAGCGGTGTTTTGACCCGCGACTATGCCGCCTCACTGTCACCCTGCTGCATGGGCTCAACCGAAACCGAACAATGTACAGGACTCCCTGAGCTAGTCGCATCCAAAGCAGTATCTACAGCCCTCACATTCTTACCATCGTGTCTCTAGTTCTAAAATCTTCTCTGTCAGCCTAACTATTTCCTTGCATTTATCACATGTGAATCCCTCGCTGCTGACAGAGACAGATAAACTATACATGTGGCAAACAGTGCAAACAACAATAGCAGGAGAAGAAGCCATTACTCACCGTGATTGATGAATGATTCACTTACCACTGTTGTTTGATGAACTCGTGAAAAACAGAGCGAGAGAGAAATGAAACGGAGCGAGAAAAGGAAAACACTAATAGGTGTGAACTGCGAGTGACAAGCTAACCAGCTAACGAATGCTAACGCGCTGCACTCACAGTTTTAAAAACGAACGAATTAGATAATACCAGAAATATGGTGGGAATTAAGTTATATATTACCACTTTAAACAACAGAATGAAAGTAAGATAGAGATTCAACAGAAAAGCGAAGCTACACGGAGCTACAATCGCAAACCTCTCAGCAGCAGGACAGACAGAAGCAATCAATACCCTACAGCATGGTGACACCTACCCCAGAATTAACGCTTCTCAGTTCACACACACACTCACACACGTTTGTTTTTGTGAATTGTGGGGACATCCCACAGGTGTAATGGTTTTTATACTGTACTTACTGTATTTTCTATTGCCCTACACCAACCCTACACCTAACTCTACCCCCTACAGGAAACTTTGTGCATTTTTACTTTCTCAAAAAAACTCACTCTGAGTGATGTATAAGCCTTTTGAAAAATGGGGACATGGGGTAATGTCCTCATGAGTCACCTTCTCCTTGTAATACCTGTCATACCCTTGTCATTATACAAATTTGTGTCCTCATATGTCACGCAAAAACATGCACGCACACGCACACGCACACACACACACACACACACACACACACACATGTTTGTTTTTGTGAAAAGTGGGGACTCTCCATAGGTGTAATGGTTTTTATACTGTACTTACTGTATGTGCTATTGTCCTACACCTACCCTACACCTAAACCTACCCCTTACAGGAGACTGTGCATTTCAACTTTCCCCAAAAAAACCTCACTCTGAGTGATTTATAAGCGTTTTGAAAAGTGGGGACATGGGTCAATGTCCTGAGATGTCACCTTCACCTTGTAATACCTGTCATACCCTCGTCATTATACACATCTATGTCCTGACTTTTCACAAAAGTGCGCACGCACACACACACACACACTGTAACTAAGCATAAAACTGCTCTTTAGGGATGGACTGAAGTCTAATTTGAATGTGTTGATGTGTGATGTGTTTTTCTGTCAGAGGTTATGCTGTGGCCAGTAGCAGTGATGACCGGATGAATGAGCCCCCGACCTCTCTGGGTCTCGTCCCCCATCAGGTCAGTTATGAGCTCCTGTCTGATGCATGTATTTGTTATTTTAAAAATGTACTTTATTATTATGTAAATAGGCTGCTGAACAGACGAGTGTTGCAGATGAAGAGCGTGTGTTGTTTATTGTGGGGATATTATCATCCTCAGCATGAGATGATCTGGCGTTGAAATTCACGCTGGTCTAAGCTGATCTGTTCTGCAGCATTTATGCAGATGCTAAGTGACTTCTAAAGAGGGTTTGTGTCTCTTCAGTCTGCCGCAGTAATGTTAATATCTTTGAATGTTCTACATTTGCGGATCTTCTCAGCAAATACCAGTCTATGCAGTTAATTACGATTAGTTGACTGGTTTAAACATTGTAGTGGATTGACGTGCCAGTAATGGCTGGAATACACTACACGACTTTTACCCAGATTTTTTGCACAAGTTGATGCTAGTTGCTAAAAGTCCAGTTTTGTAGCTTCAGACTCTGATTTTTGTGTATGTCTGTTTGGAATCTACTCATATTTAGTAAATGTGAACAGTAAAAAATCAAATGTAATTTTATTTTTACCAGAGGTGTAAAAAGTACTCAAAGATTTTACTCAAGTGAAAGTACAAGTATTTTCCTTGACATACATACAGACGTTTGGTTAAAGGGAGAAAACGAAACGAGATGCAATGGCACAGGTCAAACACATATATCTAGTGCAACAATAACAATTAAAATGCAGCACAGAGGAACACACACACACACACATTAAAAAGGAAACTCCATCCTTTCCACCCTCATGCACATATACATACATATATATATATATATATATATATATATATATATATAATTCATCATGTAAACACAGACTAAGATCTAAATCATCTAAACTAAATCATCTCTTGTGCAAAAATGACACTTCAAAAACTACACAAAAGTGAATATGACAGTAACTCATACAACCCGTGTTAATGAATCAGTGTCTTCTTATGTGAAACGCTAGGCATATGTAAGAAAATTACAAATACTAATATTTTACTTTGTGTGGTTTACACTTTGTGTGGTTTCTGAAGTGGTCCGGTCCCATTGCATTACGGAATAAAAATATTGCTTGTGTTCATCTGAAGAAATAAAGTCATAAATATCTGGGACGACATGAGAATCTTCATTTTTGGGTGAACTATCACTTTTAATAACAAGAAGATGTGATGCTGAGCCTAGAAACATATTCCAGGCAGAATGCAAGAATGGGTTGAATTTAATGAGGAGAGTCGTAGAATTAAAAGATACAACGTTAGTGTTTTGAAAGGACACTTTTTTGTGTTGTCCACGTCACTGTCTAAAAGGATAATTAATATTTTTATTTGGGCTTTTTCTCAGGAAATATTGATTTAAGAATTATTTGCAACTAATTATCTTAATTAATGAGCAAATCATGTAATTATTATGATTAAATAATATTCATTGAGAGTCCAAATTTCCTACTCAATGTGTCATATAATGACATATTATTAATACAACTCATCCACTACCTGGTAAGAACATCACTAAACATGAATTACAATTAAGAAAACGTACAATGTTCATTTAAACACTTTTTGGAGATTTGTAACATTTAATTAAAAAAAGAATTCCCACAAAAATATTAATTATATTTAAATCTGAAAAACTAACGGCTCGGTCAAAACAGAAAGAATAATGAATAAACTTTTTTGGGGAAAACACAACTTTGCTACCTCAACATGCTTCCTCAGATTTGATGGTGATCTTTTGAAGCCAGACATTAATCTGATGAAAGTCAGAACTGATCATTGCTTCTCACGTCAAACACGCATGTCTGAGCTTCCGATTCCCATATTTAATGTGCATAAGATAAAATAAAAATGTAACATACTTTTTATGTTGAAATAAAATTGTAAGGAGTAAAAAGTACTGTTTTTTTTCTTCAGAAATGAAATCAAGTAAAAGTACAAGTAGTCAGTTTCAATTGTACTTGAATAAAGTAAAACTCCTCCAAAATAATACTTAAGTACAGTAATCAAGTAAAATTACTCAAGTATTTTACACCTCTGATTTTTATAAATCCGTTTCAAGCTACATTGATTAATTCACAAAGTTGGCAAGTGTATGACGCCTAATGGTTTAAAATCTCTTCAGATATTAAAATATGTGTAAAATCTGTTTAAAATCAGTTTAAAATTTGTTCAGATTTTAAAAGATGTGTAGTTATTCCAGCCCTTTTTTTCACACTAAAAACACATTCCAAAAATGCTGCAAAGCTTGACAGCCAATTGTAATTTATTAGATGTATAATATAAAGTTATGTGAACATTGGCTTTGAACCAGTGATATTCCACTGTGGAACAACAAAGAAATTGACATGAAAGAGTCAACAAAATGCCCTGCTGCTTGTCGTGGCTGTGGCTGTTTAGGAGACAGACTCAGATTTATAGAAACCATGGCTGCTGTATCACATCTCTAGTTTTCCTTTGAATTCCAAATATGTTACAGATATGTTGTTTATTTGCTCAGATCAATAAGTCATCAATCAATCATTTTATTAATGTAAGTGTAAAATAACCTCTGTTGAATTAGGAAGGCTGATATAAGTGGCATGGGTTCATGTTCAGTCGATGAAAGAAGGTCGTCGTCTTCCTGAAAATATTGCTCAGGACATTCCCTCAAGACGCTTCTTGTGTAATGCATTCACATGTTACATCATCATCTACTTTAAATCTCCCTCTTCGTCCTGTGTCATTACCGTGTAGTTTGACTAAGACACAAACTGTTTATTTACAAACTTGAATTGTAAACATAAAAATATACAAAATATAAAATAAATATATTAAAATTACAAATGACAAAGAAGTAAAACGATTTTGAAAAGTATAACCTTTGTGATTGCAGCACTTCTGGGAAGAGGAACTAGCATTCATCCTCTCCTTATTGTGACATCTTTTTGCACATCAAATGTAAAAGTAACCGCACATGCTCAGTTGAACAGAGCCCTTAAAAGGACATGGTTGTGGAAAAAAATCAGGGTGGGAGGAAAAAATATTTTTCAAATGTTCTGCGTTCTCTCGCAAAACCAGTTGAGTTTGGACAAACTCTTCCTATTTACTTTGCAGCTTGCAGTGGTTCATACAGCTCTGTATGTTCACAATGGAGCATTTCATAAAGTTTTATTTTGAACTTGGACTCAACTATAAAGAAATACAGTCAGTGCTTCGTTCAAGGCATGGTTTTGGGACATTTTAAAATACTTAATGTGGCTTAATGTCTTAAAACAGTGACATGGAGGACCAAATTCAATCATAATAAATACTGCTAAAATTATTAGGCTTATATATATAACCTTATTAATAATATTACTATTAATAAAACAGAATAGCGCAGAAGAAAGCAACGTCATAGAAAACACTTAAGGGTAGGCTAATGAACGAAGACAATGAATTAAAAATACTAGTGCTGTCAATCAATTAAAAAAGTTAATCGCTTTAATCACAGTCATGGACTGTGATTAATCTTGATTAATCGCAAATTTAAAATACTAGGATTTACCTGTAAATGTGTTGACGAACTAGTTTAAGGAAACAGAACCTTTCACACTTCCGCCAGCTATGAGACATAATCCTTATTATTCTTTTATCATTATTCTTTTGTTTTATCAGCCTTTAAACTGGCAATAAAACGTTTACCAAGCCACATCGCTTCAATCCCTGTATGCATTTACCCAACTATTATCAAAAGTATTTCTAAATAAATACAACAAAACATTTTCTTGCGACTTTACGTGAAGTATTATGACAAAATGCATTATGAAGAAAAATTGGATCTGTTCTGCAGCTGCATTAGAGCTAACATTAGCATCATGCTTCATAAGACAATTTATGAGATTAATAGAAGTCACTTCAAACCACCATCAAGTGTTTGTAATAACTTCCTTTTGCGATCACATGTGGAATTTACTGTTGTTAAAATATGCTATTTATAGCCTTTTATATCGCTGCACAAATTAGTATATCCAGATGTACACATTCACCTCAAGAAAATCACATACAAATATCCTATCGTAATCGTTTATTATCTGATATAATCTATAGTGGCTGTTGTCATGTTTATTTCTGCTGTGTAAAACCCTTAACATGTATGCTCTGCTGAAACTCACGTTGTTTGATGTTACAACCGTCTCTCCGTTCTTAAGCTGCCAGGGATACATGCCAAGTATAATACACATTAGTAAAAGGATCTATTTTAATTTTTATTTGTCTATATACTAGGGGTGTGATGAGATCTCGTGGCACGAGATCTCGCGAGATCCGATGTGTCTCGCGAGATCCTACTGGTCTCACGAGAACGTGACGATATCCTCACAAAATATTTTGCAATGTTTACATTAGAGCTGCACCATTAATCATTAAAAATTGTGCTTGTGATCTTGATTCAAACACCCACGCGATCTTATTCCTGAATGACACCGATTCTATTAAGACTGTTTCACATCACATCGCGAGTGTCAGTGGAGCATGAGATGTTGATGAATCAGAGGGTCGATCATCATCACGCTTCCGATGTGAATGCTGTCAGACTAAACACGCTCCACTGACGCTTACGATGTGAAACAGGTGTTAAAGACATTCAAATCTGCATTCATGCTGCTGCTGATCCAGAAAGAGTTTTTTCAACCACAAATCATTATTTCTGTGTTACAGACATTTAAATAACAGAAGCACTGGGATAAAGGTTTATAGTTTGGGTATAAACACTTATTGTCTACAGTAGCGATCAAAACGAAAGTATCTTAACACTTGTATAGTAACGCTTATCATCTTCCGCCAGGAGGTGGCGACAACCCATTTAAAAATGTATTTGACATTGAATCATTCATTCAGGAGATTCCAGTAGTGAAACAAGTCTTTATGAAGGGAGACACTGACTCCTTCATTGAATTTTTTTTTTAATTGTTCAAATGAATATATATATATATATATATATATATTGATTTCATAAGTTGATTACAAAATGCACCTACATTTTTTGCATTTTGTGTTTTTCAGTTGAATAAAAGACTATTTTCCTTATATATTTCATCATTGAGGATTTAAAAAAAAAAAGTCTAAAAATCTCGTCTTGTCTCGTGTCTCGTCTCGTCTCGTGGGATTAGTGTCTCGTCACACCCCTACTATATACACCTTGGGCGGCTGCGGTACATTATAAAAGTAGCCCAATAAACCGCAACCCACGGCTCTGTAATTTTTCCCGCGACTGTATTTTTTAAAATAATCCACTTGTGCCGTTACCCTGGCAACACTGGTGCTGTACCCTCGTCACACAATGATAGATGACCTTCTGTGCTGCGATGACGGGAAGAAGTTGGGGTCAAACTTTATCAAACGATTAATCTGTGATAAAAAATATTAACGCGTTAATTTGTTTTTATTAATCGCATGCGTTAACATGTTAACATTGACACCCCTAAAAAATACCAACTCTACAGTTTACAGTTTATATTACGCACAGAAAAGCAGATGAGCCCAGAACAGAACTCACAGTTTACTCCCCTGTAGACAAAACATTGTAAAAAACTCTTAGCACATTGCTTTTCTGTAAATAGTGCATATATTTAATAAAATATAAAACATGGGCTTATTATGGGCTTTTTATATTTTTATTTTTTTTATATTAAGCCACATTAAGTGCACATTTCTATGGGGGAGAAAACACTTATTGTGCAGTTCAGCTCATATTTTGGACTTGCGTGTACACGGTAGGCTGCATATTTTAAATACCGTGATTTTTTTTCATGTGCGTTTAGGGGCTCCGTACAGTAGCGTCCAGCAGGCATGTGGCATTCAGACGTGCAGCAGGCAGCATCAGATACCGTTTGTCAAAGTCCTGATGATTTGCCTAAAGCGAGCAGATCCACTTTCTCAAACACAGTCTGGACTCTCGTGGGAAATAAAGGTGTCCTTTTGGACCGCCACGAGGCCCCTGCTCAATTTGAAACTGTTCTGCACATTTCCACGGTAGAACGATCGTCCCTAAAACCTGCTGATCTCCATCCAGGAACTGTTAACATCGGTGGCCTGAGGCTGGGATAATGTCCTCACCAACACAAAAACTATTACAATGGCAAAACTAGCAGCTTTGTTATCTGAAATAAGATCAAATACAAATTAAAATGAGTAAATAAACAAACAGGAGTTTGCTAAGAACAAAAACCAATCTGAAACTATGTATATGTTGTCAGTATGAACAAGAGCTAAACTGAATAGAGAAGATGGCTTGTTTTTTCAGTCATGGCTGGGAGGTCTGATTAAATGAATCTCATAAACTTGACATCTGACCTTGTGATCCAGTCGACGAGTCTGAAATGCCCAGAGTTTCTGAGGAGTTGTGATGCATTTTAATCAAATGTATGAGACTGTTAAAAACAGAAGCTAAAACTATATGGATGTGGGGTCCGTCACTATTGTCTCCTGTGTCATTAGACAGCCGCTGAGAAAGAAAATGGAAAATTGAGGAAGACAGGAGCAAATCCGTGGGCTAATCCTGCGTGAAAGCGGTTGATGGCTCATACTGAAGGGCTCCAGCGCTGGCCTTGTTTGTCTTTGACGCTTATCGTCGCACTCTTGGGGACGTTCTCCAGCATTATGAGTCTCTAGAGTCGGAGAGAATGAAAAGGAAAAAGAGAGAAGATGGACTTGTGTATTGAAAGCATTGAGGATGAAGAGAATGTATGTAAGCTCGCTCTATTTGTGCTCCTCTTGACCTGGTGCTGCAGATGACTTCTTTTTAAATATTTGAATGGATTGACTTTATATAGTTTTATTTTTTTCTGCGAGTACAGCTTGCAATGTCAGTCAAAGGACAAGGTTTCTTGCGGCATGATCAGTTACACATAGGAGTGCAATGGTGCATCGTACCGCTGCGGTTCGGTTCATGCGGTCAGGCGATGAATACGGTCAGTCACAGGCGATCAGTCCAGAAGGGGGCGCGAGTGGTAACACACTGCTAACCGTCACAACAGGACAGAGCAGAAGAAGAGACGATCTACACACCAACCCAAAACAAGAACGGCGAGTTCAGATAGCACACAAGAGCAGTGTGAGAAGGTTTCGGGTTTTATTTTGGCCAGTCTCTGTTCCAGAGTTTCACGCAAACTGCATTGCAGTCATTTGCTGAAATGAAATTGGTGTGTAATTCTGTAAAGAGGTGAAAATACTGTAGCAGGCAGGTCAAGCTCAGTGTTGACAAATATATGAATGTATCTCTTGAGAGGAACTGACCATCTTCAGATATGTTTCAATGGCATTTTCTTTTCCTCTTATCTCCATATAATGCATATTAAAGTAGTGTTTATAAGCAGCAGCCTGGTTTACAGCAGTAACCTGTATTGCTGCTGTTCTATAAGCGCCACCTGCTGGCAAATTCAAATCAAGAACAACTGCTCATGCTGCATGTATGTAGCACTACTGTCTGTTCAAAATAAATGATAAATGCATTTCCTCTTCATATCGAACCATGACTTCTGTGTGCTGTTACCAGTGTTGGGGAAAGTTGCATTTAAAAGTAATGCATTACAATATTGCGTTACTTCCTAAAAAGTAACTAATTACATTACGTAGTTACTTTTTTATGGGAAATAATGCCCTACGTTACTTTTGCGTTACTTTCACGCTACTTTTTACATATGAGCAGGGCTTGATTGTTTGTTATTAATATATAAAGTTCTATTTATAAGACATTGGTTAATAAAATGGGATTAGATACATTTGTATTATATAACATTTAATTATTATTCTGAGTTTTAATTCATTCTGATGAATACTGAATATGTTTTTTTTTTTTTTTTTTGCGAGTGAGATGAATTAATGCATGTTCACATTTAGTCTAAAACTACTCGATAAATGGGAAAAAGTAACTGCCGTTACTTTTTTTTGAAAAAGTAACTCAGATATTTTCTTGTAAATTAAAAAGTAATTTTTTACTTGAAAAAAGTAATCTGATTACGTAACTGGCGTTACCCCCAACACTGACCGTTACACCCCTAGTTATACATGACTCTTACAGTCTCTCTGACTCTTTGAATTCATGGCTCTGTGACAAAAGGAGATGTTTAGTAGGAGGTTCATGCTGCTCCTGGAATAGTCAAGCTTCAGAAATGACCGGAAAGCTTCAGAAATCCGTAAACGTTCAGGTTTTCTGAAGTAATTTGATAGCTGATTTGTCATTATTTGCTCCTCTTTTGCCGTGTCAGATCTCATTAATCGTCACATATAATGTGTCATAGCAAGCTCATTAGTTCGGTTCCCAGGGAAGACATCGGATGAAATGTGTGCTGTATCTTGAATGTGATGTGATGTTTCATTAGGCAGCTTTACAAAAGACACACTTCAGTATTGAGTGGCTTGGCCCGTCCCAGTGATCTACAGCGTGAATTACACCTAAACAGAGGTTAGCCAATCATATCAGAGGTCATTTACATGCTAAAGTCTTAAAGGGATAGTTCACCCAAGAACTGTCATCATTTATGTCATTCCAGATCTGTATGGCTTTCTTCCTTCTGTGGAACATAAAATAAATTATTCTGAGAATCACATTTTTTTGGTGAATTAACACTTTTAAGACATTAGTATTTCCATGAGCTCTGATATGGGCCACGTTGCTAAATTACTAAAATGGTTTCGATACCGTACCCATGAAGATCATTATAATTGCTGAATTCATAAATTGTTCTTGGTAGGATGAACAATAGGGCTTGTGTGGAACTGATTCTGATTCCACATAATTACAACACCCCCCCTTTCGATGAACCCTAATTTCTTGTAATGATTGTGATTTGAACAATTCTTCAAAAATGAATCGGGCTTGGCTGGTCATCTTCAGCTGATCAGGGTGCGCTCACAGTGTTTGTTTTGCTGATGCTGTGGATTCAGTGTGTGAAACAGAGTCTCAGTGTGCTTCTCTGTACAAATCAGTGGAAGCACACAGCTGTTCAAAACCCGTGAACAGAAATGAATGTCATGACAGTCATTTTAAATGGAACTGGTTCTGAATAAGAACAGAGCGATATGAAAATCTGCATTCTTCCTATTGCAGAAGGTAGATTATCCTGTTTTCAATATACACTGTGAAAACAAGATTTTTCAAAGTTGTAATTCTAGAATGTTTTACAAGAAAAACATTTCAAAATTTCACATTTAATTCAATGAGTTTCAACATATAACAAGTTGTGCTTGTGTGCACTTGTATTAATGATACATATTATATGTAGTTGTTTATATTGCTATTTGTTGCAACTTCCAGTCTCTCAGTCTCGCTATAATTCATAAAGTGGCACAGCAGGACCCCCTGCCTGTGTGCTGCAGCTTAGCACAGCGTTGTAGCAAGAGCCCCCCACATGCAACAAACCACACACACACACACACACACACACACACACACACACACACACACACAGGCTCGCTCACACAGGGAGCTAATGACGCAGCTACAGACGTCAAAGAGCTGCTCTTGGGTTATTAGCTCCACCAGCATGCATATGCCCCTATAATAACGCTCCCCTCCTCAAGAACACATAATTGCAAATATGCGTCTTCTTACTCATAATGCGATTAATCAGAAAAGCTCTCTTGACTGTGACTGGCCTCAACACATTGACAGACGCTGGAGAACAGGACACATGCGACGACTGGGTCATTATAATCCCCGACCTCATAAATTGTTCTTGACGGGATTTAGTGTTCTGACCTTTCTTGCATTAATGTTGCGTTGGGCTCAACATGACTGCACGGCACACTCGTGATGGGTGATTCGTCTCGTTAGCTTGCGCTGCCCCCTGCTGGATGTGTGGAGAACTGCAGAGCATCTGCTCTGTGTTTGAAGCTTCATCTGTGCTGTTTTTATTAACCGCAGCTCTGTGCTGATTTAGTGAGCGGTACTATCCTAGTGTGCATGAGAGTAGTGCTGGTCAGATCTGTGGTGTGACGAAGCAGCATCTCTTCCCTGTTTACTTCATCTCCGTTTACCAGCCATAACAAGACAGTTTGATGTCAGGTCATTTTTTAAAGAAATTAATGCATTTATTCATCAAAGACACATTAAATTGATCAAAAGAGACACTAAAGCCATTTATAATGTTACAAAAGATTTGTATTTAAAAAAAAAATATTGTGCATCATAACTGTTTTCAACATAATAATAATCAGAAATGTTTGTCGAGCAGCAAATCAGTATATTAGAATGATTTCTGAAGATCATGTGACACTGAAGACTGCAGTAATGATGCTGAAAATACAGCTGCGCATCACAGAAATACATTACAGTTTAACACATATTCGCTCAGAAAACAGCTGTTTTACACTGTAATAATATTTTACAATATTACTGTATATTTGATTGATTGAATAAATGAATAAAGCATTAATGAGACTTTTCAAAAACTGTTGAAAAGTGTACTAACTTCAAACTTTTCAGCTATAGTGTATATTGAACATGAAATATCTGTCCACTGAAAACACTTATTCTTTCTTTGAGGCGTTAGCAACACAACAGACCCGCTAGATTTAAATCAGCGCAGCCAGCGACGGACCGAACGCAGCTGTTTTGAATGAGCACACCTTTTTTTAACAAACAAAAAATGGCTGTTTCGTTGTCTGTTGAGGAAGTACAGACGTTCCTCTCGTTGATAGCCGAGGAGCGGATGGAGCGACGCAGAATGAAAAACGTTTTTCAGGAGTTTTGTAAATACAAAATGCAGATTTTAAATGATGATTTCATTTATTAAGGGAAGAAAGCTGTCCAAACCTACCCTACATGAAAAATCAATTGCCCCCTCCTGTTAAATAATGAAAGAACTGATTAACCACATTATTTAAGAAAGCTGAGTTAAATTGCACGAGCCAAACCCAGGCCTGATTACTGCCAGACCTGCTGAATCAAGAAATCACTTAAATAGAGCCCGTCTGACAAAGTGAAGCATGTTTAAAGAGCAACACATCATTCCGAGATCTTAAGAAATTCAAGAACAGATGAGAAACAGAATAGTTTACATGCATCAGTCTGGAAAGTGTTATAAAGCCATTTCTAAGGCTTTCGGACTCCAGCGAATCACGGTCAGAGCCATTATCCACAAATAGAGAAAACCTGGAACAGAGGTGAACCTTCCCAGGAGTGTCCGGCCGACCAAAATCTGAAAGTCCTGAAGGAGAATGTCCGGCCATCAGTTTGTGACCTCAAGCTCAAGCACACTTGGGTTCTGCAGCAGGACAGTGATCCCAAACACAGCAGCAATGGCTCAAGAAAAACTAAATGAAGGTTTTGGAGCGGCCAAGTCAAAGCCTGGACTTAAATCTGATTCAGATGCTGTGGCATGACCTTAAACAGCCCATTCATGCTCTCAAACCCTCCAATGTGGCTGAATTATAACAATTCTGCAAAGAAGAGTGGGCCAATATCCACAGCGATGTGAAAGACTCAGTGCCAGTTATCACAAACGCAGTTGTTGCTGCTGAGGGTGGCACAACCAGTTATTAGGTTTAGGGGGCAATTACTTCTTCACATAGGGCCAGGCAGGTTTGGACAGCTTTTTTCCCTTAATAAATGAAATCATTATTTCAAAACTGCATTTTTTACGTATTTACTCGGGTTATCTTTGTGTAATATTAAAATTTGTTTAATGATCTGAGTCATTCAAGTGTGACAAATATGCAAAACATGTATTAAAAAAAAAAAAAAAAAAAAACAGGAAGGGGGCAAAAACTTTTTCACACCACTTTACAGTTTTCTCAGTCGCTTTGGTGCATTTCTCAGATCAGAAATGAAATTCTCAAAATTACTTGTTTAACCTCCACATCATCTAGATGCACATCATAAAAGCAGTTTCTCATTCTTTTGAACAAGTTGCGATTGCTTTGGTTCATTCATGCAACTGATTATGTCTGTGTTTCATACATTAGCAATTGCTAATGTCATGTTGCTCAAAATGTATTATATAGTTCTCTGTGCTTATCCCTCAAAACGTCTAGTCATTAGTTCATCGTATAAATGGTCGATCTAGTTATCATAAACTGTCAAGCATATTTTCTACACATTTCTATTAGACTTTTTGTAAATTTGCCTTGAATTGTGCAAGTGAATCTTGACTCTCACTAATGAAGAGAATGTAGATCAATCAATGATAAATCAATCCTCAGAAAGGTGCATCTCATGAACCTTCAATTGGAAAGCATATATAGACAGAGTTATAAATTCAGACTATGGAAGAACATCCAGAAAACGATCAGGGTCAACAGCCGAGAGGAAGAAGAGGAGTAAGGATGCATGGAGGAAGCGTACAGATGCAAAACAGAGGAAGAGGCCGAGGACAGAGGCACATATCAGATGAAATAAGGGACACTAGTGGACCGTGTTGTCAATCATGGCCAAAATGTCGTTTGTTTTCATGTCCGGATAGTTTTATTCACTTTGATGACATGTATGGATGTGCATGAGGGTGTTTTGCATGTATTGATGCTGCTAGTAATGCATGGGAGCGAGGTTAATATAACTAATGGGGTGATAACATGTTAATATGAGTGCATTAATTCCAAATGAATGTCCAGAAGATAAACTAAAGTCTTGGCAGCTGTATGCGTGCGCCGGCGCTGGTTGTGTTAAGAGCTGCACTCAGAGCACGATGTGAGGTCTGGATCTGTGTCTGTAGAAGCTTTTGCTTGTTTAGCAAGTGTTTCAGGCGTCCTCCTTCATTTAGAGGATGCTGTTTTAATGCAGAAGGGCTTGCAGTGTTCTTCTGGGGATGCCGAGGCTCAGTATCTCGGATCAGAGACTTAATGGTTCATGGATCCTGAAGTTGAACCTACAACCTTTCAATTACCAGCCCAGATGTTTGATCACTGAACACAGCCCTGCAAAACCTTGATGCAGTGGCCCTGAAAAGCTGCTTAGACACATTAACAGGATTTGAAAATGTTTGGATTGCATTGTATTGTAAAACAGGAGCCAGAGGTGTAGAGAATCACATCAATCACCAACACTGTCCATCCATCCAAGTCTTCATGTTCAGCGCTACACTTTATGCATCTTTCTTCACCGATATTGACACTTGCTTTCGTATTTTGTTGCATTGATATAAGTGTTTGAAGTGTGTATTTTTTGCTGCTGTATGCAAATGTTCTGATATAATCTCATGCTCAAACTTCCCAATTTCAGTTCTCTGATTTTTTCCCCTTCAATTTGATTAAAAAGTAATTATATTTGAATAGATTTCAGCAGAAGATGAATGTCCAAGTATGAATCTCTCTTATTTGGTGGATTTGACTCCATAAATGTGGATTTACATCAAAGTGTCCTGCGCCGGAGCGCGTGGATTCATGGGTAGTGTGTAATGCATCAGCCGCCTGTAAACGCCTGGTAATCTTCACGCCGAAGCCTCAACCCCTCTTATCTTGCCCTCGGGCTCTTGCTTTAATTTGCTTTCAATTAAGATCAGCTGGCAGCGGTAGCTCCTGAGACGCAAGCGTGCGCGCGCCGAGAGATACGTGACTGTAGCTGAACACGGCGCCTGCCGTCTTTACTTCAGAAGAAAGCACTTTGCTCTGCTGTTGTGGAATGTGCTGTTAGATGAGCGAGGCATGGACGACTAATAATCAT
This sequence comes from Acrossocheilus fasciatus, assembly GCA_036784905.1. Taxonomy (NCBI): domain Eukaryota; kingdom Metazoa; phylum Chordata; class Actinopteri; order Cypriniformes; family Cyprinidae; genus Acrossocheilus; species Acrossocheilus fasciatus. The sequence goes on along the minus strand of CM071948.1, from coordinate 929,185 downwards.
TTACATTTACTTGCAGAAAAATGTCTAGATTTTCAAGAACATGGATATTTATATTGTAATTTCCATGCAAAAGTGGCTGCCAAAAAAAAAAGAAAGAAAAAACCTTATCAACGTTTCATACATTACTTAAAAAAATCACATCTAGTACAAACTATTTTCACTTTTTATACACATTTTTTTTATAATAGATGATAAATGTCAATGTCATTAAACATTTCAAAATAATAAAAAAAGCAGTTGTCCTCAATAGGCTTGATTTGTACTATGCAAAATATAATTTCATACAATTTGTTGGCGTCTAATTATACTACTAAAACTTAAAAAAAAAAATGTGTGAAATAAGGCAGCATTCTCTTTAGCAGCTTTAAAATAGTCATGGTTTCAGTTTAAGTAACATTTTGTCATTTGAAAAATATATAGTTATGCAAGTTAATTCTTTTTGGAATATTAATTTCAAAATAAACATCGGAAGAAGAATTGTTCAAATTCATTGTGTATTTTTCTCTGATGACAACAAAACTAAGTAATGTAACACTTTTCATGGAAGATGTTTCATAAATATTATCAAGCTGAATTTGTTTATTAATACTCGTTTGACATAAGATCAGGATAGAATAGGAAATGAAATGAAGGGTCTCGGACCCCAAGCGGAGCATGATGGTGTTTCTAATGTGTGCCGCCTGCTGTCTTCACTGACAGGCACCAGGTGGCGCTAGAGATTTAGGAATGTTTAACTTAAAATGATTTGTTTTCTTTCCAGATTCGAGGATTCCTGTCAAGATTTGACAACGTTCTTCCTGCAAGTTTGGCGTTTGACAAATGCACTGCATGCTCACCGATAGTAAGTGACCGACCGTTTACATGCTTTTGATTTGAGATTGAGACAAATGCAACTTTTTTAAAAATGTCACACAGTGCTTGAGTGATGCATTGTAGCTCAATACAAAAAAAAAACAAAACAGATTTGTTGTAACAGTGTGATAATTTACAGTCCACCTAAGATGCATGAGTATGCTCGTGTATGGAGTCTAGAGAGTCCGCTGGTATCTTAAGCATGTTCTTCTGCAGATATGTGAAGTGTCTGTAGATGATGCACGTGTGTTAGAGAGGCCATGTGTTGTCAATTAGGCTCCTTGTTGATGTCACAGCCGTATGTGAGTAATTAGGGCTGAATTGAAGTGTTTTTTCCCAGCGGTCGCGCTGTTGTCGACGGGTTCACGTCTCATAAATCAGAGTTTGGCTGCTCAAGTTCTTCTGCATGTGTGGATGTGCTCTCCCTGTGGTTTCTCTCTCATTTAGCAGCTCTGTAGCCACTCCTTCCTCCAAACACACACTCGTACGTGAACACAGTGAGTCTGGAGGCTGATGGTGAGTTGTATCCGCTCCCTTCCCCCTCTTCTGCTGTCGTCCCAACTTTTCTCTCGCTCTCGCTCTCTCTTTGTTTTCTTTGTGCTGTAACGACATAAAAGCCTCATAAAAAGTCTCAGATCCTTACACTTTGATGCAGGACTGTTAGGGAACTGTGTGAGGTAAATGTCTTAGGGTTCCTAATCATGTCTTTTAAAGGGATAGTTCCTCAACATTTGATTATTAAATAATGCATATGGGTTTAGTAAATGATAAAAAACTTGTGTTTATGGTTGAATTGTTCATTTAAGATACTGAAACGAGTTTTGTTATGAAGAGAAGTAAAAGCCGTATTTCATTAAAACACTAAGTCGGTGAGCTGTAAATGGGCCTGCTTGAACGCCTTTAGTATCAGTTTCAGCTGATTTTGATGTGATGCAGTTATGTTGCAACCTTTTTACAAAACAGCTACGCATTTCAAACTCGGTGTAATAAAGGTCATGTAGTGCCGCAGGTTCTCTGGAAGCATATTTCTCTAAGAAAACAACAACCAGCAGCACATTAAAAACTTTTGCCCATTGTCTACAAGTGTGTGTGTTTGAACACATCCCGATGGGTCTTCAGTGCACACTGCTTGTTTATTTATTTGTTTATTTGTTTGTTTGTTTGTTTACTTGTTTGTTTGTGAAATGTGACTCTGTGAGCTCACAGAGAATACATCCACACTATCCTACATCCTGAGATCGGACAAAATAATTGAACGTCATAGATTAGTGCTCATGAGGATACATACATATATATATATATATATATATATATATAATAGATCCTCAGACCAGAGGTCCCTGGCAAAAAAAAAACAAAAAACATTCATTTATTTATTTTTTCCTGGTGAAAGCAGGTAATACATTTGCATGTCTGTAACTCAGTATTAATGACACCTTAATGTTCTATTATATTTTAGTTCTGAACAAACTTTTTTTTAGTATCCCCAATTTTTTTGGCCCATAATGATTCACTTTCAGAGATATTAGGAAGTCATTGTGCCTCCAAGAGTAAACTGTTAAATTGTACAATTCTTCAGTGTATAATAATACAGAATCTTATGAATAGACTGAGAGCAGGTTAATAGGCCTCAACTTGTTGAAGTTTGCTCTCATCCAGAATCCATTGCTTAAAGGGTTACTCCACCCCAAAAAAGAAAATGTTGTGATTAATCACTTACACTCATGTCGTTCCAAACCCGTAAAAGCTTAGTTCGTCTTCAACGCAAGCGTACGCTGTTCTCTGTCAGCTGCGCCACACGGATATGTCTTCTACGTGTATTTACGCTTTGATTTGAGTGAAAACAGTGTATCCGTGTGGTGCGGCAGTCAATGGGACAGTCACAAGCCTCCCGGTTTTCATCCAGAATATCTTAAATTGTGTTCTAAAGACGAACGAAGCTTTTACGGGTTTGGAACGACACGAGGGTAAGTGATTAATGACAACATTTTCATTTTGGGGTGGAGTAACCCTTTCAGAAAAAAAAATACTGTGCTTGTTCTTTTTCCCCATTGTCACCATTGGCATATAATCTGGTGGGGGGGGGGGGTGCATGTAACTTAGTTACGTATTTAAAATACAAAATATGAGTAACTGTAACTTTTAAATGGGTAGTGATCAAATTACAATTGCAGCTGAAAAATATTTTAGATTACCAAAGTGATTACTTTGACTTTTAATTTATTTCATTTAAACATTAATGTAAACTGTGACAGGCACTAAATAGCAATTGGTGAATCCTAAGATACAGTTCTGTTCATAAATGTTATTCCCCTTGCAGAATATGATATATCAGAATAAATTCATGACTGTTTTTCGGGTCAAAATAGCTCAAAATCTCAGGTGAAAATTGTCTTTTTGACCCGCTCTGCAAAACTGTGGATTACTCAGTAAATATACAATCCTGACATTTAGTGTTTTTGCTTTTATTATCTTTCTTTAGAAAAATCATCAGTAAGCTCCGAACATTTAGCTGGGAAAGTTTCTGAAATTTGGTTGATTTGACACAGAACGACCCAGATAGATTGACAGATAGATAGATAGACAGACTTTTATGGCCAGTGAATTACTGCATTTCTACAAATCTCGAGATGTTTTCCACACTCTTAAAGAAGCAGGCCGTGTTTAATGTGTTCATTCATGGTGTTGTGTCTTATATAAGCTATAGTAACAGTAGCTGAGCTGACATGTGATCTTCATCAGCCGGCATGCGGAGCTCCAGTTGTGTGTCAGTGATGTTGGCCTCCATCCGCTGTGTGTGTGTGTGTGTGTGTGTGTGTGTGAGAGTGTGAAACCATGGAAACCAAACACTCGAGTCCTCGACAGACAAGCGCTTGTAAATTTGGAGACGTTGTGTTTTATCCGTACTGAAGACAGACTGAAACAATGTCCCTTTCAAATAAAGCACTCGAACACATGTGAGGACCTTACACCTCCAGAATATGCACAAATCACAGGATTTACAGCCTTACAGCATCTCATAAAATCCCATAATAGCATAGGCCCATATATATATATTATACAGTGGTGTGAAAAAGTGTTGGCCCCCTTCCTGATTTTTTTAATTTTTTGCATATTTGTCACACTTAAAAGATTCAGATTATCAAACAAAGTGTAATATTACACAAAGATAATGCAAGTAAATACAAAATGTAGTTTTTAAATGATGATTTCATTTATTAAGGGAAGAAAGCTGTCCAAACCTACCTGGCCCAACATGAAAAAGTGCTTGCCCCCTGCTGTTAAATCATGAAACAACTGTGATTAACCGCATTATTTAAGAAAGCTGAGTTAAATTTCACGAGCCAAACACAGGCCTGATTACTGCCAGACCTGTTGAATCAAGAAATCACTTAAATAGAGCCCGTCTGACAAAGTGAAGCATGTTTAAAGAGCAACACATTATTCCGCGATCTTAAGAAATTCAAGAACAGATTAGTGTTCTTGAAAAAAAGTGTTATAAAGCCATTTCTAAGGCTTTTGGACTCCAGCAAATCACGGTCAGAGCCATTATCCACAAATGGAGAAAACTTGGAACAGAGGTGAACCTTCCCAGGAGTGTCTGGCCGACCAAAATTACTCCAAGAGCACAACGACGACTCATCCAGGAGCTCATAAAAGAACCCAGAACAACTTCTAAAGAACTGCAGGCCTCACTCGCCTCAATTAAGGTCAGTGTTCATGATTCAACAATAAGAAAGAGACTGAGCAAAAACAGCATCCATGGGAGAGTTCCAGGGTAAAAGCCATCGCTGACCAAAAAGAACACAAAGGCTCGTCTCACATTTGCCAAAAAAAAAAATCTGAAAATCCTGAAGGAGAATGTCCGGCCATCAGTTTGTGACCTCAAGCTGAAGCGCACTTGGGTTCTGCAGCAGGACAATGATCTCAAACACAGCAGCAAGTCCACCTCTGAACGGCTCAAGAAAAACTAAATGAAGGTTTTGGAGCGGCCAAGTCAAAGTCTGATTGAGATGCTGTGGCATGACCTTAAACAGCCCATTCATGCACGAAAACCCTCCAATGTGGCTGAATTAAAACAATTCTGCAAAGATGAGTTGGCCAAAATTCCTCCACAGCGATGTGAAAGACTCATTGCCAGTTATCACAAACGCTTGATCGCAGTTGTTGCTGCTAAGGGTGGCACAACCAATTATTAGGTTTAGGGGGCACTTTATTACACAGGGCCATGTGGGTTTGGATTTTGTTTCCCTTCATAATAAAATACTTCATTTAAAAACTGCATGTTGTGTTTACTTGTGTTATCTTTGATTAATATTAAAATTCGTTTGTTGATCTGAAAAATTAAAGTGTGACAAACATGCAAAAAAATCAGGAAGGGGGCCAACACTTTTTCACACCACTATATATATATATATATATATATATATATATATGTAAAACATCAACACACACACACACAAGTCTTAAGGGGTTATGACATGAGAAACCCTCCTCCAGAGTGACACATCGACGAATAGTCTTCTTCTCAGCCACTGGTGTTCAGTTGCTAACGGCTGACACTTGATCACAGTGACTGCGAGTGTCGTGTCAAAAGCAAACAGAAATCACAATCACCGCCGCTATCTTGTCTACACTGGATACAGTACACAGATGCGGCTCACTCTCTGACACAAAGAACGTTCGCTTTGATGCGTTTGGTTTAAGCAGCTCGTTCACGACTTTCTACAGATATCAGAAGAATCCCAGATAGTTTATTTGTAAGCGCATCCCGGATCATGACAGAGCATGTTGTTTTGTAAACGAAGCACAGTGTCATGGAGAGTCACAAAGAAACGTGTTTAAAGACGAAGCGGTACTGATTGCAGCTGCATCACAAATTGTAAGTAAATGATTTCATAATGCTTTGTCTGGAAATGACCATTTTATTTTGATCATGTTGTCAAAACTCACATGCAATAGTGAGGGGGCATTGGTACTGTTTCCTATGCAGTGACGTTAGCCAATCATAACAGCGGCCGATTACTGACACGCCTTAAAGGCCACGCCCCTTAAAACAGGTCGTTTCAGAGAGAGGGTCAGAATGAGGGTTGAAAATAATCATTTTTCCACATATTTATTTGTTTGTTTGTTTTTTTTGTGCAAAAAAACTTTATTAATATTATAAGTTACCATCAAGGAACATATTAAAATAATTTTAAAAATCCTTGTCATGACCCCTTCAAGCATCTGTGTGTAACTGTGCGTAATGAATAGTCATGTAGCTTGTTGTGAAGTTATCAGACACATGATTCTGGATGACAAAACATGAAAAAAATACCACAGACGCATGTAGAAGAAGGACCCGAGACGTACTGTACTGTACAAGATCACAGAGACTTGAGGAAGAAACCTCCCAAAACTCCCCAGAAACCACACAGCAGTGCATTAGTGAAGCAGCTCGAAACACCCTGGCAGCAGTTTACACAACAGACACACTCAAGGTCTCGTACAGTTAGTTCAGCCAAGCATTGTCAGGGTTTCTTCCTCAGTATTGTTTGATTTGGGGCATTAAAGTTTAAAGCTGTGCGTTCACGTGAGCAGCAGACATGGCGGCAGCACAGTGAGATCAGCCATCTGAGGTTTTTATCTTCACTGAGCGAAAACCACCACCATCTCTTCAAACAATTACAGGGGAACTTACAAGAAGCAGTGGGAGGAGCTGGAGGAGAGCGCCGCTGTATGTAAACCAGATGTGCTCGCCCTCACACACACACACACACACACACACACACACACTCTGCGTCAGTGATTTAATGGGCTTCATAAGTCAAGGGCTCCAATTTAAGGAGGTCCACTCCTGGAAAACACAATGAAATCTTGTTTAGCGGCTCCTCCTGTTGTTATGTTGCTAGGCAAGAAAGCAAGCTTACGCACATGATCTGTTTCAGATACAGTGTGACGTTTGTTCATAGAAGATACATATGTTTACTTTGACAGAGAAAATGATTTGTTTTTGGAGTTCAAGTCTGTATAAAAGCTCTGCCTTTATGCTGTAGATTAGATTGTGTTAGGATTTCAAAAGTTTTTAGTCAAGGCGCCATGTAAAAAAATCACAGCAACGGCTTTCGTTTGACAGTCAACCTCTACATTTTCTGGTCGGAGAGCTACTGTGTCCTTAGGATCTCTGTTGGCAGTTGTACTTTAGAGTGGTCATATTATCTACTTCTGCAACAGGTTTATTAATGTTTTCTTCCCTGGGGTCCACTTACAGCTGCATCTCAAAAAATTAGAATATCGTGAAAAAGTTTTTTCGGTTACACTTTATTTCGATAGTCCACTTTAGACATTCTACTAACAGTAAGTAGCTTTGCAACTACATGTCAACTACCAGCCATTAGAGTATTAGTAGACTGTCTGTTTAATAACTTCTAACATTTTATTTTAATGGGTCCACAACATACAACATACTGACTATCAGAAACTTTGCAAGTATATGTCAACTTACTCTATTAACCCTAAACCTACCCTACTGAGAGTTAGTAGACATGTAGTTACAAATGAATGAGAATTAGTTGACATGTAGTTTACATGTTCTTACAAAGTTACTTATAGTTTGTAGAATGTCGAAAGTGGACTATCGAAATAAAGTGTAACCGTTTTTTCTTTTTGTAACTTATTTGCATGACTCTTGATGCACTGACTCCAGCTTCAGTTCTCTCCTTGTGAAGCTCTCCCAAGTGTTTGAGTCGGCTTTGCGTGACTGTATTCTCAAGCTTGCAGTCATCCCTGTTGCTTGTGCACTTTTTCCTAACCAATTTCTTCCTTTCAGTCAACTTTGCATTTAATATGCTTTGATACAGCACTCTGTGAACAGCCGCACCTTTCAGTAATGACCCTCTGTGACTTACCCTCTTTGTGGAGGGTGTCAATGACATGTTATTGTGGTTTCAAAGAACAAGAGATAGCCCAAATTTATACTGTAGGGATGGTCATTTAATGAAACTCAAATGTAAATATTCTAATATTTTGAGAAACTGGATTTTTGACTTTCACGAGCTGTAAGCTTTAATCATCAAAATGAAAAAAATTGAAAAAAAACTTTTGAAATGCTTTACATGTAATGAATCTACAATATATGAAAGTTTCACTTTTTGAAATAAGTTTAAACATTTTCACGATGTTCAATTTTTTTTGAGATGCACCTGTATAATGTTAGTCTAGTTTTCTTGCATCAAAAACAGTAATGACTTTACAGTAATGAGTTTTCATGACCATTTTCCACCTCTCTGACCACCTTAAGCCGAAAGTATACTTCAGTTTTGAGACAAAGTATAGGGATGGGCGATATAACCAAAATCTTATTTTACTGTATGAGAAATTTTAATGTCACACTAACAATTTACATCTCAATATAGCTATTTTTTAATTTTATTTTTGTTATTAAACATAAGAACAAAGAATCAACTTACAAACAATAGGACAAATGCATAGAACATAGATACAAATTAAACTTTACATTTTTTTTAGCTGCAGACGGTTCTGTAATATGCGTAAAGCTATGCATGTGCACTTCGTGATAGCATGAACAAACACAGGCACTCGACACTTCATCTTTGTCCAAGGTCTGCGCTGTTTCTCTCCAGAAGTTATGAGCGATACAAAAATCTCTTTTAAACTGGAGTCGCTGGAATATCTGAACCCCCTCAAAGAAGCATTGTCAGTACAGGTGTCTGCTGCGTCTCCAGCAGTTTGTTGTTCCTTTTCTTTTTCGAACTGTGAAACAGTAAGCCGGATCAGTGATGGAACCTTGTGAATTGCTTAATTAGTGCAAGAACATTCAAAGTGCTTGGAGCTGAGTGCACAGAGTACATGTGGATAGAAAAATATGACTGCGCACATACAGTATGATGACAGTTATGCCACAGACATGCACATAATGAAGGATATTGTAGAAGTATACAGGATGTTTTTGATTAAATGGACTGTGCTGTGGATCATGTTTATGGTGTCCCGCTTTTCCCATGCAGTGAATTAACCATGCATCGATTGCCTTACTGTTTTACTCTTTACTACATTATTCACACTGGTGCTTTTGTCTCTTTGAGTTATGGGTCATGTGGTAGTAACTTGAGTGCATTATATCCCTTAATGATGTACTTTTGAGTGGTTTGTGTGTGGGATGTCAGGGACTGTGCATCTATGGTTGAAAACCACAAACATTGAGAGCAATAACTTCATGTTTAAATCAAGTATTGTTCTAAAAGCAGAACCCAAGAGATCAGAAACAAACAGTGGGCTGTCGTCTGCTGATGAATATACATCTCCATCTCTCTCAGTATCGTCTCTGTGTGCTACCGCCGACATTGAGAGTCCGGCTCTGGATGGGCTGAAGTGGCAAATTTGAGTTGTGAATGTTGGTGTGAATCTACATGGTGAATTTTACCATAATGTTAAATGTTAAAAATAGCAGGTTTTGTGAGCATCAAAGAACCGCCCAACTCCACAGAGTTTTGGTCGACTCTTGCCTGTTCTCTAACCCAGACCTGGACAAAGTACGCAACTCCATTACTCGAGTGAAAGTACAGACACTGCTGGTCAAATATTACTCCATTACAAGTGGAAGTTGTGAAGACAGATTTTTACTCAAGTAAAAGTACAGAAGTACTTGCTTTTAAAAGTGCTTAAGTATCAAAAGTACAATTTTTTTTTTTACATCAACACACTGTTTTATTATTGTTGTATGCAATACTTGCAATACCTCTGAAGCAACTTACAATACATTACACCTACTGTACACTGACTAGCTTGTAGTATATTTGGGGTAAAAAGCTTTTAGAATATTAAAAACCTATGGAAATATTATTTTACACCCCCACCTCCACAAAGGCAGCATGGTCCTGATCTCTTACAGCTCTGGCAGTGTTCACACATCAAAGTATAGCCATTCATCCACATTGAACACATCATGAACATAGTGGATAGTGAAATTGCTAATAATACAGACTGATTAGAAACAAAACTTAAAAAAAAAACAACTGTAGCTGTATAACTTTACAACAGCAACACTGCTTTAACAAAAAAGCGAAACTTATTTGACATCAAAACAAACATTTCAAAAATGCTGTCTAATTGCTCTCGCTGTACTTTGATGTCACACACAGAACGGTCTGCAGCGCTGCTTCAAGTCCAACTCCTGTTGTGCTTTATTAGGAGATGCACAACAGTTCTTCTGTGGCTTTATAGCTAATATTTCCACATACACAATTTAGCAAAATCAGACAATATTGTGTCTAATATATACAACAATATTAACTTCTTTATTGAATTGTTGTAAATAAATATCACATTTGCAACTGGTCAGTGTTCACAAAAATGCTGGGAAATCACTTCATGTAGCCCTACAAGAGTGAATACTGATAGACTGTCTGAAAAAAAGATCACACACTGACATTCAAAGCTGCTAATAAGTAACGATTTTCTACTTTGAGGACCTTGGTGGAAATGTAGTATGCTTTTTGTCTTTCAAATGTAGTGAAGTTAAAGTCATAAGTTTCTAGAAAAAATAATACTCAAGTAAAGTACAGATACTCAGCTACTGTCCGCCTCTGCTCGAACCCTCTCTGTCAGTCAAGTCATCCATGTCTAGTTCATTGAAATCAGACGTCACTCTCCCCTAACTCAACAGTGCCGCCCATTCATCAGCCCCCGGCAGAAACTCAATCTCCTCTGAGAATGAGCTGCGTGAAAGGAGCCAGTGTGATTGTGGAGGGCCGTCTGTCTGAGGAGCGTCACTGAGACGCAGCTCGAGTGCTCTCAGCCAGCGGACAGTGGTGCCAGATGTCTGCCTCTCCCGCCCGGCCTCCCTTTGTGCACGGGGAACAGTGCCATGTCCCGCAGTTCCAGATTGTGTTATCGCTGTGTTTGGATGTGCACGGGCCAGCAAGCCAACTGCAGGAGACAGATACCGGCTTCTCAGAAATTAACATCTGTAGAGGTTAGGTCTATGACGGGGCTGTCCGATCCTGCTTCCTTCCTCAACTCAAACACAACTTCCTGCAAGTTTCTAGAGATCCTGAAGACTTTGATTAGCTGGTTCAGGTGTGTTTAATTGTGGCTGGAGCTAAACTGTGCTGGAAGGTGGCCCTCCAGGAGCAGGATTGGACACTTTGTGAACTTTTAGACCTGTGTTTTCTAACCCTGTTCATCAACATCAACCTCAAGACAAACACATCAGCTCCAGGACCTACAATGGCACATCCAGAGTATGTACTGGTTGTTGTAGGCAGTATAGCGTTTTGTTTGATGGATGTTGACTGTGTTTTCAGCAGAGCTCCTCCAGAACCTGTAAGAGACCTCTTAAGACCCAGACCAACACTGTTTGGTCCACGTACCATTTTAATGAAGTCTCTTTGATGTAGGGGTGTGCAATATTTATCATCTATGAACATATCGTAATTGGTGTTTTAACGATGTGCGAGCTGACATTATCGATGATGGAAAAACAAACAAACAAGAAGCACGTCTTGAGAGTCCAGAAGCGTTGACTGTGTGATGAAGCCTGTTAGAATGCACTTAAAATGCCCCAATAATTCAAGTTATGAAAGCCAAAGAAATATCCCTGTATTGCTTTTTAAGCGATGATATAGTTTAGTAATATCACCTAAGCAAGAATGCTGCTTTCCCGAATATCAGCAATCGTGAATGTGTGATAATGATTTTCTACAACACTACAAGTATTATTTATTTAATTGGCCAACAAAAGAGCTCCAAACAAAGCTGGAGCAGAACATTTGTGCATCTTAGTGACACTTTGTTCCTGAGTGAATCTGTTTTTGAATGAATCATTTGAGTCAGTGATTCAATAATTCGTTCAGAAAGAGAGTCATTTGCCACGTTTCTAAATGAATCATTTGAATGATTGATTCAGTGAATCACTCATTAAGACCAGGATTTGCCACCACCTACTGGTGGTTTTAGTGTCATTAATGTATCCATGACAGGACTAAACCAGCCTCAGTGCTAGCACAAAAACACACTCAGCAATATCGCACACCCCTGCTTTGATGTTACTGATGCTGTAGGGCCAGTTTGAAGACTTCATGACATTGTTTTGTTTTTGACAGGTTCTTGACAATTATGAGCGAGATGGTTTCCAGTTCCTGGCGAAGGTCTTCAACTCATCGCATTCCTTCCTGGAGGATCTGACCGGCTTGACTTTACTCCATCAGGAGACTCAGGCGGCTGAGGTTAGACTCTTCATCTCACTGTGTGCTCGTGTTCACATTCAGACCTGAGCCAGACGTTATCGTCCCATCACTTTGACAAATGCTGTGTGCATTCATTATTAAATGATCAGATCCATTTACACACGTGCATGCTGAAATATACAGTGCACAGATGGTTATAGATGAAAGAGCCTTTAAGTCCTGTAACCGCTCGTGCACACGAGCTGCAGGATCAGACTGATTGTTTGGAGATGAGTGAATGATGAATGATGTGTTCACTAGCAGCTCAGACACGAAAGCTTATGGTGCATTGAAGAAATCTGATCAGGCTGATGCTTTTAAAAAGAAAAAGAGGCTCTCCATTGAAGCGTTCAGTTTGTGTCGGCCTGACATATGGTGTACACACACACACACACACACACACACACTTGACATGATCCAGAGTACAAAACTCACATCAAACACCAGCGTATCTGATCGCTAATATTCAATATCTGCCTCCAACATCAGTACCTTTGCAAATTCATAAAGTGTTTCTACATTTCTGCATTTAGACACTTGTACCCAAAGCGACTTACAATAGAGGAACAAAAGCGGCTCCTAACAGAGCCAACAATATTTATAATATACGTACAATGCCTGGTTTATTAGACAACTAGGAAGCAATATAGAGAAGAGTAGAAATGCTGGGAAGAAAGACACTGTGAGTGCACCTCAAAGAACATGTTCAAATAATTTAAGAATCACCCCTTTAAACTTCGCCAGTCATTGCGCAAGATTTCACTTTCGAGCATGTGATATTAATGAAATCTGTGTAGACGCATTAGTTAATGAAATTTAGTGCATGTGGGTATTATCATTAATTAGAATGTTTTAAGATGCTGTAACCAATAAATAATGCATGTAATTAAATAATATTTCCCATGAACTCGAGAACCATGAAATTAAAATCTGTTTACTGCAAATTAATTTTTTTTGTGTGTGTGCTAGCACTGAATGTACTAAACATCGATATTTAACAAGCATTTTTTCTTTATTTTGTTACATAATTGGTCTTTTGCTTTGTGTATATGTATATATGTCTATGTATGTATTTATTTATTCATTCATTTCCTAATTCCCCCTAATCTTGCGGAGGACCATGAAATCCTAATGTTGGACTAAATCAGCATATATAATGGTTGCAACAAATGTAATTTAGAAAACGAACCCAACCCAAATACTACATTTGTAATTCTTCCCGCTCAGGAAGTTGCAGAAAGAAAAATAGCCGTAATGCAGTCAGTTCTTGCTGCTTCTGCTTGAGCTCTTGCTGTTCCTGGCTCCGGTCCCAAACTTCACTTCGACTTGCTCTGGAGATCATGTGTTCCAAAAATATCTCCCCCTGCTCCTGATCCAGGGACAGTCTTCCTTCGTTTGCACCGATCTCAGGCTCTTTACCCCAGCGAGCCAAGCTTACCCAGGAACAGGGTTTGGATTCTGGGAACGGTCCCTCGCCGGGACTCTCCAGTGACAAACAGCCAGTTTGAAGACTGAAACTGTGGGAAAGTCCCACATCAGCAGTCCTCTGCTCTCCAGAGCGGTTTAGAGACGCAAACGCAGTCCAACCCAAAATGAGAGGATATGTGCTCCTGCATTTGCCCACGCTTATTGTCTGAAGCCTTCAGATTCATTTCATTTGGATCTGCAGCCAGGCGTTTTGTATTCCCATGTTGACGTCTTGTATTTTTAACTTGTGTGTGTTCGTGCTGCTTCGGGATTGATGTCAAGCTGTGAAATGAATGGAAATGTGCCACTTCTAGTTTGGAAGAGGTGGTTTTGTGTGGGGAGAGACACATCTCTCATTACTTCTGCTCTGTTTGGTTCAGTAGGATTCTTTCTGTGGAAACTGCTAACAACTCTTGCTTTGCCATTTTCAGTGGATGCGGTACACTTTTGTGTCCTGTGACAATGTTTTTTAAGCATTAGACACAGAACTAATATGTCGTTCTTGTGAGAACAGTTTCAGAATTAATCTAGCACGAGTTTTAAACCCATAAAATATCTGTACAACAACAACCACACCCAAAGGGTTTTAAATGCATCAGGAAAATTGACATTATCTAATGAATAAATATTAAATGCATTTTTTGAGGAGTTACATTTTATCACTATTACTAAATATTTTCATTATCAAGAGTGTGTGCTTTTCTTTTTATTGCAAAATGTACAAACACCCCAAAATTAACATCATTTGGATATGATTTTATTTGCATGTCTATTTAATTTTTATTCTAATGTCCATTTAATTTTCATTTAAAGCACAAAAAAAAATAAAATAAATAAAAATAAAAATAAAGCACACAATCAAATTGTATTTAGATTTCGGTAACGTTTGCAATTGAATAAAAGTAAAATGACTCGTATGATATTTTGGTTCTGAAGTTTTAGCACCTCCTTCCACTGACCGTGTGATGAAGAAGAAAAAATCCTGTTTTGTGCTGTATTTATGGAAAGTGTCTGTTGTAATGAAATTACATAATAATGTGCTCTTGTGAAACTCAACAGATATAAACAACATCATCCAATCAGCCGATGATTCTTCAGGAAAGCTTTTCTGTGCTCAGATCATCAAGTTAACCATGAAACCAGTGCAAAGGCCATCGAACCGTCATAATAAGCCTGAGACTCACATCTGTTGACAGTTTAGAACGAATAAATGAACTTTTTAGCACTTTTTAAACTGCTGGTGTTATAACCTGTAGTGAATATTTAGGAAGGTTTAATTAGGCTTAAATGACTTGATAATCAAGAGTCAACATTCACAAGCCATTTCCGCAAGAGACTTTCATCTGTAACCAGGAGAGGTGAGCGTTTCTCACCAGAATGATTCCACACCCGTGGGTTTGAGAGGAGAACTTACAGAGCTGCTGCATTACTTGACAGAAGAACTGAGATTAGGTGTGCATTAATGTGTTTATAAGCTCATATATTATATTGCAGCGAGTGTGGAGTCGTACGCTCTGTTCATCTTGTGAGGTGATGAATGCATTAACTGTAATCTGTTGCTGGAACAGTCTGTCCGTCTGACATTATATCTGAATGAATGATCTGTAAGAGAGAGTCGATATCCAGTAATGCGCTGAGCTTTTTAGGCTCTTTGTGCACGGCTGACATTTAGCAGCACTACTGTATTCTGCCACAGAAATTAAAATAAAAACTGATGGTAGCCTTTCTTTGTGTGCAGTCAAGCTAGGCGTAAATTACCTTCCCACAGTGATTTCTTCTTGTCTAATGGCGACATTTCCAAGAACCGTGGTGATTTTTGTTGTTTGCTGGACGGAATTGTTGATCAGATGTCACTGGCAGGATTCTCCTGATGCCTAAAATGAGGGAACTTTAGTCTGGACAGCGTGCTGCTGGAGAGGTCACAACTATTATCATTTATTATTTCTGATTAAAATAACATTGCATACACTTGATACGGCATTGATTTAGCGCTTTTTATTTTTAATTTAGACTTAGTCGTGTATCAAATATCGTTTATAACTTTTAATCCTATTTAGTCAACCTGTTTTAGTCGACTAAAAGTACATTTTAGTGCAGTTTTAGTGACGAAAACTTATATATTATTCAGGTGGATAAAGGCTAAGCTGATCAATTATAATCGTGATTACTGATCATGGTTATTATTACACAGCTCTACACATGCTTTATTTCATCTCATCTCATTTCCTAATTTATTAAATTAACATAACACACTCTCATTATGAAAACTGGTACAACTCAAAAGCTTCTTAAACCAGTGAAATTCGTAATATTAATTCCAATATTTCCAAATGATATTCATGTATTTCTATTAAAACATTGCAAACAAAATAGGCAGGATTTTTGCAGCTTGTCATTGAGAACGTTTGATGGCAGATTTAGTCGCGGCAAACAGCGCAAACGATTGTGCAGAATATCTGAACTCCAGCTTACACGTTTGTTGATGATTTCATATCATCAGTGTATTAGTGGTTGCCAGGTTGTGAAGATAAGTTAAAACAAGCCGGTAAATGTGTGCTTTTCAGAGAAAAGCTTTGATTGGGGGATTTCAACTCTTGACATCTGGCAACCCAAGCATCTCTCTCTCGTTGTTGTTGAAGAAACTGCAGAGAGTCTTCAGAACAGTGTTTCTATTTTTGAAAATACTTTGTTTGTGTTAACTTTGAAGTAGCTTTTTATAAATATAAAAGTAGTATGTTCACATACATGGCAGTAATAATGATTTGTTGATAAGATGAATGCTGATTCTTGTACTTTTCACCTGGTAACCATGTAAATATTTAATGAAACATGAAGACCCAAACCTCGTGATATTTTGGGCTGATTGTTTTGTGAAGGCGAAGCTTTGATTCCTGCTCTTCTTTAGTGTGTTGATGAGCTGTGGTCAGCGGAGACACTGGGCTGTGTGAGATATAGCGAGTGCTGTGGCAGTATTCGGGCGCTGGACTCACAGGACTCCTCTGTTCTTCAGGCGTGGGTAGGGAAGTGGTTTTGGGGGCCCGGAGCGAGCGTGTCCGTGTGCATGATGGGAAGGAAGCTGTCGTTTTAGCCGCTGGACAGGAAGAGCAGGATGGCCTACACATGGCTTTCTCATTTTAACGCTGTCAGACACAACTCCATCTGAAACAGCCTCTCTCTCGTTACTTGCTCCACCGCAGCGGCAGCAGTGTGACGATCACAGCTGAAGCCACATCACGAGTCACATTGATACAATATTATATCTTAATGTTTTTTCAGCCGTTTTGGTCACAATCAGTTCTCAGTATTTATAAATTTGCTCAGAAATTACATAAGTGTTTTTTTTTTTTTGTCCAAACAAACCACCATCAAATCCTAGTGGATTCCAGCTGTTTAACTAGTTTACCAGATATTCACATAGAAAACATTTTGAATGGTAATAATGTTTCACAACTTGACTGAAACATGTTGTTGCACAGTAATGTATATTACATTTGTTGAAACATTTTAATGAACATTTTAATGAGTTTTTGTGAACATATTTGAGCGATGATGCAAACAAAAGCTTCCTGATTCACAGAAATGAATCTCTACTGACTTTAACAATCAGAGTAATAATTTATCATCCGTCTGACTCTGAACACTCTGACACGTAAGAAGTAGTGATGCACTTTCTCCAGTACTCGCCCGATACCGATACTTTTATTTTTGGTACCTGCCGATACTGAGTCCCGATAACGATACTTTCATTGCATTTGAACATTTTTTTTTTAAATATTGGGTACAGAAACCAAAAGAGTATGTATAATGTTAGTTGGTTAACTTCATTAATCAAATAGATACAGTCAAACCAACATTCATTCAGACATCTTCAACATTTCTCACATTATCACAGTTTATTTGCTGTAGTTTAGAAAATGGTAATAAAATATGAGAAGAACTCAGATTTAAACTGCGTCAGAACAAGTTTAGCTTGATAATGTCAGATAACTTTGATAGAAAGGTATGTGATGGATTACAATCAACCAAAAATGCTTCAGACAGCTGTTTGTATGACAATATATACACCACTATCAGTGCTCCGGTAGTCTCCTGTGCATGCTGTCAACCAGCTTCATGCAAACCTCAACTTCAGTTTTTTCCCAGACTCGGTCTGAATAATTTTTAGTCCCAAATTTGTGTCAATTTTAAATCAATAAATGTAACATCAGTGAAGTTCACACAACAGAAGTGCGCTCCCTCCCTACCGTCAGTTAACTTGTGCATTGTATTACTCACTTGTTTGTGAAATATCCGGCTGAAGTACAAACCATCCAGTGATGTCTGTGAGAAAGAACATAATGTTTTCAGAACATTATTCATTAAATACATCTGCTTCGTAGACATCCTCAATCTCTAATAACTCCATTCTGCTGTCTGTTGTTCTGTTGCTGTGTTTCTTTGTCTGAATATGGCCCTTATAACGTGCTGTGTGGTATCGGGGCATTTTAACGAGTACGAGTACATGAGCTCAGTATCGGTATCGGTGAATCCTTAGTAAAAAGCATATGAGAAGCATTGCAATATTCACAATTCACATTGTAGCAATTTAATTTCATTAGCAAGATCATTACAGATATATCATGATTAATCTATATCACTCAGCCCTAATTTGATTTGTCTGTATTTGAATCCCTTCTGTCATTAGTGAGCATCAGAGTATTTTTCTTACAATTCAATTTAAAGGGATAATGTTCATTTTAAGGTGTTAATATTGAATTAGGGTATAGATTGAATATAAACATGGATTGAAGCTTATATCTGAGGAGTGCTAGAGAGTGCTTTAGCCGGATCATTCGTTCCCTTTGCCTGAGATCTGACAGGAATATCCTGTGTGCTGACGTTTATCCAATCAGAGACCTGATCTGCTCACAATAACCAGGTCTGACGAAACGTGTTGACAGACTCCTGTGTTGCTCACATGTGTTCCACAGTTTATGCAGATGCAATAACCACTAAGGCCCATCCGTTATTGCTTGATTATTATATGAAATCAGAATTGACCCCGTGTTGATTTATTTTCTGAATATATAAGTTTCTGGTCTTTGTGTTCACTATTCGTCCGTGCATGTTTTTGCAGAGAGTTAAGTAGTCAGTGACCTTTCATCAAATTGTTATAACTCGCTCCGTCTCTGAAATCACTTTCCTTTTCGGTTGAGCAAACTCTGGTATTGAATTTTCACTTTCACCATTCAATCAAATCCCAATTTATAAAATAAAACCCCCTTCCGGTGTTTTTTTTGGTTTTTGTTTTTTTTGGCCTTGAATATCCTTTTGCACAGATCACATTGTGGAAGTAAAGGCAGTGAGTGAATATAGCTTTGGCTACATTCACCATATAGAATGGTCATGTAAATAAATTTGCAAACCATGCTTTTGAATTTGAGGAAGAATAAGAAATTAGACCATGAAACAAATAATTTTGCAGCTCACTAAACACTGGTGATCTGTAGCTGTGAAACACGGCAGTATGTCGTCGTCATATCCTCTGAGCTTCTGGTCTGGACAGAAAGAGTCAATCCTGGAAGACTTTGGGTGTGTAATCTCTAGTGAAGAATACATATACTAAAATACATTTGAAATACGTCTATTCCATGCTAAGTATACTACAAATACATTTACATATTTATGTGCTTAATAAAAATACTCTTCAGTTTTCAACTTTTACCGTACTAAACTGGTAAACTTAAAGTCTGCTAAACTGGAACAACTCATTTTGTGCTTAATGCACTTTAACTGTGTGGAGGTAGTGCTGAGGTCCAATGAAGATATACTGAAGAATATCTGCTTTTCGCATTTAATAAACGATATTATTCAGAGATCATACGATTCTGATCAGTAGTGACATTAAAACACATTTTAGGATTAATATTAAGAAATGTGCATTTTGCACAAGCAGTACTCCAAATAAAGTTGAATTATCATTTTTATATCAGTAAGTCTCGAGCGATATGTCAGTAAAGAGATTTGAACTATACTTAGTATGAAATAAATATATTTTAAATATATATATTTTTTTACTAGGGATGGCACTGATGTTTTCATGTTTGTTCATGCAATGCAGACATTTTCAAACATTTTTGTCAGCCAGACCCCATAAAATAAAATATATACTTGACAACTGATGAATATTTCAAATAATTGACCAAACATTCACATGTTTACTGTGTTCTTACAGTTAATGGTCACATTTACATGCAGGTAAACAATTCAATATGTCTAGTGTTCAGATGTTTTATTTTGATTGTTTTTGTTTTAAAGTGATTTATTTTTATGACTGAATTTATTATTAGCTTTTTATCAACTCACAAACCCCCCGCAGTTCTAAGACCACTCTGGGAAATCCTGCAATAATGTAACACTTAATGCATTTCATGATGTTGATGCAGTATAAAATAATGGAATGTATTTTCTGTCTGGTTGTTTTTTTTTCTTCTCTTTTTCTTTCAATATGGTACATTTAATGATTTGTTTGAAACAGATTAAGTAAAAAGTAGTCAGATATGCGTACGATATTACAGTACATGACCTAAAGCGAGTACGCCGGGTTACAGGCTAGCTAGAGTTTTCATCATGTGATCTGTCATCAGTAAGGGACTGGGATTTGTCAGTGTTCTGCAGAGCTCTGCATGTCGACTAGTCTTCTGTCGTCGATCCGCACGTTCGGAGAATGATCTTGTTATCTGCGGTTAGAGGCGGCGATGTACGAACACAAGAGTTCTCCTGACGCGGCACACAATAGAGCTCTGTGTGCTCAGACGCATTCAGATTCACGTCCCTTCATTTCTGATTCCATCCATCACTCGAATAAAGATGCCATTGTGTGTTTCCAGTCAAATGATGCAGTTCTTCTGCTGCGGTATGAAGTCCCACACAAACCTGTCAGACGCGCCTGTTCCATCATCATCATCAGCAGCTGAAGCGAGGAAGGGCTCGTTGAGTTCTAACATTATTGCTCTGTTCTTTTTCTATTCTATCTGTAGCCCTTATTATATAATTTTTAAAAATAATTCTGTGTTCTGTGTTAAGCTAACTGAGACTTGTTATAGCACTTGCGTATCGTTGCTCTTTTGTTGGTTTTGATTGCTTCTATTGTCCTCATTTGCAAGTCGCTTTGGATAAATGCATCTGCTAAAGAACACAATGTAATGTGAATATGCTTCTGCCGTCTAAAATCAGTCTGTAAAGCATGAAGAATGAAGAGCGATATTAAACAGCGGTTTAGTGTCACTGCATTACACGCTGTTCATTTAAGAGTTCAGGAACACTTACTAAATGAGAATGTTTGCACACACAGTTTTGTAATTTTGCACATTATTTTTAACATTATAAAACGTTGTTGACGAGAACAGCATGATTGTGTAAACTGCTGATTGTGTAAAGGTCGCAGATGATCTGGCTGTTGTCAGTGTGATGTGTGGATTGGTTGGTGCTCTAAATGTCATTTTAATGCAGTTGTTTTCAGACGTATATGAGGATTGATGTAGTGTCCGAGATGCTGACAGAGCCATTCATCTCTCTAACCTGAGCAGAGACTTACATCAGTGACAATCAGCGCGTGATTCTGCTGTGTCTCCGTGTAGAAAAAAACAGAGTTTTTCTTTTAATAATGAGCCTATGTTATCAAATGAGTTAGCCACTGAGCTTTATTACAAACTTAATCATCACAAAATCTTATTTGCCAATTATTCGGATACTGTTTGTGCTGGGTGATAAAACTCTACTGACCTGTCTACAGATAATAAGTATTTTCAAGTGGATTTTGAGTAAATATTATGTAGAAGAAGAGTTGAATTGAGCAGTGTTGTGTACATCTCTGCTGTCTTTGAAATGCACGTCTCATATATCAGCCGTCAGCTCTGAAAGGCCGTGTTGGACGTCTGTTTAAAGCTTTGGGTGAAACGCTCTTTTCTCAGAACTGTTTTGTTAAGTGGCTTTGCGTGTTGTTACGATCACATCAGTGGTTCAGTGTAAAGCCAGCTGTGTTGTATTTACTGCGACTCTTAGTTAAACATATTTGTCTTTCATCAAGAGGCTTAAAAGTCCTGAACTTCCTCACAAGCGAGTACATGGCTTCTCATTCATGGATATTTGCAGTGCCAGTGTTTAGATTATTCACCTCCCCGTTTCTGAACTGTTTGGCCTTGATTTGATTTTAAATAGGCCAATCTGTGGAGAAAACACTAATATAACCCACACTCCTGAAAATAATAGGGATTTTCAGAAGAACCATTTCGGGTTTCATAAAGAACCTTTCAGGGAACAGCTCTCAGAAGAACCATTTGTCTTCTATTGCAAAGAACATTTTAATAATCTAAAGAACCTTTTCCGTCATAAAGAACCTTTTGTGCTTCATAGAACCATCACTGCCAAAAAATATCCTTTGTTTTTAGGAGCGCAGTGTAAGTCCACTTTCTAGTTGGAAACATAGAAACATAAAACACTACGGTACATCATTTTTACCCCATAGATATCAGAGCTGTTTTTATACTGGGGCAGAGATACATTTGAAGTTGAAGCTTGAAAACATGGATGTTGATGACTGAGAAAATGAGACATGAATGTTCTGTACTGCCATATAATAACACACATTGATATATTACTAACAGAGCACCTCTGCAAATTTGCTGCCGGTTTACTCATCCTCAGGCCGTCTAAGATGTAGGTGGCTTTGTTTATTCAGTAGAACAGTAAAGAAGTTTTTAGCTGAAAACCTCTGGTCTGTGGTGACAAATGCAAGTCAATGGGTACCAGCACTTTGAGAGTCAAAAAAAAAAAAAACACATCACAGAACGCAAAAATAATACCCCAGCTCATGATTATATATTGAGGTCTTATGAAACAAAACAATTGGTTTGTGCAAGAAACTGTGCATTATTACTAGGGATGTCCTGGATTAATCACATGTTTATTAATAAACCATTTAAATCAATTGTATATATAATAAATCAATTGTAATTATAATTTAAATCAATTGTATATATAATATACCATTTAAATCAATTGCCTTTAATTGTATATATATGTATATGTATATGTATATGTATATATGTATATATATTTGTCTGATAGGCAAGGATATACACAGAGTTGTGTTCAAGTTCACAGAGACCGAGACGGCAGAAAGCACATCCTGTTTACTTTCATTATTTTACAAAAGCGCAATGTCGACTATTAGGGGGCAGCTCTAATTATTACCTGCAATCCTCAGGCAAACACAACAGATACCTGATTCTTTTCTGCCAACTGATTCTATTGGGCAGTTCATTTCAATGAACTGATTCAGACATCAATATATCCCCAGGAGCCACGGGGATACATTCTGTGTTGCCTGTATGCTTTTTGACTCTTTTTGAAGTGCTGGGAGCCATTGACTTATATTTTATGTATCACCACAGACCACAGGGTTCCAGCTAAAAATCTTTTCTGTTGTACTGAAAAAAAAAAGTCACATACATATTGGATGGCCTGAGAATAAGTAAACGAACAGCAGATTTCTCTTTTATTTTCCATAAATAATTTATCTTTAAATCAAACAAACTCAGCAAAAAAGCAAAAATTCTGCATTTTAGTTTCCCCTTTAATATTATACATAAATATGCTCACGTGGATTATTATAGCACTAAAGGTGTGGTCACACTGGAAAAATGTCTTGTGCATCGGACGGTCTGTTTTCCATTGCGCTGTATGAAGCACAGCTCTCACAGGAGTCACGTTCAAAGCAAGCAGCTTTCTTTCGGTCAGCGTGACGAATTCACATGACCGACCTGAACATGAGTGAGATCTACACGTGGGCTTCAAGTCAATCCGTCAGTCGCATGGAGTCCTATCAGAAAACTGACAGTGTTGCTTTGATCCACATCACTGAGTCGTTCACTATTTAGGGCTAGACGTGTGCGGTGCTGTCTATGCCTTCAGTCGACGGACGCCTCTTTCTATTTCTGACAAACTGCACAGCTACGCCAGTCTTTATTTTGCCTGTCCGACTGAAACGAAATGGCTCATTTATAAATATCTGTGTGAGTTATTGCTGTGCATTTTTAGCCCTTATATATTTATATAACTGATCGTTAAATCAAAGCCAAATCATGGTGTTTCTGGTCCAGCGTCTGTCCATGAATCAATAAAACATTTGAGTTTGAACTACTCCAACTGTATGTAACATCCATAAGCAGATTCCATCTTTCTTGAAACTGACTATGAGTTTGATTGCCGTGATGAGGCGTTTCTAGCTTGCTTCAGTCTGGTTTGGGATCAAATCTGCTGGTTTACTGTGATGAAGCAGAGCTGCTGTTCAAGCCGGAGATCTGATGTCTTCACAGCGTGAGCAGCACATATATAACACCAGAGCGACTGATCACATTACACACTCTTCACTATAAGTCATTCTCCGGTGTGAATGAATGTGTTTTATTATTAGCCGCCTTCAGCACCAGCTACATTTAATCTGCAGATGTGCCTGCAGCTCTTCAGCAGAAATTAGCCTGTTGCATCATGACATACAACTCATAACAGAAACAACATGCTAACCACTTACTGTCCAGCGCAAACAAAGACGTGTTATCTTCAATTACAGAACATACAGCAGCATTTCACTATTTTTTTGTTTTACTGAATTTTTGATTAAATAGGCCTAAATGCAGTCTTGGTGAGCAGAAGACACTTCTTTCAAAAACTTTAAGACATTGACACCCAACTTTTGAAGGATAATGTATCTGATTTTTTAGGTTTATTTAAAAATAAATGCTAAAATTTCATGACCAAAGTATCCCTGCACTTTGAATGTTTACTTTAAGTGTTAAATTCGACCCTCACCAGGAGCTCTGTCCCGCAGGGTTTCTTCATCCTCATGATCTGGTTCTGGAGAGCTGTTGTTACAGGTGCGCGAGGAGTTTTTTGCACATTGATCAAACTTTGCGCTGTAGAAATGAAGCGGGGATGGCTGGGATTACAGCTCGTGGCTGTGGCTGGGAGAAAGCGTTGGATATGTTGGCTGTTTTATCTGTTCTCACGGCTCCAGATGGAGCACGACTGATCCTGGCACTGTCCGACAGCGCTGTAATCTCCTCTCGGGCCCTTTAGGGGCCACATCACAGGCCCTTATCTTCAAACCTCGCATGGGAGCGAGAGATAGGATCATCCCCATGTTTGGATTTTCCTTCTGTTTTTTAGGCTATTTACAGATAAAGGTAATGGTTTTAAACCATAACGGTTTAATTATCTCCACCTATTGTGAGCTGTCATCTCAAACCTCATATTACAGATTGTTGTCAGCCCACATAATGTTTAAAATGAAGCGTATACACCATCCACAAATGATTGCTTGTATGAAATCTGTCATTTTGCTGCGGTGTGATTTGGCCTTTAGCTAGTGCACACAGTAATTAGTGGTGTTTGCTAAGGCAAGTCTCATTATTTCTGGTGCTCATAGTGTCAGTCGTGTCATCAAACCACTGAAGGCTGAGTATTAAACAGTGTAGAGACCTTTACATCACTGTAAATAAAGAAGTAAAAAGCAGCTTAAAGAGAGATTTTTAGTCGATTATTGTGCGAACTGAACAAGAACACTCTAAACATGTTTCTAACAGAAGTAGTTTTGTATCTTACTTGTAGTGGATACTTTACTTTTCTTCAAAACTTGTGCAAATATTGTCCCAGTTTTCCAAAAATAAGTTATTAGAGCAAACAATTTGCTAAAACTTTAGTATAGGGACCAATTCTCACTATTAACTAGTTGCTTATTAGTGTGCCTATTATTTACATACGTGTCCCTGCAGCACAGCAGCAGTCAGAAGCAGCACAGCTGTATCTGCAGCAATAGACAACAATACATTTTATGGATCAATGAAAAGATTATTTATTCAGCTTAAAATCTCATTAAAATCTCATTTCATAAAATTGACCCTTATGACTGGTTTTGTGGTCCAGTGTCACATATTGGCTGTTTATTAGTACTAAAAAGCTCATATTCTACATCCATAATCCTGAACTTAACAACTAACTTGCTAACTATTAACAAGCAGCAAATTAGGAGTTTGTGCAAAAGTCTTGTGAGAACTGGACCTTAAAATAATTTGTCACCAACAATTTTACATTGCACCGGCATAATATGTGCTAAGTATTAAAAAATCTGCTGCTGGGACTGTTATAGCATTGGTTGATCATCACTGTGTTCGAGGCACATGTGCATCTCATTGCAGCTGCTGGATTTAAAGTATTTGCCTATAATTGTAATGTGTTTGCATGCAAACAGTGCCCTTATCGTTCAGTGGCTTCAGAAATCAAACATAAAGGTGAAAGAAGGAGTGTGTCGCTCCTTGCACTGCAAGCATTTAGTTTCCTTAACAAGAAGTCATAAGTTCAGTAGATGTCCCATTACTCATGAGATGAAATGCACTTCAGCCGTCAGTTGCAGAAGTGTTATTACAGACGTTTCTGTAGTAATCCATGTGATTGGGAGTTTGGTCTGATTGTGAATGCAGATTTTTGAGGCTTCACTCTCGGAGTTCCTGTTTTTTAATTTATAGGCTATTTACATTTATACAATTTTTGTGTAAATATGAGTACATGAGCAGCATTAAACAGTCAGATGCAGCTTCTGTGACACCTTTGCAGTGTAAAGATGGCTTTTGTTGTTGATGTTGGAAAAGTGAGACTGTCTGTAGTATTGTGATTGATTGGAGCCGCTGGTTAAATCTAGTATTGTATTTGACATCTGATGTCAGAAGCTCAGATAGTGTTCGGTGTGGATGAACGTACATCAAACCCACACACAGATACGATAGCGGCGCAGACGTCAGCGCTGCTTCTGCGGCTCTGGAACCAGAGCTGTGTTTGATCTGGGCTCAGCTTCTCCAAAAACCTCCTCTCTGGTTTCAAATGATTTGCCCTCGTCTTTGAAAGTCTTCCAGTCTTTCTCATTAAATGCTCTTTTCTCAGATGCTGGCTTTATGGAGGTCTGGTGTGTGTGTGTGTCTGACCGCACTGGAGCGGCTGCTCGTCACACTGGTAATTAAGCGGGGCAGGTTTGCGCTTGCAGGCTTTCTGTTTTTCTCATCTGATGAAGCTCTGCTGTATCTCGGTGCTCCTCTCAGATGTTGCGATAAGCTCGGCTCCACCTGCCAAACCGGCGAGTGTGGACGTATGTGAAGTGTGCATGTTCAGACCTGCAGCTCCTCCGGATACGACACCTGAAACACACCTGCCTCGTCCTGCAGAGACGGACTCTTGCTCTGGAACTCATCTGTGAAGTTTGCTCTCATCAAGAATCCATTGCTTAAAGGGTTACTCCACCCCAAAATGCAAATTTACTCATTAATCACTTACCCTCATGTCGTTCCAAACCCGCAAAAGCTTTGTTCGTTCTCGGGACACAATTTAAGATATTCTGGATGAAACGCGGTAGGTTTGTGTCTGTCCCACTGACTGCTGAGTAAATAACACGGTCAAGGACCAGAAAAGTATAAAATACATCATCAGAATAGTCCATCTGCCATCAGTGGTTCAATCTGAATTTTATGAAGCGACGCAAATACTTTTTGTACACAAAGAAAATAAAAATAATGACATTTATTCAACAGTTCGTCTCGTCTCTGTCTCTCTGTGTCAGCGTAGCGCTGTTCTGGAGAGTGTTCGCTGTTCTGTCATCAGTAACGCATGGACACGTACTGTACGTTTATGTACGCTTTGATTTCAACAGAAACAGCGTATCCATGCGTTACTGATTCAGATTGAACCACTGATGGCAGATGGACTATTTTGAGATATATATATATATATATATATATATATATATTTTATACTTTTCTGGTCCTTGACCGTGTTATTTACTCAGCAGTCAGTGGGACAGACACAAACCTCCCGGGTTTCATCCCAAATATCTTAAATTGTGTTCCGAGAACGAACAAAGCTTTTGCGGGTTTGGAACGACATGAGGGTAAGTGATTAATGACCAAATTTGCATTTAGGGGTGGAGCTACCCTTTAACGATTGTTAAGTGCTCTTTAGTTTTGGTGTGAATGTTACCGTATACATACAGCCAAACACAGCCTTTTAAAGGGGTGGTTTACTGCTTTTTTTCTTTGCTTGATTGTGTTTATGGGGTGAAATATAAGATGTCTTCGTGTTTTGTTTGTTAAAAAACACCTTATTTTTCATATATTTCACCTTTATTGTAAGCCGCTTTCTCCTCTGTCATTTGAACGACCGGCTGACTTCCTGATTCTCTGAAACCACGCCCTCAGAAGCAGGCGATGGGCTCAGATTGGTTAGTTGTGATCGGTGTGTTGTGATTGGCTAAACAGCGTACTGCACGTTGTCCGGAAACGTCACGCCCATTACCTTCACGAGCGACAGCTGCACGTGCTCCGGTCAAATGTAAATAATGGTGTCAATATTGCCGTATCAGTTTGAGCCAGAATCAGACCCAGAAAGAGTCACGCAGAACTTCTGCAAGCGCGGCTCTTACAAACGTTTCTGAATGAAGTTTGCTGTTGTGATTACATATAATTGTTTGAAGTTTGTACACGTTTGTCTTATACACACAAGATAGCAGTGAACTAACTGGCTGCTAACCAAACAGCGCTGGCTTGTGTTTACGTTCTTGATCAAATCGAAAAATTACGTCATAAAGTATACATGGAAAATACATTTACAAAATTAGTACATAATTACAAATTCGGGTCCAAAATGTTTGTACGCGTTTGTCATAGACACACGAAATAGCATTTAACTAACTGGCTACGAAAGCCAGCGTTGGCATTTGTTTACGTCCTTGATCAAACTAAAACATTACGTCTGAAATTATACATGCAAATACATTTAAAATGATGAAATCTTACTCACAGGTTGTGGCCCAACAGCTGCTGCCTCTAGTTTTAAAGTTGGAACTGCTCCATGTTTTAGTAATAGTTTCTGTGTGAATCCGGCATTGAACTCGTGTAGATTCTGGAAGCTGTCTTCCGTAAAATGCGCAGCACAGAGAGCTAAATTAGGATTGTAATTGTCAGGAACATAATCAAACATAAATTTTAACTGTTGTTGATGAACTACAGCGTCCGTAGGAAGCCGAACACAGAAGACCTGACAGCTGGGTGAAAATAACACCGTTTCGACGGCACGGCTACAGCTCTCCACTATAACTCTTCCTCTTCGACAAAGCCGCAGAACATGGCCTTGCCCCCTTTTCTGCATGTTCCGGAGGGAGGGGTTGATGGGTTTATTTCGTATGCAACCCGGGAAGTGTCTCGTTGTAGTCCCGTATGAGTCGTTTTTGTAGGCATTAAACTTCCTGATTTTTAAAAGACGATATCTTTAGCTTACGTTGAACTTTCAGCGCAGCAACTTTGCAGATACTGTTCATGCACCAACAGCAACATTACACACTGTTTAAAATGAAAAAAGTGAAATCGCAGTAAACCACCCCTTTAAAGTATCATTTAAACACACATCCACGCTACAAAGTGTTGAATGTTTTCACAATTTATATATGTGCTGCATTTTTTCAGCATCCCATGCTGCTTCATCTCTGAGTTTGAGTCACTTAAACATGCATTTGTATTTATTATAATTATCATCCTGTTTTCTGTATTGCCTCCGTGTGTGTGTGTGTGTGTGTGTGTGTGTGTGTGTGTGTGTGTGTGTGTGTGTGTGTGTGTGTGTGTTTGCCCCGGATGAGCTTTGGTTTGGTGTGTTACCTTGCGTCACAGACTTGCACGTGATCATAATAAGAAAGTTATGTTACTGTATTGGTGGCCGGTTTACCAGCATACGGCATATTTATTGCGTGGATTATGGACTGAACTGTTGTTGGGATATTCTGATATTCTGCCGCCTCACATGTGGAGTTTCAATCCTGTTAAATCAATGCAATAAAAGAGTT
This sequence comes from Acrossocheilus fasciatus, assembly GCA_036784905.1. Taxonomy (NCBI): domain Eukaryota; kingdom Metazoa; phylum Chordata; class Actinopteri; order Cypriniformes; family Cyprinidae; genus Acrossocheilus; species Acrossocheilus fasciatus. The sequence goes on along the minus strand of CM071948.1, from coordinate 899,722 downwards.
AGGTCAAAAGTAATCAGATTTTATTACCTAAAATGTGTAATGTAAGGGATTACGTTACTAACTACAATTTTTGTCATGTAATTTGGAATCAGTGACATATTACAATTTGTAAGTAATCTCCCCAGCTCTAGACGTATGCTACGCTCCTGTTGTTGTTTGTCTTGTTTTTTGGGTCCCGTTCTTATTCGGAGCGGTTGATTCCCTCCACGGCACACTACACGCAGTGTTACGTTACGTTATGTTATTTCACTTTGACTCATTTTGAGATGTTTGTGCTCGTGTTAAAGATATGAGCATATTTCTTGCGTAAATACTGACAGTTTGTGGACGAATGTTTCCTTTAAATCGATATTCTGCATCGCTGCAAGGAACAGCAGCCTTGTTTTTTCACTGCGGTGGGAAGAAAGCTCAGCCCGGAAGGAGCGGGACCCTAAAATGGCCTTTCCCTGGATCTGTGGGGCAGGAAGTGTGTCACAGAGAGAGACGGAGCCAGGATGAGTGCAGTGGAGCGGGGCCTCCGTCCATCCGTCCCCAACAACAACAAACCGCAGCTGCAGCCCTGCGCCCTCCGCTGCGCCCCACTCGCTGCTGAATCTGTGCGGCGCGGAGAGAAAGAAGAGCAGTCACGATGCCTCCTAGACCTGTGCGGGGCAGTGTGAGTGTGTGTACAGTAGAAGTGAGCAGAGTTTGTGCGCTGCTGTGTGTGTTTAAGCGGTGACTCGTGGTCCGGAGGGAGCGAGTGTGTGGAAGTGAGTTTGGAGGACGGCCGGAGGAGGAGTTTAGAGACGCGAGGAGGGAAAAACCCAGGCTGTGTACTCCAAGCAGCGCACTAAACTTCCCCTTCCACGTCAGCGCAGCGTAACACCACCCAAACACAGACCACACACTCGCTCGCTCACATGCTGTACGCTGGACAAACTGCTGCCTGACATTAAACGAACACAGTATGGAAATAACTAGTGTAAAGTGAACAGGACGTGACATTACTCGGTGCCTTTCTGCAGCATGGTGCATTTTAAATGCAGTTTTTTTTTTAATACAAATATTACAAACACATTTTATAATTTATCTATCTATCTATATATATATATATATATAGTTTGATTTGAAATGGCAGACTTTGTAGAATCTGAATGTGAAATAAGGCTCAAGCAGCTCTTTTGATTTGATTTGGGTGCAGCGTCCGTGTCTTGTTTACCTGCGCTGGCGCTGTTATGGAACAGCTGACAGAGTGACCTCTGGGAGCCAATTTGCTCGACTCTGTATCTCATCTCAGACGAAAGCTCAGCCTGTCCCTTCCTGAGACACAAAGACAACAGAGCGCTTCATCTCCTCTGATATCACACACTCGGCCGTCACTCGTCTCTGTGTTTCTGTGCACCGTATCCAGCCGCTCGACCCAAAATACTTCAGCCAAAAATCTGCATTCTCTCATCATTTACTCGCCCTCATGTCGTTTCAAACCTGTTTGATATCAAAATGGTTTGGTTATCTTTGAAAAAAATTGCTTATTTTCATTCATGCATTCATTTATTTTCATTTTGGAGTGAACTATGACTTTAAAGAAATGAGCGTTCTGTCATCATTTACTGCTCCTTCATTTGTTCAGATCTGTATCATTTTCTGTTCAGCTTGAGTGAATGAGCACTGAAGCTTCAAAAAGGACACAAGGCAACAAAACTGTATGATAAAAATGCTAAAAATTCATTTTGGGTGAACTATTCCTCTAGTCAAGTCCAGTTTATCACATGCTGGTCGTGTACTTGAGACGTTTTAACATCACTAAGATCGCATGAAACACTTGATATCGGTCATTGTAAAGACGTTTCACATCCTGAAGTTTCCCTGAATGATGGCTGGTGTGGTTAGCCTCATCCACACACCTGCGTGTGTTAAACCTGAGCAGACACGTTCCTCCTGCTGGAACCAAGCCCTCCAGCAGCTCTGCTCTGCTGATGGGAAAACCATCTGAAATACTCACGAAACTGAAGCGTTACTGTTATAGTTAACCTGTGTTCTGGAATGAGCTGATCGTGCTGAGAATGCTCGTCCTGGCTTCAGTGGATATCATGTTCACACGTGTTGCAGAAGACGGCCGAGCAAACCCGTCGACTCGAGCCGCAAATGAACAGAATCCTAGGAAAAACTCAGCCCGCTTAAGAAACAAAGCTGTAGAGACGTGCTTATTCCCAAGACTGAATGAAATGAGATGGTTTCAGTAGGGACTCTAGTGTCTAGTGCTCTGCAGTGAATGGGTGCCGTCAGAATGAGAGTCTGATAAAAACATCACAATAATCCACAGCACTCCAGTCCATCAGTTAACATCTGGAGAAGACAAAAGCTGAAACACATCCAGCATTAAGACGAGTCTATAATCCATAATAACTCTTCCTTCAGTGAAAAAGAGTTCTGGTGTGAATCAGGAGAGAAATCTGCAGATCAAGCAGTGTTTACAAGACAAAACAGCTCTACACTAATATTGGGTACAAATTAATTTGTAGAGTGCATGATTATTATTCTTTTTTTTTTGTAGAATATTTATATATTCACTCAATTATCTACAAGATCATAAAAACTCATAATTATAGAAAAAAGAGTAATAGTTTTTGAGTCAAGCATGTTACAAATGCAGGGCACCGACTTAATAAATGTATATAATGTCACCTACACATTTATGAATTTAGTCGAGAAAGAAGTTCAGTAGATTTATGTTTAGAAACTACAAAAATTGTTATAAATTGATCTATATATATATATAATGTTTTATTATTTTATCTCATGCGATGTCAGTTTATTTGTTCACAGGGACTGCACAGATGGCTTGTGATTGTGTGAATGATGAATCTTCTGAAGGCTTCGGAGATTCATCTGAAATTGTTGTTATGTAATGACAGCTTTAATAATAAGTCAGCGCTGTCGGCGGGTTAATGTGAGATGCTGTGTTTACATGTTCTCTCAGTAATTACTGCAGAATACAGAGCGCTGTGCTTCATGAAGACAAACACAATCTCCCGTGGGACTGAGTGTTAGTCCGGCAGAATATCCTTTATAGTGTTGATCTGGCTCTCTCTCACACGTGTGTGTATATATAACCCGAGGGCTTGTGTTGATGTGTGTAACATGTATGACATGCAGTCACACGCCCATGAGACGACTCTGCAGCGCTGCTGTAATTGAACGATACATGCGCTACACTGTTATTAAGATGATTCATGTAATTACAGCCCTGAACCGCTGCTGCACACTCCAGCATCAGCAGAGCAGGGTGTGCTCACCTCTTCACCTTCCTGAGCTCCACGGCCAGAGAGAGACTGCTTTATGACCATACAGACACTCTTCTGACCAGAGAGAGAGAGACAGAGAGAGAGAGACAGAGAGAGAGAGAGACAGAGAGAGAGAGACAGAGAGAGAGAGAGAGAGAGAGAGACAGAGAGAGAGAGGGAGAGAGAGAGAGACAGAGAGAGAGAGAGGGAGAGAGAGAGAGAGAGAGAGAGAGAGAGGCAGAGAGAGAACGAGAGAGAGAGAGAGACAGAGAGAGAGGATCAAAACACTTTTTATTTTATCACAAATTACCTCTCATACAAATTCACAACAATAGTAATTCTCATAAAATAATCAAACATTCAAAAACAACTGACCCTCAAAAACCACGCATAAGATGTCTCTAAAACACCAAATATCACAAAAAAACACTTCATTATTGACAAGTTTATAATAGGCAAATTCAATTTTGATTCTTCCACCAACTAATTTCCTAAACATCATGTCCACATCAATAGTCCCAAGTTGTTTTCCTTTATTCTTTCTCGTTTTCCATATTGCTAATTTAGCTGTTCCCAACAAATAATTTAATAAGCATGTCATCCTTCTCATTGAATACCTATACTTAACGCCCCCAATAAATATTTTATCTGAAAACTCCTCATCAAATTTTTTAAACAAATCCTTAAGAAATTTAAAAAGATCTTGTAATCTTCCACATTTTAAAAACAAATGTTCTAAATCTTCTTGTTTTCCACAAAATCTACATTCACCACCCACTGCTGAGTTCAGGTGCGCCACATGTCTGTCTGTAGCTATTGCCCCGTGAATAAGCCTCCACTGTAGATCTGCTGTCCTCTTCTCTATGGGAGGCTTATACAGGGCTCTCCACCTGTCCCTCACGAGGAAATCTGATCCTAACAATCTTGGCCACTTTGAAGCTTTAATCCTCTTGAGAAAAATTTGATGTATAACTTTTACTGAAGAATCGTAAATTGTTTTCTTTGATATTAATTCAAAATAGTCCAACTGAGGTGTATCAAAAGACAGAATTGAGTCCATATTTACTTCCACACTCTCCTCAAGCATAACTGGAGACACTTTAATTTTTGGAAATTCCTTTTCTGTGTCTCTTAAGTCCATCGACCGACCTTTTTTGATGTACTCTCTGTGTCCACTTGGTAAGACATTCCAAATCTCCTCTATCAGTTTTGATACAAGACGTTCGGATTTCAATCCTGTCATTTCTTTAAGGATCCCAACCGGCTTCCACCCATCAACATCCAAGAGGTGTCTCATTTTTACAACCCCATTCCGCTTCAAAACTGTAGACACGCTCACTGAAGACAAAAGCCTTGTTTGGATCATTGGATTAAAGAATAATGGTTCCTCCAAAACCCAGTGTCCTGTGTCATCACTACTCCGATCCACCTTAAAAACTGTTTTCCAGGACTGTAACACTGACTTATAGAAGGGAGTGATCTCTGACAAACTCACCTTCTCCAAGTCCATTATGAACAAATGTTTATCCAAACTGAGTCCACCTGCGTTCTTCAAAATCAGTCTTGCGGTATGAGCCCAAGCTAAGTCTTTGTGATATAAAAGTCTTTGTGCTGTTTGTATTCTATAAGCTGTCAACCGACTTCTCACATCCACCAGCCTTTGACCACCTTCATGGACCGGTAAATAAAGTGCTGCAGCATGAATCCAGTGTGCCCCACTCCAAAAAAAATTTACAATTGTCCATTGTATTTTACAAACCAACTCAACTGGAGGCTCCATAACAGTCATTTTATGCCACAGTGTCGAGGCTGCCAAGTTGTTAGTGACCAAGACTCGCCCTCTGTACGACAATTGTGGTAATAGCCAGTTCCATTTAGACAATCGAGCTGACACCTTCTCCAGCAATCCCTCCCAATTCCTTATCTGAAAATGTTCATTCCCTAAAAAAAACACCTAATAATTTTAACCCTTCTCTGCCCCATTTTAAACCACATGGTAAATTTGGAGGTCCTACATCTTCCCACTTACCAATAATATATCCCTCACTTTTTTCCCAATTCACTCTGGCTGAGGATGCCTTTTCATATTTTCCAATAATTCCCATTAAAACTTTCACATCATCTTGACTCTTTATAAACACGGTAACATCGTCAGCATACGCTGACAAGGATACTTTAAATGTACTCTTTAAATCTGGAAGTAAAATTCCAGTTAGATCCTTCCTTAATCTGCACAAAAAAGGTTCAATTACCAGACTATATAACTGTCCAGAAAGTGGACATCCTTGTCTGATACCCCTGGACATCATTATAGGTGCACTCAAACCACCTCCAGCTTTAACCATAACAAATGCATTAGAATACAACAATTTTATACATGATATAAAATTCTCACCAAACCCAAATTGTTTTAATACAGTGAAAAGATACTTATGATCAACTTGATCAAAGGCTTTTTCTTGATCAAGCGAAAGAACCCCTAAATTAAAATTATTACTTCGATTAAAATCAATCATATCACGCAATAAAAATAAATTATCCATAATTGATCTATCTGGTATACAATAGGACTGGTCTCTATGAACTATTGCATGTAAATATTTTTTAAGTCTATTTGCTAACACCTTAGAAATTATTTTATAATCGGAACATAACAACGACACTGGTCTCCAGTTTTTTAATAATCCCAAGTCTCCTTTTTTAGGAATTAAGGATAGAACTGCCCTACAACAACTTGTGGGTAATGTCTTTCTTTTGATGCAATCCATCAGTAGATCATTAAAATCCTGTCCAATTAATTCCCAAAAAGCCTGATAGAACTCCACAGGTATACCATCCACTCCAGGGGATCTTCCAGGAGATAACTGTCTCATTGCATCTGTGAGCTCTTGCAAAGTTATTTGTTCATCCAGAGATTTTTTCTGTTCATCTCTCAACTGAGGCAGACCACAAAGCAATTCAGCAATACTTCCAGAGTCACAATTCTGAGTACTATATAATTTAGAATAAAAATCTACTGTCATTTTCCTCATTTCCATAGGGTCAGAAGTTACAGTTCCATTCGGACGTTTTATATGACACAACTGTTTTTGTTGAAAACTTTTCTTTTCCAAATTAAAAAAGAAAGCACTAGGAGCATCCATATCTTTGATTGTACAAAATCTTGATCTTATAAGTGCTCCTTTTACCTTTTCTTGTAAAAAATATCCAAGTTCTTCTTTTTTCTTATTTAACTTTTCATTATTCACAGTCCCATTATTATTCAAAGTGTCTTTTTCCAAAAATGCAATATCTCTTTGTAAACTTTTAACTGTTGTTTTCATCAATGCAGTAGAATATGAAGTATAGTTTTGACAAAAAATCCTAATATTTGCTTTACCGACATCCCACCATTGACCAAGATTTTCAAAAGTGTCTTTCTGCAGTTTCCACTTATCCCAAAAAAATGTAAATTTTTCACAGAAACTAATGTCTTGTAACAATTTAACATTAAAATGCCAAAAATAAAAAGGTTTAACCACTTTTTTTAGATTAAAATCAAAAGTAATCATATGGTGATCTGAAAACCCATTAGGCAAGATAGAAACATTCATTACCTTATTATTCCAAATCTTCCCCAAATAAAAACGGTCTAACCTTGCACCACTAACTTGATTATCTGATACCTTTAACCATGTATATTGTCTAACTCCAATGTTTCTATTTCTCCACAAATCTATTAAGTCAAACTCATTTATAATTTTTAACAACTGCATGCTTGATTGATTATGAGGCTCCTCTCCATTCCTATCAACTATAAAATTGGTTATGCAATTCCAATCACCCCCAATTACCATGCAAACATTATCATCATCAAACTTTTTAATGACTGATCTCAATTCCGTAAAAAAAACCACACGCTCATGTCCATTATTAGGAGCATATACATTAATTAAAACAAATATTATTCCTTCACACTCTACTTTAGTTAAAAGAGCTCTTCCTTTTACAATTTCCTCCACTAATAAAATATTAACATTCAAATTTTTGGAAAAAAGAATAGCTACCCCAGCACTTATATTTGTTCCATGGCTAAGAGCATACTTCCCTTCCCACCACATACCCCATTGAATCTTATTATCATCACTTGTATGCGTTTCTTGCAAAAAAACTATATCAATTTGTTTAACAAACTCTGCAATCATGGCTAATTTATTTCTATCTCTGCCCCCATTTATATTTAAGGAACCTAGTTTTAAAATGTCCATAAAGAGATAGAAAGAAAGAAAGACTGATAGAAACGAATACAAGAAATAAAATATGATATTAACCCTGTGCATTTGAACATTTTATTTTTGCAAAGCTCTTTTCTCTTTCCGCAATTTGGCTAAAATCTTCCTCAATCTGAACCTCTTCTTCTTACATAAGGCTTCGTAGCTAACAACTTTCTGCATTGACACCACTGACCATATGAATTTGTCTATATCCGGAAAAAAATCCTTCACCTCAACAGTTTTTCCAAACGTCAAGTCCAAAAAATCATTAATCTCTTGCACCGAGTAAGTTTCATCTATATTCTGTGACCCAAACTCAGACATATCAGATACCTCAGACAATGTATCATCATCCTTCATTCCATATCCCTCACTTTTTCCAACATCATCTGATCTTTCAGTATTTTCCATACTAACTACTTCACAAGGAGCACTTTCACTTAATTTCTCTGCCACTATGACTGCACTACCTTCCAAAACCTCATGTTCCTCTACCACGTTCACCGTTGTATCTTCTTTGTTTTGATTTCTGTCTACGCTTTCACGTGATTCATCATTCTGAGCGAGACTCTCCTCTTCAGGCTGAGACTGCATCATTATTTTATTTACCTTAGCTACAGAAACACCACTAGGCCCTGCGGCCTCCTCATTAGCCTGGGCTCTATGCGGGCATGCCAACTTTTTGTGGCCAATATCCCCGCACTCAAAACACTTCAAGCTACCTGTATTAACATAAAGCATATATGATTTCCCTTCATGTACTACTCTAAAAGACACCTCTAATTCCGGCACATTCAAAAACATAAACACCTGTCTCCTAAAAGACATCACATGTTTCAATGCTTCATTTTTACATCCTAATGGGACAGTTTTAATCGCACTAGCACATTTACCATACTGAGCTAATGCACGTTCAATATCCTCATTTCCAATAAATGGTGGAACATTTGATATATAGACTTTTGTCGTAGGTGTAACAAGCGGTGAAACGACAACAAAATCGCCACTTACCACAATCCCGTTGCTTACCAGGCGGTTTACTAACTTATCCTCTTTAACAAAAATCACTACCGCTTTATTCATCCTGGACGCCGAAGAGATGTTGTCATATCCAACCTCTTCTCCAACCGCCAGCAGTACATCCTCCACCGAAACACCCTGAGCAGGTACGCACCGGACTCCATGACGCCGCGAAACAGGTGGTTCTCCCCCCGTCAGAGGTGACGCCATTCCGACGCTACCGCGAACACTGCCAACACGTGGCTTTAAAATCTAAATTCAGCTTTACAAAAATATTATGTATCAAATTCCCCCTTGTAAATCAAAAAAAAAGAGAAAAAAAAGAAAAAGAAAAGGAAACTTTCAAGCACCTCTCCGTGAGCACCCTCACCCACACCCAAACACTCCCCGCATGCAGAGAGAGAGAGAGAGAGAGAGAGAAAGAGAGAGACAGAGAGAGACAGAGAGAGAGAGAGACTTAGAGAGACAGAGAGAGAGAGAGATGTGCTTCTCAAACACTGGCGAGGACAACATTCAATGCTAAGATTTTCTTTTTTTCTCTGATGCAGTTGACAAAAGCTGGTTGTTTTCAAACGTTATTTTGTATATCACATTAATTCAACTGGGTAATTAATTTGATCTATTAAAATAATTAGTCTTGATTAATTTTTATTCCAGAACTGCTTGTTATTCAGTAAAAACAATTGTTATTGGGGTTTCTTTAAGAAACTCAATTTGATACCATTTTATTCTCATTTATTAATTAATTTCTTGTTGTTGTTGCTATATTTTACTTGGTTTTAAACATTCGTGCCCCTGGACCACAGAACCATTCATAAGGGGCCATTTTTATTTAAATTGAGATCTATACATCATCTGAAAGCTGAATAAATAAGCTTTCCATTGATTAGTATGAGACATATCCATTTTGATTAGTAGCCAAATATTGTCCTATCCTAACAAACCATACTAATCAAAAATGAAGTTTTGATATATTTACGCTAGGAAACTTAGAAACTTATCTTCACTGGAACATTATCTTAATATCCTAATGATTTTTGGCATAAAAGAGAAATGTATAATTGTGACCCATACAGTGTATTGTTGTCTATTGCTACAAATACACCTGTGCTGCTTATGACTGCTGCTGTGCTGCAGGGACACAGTTTGAAGCATAATTTTTAATATGCATTTTAACAGCACACCACACAACACAATTATATCAGTGCGCTTTATTAAACCTGCAGCCAGAGAAAAGAAACCAAGCTCAAGTAAAATATGTGCCTGTGCCAACATTTTTGCAAAAATTACGTTGCATGTTTTGCAACAGTTTAAAAGTATAATGTCTTCTGGGTGGCGCTTAAAACATGACATTTTCTCCGAAACATTTTATTATGTTCATGCATATATTGTTGCAGTGCACATCGCATTTGAAACTAAAATAGCACCTACACTTAACCCGACTGATGATGTTAACAAAAGCAGATGCGTTGCTTCTACGAGTTTTGAGCTCTTTTATCGAACTGAACTCATACACGAGCGCTTCACGTCACAAGTGTAATGCTGCACCGGGTGTGCTATCGAGCAAGTTTACTACATCAGAAAAGCTGATGTGATGCAAATGATGCACTATGGTAAAAGACTTTTGAGCTTGTAACATAGTATTGTGTAAGGAACCGCATGAAAATAAGTCTTTATTAAATAATTGATAATATTTCCCTGTAATCGTGATTTGTGTGAAAAGGAACAAAAATAATTGTAAAAAGTTTTACTGCTACTAGTGTTAATTTCATTCAGAAACTGCTGTGAATTTGTGTATAGCTATGTTTTTGAATGGTGATAGAGTAGCAAAACCTGATCTGCACAAATGATTTAATGGATGTGATATTACATTCATGCATTTACTGCATCTGTGGGTTTTCTCAGAAATGTTACACAAGACGAGAGATTGTTGATGATAACCACACACAGACTGACGGCACATGACGCTTCACAGCAAGGTTTTATACGACTGAGGAGCTGCTGTGTGTTTGTGTGAAGTGAATTATCTGAGGGTCAGTAGAGTTTGCCCGTCGTCTTCACTTCAGCTCTCTCTTTACCTCTCGCTTATCTCTCCGGGGTTTTTGTTTTTTTGACTTGGCGCAGACTTCAAAGGGAAAAGGCTGCTGAAGTTGTTTTTTGTTCAGCTTTTATTAGCATGTCAATGACACGGAGCTTTTGACAGCCAGGTGTGCCGCAGAAGAAAGAGGCTCCATCCGCCTCCGTCATCCAAACTCACTCGCGTCTGGCCTCTTTGTCTTCAGCCTCGGAGTTTAGTCTTCAAACATGCGTGTTGTGTGTAGGATTAGCGCTTGAAAAGAGTTTTGCATGTTGAGATGAAGCGTCATCAGATGATAATGCTGCACAGCTTCACACTTCTGCTCTGTTTGAACAGCTTTCTGATCTCCTGTTCTTCTGTCCTGCAGATCTGGGACATGAGCGACGACGAGAGCATCTGAAGACCCCGGATGAAGCTCCTCTAACTGCTGGTGATTTTCTCTTCTGTGCTCTTATATTGGTTTCTCAGACAGTGACCTCACTGCACAGTGACCCTTCATCATATACTTGTTGAAATATTTGTCGTAACCATTCACATGAAATCAAATTATAGCTGTCAGAGCTCGTCTGTGTCGGGACAGACACCAGAAATAATAAACTGATGCTGTGACCCGCTCTAAACATCGTCCAGTGTTGATCTGTCTTAAAAAAAAATGTAAATCATTTATGCATCCTCATATTGTTCAAAAAACCCAAAGACTTTGTTCATCTTCAAAACACAAAAGAAGATATTCTGAAGAATGTTGGTAACCAAACAGTCGACGGTAGCCATCGTCTTCCATAGTATTTTTTTTTTTTCTCTCCTTAATAGAGGTCAATGGCTACCGTCGACTGTATGGTTGCCAACGCTCTTCAAACTATCTTGTTTAAAACGATGTGAGGGTGAGTAAATGACACATTTTTGGGTGAATGTTTCTTTTTAATGTCACATGTTTTCAGATTTCCCTGCCCATGTTTTTTGTCCACTGGACAGTTTTTGGAAGGCATTTCATCAGCCATGATTTCCATCTGTGCTGACTAAGATCCTTCCTTCAGGCATTTTATTTAATTTTTTTATTAACTGGCCTAATGTTCATTAAAAGTGTATTAGATTGTTTATGGCAGGGTCCGGACCTCCCGGAGTTCAGTGTAACTGCACTGAAGCACTGAACTCTTGGTTTGTATTCCCATCTCTGTCCTCGCACCACTGCACTGTAACACTCTAGAAATGTGGCATTCTGAAATTTGTGCTCATAATAAACATGAAATATATTCACGTAATCCATTCTGAAATGTCCTGTGTCATATTTGCTTGCTTTTTGGTCACTTCGGTCAAAGAGTTGCATCGACGTCCTAGAATCACAAGGTCAGAACTCGAGCTCTTTCTCTGTGACGCTCGTGGTCAGTCTGTGTTGTAGGTAATGGAGAATGAGGCCAGATGAAGGACTACGGCCCGGTTTCACAAAGCATACATTTTAGTCTGGGACTAGCTTAAGCCATGTCTGTGAAACCGGGGGTACGTTTCCTGGCACATGCTCCGTGATGATAGAGCAGTGAAATCATTTCATTGTGTTCATAAATTACAATTAACTTGTGGAATTACAGTAACTGACATTAAACCATTTTATTTTCCCAAATGTAATCAGTTGTTTTCACAAAGGATGAATCATAAGTCGCAGCTGTGGTTTAAGAGCACTTTATTGTTCATTGAGGCTACTTAAAAGTACAAAACAATGGCCTGCCAAAAGTTTGTTTTATTCCAAGGAGAAACAAGGCCATGAAATGAGGGTATAATACAGATTTACAAATCATTAAGAAGTACACTCGAGGTGCAGCGAGAAGTGTTTTAAATGTTGGTTTGTGTCGTCGTTCTCCTGGAAGCGCACATCAAATAGAAAACCTCGTTGCTCGACTCTCCAGCGACGGTACTGGAGCGCAGTAAGTCACTGGGACTCGAGTCTGTTTGTTCAATTGTCTCCAGAGACAGTCGAAAGCCTCCGTTCAGAAGTGTGTCGAGACTCAGTAGCCTTCAGAAATAATACACAAGTGGCTGTTACACTAACGCAGTGTTTTCATAGAATAACTGTGTTCCTGCACTTTAACCTTAAACAGACAAAACCTACAAACAAAAAAGATCAACTTTTTTCTCAAAAAAAAAAAAAAAAAAAAAAAGCATGATTACAATAAAGGACAAGGGAAAAATTAAATAACTACATATCATTAACAAATTAATTGTTCCTCAAAAAATACCTACGATTTTTTTCTCTGTACATTCGTTACGCACAGCGTAATGATGGTCTTATAGTTTCCTATATAAAAACTTTTTTTTTGTTTTTAAGTAAGTGATTTACCTACAGCATGTAGGGTAACGTGTGTCAAGCAGAAAGTGAGAAAGTGTCCTACCCAGTAGAGCGGTAGTGAAATGTGTGTGTGTGTGTGTGTGTGAGACGGACCTCAGAAATCCTCGAGGTCTCTTCGTGGCGAGTACACGCAGAAAGAGCAGTCGTCGTGTTTGAATCCAGGGCCGATGGAATGTAAGGACGAGCTGGAGCGTCTCTAGTTAGTAGCTATACTGAACGCCGTTCCCTATCGGAGGAATGTTTGTGATTCGGTACAGGCGAACCGTTTCCACAGCTGAACGCAGAATTAAGAGAAGATGATGAAGAACAACAAACGCACTTGCGCACACACGAAACTAGCTCGACGTTTCCGGCAGATTGTCAACGCTACAGTTGACCTGTCCATAGCTGCGAATGCTCTTTTTTCAGTCATGCAAAGCGACAGCATCCTGTACCACGGATTAATAACATACAAAACCAGCCGTTAATATATAGATGGCCTGTCCGGAGGCTGATTTCTCTTCTGTGTTCTATCTGGCAGCTACCACAATGAATATTGAATAGAAAATAATAATATGGAGTACAACTGTACCAGCAGTAAGTTTATCTAGGACTGTTACTGACAAAAATAAAATCAAATCTGAAGAAAAGGCTAAAAGTATTACGATTGAAATGTCTACACAATAATAGATACCAGCTATTTTAAAAACACATGCACTTATAAGCACTAGTTTACCCTTAAACCTTTAGTCTACTCTACTAAAACCACAGTGCCTGGGAAAAACCCATCCGAAACGAGAAGAATGCCCACGTCTGCCGCAGTCCAGTTGTGTCAGCGCCGTAGAGAAGCGAGAGCCCAAGCCACCCAAAACGGGTTCCCTCCCCTGACCAAGGTTTCCTGCGAAAGCCACGTGAACCGCACCACCTTCGAAACGTCTTCTGAACATCCCATCGACGCTACACTCACATCCGTCCATCCATAGTGCAAAATCAGTCCAGGCCTTCCGTTTCAAGTATACACGTACAGATTCAACCGGGAGAGAGCGAGAAAGAAAGAGTGCGATGGAAGAATGGCTTCTGGGTAAAAGGTTTGCATCAGCGGTTTCTTTGGTATCTGAGGCAGATGGTTCGATAGTGTCTGGCTGATCTTTATCTCAAAAAACAAAGGAAAAAAATAAAAAATAAGGTATGGGCATCCCATAATGCAACAGCCAAGCTAAAAGTATACTAGCATACTTACAAACAAAAGAAAAAGAATCAAAAGCACAACTGAAAGTTAAAGGAGCACCTCCTCGTCTTGTTCTTATGTACATAGCTATACGTCAGCTCTGCTAAAACATGCATGCTTTGAGAGTGAAGCGGCTGGAAGAAGAGGCGGGATGGGGTTCGCTGGTCCTCTGTTCAAGACACGAGGGAAGGGGAGTGATTGTGGTTGACCATGTGGCCGTTAGGAGAGGAGTCTGGGCTCGCCGAGGAGCTGCCCTTGGCCTTGATCTGCAGCCACGTCTCGCCCAGCGCCTTGGCGAAGTGGTCGTCCACCGAGCCGGTGATGGACACGGAGTTTGTCACGGGCTCGGGCTCCTTGTAGTTCTTGCCCAGGCTGCGGCGGAAATGCTCCTCGATGACGGGGTCGCAGGCCGTGTTTGCTGAGGGACACAGAAACACCGCTTAGTGCTTTACAAATCACAGACACAGACACAGATAGGGCACAAAAACCGTTTGCCCAGCACTGCATGCATTCAAATGTGAAACGTAACTACTTGTCAGAAAACTGAACCGCTCGTATGTGTGTGTAATAACAACACTAAACGCCCTGCAGGGAGAGTCCAGACATTTCATTTCCCAAGCTAAGCTGGCTAGATCAGGAAAATATGACTTCAGAAGGTTCAGTACTGTTATGGATGTGACACTTTGAGAGCCAAACACACTTTGTAACTCGTTATGGTTGATTCAAGAAGAGAGAACGTGTTTAATATGCTTCCTATAGCTACTTTGAAAATATGATGTCTTAAGTTCTCTCTATAAAGTTTTCAAAAAAACTGTTCAATGAAAGGATTCACTGATGCTTCTGTAGGTTGACTTGTCTCTAGAAAAGTATATTAAAACCATTACAATTTTCCTAGCAGAATATTCTCCGAGGGGAACTGACTGTCCTCAGAAAAGCTTAATGATATTTTCATCTTGCCTCTGTAGTGTTCATAAGAGCAGTGCTGCTGTGTTTACAGCGGTAACCAAGGAAACGCTGTATCACTGCTGTTCCATAAGCGCCACCTGCTGGCAGAGAGTGAACCTGCGTCTCATTCAGCTCGTCTGCTGTCTGTTTCATGCAGATGTGTTTATGTAGTAGAATTCATTTCTCAAAAGTAAAGTCAGAGCATTCAGTTTTTGCTTCAAATTTGAAATAAGACGGTCTATTTTTAGATTAAGAACTGCTCATGCTGCATCTTTGTTTGGATTGTGATTAAAATGTAGTGGTTGCCTTTGATTTTAAATGGAAAGAGCTCAGACAAAGCCTGTTTATACGAAGAGATTTATTTTGTTATTTGATTTGGGGGTTGTTTTAATTTCAATTTAGTTTTGTTATTTGACATTTCATTTTCACAAAGAAATGTGCAGCATTTTGTCTAAGCAACAATAAAAGGACACCTTCTCATTTATAATTAGTCTTAAATCTACATTTAAAAAAAATTTAAAAAGTGAGAATCATATTGTGAAATAAGCATCGTGAATTGTTACATCCCTACTAAAAAGATTTTACGGGCTTTAAATCAAATTTCAAAACCTTGATATTGAGGGGTTTAATCTTGACTAATGTTGTTAACATTACAGTTCAATTATATGAACGATTATAAAACCTAAAAAATTAGACCACCCTCTAGAAATGTTCTGAACGATGTCACTTCCTGCATGTCACAATTGCTCCATTTCTACTACTGGTAATATGATTACATAAAATCATGTTTCACGTTAACTTAATTTACTGAACATCTAACAGGTCCCTCTGCAGAGAACATGGCATCTTTATTAAGTGAATTCATTAAGGGAAAAAGTCAATCTGTAGCCCATCCGTGGACAGTGAGGCTAGTTTGTACTTACAGTTGGAGGGTCTGCGGTAGCTTGAAGTCAGGCCGGGTGAGCAGCCGTTGTGAGACACGGTGCAGTGGGTGAGGTTACAGTTACGGTTGTTCGCTGGGGCACATGTGATCACAGAGGGACGATTCTGCACACACACACACACATATATGAGATGAGCAGCAGAGCAAGTGTCCGAACAAACAAACACAAAAACAACTACAAAAAAAAAAAAGTGCTTTTAGATTTCTCTACACTGTAGACACCTGCTGTCCATGAGCTGAATTAATAAAGTCTTCTGTTCTCATCAGTGGATAGTTGACTTTTTCCTTAGAAACTGAAATGTAGCTCAACAGGGTTTCAGGGCAGTTTTTGACCCAGCAAGATTCATACCAACGCATAACTCTTATTATACATGTTTTGATGAGTAACAAAGACTCTAAACATCAATATCTAGATAAAGCCAAACATACTTCAGCATTTATTTACATGAAGGAAAAGGGTACAAAGCTTTCTGCTTTCTTTAAAGGGAGAGTTTACCTAAAAATGAAAAATTATTTACTCAGCCTCATGTTTGACGACTCATGTTGACTGATTTTTTCTGTGGAGCATAAAAAATGTTTTGAAGAATGTTAATGACCAAACAGTTCCGTTCCCATTGACTTCTATTATATGGACAACAAATACAAGAGGCCAAAAAACACTGTTGGGTTGCCAGCATTATTCAAAACATCTTTTTGTGTTCTGCATAGGAAAGAGTCACAAGTCATGCAAGTTTAAAACGACATGAGGCTGAGCAAATGATGGCAGTGCTGGAGTTACCTGCTGGCGCTCGACGGGGCTGACAGTGGGCGAGATGGCGACAGTGCGGGTGGCATCCATGTTTTTGGTCAGTGCGAGAGGCTGGTCCATGGCCAGGCTGGGCATGTGGGCGTACAGGTGACCACCAACAAGACTCATCGGGGAGGCGCCAATGCGCTCTATGGGGCTGCGGCTGCGATCCCGGGGGTCCTTGCGGTAGTCCCCATTGGCAGGCTTGCCTCTGCAAGACAAACAAAGGAGGGATTGTACTGAGGCCCACGTCCAGCGGCACAAACAAGCAGAGCTATTAATGCTGCATTCAGCAGGCCTGGCAAGAGCGCACACCTCCCGCGAGCAGTCGATGACTCGATAAGAGTGGATTGGACAGAGTCCCCGTCGCTTACGTTCAAGCGTTTGTTTAGTGCGTAGTAGGGCTAGGCGATATGGCAAAAACATAAATAAATCTACATTTTTTTTCGTTTGACCGATTCTTGATTTTTAACTAGTCAACTTGAAAATGTTACTACGACATGATTCAAGCAACTTTTTCTTTATTAACCCTCTAATTAAAGAAAATTCTACATGAAGCTGTCAACATGATGTAAATGTTAAACAAATCACTTGTTAAATACCTTTGCAGGAAAGACGCATGGACTAACTTGTATTATTTCTGAACATATGTATAACAAGTTTGTACAAGTCAAAGTAATTCAAATTCAAAATAAAAGGTATAACTGCAGTAGACTATTAACTATAGATGTTCTGTAAAAACAACAACAGCTTTCAGTCTGTCACCATGATGCAAACGTGAAATATCAGACATACAGTAGTAGTTCTTTATAGGTATTTTACTCTATTGTGCTGCTTTTCCATTGTTTTTCTATGTAAACATGGACATATTCGACTATTGCGCTCGTGTCTCTTGCATGAAACGACTTTCTAAAAAACACGCCCCTCAAGTTAAAAGAAGTTAACTCCCATCTTCTTGCATTTTTTCCTATTCCACTGCCCACGATGCATCTTTGTCAACACACAAGCGCATTCTTGGCACCTAAGGATTTATGTATGGTCCTTCACAGAGCGTCACACATGAGCAGTTAATCACGTGACATGTGATTGGATCATTCTTTTCTCTTTACTGTTATCATTAGCATATTGTCAAAGTGACTAATTGTAATGTTTGATAACATTTCTATTCCAAATCAAGATTCCTCGATTTATAATTTTTTTTTTATAAAACCGTGGCAAAACATTAAATTCAACTTAACTGATAAAATCAGAAAAATCCCCCAGCCCTAGTGCATAGCAACGGCTGCTCCATAATCTCAACTGTTTTAAAGCAAGTTTTGTTCTACTTCTTCAAATCTCGTCTCCAGCTCTGCATTAGCTCAGATGGCTCGCTACAAAAGGCCCTTTCCCACTACCGACCTCCTTTCCTGTTTTTCTTTTCCCTCTTAAAAGAATAGACACACATGCAGCAAAGCCCAGAAGCACTATTCCACCCTTCCGGAACGATCAGTCTCCTGTTGCCAGCAGAGCGGAGGCCCAGCGAGGGGCCAAGTGCACTATTCAAAAGGCTTCATCTGTGCTTCACAGGAAGAGAACTTAATACCCTTCACCAGGCACACAAGAGAGCTCTAATCAGGTATTTGAAGGAAATGCTTTCAGCGCAGAATTCGTAACCTCAGTTTGGTGACCGTGCTCCACCTTCGGGGAGGACAAACGCTGGAGATTTTGTCGGGTCTCCGTTGTGTGGGCTGCTATCCTTGAAATTGCCCGTTACTTGGCAACGCAATTGGCGAGCGAAGCATCTGCAAGTAAACTGTTACGTCTACCGGAAATTACTGTCCTCGCAATAACTAATGGAAAGCTGTGGAGGGAAATCTGTCTTACTGTCAGAAGCTACTCCTTCACAGTCCCTTCCTCGTCAGCGAGATCCGCTTTCACTGTAATACATACACCGTGTACACAGCGTCTAACTGACCTCAAGAAGTTGAGATAGCATGTTGACAGCACCACTGTAGGCCTGAAAGGTTACACCGTGACATTAGAAATGTGTCAAACAATGGAAACGCTGCTGTAAATGTGCACAGCTATCAGGAGGACTACTTTACATTATTACACGAGAGAGAAAAGAAAAGCTGAGCTTATTAAATTAACAAGAAAATCCAGTCATTTAAATAAGAATCCAAGCTACATCACTGTGCAGACCGACAGAAAGCTGCTTTGTTTGCAAATGACTCCTGTACTTCATACACTGCCA
The DNA here is from genome assembly GCA_036784905.1 of Acrossocheilus fasciatus. Lineage (NCBI taxonomy): Eukaryota > Metazoa > Chordata > Actinopteri > Cypriniformes > Cyprinidae > Acrossocheilus > Acrossocheilus fasciatus. Next base: position 880,656 of record CM071948.1, on the reverse strand, counting down.
CACTATTTACAAGACAAGCTTTCTACCAAAATGTTGCTGCCGTGAACACACATTTACACCATAATACAAGGACACAAAGTTGTGTATGGTTTAGGCATCATATTAATAGCAGTAAGGCCAGCTCTATGAGGAGCACAATAACATTCAGAAAAACCTGCTAAAAGCCTCTTCACCCAAGATCCTTTGAAAACAAACAGCAATGAGGCCCTTTGATGAGATCTTTCAGTTCCTGCTGCTCCTCTCTGATGTGAGATAAATGCTCTGGCAATAATCCACCAGTGCTTTCAAGACTCTTGCTCCGAGAAGAAATGCACGAAAGCTTCGTGTTCTAATGGGAAAATGCATTTTGATGAAGCCACGCATCAATCCAAACATCACTGAACATACAGTCAAAACGTACGATACAGGAATAAATGTACACAAAAACAGAAGTAAACGCTTTACCATCACTTTTAATACGATTTTAGCATTTCCTCTTAAAAGCCAAACAGTTAACTTTTACGCTTACTTTATTAAAGTCTGCTCCAAACTCCACTGAAGCGATGTGAACTCTGCTAGACTCGCTTCAGTCACAGATGCAGGCCAATAAAACCGGGGACATTTTATCATAATTGCATTTCACAGCCGTGCAGGAAAACCTCACGATTCCACCACAGATCTTGGCAGGAAGATTTCTCTCTTATTTCTCCTTTAAGTCACTGGAAGCTCGCCCACAAAGATACAGGAAACATCTGGGAGAAATCAAAGCGAGGAAGGCAGAACCACAGGATACAAGCAGTCCATTCTCTGGAAATGTTCACGCTGCTCACTATTAGCCATATTTCTAGCATTCTTATTACAAATCAGCCAACAAGCTTTATTAATAGTAAAATACTGTTTAACTATACCGTTACATTTATATTTCTTAATGAATCCATTAACTTCCCATTTGTAAATATTAAATGTGGTTACTGAAGCAACTAGAACATTTTGGCACGTTGCTTATTTTTGGCTCAGGTTCTAAGAACAAGCAGCCAAAAAGGTAAATGGCAGTTTGAGAGTTGGATCCATAAGCACTGCGTGTAATCGGTTCAAAGCGCCTGGCTAACTTCAGACTTCACTGCTTTGACAAATTATAATCCAAACACCAATGAGCCAGTCATGTGTTTGTTTATATATAAAAGTTAGCAGAAAAACATTATTTTATAAACCCTAACCACGCTGGCACGGCCTGCGCATGACTCTCCGTTTGGCTGGCCACGGATGCATGAGAAAGACAGAGTCTCCGAGTTCCCAGCAGAACACAAGCTGCCGTCGATCGTTCGCTCTGAAATACACTTTCTACAGGAACACAGTCATTAAACCCCTCGGCACTGGGTGAAATCTGGGGGATCAAGCCTGTTGCATTTCTGATCTGCAAAACTTTAAAAGAAAGATCGGTCATTTAGTACACAAGAGGGACTCTTATTTTGTTGTAGACGTCTACAGTGGGGCGTCTCCGGTGGGACAGGCCGGAGCAAGCTTCCAGAACGCAGTGGGCTGACCGGATAAGAGGCCCTTTGTTTTCATGGCAGCAGTGAAAATGAGAAAATGTCCCCCACCCTGACACGAAGCCCACTCCACAACAATATGTCTCCCTGAGTTTCCAGTTGTACTAGCCTTACGAGGAAGTTTGTATAACTATACTTCAAACCGTTTAGTCTGGCAAAAGAGACCAGAATGAAACCGTACAATAACCTAACATGTGGACAAACTCCTTTCAGATCAAAAACAAGCTTAACATGAAACATAACTGTAAACACTCTCTGTGCATTTCTAACAACAGAGGGCCAGAAATGCTGAAAACAGAAGATTATAGTGAAGAGAGGTTTCCCAGCCCCCACTCCTTCATTCCCTTCTATAGAGAAACACCCTCATGGAAACCTGAGCCGCGGTGTCCGGTGTCAGCCGCAAACTCCCAACAAAAACAGTCAAGAGCGCCTCATTCACCTCCACCCGATGAAAATCACATGTCCTGGAGCAATACAGAGGCAAACCAACAACTCAGTCCTCAGAGTTCAAATGTAAATGTACTCCTGCTCTTGAAAAACAAGGAAACATTTGGCAAAAACTTTCCTGAAACTCCAGGCCTGTGTGTAGTAAGAGTTTTAAAGGTTAAAAAAACAACAAAAAAAAAAAAAGAGAGTGATGAAACGTGGTATAAAAAACGTCAACGCAAACCAATGTCTTCTGTTTGACCATTGATTTAACTCTTGCATTCTGGCATTTTAAAACTTAAATACTATTAAAAAAAATAAATAAATAAATAAATAAAAAAGTCATTTTTGTTTACTCTAATTGTAAACAATTACATTCCACGTTTGTTTCTGCTGAGGTTTACAAATGATCAGTAATTTAATAGTTTACCAGTAATTCTAAAAACAAGTGTGAACTCAACGATACAACTGCTCACACAATCCAATCCATGGCACTTAAAACATTTTGAAATTGTACTTAAAAAAAAAAAAAAATAGCTAAAGCATATTCTGTACGTCAACTAGCAAAATGGCACGAGGGGGATCTGGCGTTAGTAAACTCAGAAGAGATGGTGCAAAACAAGTGTTAACGCAGTGTAGGTTATGAAAAGGGCACTTGCTGTTATGAAACTGCAATCTGTTCAGATCCTGCTAGTGCTAAACCTTTCAACTGCTCTGACGGGTTGCCAAGCTGAAGATGAGGATCAAATACTGTTTATGTATCTGAGAGCGAGAACATTGCAAAAGTAAATGCGTTCAAAGTTTAAAACAGCCTGTGCTGTTAAAGGAGCGCACACTGATGTCAAAGCCCCGAACAGATCAAATCAAGCTTGTTGTGCTGAGAAGCCCATTCTGTTGTTCACACTGGCTCCTGCACTGGTCCTAATTTACCAAGCAAATTGCAGGTCATAAATTATCCTGGGCTGCTCTGCCTCACACCAGTGTGGCTTTTCCTCGCTGAAGAGCAGATCCGGTGTCCGGCGAATGAGCGCTGCTCTTCCAATCGGGGCTGGAATGCAGGGAATGCTCTGCCACGAGGGCATGGCCAGGCGCTGCGAACGGCCCATGTGCTCCGGCTCCGACTGCCAGAATCTCAGGAATTCCAGCCCTCGCTCTTCAGCACATTCCCAAGCATTCCCCACGTTCTTTCTGCAGGAACGCCGCCTGCACGGCCCTAACTTCAGCTGAGTACGAGGCTTTCTAAACAGCACCTGACTGCCAAAGATTCGGTGGAGAGACGACAAGCTGTAAGCGTCTGTCAGTGTATCAGATGCATCCAAAACATGACACGTGATGTTAATCGGATCCACTTACAACTGTGCGGCAAACAGCCGGCTCATCTTGGCCACATGCTCACTGTTACAGTCGATGTCGTCGTCTGCTTGGTCCCCGCTGTGCTTCCTCTTGCTGGGGCTGATGGGAGGAGGGCCCGTCCTGTGATTGCTGACTGCAGAGGACAGGGACATGGCCGGCATTCTGGACTCGCCTCTCAGAGCAGCCTCACCTACAGCAAACACAAGAGAACGGCATTAACAGACGAGCACTATCACCCGCTTCAGCAGAGTCTGCTTTTACAGGCTGTGTCAGATATGTACAGCAAGATTTAGAACATGGTCAAGTCATCATCTGAAATACAAAATGAAAAACACAAAAACTGCAGATCTGCTGAACTACTGGCATAATGAATCGAGTGAGCAGACAAGGAAGAACCGACTCCACACACAGAGAATAGAACAGGACACAGAAGTGAACATATCTGCTACAAATCTGTTTAGTAAACACCACTTTGTGTTTAATAAAAATAAAATCTGCTTCCGATACTTTCTAAATTTTGCTTACAAACAGTTGGTCATTTAGCCAGGTTTCACTTTCATTTCTACCAACAAGCTTGCAGGGGTTAAAGCAAAAAATAATCCTGAGCCTGAACTTTTTCCCGGGGGTGGGGGGAGGGGGGAGCACATGCAAAGCATGCAATGACTGTTGCAACTTAAACATTTGAAAGGATACTATGGCAAAGTTATTGCTTTCCTTATTGAAACTTACTATTTCCTTATTTTGTTTCATGGTTGACCTGAAGAATGAAAGCTATATCATACACTTGGAAAATTATGAGCTAATCACCACTTATCAACACTAGGGGTATGACAATATATTTAGATCACGAGATGAGACAAAATACAGATAATTGGTTCACTAGAACGAGACAATTTGAATGCTTTAAGAAATTTTCAATGACAAAATATTTGTCTTAATTACAAAAAGTAAAAATAGTTTTATTTTGAAATATTTTAATCTATGGCTGTAACTAATATTATTTTGGTAATCAAGTAATCTACTGATTATTTTGACAATTGAGTAATCTGATACAAACAGACCTAAGTGAAAACCAGGCTGTAGTATGAAAACTAACGATGAGGCAATAATATATAAACTAACGATGAGGCAATAATAATTGGCTTAAATAAAATATAAAAACCTAGTAATTACATGGTTTTATTGAACAACACAGTTAAAATAGGCTACATAATGCAATATGCCTATACATATGAACATAACCAATTTAAGTAAATTATGTATTATAACAAATACCTGCAGAGGGCGCCAATGGCATGGTGACGTTTCAATCCAATAAATTTTAATATTTGGCCACATGCAGAAACTTTTATTTTGAAATCGCGACGTACAACATGGCATTTAGACATAGGTTGACATATCCTCCTGTGTTGGAAAATGTTTATAAATGATTTATGTTACAAATCTAGTGAGATAATGCACGTTGTTTCCCATGCTTGAACTTTAAAGCAATTCTCACAGCATATACAGAGGAAGAGTTTAGCCCCTTTCACACATACAGTCTTTACTGGTAAATTACCAGAATAATTACCATTAAGAGATCATATGTGAACAGGACCTTTTCAAAAAGGCTGGTAAAATTGTTCTGGCAATCATATCGTTCTTATGGAGATGACATGATTACTCTGAGCTGTTTACAAAGCTCTTAGATTTTCCATGTAAATATGCGCTAGATGGACCTCGCAGCTTTTTGTCGTGCTTCTCCATTCATCAGGACTGAGACTCTGCCTATTATTACGCATGTCTCGTGTTTATAAGAGCAAAAAATTCTGATTGGCTAGTAATGTTAGTTTGGTTGAGAGTAAAAGCTGTGCTCCTCTCATACCACTGGTGGCGACCTCATGGACTCGACAGTGATATCAACATGTTATTTTTTTTGGATTTTTTTTTTTTCCCCCCCGCAGCCAAACGCTGCACGCCGGAGAACTTTAAGCCCTGAGCTTGCCACTGGATAGTGTATAATTTCTGTCTTCAGAAGTCAGCTGGAGTGAATATTGTCTAAAGAATGTGTCCATATATCAGTGTGCTGAGAACTCTCCCCTAAAAAAAGATAATCCACATAATTCATATCTAAAAACACAAGTAAACATCAATGGATTTGTTGTCTCACTCATTTGGTGCTGCCTGACTGGTTTTAAATGACCTGTTAATTAATTGTACTGAATTACAACATATACATTGAAGATATAATATATATGCTGTAATATTATAAAAACTTCAGCTCTCAAGATACCAGTACTGGCCATGAAAACACACACCAGTCGACCACTGCATTATTACACATGAAAGCTCCTCATCAGTACAGGCCACTTCTTTGATCTTGATATTCAGAACATAAAAACCATCACATCACAGAGAGAAGAACTGCAGCAATCACAAACTCACTCGTCAGCCCTTGCTTTGACTTTCTTCTCTTTTAAGAACACTTGACTGGTATCTTACCTCCACATCAAAGCAGAAAAAGCATTAGACTTGATGCAGGAAAGCATTTCAAATATGTAGTGCACTGCATTGATACACTGACATGGCAAAGTCTAAATACTTGCATTGTAAACTCAATCAATCTCTGCCTTTGCAATCAAATGAGTCACAAGAATCTGCAGAAGTAAAGCACTGAAGCGTCATTACGACACAGAACTGTAAGATTCCTCTCAGTACAGTACAAGGGCACCGGGTGCATTTACAGACGCTGTGTAGGAGTTAGGCCGGAAAATTACAACTGGCACACTCTCTCCAATGGGACTTTCCACTTGGGATGAGGTTAACTAAGCCTGAGAAACTTTATAAGATCCATTTATTGAGCCAGACCTGGATTTCTGCACTGGTGCAGTTATTTACAGAGTAAAATGATAAATAGAGATGGTAAAAAATAACCGGGCCAGGTGTCTCTCCCACACTCGAGCCTCATAAAATAAGCCATGCACACATTTACTCGACTTCAGCCTCAAGTAAAGCAATGATAGAGCTTACGAGGTACTTCCCAAAACAAGTGGCCTATTTTCCTGACTGGCATGTTTCGGCTCGTCTGACCGCGCTCCATGGCAACGGCAATGACATCATTGTTTTTGGCAGGGCTGGAGCAGCTAATAGAGAAAAGGCTGCGGCGCACAGTAAACGTCCACACGATAACCTATCTGTGATAGTCTCCAGAGAGCTATGAGGAGATGTGGGATGAAAGTTATTGGCCATTCATTCGTTATCAGTGAGGAATCCTGTACAGAGACAGGTGTCGAATGCTGTGTTTCCCAGAGAAACAGCGACACTACACTCTTCCTGATCAAACACACCTCATTCAGCTCAAATGAGCTCAGACTCCAGGACCTGAAACAGACGGGTCAGAGAAGACAGACATCAAAATGTGAACTGCTGGAGTGCATCCAGGAACAAGGTTGGGAAACACTGAACGACACTCTGCTTCTAACAAACATTAACAGGGCAAGGTGTTGTCAAAAGCAATATTTGAACAGGATTGGTGTCCTAAATGAGAAATGAATAGTTTTAGATGATGTGATTAGAAGAGGTCTTCAGTATCTACAGGTGATTGCTGATCATTTTATTGACATTAGGGTTGTGCTGATGGACGATAGTATCATGTATTGACAATAGTCAGAGATATCGCCTGTGGCATTGCTTTTGACAATAGCAAGACGATTATTATTATTATTAGGATAGCAATACTATCTAATTTTAATATCAGGGCTTATTTGTTGCATTGTATTTATTTTTCAGCGTTGCGTGTAATAACCAATCACACACGATTATGCTAAGTTTATGAATGTAATGGCCAATCAGAGGCGTTCAGATCACTGAAACAGCTGAGTTCTTTTGTTCAGCGCACGCTGACTTAATTCTCTCATCATAAACAAACTGCAGATGTATGTGTGATGCAAGTATAAGAGATTTATCATTTTACAGTGTAGATTCCCTAATTATAACGGGGGTGTTTTTAAAAGTGATCATAAAGGTGCACTAGGATGAGCTTGAGGAGATCTTTGGTAATGTAAATGTTCTTTCCTCGTTTTCTGTAGCTGCTTCTTGAATAACCAAGAAAATGTAAGCATTATAATTAGTAACTTATGATGTTTCTATTAATTTGTTATCATGTTAAAGACAAATTCAGTCATCTTAAAAATATTAGGCTGCGTTTAGCCTTACACTAGAATTGGTTCACTTCCCAGCAATGAAACCAAGTATGTAGCTAACAAAATTAAATAGCCTAAATTAGCACAATAATGTTGTGTATTGGTGATCTCACAGGCTGATGATAGGATGATATGAAAATTGAGCATATCGCCCAACACTAATTGACATCCAATTTAACCTACATCAATGAGGAGAAAAGAACAGTGATCCAAAAATGGCTTTGAAACCTGAGAAACAATTACTGTCCAAATAGTGCTTGAGCAGCTTTACAGTATTATAGGACATTTCCACACTAAATCTGACCACTGTTGAGCCAAATCAATCTCTTTTGCCTTTGCATGACAGCATTGACGGATGCATAAATCCATAATGCTGACCAAAACTGGTAAACTGTAATTTATTCGTGTGATCAAAGCTGTATTTTCAGCATCGTTACTCCAGTCTTCAGTGCCACATGATCTTCAGAAATCATTCTAATATACTGATTTACTGCTTAAGAAACATTTCTGATTATTACCAATGTTGAAAACTGTGCTGCTGAATATTTGTGGAAACTCTGACATTTTGTGAATAGAAAGTTCAAAAGAACATTTATTTGAAATAGAAATCTTTTGCAACATTATCAGTGTCTTTACTGTGACTTTTGATAAATTGTATGTTTCCTGGCTAGATAAAATAATGTATTATTAGTTCAATAATAATAATAATAATAATCTGATGCCAAATTTATCACCTGAGAATGGCATATACATAATACTTGTGATTTGGTGAAATGCAAAGATTGTATGCAATCTCTCAATCATTACAAATGTCAAATAGATTAATGTTGTAAGCAGCTAGTGTTTCTGTATTTAACTGGTCAAAAATCAAATCAGGGAAAAGGCTTGTAGCCATTTAAAAAAAAGCACAGAGGCTCCCTTCACACAGATATTTTGGAAAATTTCTGGGAGAGCTGCATGCTTTTGTTCATTCATACTGCCATGGTTTTCCTATGTTCAGCATTTCATTCACACACACACACACACACGCAGATCTGTGAGATCATGTACTACAGATACTCAGATTGCATTGTCCTCCTACATCACAGCACAACTTAACTTACAGTTTATTTTGTCATCTGTGTAAATGGTGATTAGTTTCATGGTCGCGGATTCTCTCTCACCCAGAGCTATTGTTATTTCTTCGTTTATGTCTTCATCAGTAAACAAATGTTCTCCTTCTCCTGGCCAAATAGCCACACAATAACTATCATCATTTACACATACTTATTGTGAACAGCATACTTATTCCAGCACTTCAGCTTCAGCTTGTGTTCACCAGAGCGAATGTAGCTAAACATTCCTGACTCCAGAAAAGACTCGACGTCTCAGAAGACGCTCTAATGTTAGATTGTAATAAGTGTTCAACTCAAAGGGGACTGAAATCAAAGTTCGTTTACGAAACACTAATTTACCCATCTTCCTCAGGGAAAATGCATCTAGCATGACTTCCTGTCAAGCAGAATTCTGCTGAGATGCAGACACCATTCACACATGAACACCTGAAGAAAAGACATCAACTGGAGAACGACGCTTCCTTCAGCCTACTTGCTGAATTTCACACTTCAGCGAGTCTGTATTTTCTGAGATGTTTAAAGTGGGTTAAAACCTCACAGCAACCTTTGTTGGGAACTGCAGGAGCCATAAAAGATGACTATCAGCGTTAGAAGAGATGTAGCCAATGTTTGATCTACTGAAAGACTGTCATTATGAGCATAAGCGATCAAAGTCTGCCCCTACTACTGGAGACTTCAAACGTCAAACCAGAACGGGATTGAGTTACAGATGTGAGCCCACCTACATTCACAGAACATCAAAATAACATGCAGCCTCTGATGCAAATGACTCTTTTGCAACTTCTTGGCAAATGTGCAGTAAAAGAAACAAACCCCTAATTTCATATTTGCAGAACAACGGCCTCTTTGCTTTAGCGTCTGAAATCTGATCTCCTGTGGGCAGCAGACAGCATGTCCTCCATGCACACAGAGAGGGAACTCTGTCTCTCCTGAAGCAGAGGGGAGACTGCAGCTGAACAGGTACGGCTTCAGTGGGGGTCTTATCTTTCTGTTGCCAGCAGCTGTTTTTAGCCTTTGTTCAGCAGGAAAGATGACAGTCAGCGTTTCAGGCCTGCTTCAATTTGAGCTCAGCTGGCGAGCAGAAGAGCGGAGCATGCCACGCTTTCCTCCTGAACACGCCAGATACCTGCAATCACGACAAACACGCTCGCCACGAAACCCAAATGATACAGTCACTCAATGACATGGTAGAAGTATTCATCAGGCGAGTCACAGCCATCTATTTTTGTACAAGTAGTCATAAAAAAAACTAATATATAGATTTTTTTTCCTTTCAAGATTTCCTTATGAATAATGTTTAAAAAAAAAAAGAACAGCATTTATTCAAAATAGAAATATTTTCTAATAATAGAAGTCTTTACTACCACTTTTTAACAAATTAACATCCTTGATGAATAAAACTTAATTGGTTTCAGAAAAAAATAAAAATAATTTAAAGTACTGACTCCACACATATAGCTACATATTAAAGCAGCAAAAACTGTTTTCCAACATTGATAAATCAGCATATTAGAATGATTTCTGAAGATCATGTGACACTGAAGACTGGAGTAATGATGCTGAAAATACAGCTGTGATAACAGAAATAAATTACATTTTAACATATTCACACAGAAAACAGCTTTTTTTTTAAACTAATTTCATAGTTTCACTTTTTTTGTTTGTTTGTTTTTATCAAATAAATGCAGCCTTAATGAGAAAAAAAAACAAAAAACATTCTAAATCATACTGCCATTCAAAGGTTTGGAATCAGTAAGACTTCAGTAGAGAGATATTAAACGTATAAATCAATTTAGTCATATTACTATTGAGATTACTGGTAATATTGCACTATTATCAGAAGTGCTTATTTCCCCTAGTGTCAGTGGACAAACATGTCTGTTATCACATTTTCAAGTCAACATGGTGTACAATAAACTTCTAAAATTAATCCAATTTCCACAAGACAGCATTTTATCAACTTCAGTTTTATAGTCTTCCCAGCCCATGGTAAAAGAGTCTCAAAATCATCTTTGATGTGAAGAACAATGAACATAAAGATAAGAAAGTTTGTCTGCGACCTTTGAAAGGCGGCGTTCATTCAGTTCCTGATAAAGCGTAAAGCAAAGTTCAGCAAAGCGAGGTCTTTCACCAGAGAACTGCGTCGTGCACGTTCCGACCCGGCGAAGTGATGCAGAAACAGAGCTATTTTAAGGGATGATGCTCGGCTCCCAAAAGCTGTAATAGATTAGCCATGTGCTCAGGAAATTCTCTGGCACGCATTATAAATAGCTGAAGTGGCAGCCGTGCAACAGCGAGCAAAAACCGGCTGTGATTGTGTATTTCCATCCACTGTCACCGGGTCACATGACCGACTGATGGAGAGGAGAGCGTTCCAGCGGGTCAAAGCAGCCCGACATCCGCTCGAGGAGAGACACACCAGTCACACACACACACACACATGCACGGCTGCTGGAGTTTCTCCACATACGGTTTTGAAGAGTTATCTGGAAACACAGAGGAGTCACCGGCCAAGAAAGACGTAACCTTCAGCGTCTCACACACAGGCATAAACAGAGGGAGTATCATCATAGGTTATGAAGCAAACATCTGAATACCACAAAACACAACACAAGTTGGGCCTAAAACTAAAACCACCTCTAGTGGCCTCAAAAAAAAAAAAAAACAACGCAGTGGAGGCTGATGTTAATCACTCTGAAAGACCAAAAACAGATTGAGACGTTCAGCAATATGCCAACCTGCATCATTTTACAGAACAAACTATAATCGGAGTCATAGAGTAAATGTCATTTAGTAAATCACAACTCTGCTTTAAAAGTCAGATGAAAAAGAGCTGAGCATATATCATGGCCGGGTTTACAGGAGGTCTGTATCACATTTCTGCTCCCTTGACATGTGACGGCCGACGACAGGAGGCTGGTGCAGAACAATTTACCTGCTTTCTACTCGATCCAGAGCTCTGCCACAGCATATGATGCTCGAGATAACACCACACAATGTAGCACAATACTGAGGCTTCATACCGTCAGGCACAACAGAGAGAAGGGCAGAGGGTGAGTAACGGTGAGTAAGTGCTCTGGATCACAGCATACCGCACATTTCTCATGCACACTTCTGAAAGCATGTGCTGCAACTGCTTCACATAATACTGCTACTGAAATATATTTCGTATTATTAAAATCATAAAACTATTTCCGACACTTTCTCTTTTAATTGACACTTTACAACTTTTAATTCACGTACTAGTGAATAAAAAGGCAGAAATATTAACATTAAAAACAACCTCAATGAACCAGTGTTTATCGTTGGTTCTGTAATTGTGAAGAGTTCAGATGAAAAAGATGAAACTTTCTTCTAAGATGAGCATTTTTCTCAGGCTGTGTGTAGCTTCAGTAATTTCACTTTAATGGCAATGAAAAGAACCTATTCAGACCTGCACACAGGAGCCTGAGAAAAATACTCATCTGGCACTTGGAGGCTTTTTCATCTTAACTCTTCAATTGTTTACCCTTTCTTTTAAGGGTTTAAACATTTAGAACACTTTCTGCCTTCACTAGTCTATTTAAATATTACGATAATTCCGTGTATTCACTCATTAAGCGAGCTCTTAGAAACAGAATGCATAATTATGCGGCGTTTAGCACGTCATACACTTGTACACAAAAACTTTCTAGAAGTTAGCAACAACACTTCTCTCTCTCTCGAGCTGTAATATGACTGAACACACCAACTCAGAACTTCTTCTGAAACTTGTAATTTTCTGGAAGTAAACAAATCGAGAGAAACGCCGCGGCGCGGAAAGATCGTGAAAAGCGCAGCGAGGCGCGATGACGTCACCGGCGTCCGTTATTTTCGCCGACAAATACTTCGTTTCATTATTAACCGGGAGCGAGAGAGTAAGTGATCGGTTTTACCTTCGTAGCACAGGATGCCAATGTTGTTGTTCATCTTGTCCAAGTACTGGTAGTTCAACAGGTCCATTTTGGTAAAAAGCATTTATGGACTTTTAATCGCAGAAAGAGCAGCTTCTCTTTTTCTCTCGTCAGGAGCGCGAGTAAAGGCCCAGCCTTTAACTTCAAACAGAGCGAAAATAACTAGTTTAACCCGACCTCCTCGAGTACTTAGCAAGTAGAAGTACTCTAGCGCGAGTTTAAAGAAACTTTAAGAAGTTTTAGCGTATGAAAAGAGTTGTATTTGGGGACAAAAGGGTGGCGCCAGTTCTCCTCACAGCCCGCTGTAAGTCGACTGCACTGACACGCAGCCTATGATCGCTCCGAGTCCAGCGCGCGCCGCCTCACACCAAATCCCGCGAGACTTCCCCTCCCAAACGCACGCGAAATCCCGCGAGAGTTCCCCCTCCCAAGCGCTGGGAATCGCTGCATGAGAAGAAAATGTCCAAAACAACGAAAAGTTAACTAATAGCGAGTATGAGGAGGCGTTTCAGCTTTTTGGAAGCAGCTACTCCAGTAGTGACCACTAATTATACTGCATTCCACACGAGTTCCTGATGTTAAACACGAAAAGACATATTTACTAACGTTAGTCAAATGACAACAAGACTAAGATGTTATTGTTGCAATCATTACTGTTATCTCACGTAAACTAGCAAACGTGTCCCAGATCTGCGTGAGACAATCTATCCTGGTTACATTTATTCTAACTTTTCCTAAAAGTGACTCTTTGGGGATTATTACAGTTTAAAATGAACAATATTGTCATTTTAAGGCACATTTCTGGTACTATACAGTGATAAATATGCTACTGACACAACAATAAAAGTAACACATTATTATTATTACTACTACTACTTTTTATTATTATTATTATTATTATATACACTTAATAATGTGCTTTTCTCATACCAAAATCGTCTAAATACAGAACAAATACAGTTAAAATGAAATAATCATATTAACAGAAAATCCACAACACAAAAAAAACCTTTCTACTAAAAACATTATATATATATATATATATATATATATATATATATATATATATATATATATATATATATAATATTTGTTTTTTTTACAACAAAACAGTCTTTAAAGTCCTATGAATCTGAAGATCTAATGCTAACTACTGTGATTGGTAATGTGCCTCTGCTGCCCTCTGCTGCTCACACACCTGGCTCAAACACAAGGCCCGTGTGTGTCTGTGTGTGTGTGTGTGTGTGTGTGTGTGTGTGTGTCTGTGTCTGTGTCTGTGTCTGTGTCTGTGTCTGTGTCTGTGTCTGTGTCTGTGTCTGTGTCTGTGTGTGTGTGTGTGTGTGTGTGTGTGTGTGTGTGTGTGTGTGTGTGTGTGTGTGTGTGTGTGTGTGTGTGTGTGTTCTTGTAAGACCCACAGAGTGAGGACCAGATGTCCCCACAAGGATAGTAAAACCTGACATTTTTGACTTTGTGAGGACATTTGGCCGGTCCTCACAAGGCAAATAGATTATTAAAAATACTGAATGAAGTTTATCTCAAAATTTAAAAAATGCAGAAAGTCTCCTGTAAGGGGTAGGTTTAGGTGTAGGGTTGGTGTAGGACAATAGCACATACAGTAAGTACAGTATAAAAACCATTACACCTATGGAGAGTCCTCACAAGTATAGAAATACAAACGTGTGTGTGTGTGTGTGTGTGTGTGTGTGTGTGTGTGTGAGAAGAGGAACTGGCTTTTATACTTAATTGATTACTTAAACTGAGCTGGAAACAAACTAAGCAGCTAAACTCACAGTTAAATGCTAAATGAGTAAATCCTAGAGTATACAGTGCTATTCGTTATCAGAATAATAACCATATCATGATATGGCTCAAAAGGGGAAATAGGGCTCCTGTTTCAGTTCTTAAACTAGTCTTCAAACAGCAAACCCAATCACACAAAGATCTCACCCATCACAGCCTTCAATATAAACCTGCCTGCTTATTATTTCACTGCCGGTCAGTCAGTAACATCAGGCCAGACAGATGTTTTTACAACTTTTACTAAATAAATAATCAGTTATGTCCCGAAATCAGGTGCTCCAGATACCAGAGACGTTAAATAAAATTTATACATCGATTCATTTTATAAGCAAATTTATCCAGCTCTTACATTATTCTAAATTGCTTCACTGCATATTTTGATAGAAACCATTTGCCTTACAGGAGTTAATGAGAACGGACTCGTGATGCTGGCCATCAGTATGTTTGTTCTACATTTTGGCACATGCAAATATTGTCACCTTCTAAACTCAGTGTTTTTTTTTTGTTTGTTTTAAAAAAAGACAAGAAAAGAAACTGTTTGCCTTCTTAAAATGTGAATGATGTGCAGCACAAAGAGCTTTTCTCTCTCGGTGTTATCTGAAGTGTAAACTGTTTAGGTCCTTCTTGATAAGACACCGCATGACACAAGGAGGGATGTCTGTACGTTACTTAAACAAAATTAAGATCACAGTTTTCACTCTTGCTCATTCATATAAAGGGCCCAACAAAATCAGTTTTATTTTTTTCCAGATTCTGTTTATTTTTTTTCATTTTAATTTCACTGTATTCCTTTTATTTTATTTTATTTATTTTTTTCCCCCATTTAATTTAAAAAAAGCATGTCTAAATTCAAATCATTAAACCTAAACAATTTAACATCAATTTATAAAAAGTTAAATAAAAATTACAGTTATGGCCCTATGAATTTTTTTTTTTCCCCCACTTTATGTTTTAGCATGTTTAATTATTTGAATGCATAAAAACAAGTTCATTTATTCTTACAATAGCCTTATGAATTGTTTTTTTTCCCCCAATCAATCATACGATTTCACAAGACTTGAGGCCTGTTCACAACTAGAGATAACGATAAAGATACGGTTCTAAAAATCTCTCTCAATATTAAAGCTATAACGATAAAGGCACAGAGAAACGGTTTCGTTGGAATCACTTTCAGAACGATTTTGTTCTGGGTGATTAACTATATAAACGTTGACATCCAATCAGAATCAGTGTTGTTAATGAGGCGGAAGGTTTCGTGAGAAGTGTGCGTATAAATACGAATAATCTACACAATTATTAGTGTATGAGACCCACTGATTTCTGTATGAGCTTTAATAAGAAATGTTTCAGTGGAGTCAGCAGTGAAGAAGAAATCAGCTGAAATCAGCTTGTTAAGTGTGTGCGAGACTTCTGGAAGAGTGTGAATACTTAATTAACCTGTGAACTGCCAGCGTCCTGCAAGTGGAACGCCTGGCACTCTCTCACATATTTCAGATTTTAATAATCATCCTAAATTAGATATCATTTGAAAGCATATGAACACTCAAAATTCATCCTGTAAAAACAATTTTGCTCCTTCATCTAGAGGCAGTGTCAGGTGGCATATTGCAAAGTTTACTACAAATATTTAAAGAGTTTATTTGCAAAAACACATAACTCCGGTTTTAACCATTTTCAAAAATCATGTTTTTTCATTGTGCATTCCACTTAATCTCGACCAAACTGCAGTTGGGTTATTCTGATCAGGTTAAAAACTAACTAAAACTAAACACAATAAAAACATGATACCATATCCGTTATCCGTTTTTGCAGATAAACTCTTCATTTACTTCCATATTTCGTGACTATTTTGCAATAGAAGTAATATTGTGAGAGGAAAATGCATCCAAAAATTATTTTTGGTATAGCGTCTGAACTTCAAATTTGAAGCACTTTGTACTTCGTGTCAGTAGGTCATTAATAGGAGGCATCAGTTTACTGTCGTGTCGCGTCCCGTGTGGACAGAAGTTCACCAACTCCAAGTGTGCTCGATAGTAAGAGCAGTGAACAGCACTAATTAAACAGGCTTTGTATTAAACATTTGTTGAAGTCTGAGGCAGGCGCTAATGCTGTCCGAGTGGCCAGTTTGTTGAAACCATCGAGCTAAGATGATTAATTCTTACACAAGCCTGATGTGCGAGTCTTTGGCTACCGTGAGCGTCAGATGAAGCGATCGCACCGCTCCCCAAAATCTGCCTCTTTGAAGTTCATGAACTATATCATCATCCGCTGAAACACACGGGCGTAATTAGGGCATTTCACAGCCTGCCTGTCTCCAGGATCAGATCAAACACGTCGAGTCCGTGTTTAAACGCATTATCAGCCTCAAGATTAGGTCACGTTTGACTAGTTTTCAAGCCACAGATCCATTAAAAACATTCGGTCGTTTGATTTGAGATTAACTTTATGCAAGCAGTGGCATTAAAGTTCACTCAGAATTACAATTCTGTCATCACAAGAGATCTGTGTGAGAAAGAAACTGAAGCCATTATTCACTAAAAGCTTCGCATCAGCTCAGACAGACACATTCGTAAGCCAAACAGCGAAGTCCATTACATAAAGTTATTTTCTATGAAGCGGCTGATTCATTTCACAAAACTAACGATGTGTTCTTTCAATCGGAGCGATCAAGACTGACTCAGTGATCCGGTCTCAGCAGTTAAACCCAAGCGATGGGAAGATTTCACAGAATCAAAAACACGAGGCATCACATGACTGGACTGCACCGTTGTGGTACTTCTGTCCAGTTTGAAAGCCTCGGTCAGCATGCACGTAAACGAGCATCTGGTGCATTTCTTTATATTTGTCTTTAAGTGACGTCGATGAGCGCCGGGCCTGACAGACATTAGCTTACGTAGGTGCGAGGAACACATCAGACATTCCTGTTTCTAGGGGTGCTGTATTGTTCTAGTTGTTTTGGAAAAGAAACCAGATCCGTGCTGCTGGTGCGGAGACGATCCGCACGAGGACAATACAGCACTCACGGTATGAACACCACGCCGCGCTTCACAGCTGCGATCCCAGGCCAGAGCCACAGATTCACAGCAGCCAGGAACACCTTCGAGTGTTAGGAACAGATTCTGAAGATGCGTAGATCAGTCAACTAACTACACATGTATTATCCTTCATTTAACCCTCACTAAATCACCACAAATACCAAAAAAGCTTATGAAATCGCTGCATTTTTTTTTCTCCATAAAATACTCCACTGGAATACCTGTGCATTATGAATCTCTTTTACTCTCTGCACATTCCCGCTGACATCCTGGTCTATTTTCAAGAAAGTGCTTTTTAAAACATTTTCTCCCTCTTTCTTCACTTCTAATCCCCACCGGCATCCAGAAAGGTTTCTGAATTAAACCAACCACACGCCATACATGTGCAAACTGTAGAAAGAATTACTCATCAATTCTTTATCAACCATCCTCTGAAGTGTCATTTCCCACCATCTTCACCGATGCCAGCCGTATAGGACACCAATAACCTGCACTTATTCAGATAATAAACACTTTAAACACTGGATTGTACAGACAAGAAGTTCAGTTGCAAAAGAGCTAACGGCGGAGTAAAAAGGAGCATGATAGTTTAATACTCACGTTAGCAAATACTTTCTTGACCTACAGCCAAATCAGATCACTGTTAAATATAAAAATGAATCTGAAGAAACTGACAGGTGAAGCATGTAAAGACTCAAGGCTTTCAAACACTCACAACATGAAACGAGCGTCTAGAGCACGCGTCTGTCACGAGGACCTGCTGATTTAGTGTCTGCAGAGACTGAATATTCCAGAGGTCCTGTTTAATCTGAGATCCTGCTGTTCTCTAACATGTGAACAGCCTCACACACACACACACACACACACTCTCTCTCGTGTGTGATACGGTGTGACAGCTGCGCCGCGGTCACTGTGTTTACTGGGATTCAGGGAATTAGGGGCCGTTCAGACTCGGTTCAGGCACTTTATGCGGTACTGTTCTGTGAGGACTCCTGGATCTACGGCAGATGAACTACTGTCGAGGGTTTGCACGAGACGTCCCCGTCAGCTGGAGCGACTGCGGTTCCTCCACCGAGCAGCAGCTTGTGAAAGCTGCGACAGAACACACAAAACACATCTAAAATGAGAAAGCTTTGTACAAGGAGAGCTGACAGGAACTCGGAGGTATATTTTTACAGACTGCCGAAAGCTACAGTAACGAGAAGCAAACGGATCCCTGTAATTCAAAGAAAGGACTCCAGGCAGCCAAACGCAGATTTGCAGTTACCATTTTATGTTAATATGTTGAATTTTGTGGTAAAATCATACCCTAAATATTATATTGTTATACATCACATTGACAACTCATTAATTAAATATTTACCATCTTTATATTCTGCACAAATGGATGTTTTTAAATAAACACTGACGAAACTATATAAAACCATATAAGTTTTTGGGCTGGATATGACAATATATATAACAGTGATATAAGATTTAGACCAACCTGTTCTGTATTTACAAAATGCGTTTACAGGTGAGTTTGCTTTATGTATTTCCCCAGCGTCAAAATCAGGCACATATACATACCAGAAAACACGATTCCTGGCTGCAGATCAATATTCACGGACCACTGGATTTCAGCTAAGTAGTAAAGAACACTATATCAAATACAATAATAATATCTTACAATTAAAATCACACAGCGTCATAACCGGCATTGATGTTCAGTGTAATCATGTAGTAAAGAACTACATTCTCTCTTGAGATAAATATGATACGGTGCATTTTAATTGCTAACTAATGTAAAGTTACACAGAAATAATGTTCGTGCTCTCCCCAAGTTTTTTTGGGGAAACAAATAATCTCGCTCCAATTTCTCGATTCATACTCAAATTACTGAGCTGACAATATATTTATCAAGACCAAAGGTAACAACTTTAGTTTAGGGACCAATTCAGACTGTTAACTAGTAGCTTATAAGCATGCGTATTACTAGCATATTGATTAATATTTAATAAAGCACATATCATATTCTGCATGAGCATATTTTAGATCCCTTCATCCACCCCACACATAACTTAACTACCAAAAAGCAGCAAATTAGGAGTTTATTCAAGTAAAAATCGTAGCTAATAGTTAGTTATTAGTGAAAATTGGTCCCCAAACTAAAGTGTGACCAGACCAAGCATCAATCCTGTTTCCAGTGTTACTGCACCAATTACACACAGGCAGCTCTGCTTTACTTACAGTTCAGCAGCAATCACTTCAGGCACGACGAGATAAACATCAGCTGTTTGTGTTGCACAAATCCAGACGCTTTCACATGGTAATTGTAATGCAACTATATTTGCATATTTTCAAATGTGATCTGACAGAATGTAACTTTATCTGTTTCTACACACTGTCCGTGTCTATGCTGTACGCCTGTCTGGACCGCGATTAACAACTTAACTTCACTAGTATTACTTACAAATCCAACATGTAATATAGATTATACACCATGAGTAGTTCAGACATGCTTGAATGAATACAATTGAATTTCAATTTGTCATTTTTCATACTCCCACTTGTATCATTTTATAGTTTTCATGATGTTGCCATTCTTCCAAAATGAGGAAAACAGCATAAGCATTTCAACGTAACTGTTTTAAACAACACTTAGAATGGATTCCACTTGATCTTTGTAGCCAGGACTGAATAAAGCATCGAGTTTGATAATCGCGGTGGAAGCACTGATGTGGTGAAGCCGCTGGTTAACCGCAGGAGTGCCCATTAACTAGTGATCTAATCACAGCATCTCACTGTAACAGTCTGGACCAGCAGAGGTCCAATGGATCACAAAACTCACGGTTCGGATCATATTGTGGTTTTTGAGTCACGGATCAAAAAAATTGTATATCAATGTAACTTTGCTTTCCGTTTATTACTTGGAGACCTATTATGCCCCTTTTTACAAGACGTAATGTAAGTCTCATGCATCCCCAGAATGTGTCTGAAGTTTCAGCTCAAAATACCCCACAGATCATTTATTATATCATTTTGAAAATGCCTATTTTGAGTGGAAGCCGAAACACACTGTTTTAGTGCATGTCTCTTTAAACGCAAATGAGCTGCTGCTCCCCGCCCCCTTTTCTAGAATAGAGCTGTGCCTTTACAGCTCATCTCTCAGGTACTCTGATGATAAACATCTGTTTGGTATTGATGATCATGTCTAATCACACTGAAATCATGTGTTTTAAAGCCGTATCATTTTAAAGATCTGATATAGGGTTTTCTGAGCGTGCACACACACACACACACACACACACACACACACACACAGAGAAAGCAGCTGTCACACAGCATGCGAGTACAAACTACGTTCTCTTTCACGTCTTATTGCACTTAAATTGTCAAATACACAATTTGTTATGTCTGTAAACGTAAACAGCTGGGAAAGAAATCGCATGTTTATAATAGATCTGTGTGAAGGGTAAAACACAGTGAATAAATGGATAAATCCGCTGCTCTCGTCTCCTCTGAGGCTGGGACTGTAACTGGCTGAGTTTACGAGAATGATTGTGGAGATGGGTATTGTGTCATAATTTGGTGTGTACGCTCCTGTTCAAGCGCAAGGAGATGTGAAAGAATTCGTTCTGTGTCCCCGTGTCTGAAATACACCTCTGTGTGCACAAATCAAGCTCTCTTTCACCACTTCTTATGTCTGAATGGTTTAAATCAATTGAATGTGTAAACTGGTAGAAACGACAAACTTTTATGATGGTTAAATTTTGTAGTTAGTCACATGTGTGCTGAACCGTGGGGCCTGGTCTGCAGGAATCAACTACGATCTGTTTAACCGCTATGGACGAGTGTGATGAAACTTGACAATGTATTACAGTTTATTTCTGCACCAATTGTATTTTTTATTTTTTGCAATGCAATACAAGTAAAGCAGTTTATTTCCCAAATTCTGTGTTTCCAGATTTATTAGGGCCCTGTGATTTCAGCAATCCTGTTATGCAGGACTTTGCTTGCCAAGAAATATATTAAAACTAATTTGAGTACATTTTAAAAGATCAATTACATTTTTTTAATGCTCTCATTTGATTATCACCAGTAATACATTCGTAATTCATCCAGAAACATAATAAAACTGATTTCATAGGCCTAGATGATAACTGGTGAAGTGACTCTCAGAGCAGCTGTGCAGATCGTCTAGATGTTCTACTTATTTAGAAAGTTTATCATCAATCATGGATTTATTATTGTTTTTCATATATATTGATATATCAGCTGTACTAATAGGTGTTTTGTCCTGCCATGATGTTTTCTATCATCATGAAATCAGAGAGACGCTGAGAGCGAGAGAAGCACAGACCCAGTTTGCACTTTCATTCCTGCAGTCTATATATTTAACGTCACTGCTAGTCTTTTCTTTCTGGAATCCGTCAGGACAACAGCTTGTGTGCCTCAACAATGATGTGCGCCTGACTTCAGTGACCTTTGACCTGTGACCTCTGAGTCAGAGGGCCGGGTTCACACACGTGTGCTGCTCAAACGACCCTAAGAGCCCTCGAGGAGATGCTTCCTGACACAAGACCAGTGAAAACGCTCTGTTTTTATCATTAGACGCTCATGTTTCCACCTTATGTGCCGACTGACATTTTCATAAGAATTAAAGCTCTTATCAGTTACTCTGTAAAACGTGAGAAGGCATTGATAATCAGACAACATGAATGTTTTGTTGAGGAATGGGAAGATGTGTTTAATTGAGCTCTAAACACACTATGAACACACACACACACACCCACACACACACACACACACACACACACACACACGACAGACTGCACCGTTTGCTGAAGAGATGTTAGTGCTGCGGTTATCACTGTGTTCATGCAGTTGCTAGGGCAAAATCAACTTTAAAAATGCTTTCATTAATTAGAAGCAGAAAGCGATAAAGAATTTGAAATATGTGCGTGATATTACTCGTGACATAATGGCTTCCTAAAGCAGCAGCAGACCCTCGCAGCCTCAACACAAGCACAGAGAAATGATTAACCCGCTCGTGCGTTCGGCCATTCCTCAGAACAATAGCAAAGAAATATCAATCCTCCGTGAAAAGGAAATAAAAATGGCCCAGGGACTCAAAGGTCGGCTTCCTGTTTGGACTGCAGGTGCACGAACGACCGCAGGCAGAGCCAACACCAACACGGAGAGAGACTCGGACGTCTGCGTCTGAAACCAAACCCACGACAGAGCTGCCAGGTCCTGTTTCCAAGACTACCACACGCAGAGAAAAACTAACAAGAGAAAGAGTTCCACGGCAAAGTTAAATTACATCCAGGCATATCATTACTTATTAATCCACAAACTCTCAAAAGAGTTATTAGATTTTTATTTATTTTTTTATTCCAAGTGTGCATATTGTGCATTATCAACCATAACTAAAAATATATGATTTTTTTTTGCATACATTACCCATGCCTACAATACAGTAATATTGTAAAATATTATTACAATGTAAAACAGCTGTTTTCTATGTGAAGGTGTTAAACTGTAATTTATTTCTGTGATGCGCAGCTGTATTTTCAGCATCATTACTGCAGTCTTCAGTGTCACATGATCTTCAGAAATCATAATAATATACTGATTTACTGCTCAACAAACATTTCTGATTATTATCAATGTTGAAAACAGTTGTGCTGCACAATATTTTTGTGGAAACTGTGATGCGTTTTATTTTTCAGGATTCACAGATGAATAGAAAGTTCAGAAGAACAGCATTTATTTGAACATTTATATGACTTTTCTGTCACTTCTGAATAAAAGTTGAAAAAATATCTTACTGACCCCAAACTTGAACAGTAGTGTAATGTCAAGTCACGTTTATTTATATAGCACTTCTAACAATACAGATTGTGTCTGAACAGGATCAGATTGGAGGACAGAGTGTCAGTAATGAACAAGATTAAACACTCAATGTTCAATTAAAAGGCATTTCATTATTGAATTCAGAGATGTCATTGTCTAGCTCAGTTTAGTTTAAATAGTATCTGTGCAATCAAATCGGCGATAATCGCTAGAAATTAATGCACATTTGAGAGTAATTAGAGCGTGTAGGTAAGGAGACTGACTCATTGTCCTTTGTTTTTATGTTCTTTTTTCATGATTTATGTTTCCTTGATAAAAGCAATGCATCTGATTGGTGGATCTCTCTCTAAGAACATGGGTAATGTAGTTCTTCACCAGGAATTTGGCTCCTGAACTTTTTAATTAACATGAAAAAAATAAAATAAAAAACACTGATTCAGAAGAAGCATGTTAGGTTTGTATTACTAAAAATCATTTCTGAATGAGAACTTTCAGACTTCTGGTGCTTGACTGTTGCGCTCAACAAGAAAATGTACAAATGGAGTCTTTCCAGAAGTTGAGTTGCTCACCTTGAGAAACTGCATTACTTTCACAGATTAAAACAGCATGAGCAGGATCTGTTTGTGCGCTGATGTTAGAGGACACGGTGTGTTGGGCTGTTTCGCCTCGAGCGCGCAGCCGAATGCAAGCCGTCACCTGACTCACACTGACAAAGAGAACCACACCTTCTGTGTAATTGTGCTCTCGCATCTGCTGAAATCAGTCGGTGCGCTGCTGTAGCGTGTAAACGCATGAGTCTGGCTGAAGTCAGTCTCTCTTAAAGTGTCCCAGCAATGAGAACCATTCAGAGGCCTGCAGTAAATGCAAACGAGCAGGAGCAGCTCTATTGTGAAAACAGGTCAGACTCATTGTGAGGGGACAAAGACACACACACACACACACACACACACACACACACACACACACACACACACACACACACACACACACACACACACACACACACACACACACACACACACACACACACACAACGACATGACGTCAGCCCCCCGCAAAACAAAAACACAGCAGGGGGAGGAAGAAACACAACAGCAACCCCAAGCTCCTCCAGATGCACATACGAGAAGAACACACACGCTCTGACATCATGACCCAGATTCCCTTCCCGCTCCGCTTCAGTTCAGTTCAGACTCACAAGCGGCTCAGGAGGCATTAGGGGAAAGTTCTGCTTTTAGGAGTAAACTCCAGTGACCTAAAGGCAAAACATCATTTTCCTATGTTACTTTCAGCCGACAAGTAAGCTATCGCTTAAAGGATAAGTCCACTTCCAGAATGTTTGTGTCTTTCTTTCTTCAGTCGCAAAGAAATTACGTTTTTTGAGAAAAACATTCCAGCATTTTTCTCCATATAATGGACTTCAATGGTGGCCAAGAATTCCAAGGTCAAAACTGCAGTTTCAAAGCAGCTTCAAAGAGCTCCACACGATCCCAGCCGAGGAATAGTGAAACCATTGGTCACTTTCTGAAAAAAGTTAGTATTTATGCACTTTTTAACCACAAATGCTGGGCTCGCTCTAGCTCTGCGATGCGCATGAGTGTCTTCACACATCACGTAATCCTGTCGGAAAGGTGAAGCGTGACCTCTCCAACATCACCAAATAAAGCCACGCATCGCTGAGCTAATGCTAGCTGGTTAAAAAGTGGATAAGAAAATGACAGATCGTTTTGCTAGAAAAGACCCTTATTCCTCGGCTGGGATCGTGTAGAGCTGCGCTGAAACTGCAGTTTTGACCTTGAAATTCTTGGCCACCATTGAAGTCCACTATATGGAGAAAAATGCTGGAATGTTTTTCTCAAAAAAAACCTTATTTCTTTGTGACTGAAGACAGACAGACATGAACACGTTGGATGACATGGAGGTGAGTCAATTATCAGGAAATTTTAATTCTGGAAGTGGACTTATCCTTTAATGTTTACTCAGATCATCTGAGATCAGGATGAGTGTGTTTCTTTATCAGGTTTGTAGAAATGTGTCTCAGCAATGGATGCTCTGCAGTGAATGGGTGCCGTCAGAATGAGAGTCTGATAAAAACACCACAATAATCCACAGCACTCCAGTCCATCAGTTAACATCTGGAGAAGACAAAAGCTGAAACTAATCCAGCATTAAGACGTTTATAACTTCAAACCATCGCTTCCTCCTAAAATATGAGTTCATAATCCATTTTACTTGTGGATTATTGTGATGTTTTTATCAGCTGTTTGGACTCTCATTCTGACGGCACCCATTCACTGAAGCCACGAAGAAACGCCTTCAGGCCATTCAGTGTTTGAGGATATTTTGATCAAATTCAAGTCCTGTGAAGCTATGGAAGCACTGCTCCATCTGATCGTTTGACCAATGGCAGTTCAGTTTGCTGTTTCCAGTCACACACGGCAGCTTTGAAGATGTTTAGGAAAAAAAGTGCATTGCTTGCAAACCACATTTTGCACTTGTAACCAAATCCTGCTTTGTCAATACAAGCCCAGCAGAGCCACACGGAACGGGCCGCTGTAACATGTAGATGTTGCACAATGAATTCCAATAACGCTCAATGCCTGTTGAGTAGGATTTGTTGGTGTTTAATCTAGGAAGGAATTTCTGACGGAAAACACGGCAGCCGAGGGAGGGACTGTGTGGCCTGGCCGGAGTAAACAGGACATGTGACAGCAAACGGCACGGCTCTTTTCAACGTTTCATTGTTTCATAACACTCCTGCGCTCGGATATCATATGTCAGTGCATTAAGCTGAAAGCAGCTGCAGCGAAGGGCATCATGTGAAGGCATTTCTCATGTAAATGATCAAAGACTCAATGCAGGCAGGACAAACACAGACAGAAGCCATGAGCCTCACTTATGGAAATACAGCGACTCTCTGCCTTGCATTTCAGAGGACGCTCACTGTATGAGGAATACATTCATACTACAAGAGAGGGATGTATAGATTCTCCTTAGAGATGATGCGTGATTTGGAGCAATAGCCAACAATACATTGAATGGGTCAAACCGATTTCCCTTTTATGCCAAAAATCATTAGAACATGTTCCATGAAGATGTTTTGTAAATTTCCTACTGTAAATATCAAAACTCAATGTTTGATTAGTAACATGCATTGCTAAGAACAACTTTAAAGGTGATTTTCTCAATATTTAGATTTCTTTTTTTGCATTTTCCAGATTTTCAAATATTGTCATATCCTAACAAACCATACATCAATGGAAAGCTCATTTATTCAGATGATGTATTAATCTCAATAATATTTTTTTTTTTTTTTAAAAACCCTTATGACTGGTTTTGTGCTCCATGGTCACACATTTCATTTAGTTAATCAGTTATCTGACAATTAAAGATTTACCGGGTGGAAAGCGAATTCTTGAATTGCATTAAGCGTTCAGTTCATTTGTACCACCTCGCGCATTCCCTGGGAGTCGAACCCATGTCCTCGGTGTGTCCCACTGTCTGAGCTACAGGAATGCAACACAAACAACATATGGTCTGAAAAGCAGGACTTTGTAAACTCACGTTTCTCATCATCCTGGTGCACTAAAGATGCTGCTCTCGACAAAACATCCAAAGGCGTTTCCATCCTGGGTCAGACCCTGAGCACGGAAAATCAGATCATTAAACTCGGTTCACGGATCAGATCAGATCATCAGCACATTCACGCCGGAATCTGGAAGCGCTGGGAAGCCTTTGCCATAATCGGGTTCGTGTCATGTTTTCTCTTGCATTTCCAGAACGAACCCTGCAAAAGCATGCGAGGTCTGAAGCGCTTCCCACACTTCACATTCCACAGCAAGCTTTCAGTGGAGCGCCAGCGACTTTAACTCGCTGTTTCTGAACTCGGGAAGTGAGTTCCAGCGCTCGCGCACGCGACGCGACGCGACGCTACAGTAAAGCGCACGCGCCTCGTTTATTATTCATCAATGTTTTACTAGCGTTACTTATTAAAGCGGCCGCTTAGAGCCACGAAACTCCATATTCAGCGAATAACACAGCGGGAAATGATACATTGTAACAAGTGCCGTCTTCGCTCGCTGCTTCAAGACGCTGGAGCTCTTTCCGCGATTATAATGACTTTTACAACAGCAGCGATCATAAAACACACGCATAATCACTCGTGTAGTGTGGTATGTGTTAAAAACGGGCGGTTTAAAGTCGTGTAAAGTACATACCGGCTTGAAGCGCCACTTTGAGATCTCCCCAATCACCGAGCGATGAAAGAGCTCGCGCAGAACGCCCCAGAGAGCGATAAACCGCGCGGAAGAGCGACCCAGAGCTCGCTGCGGAGACCCAGCGCTGGAGAAGAATGCTTGGAATGATGGAATGCTCTTCCTAGCAGGTGATGAGAGTCGCGAGCTCTCATTGGTCGAGGGCAGCGGAGTGAGATCAGCGTACATTATGCTAATGAGGGCGTGACGTCACATCCTTGCAACAGGTACAGCGTGAAGAGGAAGTCCGCCAACAAACAGACACACTTTACAGAAGTACTCAGACACGTTTATTGGCATTTTCTCAGGAACATTAGAGAATGAATCAAGCGCACTGCTTCAGTCCTTAGTTTAATACACTGATTGTCAATCAATACTAACTGTGGGAAAACCCCACAGCTGTGAGTTACTGTGCTCCTTCATCCTGGCTTTCTTCTCCAGCCTCTCCACATCTTCTGCAGCTTTTTTGCGCTGTATGACAGAGTTTTGACGAGACCTGCGGAAAGAGGTTCAACGGCAGCCGAGTCACTCACTCGTGTACATGCAATCTGTAGAGGAACGCATTTCTGCAAATCACACTTCAGACAACGCCAACAGTGATTCTTGAAGAAACAGGATGTTAAACTACAAGATAGAAGCAAAAGTACTAAAGATTTCAGTCTTGAAGTAAAGTTTACTGCATTGATGAAATAATCATATTCAGCACGTCACACATGCATTAAATCATCATTTTGTTGGTGTTGCTATTAATGGGACCTCAAAAAGAAAAATAATAATAATAATAATAATATTTAAAAGCCTGATTCTGTAATGTTTGTTTTGCATTGTGATAAAAATTGATTCCATTTTACGGACTTGTAAAACTGTTTTCTTTTTGTTTGTTTTTTTGGCAAGACATACAGTAATGTCAACATTTCTGAATTTATATTTTTTCAATCCATTATGGATTACTGAGTTATGCTTTGAGGACAGCTAAGAAAACGATTATATCAAGAGAGAAAATCTGCCGGAATGTTACATGCATGTTCTAATAACTAGAACTTTTTAATAACTAGTGTCGTTTTTAATACGATACCTCAAAAATCAGTGATAAACGATAACGATGCGCTCTAAGGGTCCCTTACCAGCGGTGGCGATTCCTTTGGCACTCTGTGTTATGCTGGAGGTTTTCACAATTGATGAAATTCCTGTGAAGAAAGCATAATCACATATGATACAGCAATTCATCCAAATCATCATTTAGCAATTATAACCAGTCATCTGCCAACAGCAGGCAGCAATGCTATCATTCTGAGAAGTCATTGGTGAATAAGTATATTCAATTTAATAACATAACTAAATATTTAAAAAAAAAAGTTACAATTTAGGTTAAATTCAATGTAAATAATACTGAAGATAAATTAAAATACACTAAATATTTGCTCTGTGTTTTAAAATATTGTTATACATCATATTTCAGTTCTTAATGATGCATTCTGAAAGGATATCATCAAATATCCACTGATATTATGCACAGAAGTGGTCATTTCTCCTAAAGTTACTTCCAAAATCTACCAAGAGACTTGAGAGATTTCTCAGTGATTGAGATGCACATCAGAAACATCCAATCAGTCCAGACTCTCTGCTGTAATCTCCAGCTCTTAAAGGGATAGTTCACCAATTAAATGACCCCATGATTTACTCAGCCTCAAGGCGTCCCAGATGTATATGGCTTTCTTCTCTCAGACGAATCCAATCAGAGTTATATAACATGTCCTGGCTCTTCCCAGCTTTATAATGGCAGTGAATGGCTGTTGAGATCTTCAAGTCCAAAAAAGTGCGTAAACCCATCACAAAAATTGCTCCACATGGCTCCGAGGGGTTAATAACGGCCTTCTGAAGTGAACTGATGCATGTGTGTAAGAATAACATGCATATTTAACACTTCATAACTCGTAATCTCTAGCTTCCGCTCACGGTCGTGTGTAGTACAATGTACTTATTGTGTTCATATTGTATTGCAAAACACTTCTGCTGCTACTGAGAGGGGATACGGGTAAGATTAGGGACAGGTTTGGTGGTCTGGGTAGGTTTAAGGGTGGGTTAACAGTGTAATTATAAATGTAATTACAGAAATTAATTACAGATGTAACTACATATAGGTATTTTTAAAATATGTAAACACATGTATGTACACAATAAGTGCATTGTACCAAATGATTAATTTAAATGCAAGTACATAGTAGTTAAGGCCACCTAATATAAAGCGGGACCGAATCCTGGTTTTGCGCTCTCCTCCGCACTTCTATGTTCATCACTTCTCACCGGAGCTTACGCTGCGTCGATGTCCTCCGTC
Source organism: Acrossocheilus fasciatus (assembly GCA_036784905.1). NCBI lineage: Eukaryota > Metazoa > Chordata > Actinopteri > Cypriniformes > Cyprinidae > Acrossocheilus > Acrossocheilus fasciatus. The sequence continues at coordinate 850,859 of CM071948.1, read as the reverse complement.
ATCCGCTGATCGCTTTTTTGGACTTCCATTCATTTCCATTATAAAGCTTGAAAGAGCCAGGACTTTTTTGTTTGAAAGAAGAAAGTCATAAACTAGGGGGGTGTTTATACATTGAGCCGTCGCACCTCAAAGACTGTCAAAACACCATTTATTGTCGGAATTTCCTGAAAACACAAAACTATTTGTTCGGTACACATGTGAACAAGAATACGTGTGCTGTTACACCCGTCATATACACCTAGGATGGCTTGAGAGCGAGTAAATCACGGGGTAGCTTTCATTTTCAATGCAAATACTCTTCCAGCATCCCATAATGGTGAAGTGCAGCACATAAGCAGGTGTTTGTGAGAAATGAACTGACGGTTATTATGACAAAGAGACGTGTGGGTGAGGCCGGCGGAGAAACTCAACACCATTCAAACCCAGCCGGCCGGTTCGGCGAGTCCTGGAAGCACGCCTCTGCTGCTTTGCTCGAGCTCCAGCTCCGGAGCCTTACCTTGCTGTACGACGGAGCCGCAGTCGGGGTCCTGAGCCACCTGCAGGAGGATCTCCTCCACGTCTCTGTTCTTCCCGGGACGCTCCACCAGACGCGTGATCTGCTGCTGGAGACAGCGAGGGAGAGCCATGAGCTGCGTGAACTGACCCTCCGGGCTTTTGTCCACCTAGTGAGCAGAAAACACACCACCATCCTGAGTCAACCTGCTGCCGCTGAGCCGCTTCATATGAGCTTCACGGCTACCGAGAACTCAAGTCACCTTCACATCTGTAGCACTTAGACATGCAATACTGATACATCACAGTAACGAGCAGAAAAATAACCAATTCATCAATGAGGCAAATCCAAACTCAAGCAAGATCAGTTCAGTTCAGCAGATCCTCAGCACAGTTTGCGGTGCATACTGCAAGGTTTATAATATGTGACCCTGGACCACAAAACCAGTCTTAAGTCGCTGGGGTTTATTTGCAGCAATAGCCAAAAATACATTGTATGGGTCAAAATTATTGATTTTTCTTTTATGCCAAAAATCATTAGGATATTAAGTAAAGATCATGCTCCATGAAGATATTTTGTAAATTTGCAACTGTAAATATATCAAAGCTTCATTTTTGATTAGTAATATGCATTGCCAAGAACTTCATTTGAACAACTTTAAAAGGTGTTTTTCTCAATATTTAGATTTTTTTGCTCCCTCAGATTCCAGATTTTCAAATAGTTGTATCTCAAACAAATATTGTCTGATCCTAACAAACCATACATCAATGGAAAGATTATTTATTCAGCTCTCAGATGATGTATAAACCTCAATTTTGAAGAATTGACACTTAAGACTGGTTTTGTGGTCCAGGGTCACATATTACTTTTTTGTCTTTTAGAAATGCATATCTGATAGTAGCTCGAACTGGGATGCAAATTTATCAGTAACATCAGTAAAAAGATATGGTAACAAACTCACTTTTATATGGTGAAATTTAATTATTCTGACTGTTTGAGTTTTATTCAGATTAACTATTGGTTTTCCATTGTAGCATACATTTAGATCATTACAACCACAGTTAAAACCACACTTATAGCACCTCAATACCATGCTATATTGTTTGTATGAAAAACAGTAATCTAAATACATTTAGTATAAACAAATCCTATCGCTATAATTACATTCCATTACTCCTTTAATATATTTAATACGTCTGCATTAAAAATATAATAAAATTCAATGTAAATATTCCACATTTCTGCCACAATAGCACGGTGCAGTTAGTGTTACTGCGGTAAACCCCTGGTAAATGATGGTGATCTGTAGATTAAAGTCTTCTGAGCACTCTAGCGCGGTTTCATCGGGCTTTGAACCGGTTTAGATCAGCGAGTCGTGTGTGTTCTTGGCGTCACACTGGACCTCACAGCGCTGTTTAGCGCTCGGGTGACCGCATCGCTTACTGTCATTGTTCTGCATTGTAAAGTGACCAAGTGTTCAGAACGCCTTATGAAAGACATTATTATTATTTGTACTTCTACTACTACAAGAATTACTCGTATGCTAAGCATGCACCTAGAAAATGCAGTACACTTTGGCCTTAACAGAGCTTTCAGAGATATAAACTAAAATAAATCAGGTCTCAAATCTCATCTTTTGTCTTATTTCAGACTATTTCTTCAGTGCAGAGTGAATCTAAGCGTCTTTCCTCACCAGCGTGAGACGAAGCATGTAGAGATGTGGGGTTACAGACATATAGCAGTGTATGATAGATATCAAACAGTAATAATTACTAGTTATTAAAGCAGTAATCCTGGCGTTTCCGGCTGGTCATTATAGTCACACCTGCAGGAGTGGGTCTGATCTCAGCAGCTCTCGGTTTGCTCTTAGTTAGGACATGTTTTATTGGAGTTTGACAGGCCTGTGGTTTTGCTACATTATTTATTTATTCTTTTTTTGACTTGACTGACCTCCATACAACATGTTATTACAGTGTGCTTAGTTATTGCTTCATTGTTGCTACATGTGCACATGAAAAACAGTGTTCTTTGTAAATCAGAAAAAAGGTTTTTGACTCCGTGCCATTGAGCCAGTCGTGACAGAACCGCTGCAATAAAGACTGAAGCTTTAGCAGATTTGAGAGAAGAATAAAACTCACTAAATCCATTCACACTCAAAACACACACGACTCTAGGAGCTTCAAACATAAAATACAGCAATGAGCCTGTGACGCCGAGGTTTACGGTGATTTTACAACAGCTAAGGAACGACGCAGATGAGCTGAAACCCCTCAGAGATCAGAAGTGTGTGTTAATAAGAGTATTTCACAACTAATGATAGTCTGATGGATGAAAAATGTGCGGTCAAACTTAACCCTTTAACTAGGAAAATATTAGCCATGTAAACCACTGAACTACTTTCTCCGTTCAGTGCTGTGACAAACAGATTCATTTACATCCTTCGTCTTAAACACGGCAGCAGGTTACTGCATTAATAATGTGGAGCATCCTAATAATCAGGGGTGCACGAGTCTTTCAGTCTGGTTCTCAAGCAGCACCTGGAGGTCCGGTCCGGTCCGGTCCTCACACTGCACATTAAACAACTTCTAAAAAAAGGTTTTTTGTTGGTTTTTTTTTTATAAATTAAACAAAACAAAGTGTGATAATACAATTATATTTTAAAATAAAAAGAGTATTAAATAAAAATACAATTATTGTATAGTAAACAAAAAAAAAAAAAAAAAAAAAAAAAAAAAAAAAAAAAAAAAAGAGATGCCGGTATTTACTTTATGAATTTTCATTATTTACAAACTTAAAATCGGCAGGCTTTTATTTTGGCGGGCTGCCGCGCTGCCGAGTGAAGCGTGTCAGTAAATGAAAGGTCAGTTTTGCATCGTGCTTTGAAAACGGTGGAAATATCTGTCCCTGCAGCACAGCAGCAGTCATAAGCAGCACAGCTGTATCTGCAGCAATAGACAACAATACACTGTATGGATCAAAATTATACATTTCTCTTTTATGCCAAAAATCATTAGGATATTAAATAAAGATCATGTTCCATGAAGATATTTTGTAAGTTTCCTACCATAAATTAGGGGCGTGTGATATTGACAAAAAAAATAATATCTGGATATTTTCTGGGATTTTATTGATAACAATAATCAGATGATATTTTGAGTGCGTTATTGCGCTGGTATCTGTTGTGGACAGCTGACTCCTAAAGTGTTTGATATTATTCATATTCTGTGTCGTGATCAGTTCACACTGAAAGAAATTAATCCTTTAAACTGATTTTTACCTTTAGAAAGACATTTTTTCTAAAAGTGTCCATTATCTTTCGAGTCACATTCTTACATTTAATCAGTGAATTAGATTAAGTCGACATTTGTGCCGTTACCGAGCAAACCAAATCAACACAGAAGCTGCATCTGAAGAGGTGTTTAGATGCGTTTACACACCGTTTAATGCAGGACAGGAACGCATTTAACCTGCAACTACAAATGCAGAAATAATGTTTTGATATATTAAGCATAAAACGTTGAATACTGATATTTGAAATGATTTAAACATGAAAAAAGAAAAAGAAAAGAAAAAAAAAAAGTAGAAATGTGAAACTAAACCTGCCAGCAGGTGGCAGCAAATCACTGTTAATAACTGAGTCTTTGTGATTGAACCGAATCATTCAGGAACAATCGCACACCCCTACCGTAAATATATCTAAACTTCATTTTTGATTAGTAATATGCATTGCTAAGAACTTCATTTGAACAACTTTAAAGATGATATTCTCAATAATTAGATTTTTTTGCTCCCTCAGATTCCAGATTTTCAAACAGTTGTATCTCAGACAAATATTATCCGATCCTAACAAACCATACATCAATGGAGAGATTATTTATTCAGATGCTGTATAAACCTCAATTGTAAAAAATGGACCCTTATGACTGGTTCTGTGACATATATAGAAACCTTCTACAGTACAGTCTGTCGATCTAAAGCAGCGGTCAAACATGTCACGCTCTGAACTCATTTACACAGCGCATTCTTTTATTTTGGTCACACATGCACCTTTGCTAATAATGCTTTCATATATGCTTCATGCAAGAGACCCTGTTTTAGTGGGATTGGCCACATTATTAGAGGAAGAGCTCAGAGTCTCACCTCCAGCCGGCCCTGCTGAGGCTTGTACACCACCTGAGGACACTCCTGGAGAATACGGTTATATAACTTGCGGAAGTGCGGCATGTTGTCTTTAACGATGTTGGAAACCTTGGACTTATCCTCACCAAACAGCATCCTGAAGTCCCCTACACGAGGAGACAGAACACACTCGGTCAGGCAGGTTTCACTCAAGACAGATTCGGCTAAAAACATAACATGAGAGCGAGAGCCGTTCACCAGAGTAGGACAAGCCTGCGATCTGCAGGAAGAGGTCTTCTTCTGAGAAACTTTCCGGCAGCATGAGAAACGAAGCGATCACCGCACTTTTCAGGTTCCCTACGAGAGCGGCCCGCAGTTTGTCATTCTCATTCTGGAGCAGGATCTGGACCTAGAGACAAACACGTTCTGACTTACGCTCCACACTGATTTGACAGCTGGCTTCTCTACATGCACCTGACACTGAAACAAATCACGCATAAGTGTCCAACATTAATACTTTCTGACAACAAATATCCAGTCAAACTTCTGAAAGATTTTGAAGAATTCATCCAAAACACATCAACTACTGATGAGCTAATGCGTCTCACATTACACCTTCACTTAATAAATGGGGATTTTCTATTTTAAAAAGTATATGGAGAGCATTTAGGATGAAGATGAGCACACAGGAGCGTTAGTGGACCTCAGCATGACAAATAAAGGAAGCCTCGTTATAAAAGTGTCATTTCTACACCTGGAAAAGTCAAGTAAACTTTAAAAAAATAATAATAATTTTTATTATGAATGTTATTTTTCTAGCTATGCAAAGTTGTAAAATGTTTTATTGGGAAGAAATTGTGAGTAAAAATATTTTTTAAAAACACATCCATAGCTGTAAAGTCATGGTCCTTGAGAAGAATGAGCGGCGCTCAGCTGCTGCCGTCCGCTGGTTTCTGTGAGTAACTGCAGCGGTACTCTCCGTCCTTCAGAAGCGGCGCTGGTACTCACAGGCTTGTGCAGTCGGCCCGCTATATACAGGGTGTTCCAGTGGAGCAAATCATCGATCAGAGCATCGGTGCTGATCACGCCGTACTTGATCACCTGCAAACATGCGTTTGTGACTTCAGCACATCAGACAGCAAACCACATCTGAGCTCTACACACTACTGTACTGTACAGCGGTTCGGGTCGGAGGGATTTCTTCATGTGTCTTCTGCTCGCCAAGGCTGCGTTTACTGTACTTGATCAAAAATACAGTAAACCGTAATACTGTGAATTAGGTCAATCTGTGTTAAACTGTAATTTATTTCTGTGATGCAGCTGTATTTTCAGCATCATTACTGCAGTCTTCAGCGTCACATGATCTTCAGAAATCATAATAATATGCTGATTTACTGCTCGAGAAACATTTCTGATTATTATGTTGAAAACAGTTCTGCTGCTCAATATTTTTGTGGAAACTGTGATGCATTTAGATTCTCAGAATTCACATATGAATAGAAAGTTTAAAAGAACAGCATTTGTTTGAAATAGAAATCTTTTGTAACATTATAAATGTCTTTAATGTCACTTTTGATCAATGCAATGCATCACTGATGAAATTCCTTATTTTTTAAAACACCCCAAACTTTTCAACACATATACATATACATATATATATAAAATATAAATACTGAACAATGCCAACAGCACATCTGCATGTTAATTTGGTAACGTTACCCTATCTTCTGCAGGGACGAGGGTGTTGAAGTAAACCCCGGCTCCGTACTCGCTCTGGATGCTGCTGATGTGTTTGGGCCCCAGGTATCTGAGGAAGGAGTAATGCTTTCTGTTCTCGATGAGGTTCATGGTGTGCCACGTGACCGGATCATCCACAGCAAACACAAAGTCCAGCATGTTCTTCTGAAACACACGAAACCGACACAGACTCCTGAGTGAAGAGCTGCTGTAGCTCAGGCAGGAGCTCGTGTTCGCGGTGTCTTACCCCCGGAGAGCCGCCCGTCTGCCGGAACACCGCGGAGCCGTAGGCGAAGGCCAGGCTGAGGTCCTGAGGGAAGCGGCTGAGGATCCTCCTGCAGAACACGCCGCTGCTGCTGTGTAGAGCTGGCACACTCATCATACACACCGCTCAATAACAGCCGCTCATTAACACGATCACACCCGCAGCGACGCGTGTCGGACTCACAGACATCACGAGAGCGGCAGCAGCACGACCGACTCCACTCAGAACCAGCTGTTTTCTGCAGTACAGTGTAAAGAGGCTAGAAGCTGCTACTTTTGAATGACATTTTCATCGCCAGGATCAACAGAGCGCCGTTATTCAGTTAACAGTTCGCGGACGCCACCGCGCGGTCTGGAGGAACACACACACACACACACACACACACACACACACACACACACACACACACACAAGCTGCGTCCCAAATGGCACACTGTACACTATGCACTCAACCATGCAGTGTATGAATTATGTAAGGTTATTTTGTCATTAATAATCGGAGTCTGATAGCTCCTCCCCCTTCGCGACGTAATCAAAGCTGCGACAGTTGAGTGCATGAAGTGTTCAACATTCCACACTTCATTTTTTCTGTTATTTAAGTGCATCATCCGGGTATTTAAAGTGCACTTTTTATTTTGAGAATTTACAGTGTGAACACACTACTCGCACTATGTATACAGACAGAGACACACACACACACGCTATCTTTGTGAGGACATACATTGACACAATGCAGTCTCTAGCTCCTGACCCTAACCTTTAGAACTAAGTGCCTCACCCAAACCCTTCCCCTAAACCTACCCTTTACCCAACTATAACCTGACCCCTGAAACCCAGTCTTGACCCTCAAACAGGCCTTTAAAGGGGTCCCAGAGAGTGAGGACCGGCCAAAATGTCCTCACTTTACAAGATTGTCCTCACTCCGATGGTCTGGCCCTCACAAAGATAGCTGTACAAGTGCACACACACACAGAGAGAGAGAGAAAGACACACACACACACACACACACACACACACACACAGAGGCACACACACACACACACACACACACACACACACACACAGAGGCACACACACACACACACACACACACAGAGGCACACACACACACACACACACACACACACACACACACAGACAGAGGCACACACACAAAGGCACACACACACAGAGGCACACACACACACACACAGAGGCACACACACACACACACACACAGACAGACACAGAGGCACACACACACACACACACAGACAGACAGACAGACAGACACACACACACACACACAGAGGCACACACACACACACACACACACACACACAGACAGAGGCACACACACAAAGGCACACACACACAGAGGCACACACACACAGAGGCACACACACACACACACACACACACAGAGGCACACACACACACACACACAGACAGACAGACAGACAGACACACACACACTAGTTTCGTTTAATGCATCCTTGATGAGTAGAAGTATTAATGTCTCTAAAATAAATAACCTTACTGACGCCACACTTTTGAAAGGTAGTGTCTGTCCAGCTTTATTTGTTTGTTTATTTGTCTCTATGTTATTTTGTTAGGTTTAGGGTCAAATATGACTAAGACACATTGTTTCACCTCCAAATAAATAAATAAAAAAACTACAATAATATATTTGTTGCTACTACACACAAAAAATTACTCATACTAGGCCATTTTATTATTATTATTATTATTATTATAGGCGTCAAAAATAAATAAATATGCAAACAATTACAACAATTTTATAGTCAAATGCAATAAAATTCTGTGTTACTTTGGAGTTCCATAAAAGGCTTATATATATATATATATATATATATATCTATCTATGGTAAAGTGAAGAGAAGATGTGTTGCTGTGTTTTCCTGATCAGCACTAGAGAGCACTCACGGAGCGAGAGTTTGATCTCGTCTGAATTCAGTCTCACTCCAGATCAACACTCCTCTTAATCAGAACACATTACAAGTCATGCAGAATATTAACACACATTCAAATGGAGTGACACTGAATTTGAGTGCTAGTCTATAACCACAGTGATTCCTCTGCGAGGAAGGAGTATATCATCTGAATGCAGTGAATTAGGTTGGAAAGAAGTTCCTCTCGAGCTCAAAGAGAACTGTCGTCTAGTATCATGTTTCCATTATTGACAGCATGAGCGTCTTGGGTCGTGAGGTAAGTGAGGTAAGCTCATCCTCATCAAACCGTCCTCAGAACTGTCATTACCTCACTGCGGCTGGAAACACACTGAGTGAGAGTCGTCTGTCTGCGGAGAGCTGAGGAAGACTAGGGTCTGAGGACTGTGTGCTGCTCAGAGAGGCATCCGGACCTGAGCTCTTTCTCAAGCACCGCAACACACACAATCTCACACTTTCCTGCCAGTTTCCATGGAGATGCGTTCACTGCTGTGTGTAAAGCAGCCTGTGAGGCTGGAGCACCTCGGCAAAAAGGACAAATCGCTTCGCTGATGTCATTTAGGATCAACACAATGCTCTTACACAAATATGACATCAAGCTTAATAATTGATGCAGCACTTATCATTAGAGAGAAAGAGGATGGCAGAATACACACACTTTAGCAGAGAACATGAAATCTGCTCGAGCACAGAGAGGACGCAGTAGAAAGCATCTTCATATTCTAGCATCACAACCAAGTGCTAATTTTATTAAAGCAGATGGGTTTATCGCATTTTAAATCGGCTTTCTTCTTGCCTTGTTTATTAAAGCTTTCAAACCAAATGCATTTGCTTGCTTGGAAAATTTGTAAAAAAAAAAATTCACAAATTCAGTTCGTAAACAAGAGCTGTAATGTAACAATGCAATGCATTGTGTCATATCAGCTAACACGGACATAAGCCTGCAGGTGAGACTTCCGGTTCATTAGCGCTGCAGGGAAATAACGAGAACAATAATAACGTGCAGTAAACTATAAAACTGCTTGCACTACAAACCAGTGTGTTCACAAAGATAATGCATTCAAATAATATGGTAAGACACACTAATTTGCAATATCATGCAGCAAAACAGCTATTCTGTACAGCTAAAAATAGCTGGATGCAGGCCAGACCCATAGAAGTTAAACGGTCTTACGAGAACAATGAGCTGCGTGCTAAAACACCAGCCTCGCTTATGTATAGTGCATGAGGTTTAAGAAAACTCTGTGGCATAAATTAATAGAGAAAATAAATTTAAAAGTGTTGAAAGTTTTTAAATATAAAACAAGAATTTCTGGGATCAAACACTGGAAAACTATAAATTGCAAATGACCTCTTATGCAATTGTCAGAATATAGTTTCAGCAGCAGCTCATCTGGTTTATCTTGCTAATGAGCGTATGTTTCTAAACCACTTACAGAAATATAAGTGCTTCCAAACCTGGTCTTATGCAAGAGATCATATCAAAGCCTCATGAATATATGATATGAAAAAGGCATGGTGGCTTTCCCATGTTTTGGTCATGTTTGCGTGAATGTTCAGCATCTTCTCTGCATCACAGTTGAAGCTAATCTTTGTGTTTTAATATGCTCGAGCTCCACGTGATGTTGTGCTGTTTTCTCCCTGCCGTGAAAAATGGAGGTCAGAATGAGCTTAGCGTGTCAGCACCGACTCACACCTCCAGCACTAACACTACAGTCGTGACTTCAGCCTCACAGCATCACAGCACACACAGCACGTCACCGCCTGCTGATCTCCAGCACTACAGCACAAAACACACAAACAGCTCTTTCACATTCATCTCACTAATTACACAAGACACAATGCAATTATGCTCATATTCGTTATCATTTTTCCTGTTTGCCATCAGCGTGTAGTTGTCCCCGCTGGGCTTCGCACATAAATGAAAATCCTCATCTAATTTAGCCTGAGAAACTCGTGACATCTGATGAGTCAACATCGATTTAACCCTTTCTCGCCATCAGAGTTCATCCTTCAACACGCTTCTGTGTTTACAGCAGCGCACAATCAGCCGCTGCGGTGCCAGGATGTTGTGGCTTGTTGCCATGGTGTCGAGTGTTTTGTATAGTGGTATCTGGTCATCACAGAAGCATTGATGTCTGGAGTTTAAAACGCATGCTAAGTATGAATAGTCACCACTAAAAAAACCTGTCCACAAAATAAGAGTTATAGCACATGAGCATCCCATAATAATATTTGTACAAAGATATCAGAGTAGATTTATGCTCTCAATAAACACAGACTTGAAGGGGCATTTTATCATCTGAAGACTAGTGAATGTTTTCAGATGTTTGAAAGTATGAAAAAGAGTTTTTACCAACAGGGGAAATTCATGTAGGTATATTCAGCAGTAATATATTCTTTCCGTGTTGCTGGAAATCTTCTTCTCCTGAGACATTTCAAAGGAAAGTACAGTTGCTAGGGTGTTCCGAGTGTTTCTTACCATTTTTTTTACCATGTTGTTAGTCAGTCGCTAGGGTGTTCTGGGTGTTTTTTACTATGTTGTTAGGCAGTCGCTAGGGTGTTCTGGGTGTTTTTTTTACCATGTTGTTAGGCAGTCGCTAGGGTGTTCTGGGTGTTTTTTACTATGTTGTTAGGCAGTCGCTAGGGCGTTCTGGGTGTTTTTTACTATGTTGTTAGGCAGTCGCTAGGGAGTTCTGGGTGTTTTTTACTATGTTGTTAGGCAGTCGCTAGGGCGTTCTGGGTGTTTTTTACTATGTTGTTAGGCAGAAGCTAGGGCGTTCTGGGTGTTTTTTACTATGTTGTTAGGCAGTCGCTAGGGTGTTCTGGGTTTTTTTTACTATGTTGTTAGGCAGTCGCTAGGGTGTTCTGGGTGTTTTTTACTATGTTGTTAGGCAGTCGCTAGGGTGTTCTGGGTGTTTTTTACTATGTTGTTAGGCAGTCGCTAGGGCGTTCTGGGTGTTTTTTACTATGTTGTTAGGCAGAAGCTAGGGCGTTCTGGGTGTTTTTTACTATGTTGTTAGGCAGTCGCTAGGGCGCTCTGGGTGTTTTTTACTATGTTGTTAGGCAGTCGCTAGGGCGTTCTGGGTGTTTTTTACTATGTTGTTAGGCAGTCGCTAGGGCGCTCTGGGTGTTTTTTACTATGTTGTTAGGCAGTCGCTAGGGTGTTCTGGGTGTTTTTTACTATGTTGTTAGGCAGTCGCTAGGGTGCTCTGGGGTTTTTTACTATGTTGTTAGGCAGTAGCTAGGGTGTTCTGGGTGTTTTTTTACCATGTCGTTAGGCAGTCGCTAGGGTGTTCTGTTTTTTTTAGCATGTTGTTAGGCAGTCGCTGGGGCGTTCTGGGTGTTTTTTTACTATGTTGTTAGGCAGTCGCTAGGGTGTTCTGGGTGTTTTTTACTATGTTGTTAGGCAGTCGCTAGGGTGTTCTGGGGTTTTTTTACTATGTTGTTAGGCAGTCGCTAGGGTGTTCTGGGTTTTTTTTACTATGTTGTTAGGCAGTCACTAGGGTGTTCTGGGTGTTTTTTACTATGTTGTTAGGCAGTCGCTAGGGCGTTCTGGGTGTTTTTTACTATGTTGTTAGGCAGTAGCTAGGGCGTTCTGGGTGTTTTTTACTATGTTGTTAGGCAGAAGCTAGGGCGTTCTGGGTGTTTTTTACTATGTTGTTAGGCAGTCGCTAGGGCGTTCTGGGTTTTTTTTACTATGTTGTTAGGCAGTCGCTAGGGCGTTCTGGGTGTTTTTTACTATGTTGTTAGGCAGAAGCTAGGGCGTTCTGGGTGTTTTTTACTATGTTGTTAGGCAGTCGCTAGGGCGCTCTGGGTGTTTTTTACTATGTTGTTAGGCAGTCGCTAGGGCGTTCTGGGTGTTTTTTACTATGTTGTTAGGCAGAAGCTAGGGCGTTCTGGGTGTTTTTTACTATGTTGTTAGGCAGTCGCTAGGGCGCTCTGGGTGTTTTTTACTATGTTGTTAGGCAGTCGCTAGGGTGTTCTGTGTGTTTTTTACTATGTTGTTAGGCAGTCGCTAGGGTGCTCTGGGGTTTTTTACTATGTTGTTAGGCAGTAGCTAGGGTGTTCTGGGTGTTTTTTTACCATGTCGTTAGGCAGTCGCTAGGGTTTTCTGTTTTTTTTAGCATGTTGTTAGGCAGTCGCTGGGGCGTTCTGGGTGTTTTTTTACTATGTTGTTAGGCAGTCGCTAGGGTGTTCTGGGTGTTTTTTTACTATGTTGTTAGGCAGTCGCTAGGGTGTTCTGGGTTTTTTTTACTATGTTGTTAGGCAGTCGCTAGGGTGTTCTGGGTTTTTTTTTACTATGTTGTTAGGCAGTCGCTAGGGTGTTCTGGGTGTTTTTTACTATGTTGTTAGGCAGTCGCTAGGGTGTTCTGGGTGTTTTTTACTATGTTGTTAGGCAGTCGCTAGGGCGTTCTGGGTGTTTTTTACTATGTTGTTAGGCAGTAGCTAGGGCGTTCTGGGTGTTTTTTACTATGTTGTTAGGCAGTCGCTAGGGTGTTCTGGGTGTTTTTTTACCATGTTGTTAGGCAGTCGCTAGGGTGTTCTGGGTGTTTTTTACTATGTTGTTAGTCAGTCGCTAGGGTGTTCTGGGTGTTTTTTACTATGTTGTTAGGCAGTAGCTAGGGCGCTCTGGGTGTTTTTTACTATGTTGGTAGGCAGTCGCTAGGGCGTTCTGGGTGTTTTTTACTATGTTGTTAGGCAGTCGCTAGGGTGTTCTGGGTGTTTTTTACTATGTTGTTAGGCAGTCGCTAGGGTGCTCTGGGGTTTTTTACTATGTTGTTAGGCAGTAGCTAGGGTGTTCTGGGTGTTTTTTTACCATGTCGTTAGGCAGTCACTAGGGTGTTCTGTTTTTTTTAGCATGTTGTTAGGCAGTCGCTGGGGCGTTCTGGGTGTTTTTTTACTATGTTGTTAGGCAGTCGCTAGGGTGTTCTGGGTGTTTTTTTACCATGTTGTTAGGCAGTCGCTAGGGTGTTCTGGGTGTTTTTTTACTATGTTGTTAGGCAGTCGCTAGGGTGTTCTGGGTGTTTTTTACTATGTTGTTAGGCAGTCGCTAGGGTGTTCTGGGTGTTTTTTACTATGTTGTTAGGCAGTCGCTAGGGCGCTCTGGGTGTTTTTTACTATGTTGTTAGGCAGTCGCTAGGGCGTTCTGGGTGTTTTTTACTATGTTGTTAGGCAGAAGCTAGGGCGTTCTGGGTGTTTTTTACTATGTTGTTAGGCAGTCGCTAGGGCGCTCTGGGTGTTTTTTACTATGTTGTTAGGCAGTCGCTAGGGTGTTCTGGGTGTTTTTTACTATGTTGTTAGGCAGTCGCTAGGGTGCTCTGGGGTTTTTTACTATGTTGTTAGGCAGTAGCTAGGGTGTTCTGGGTGTTTTTTTACCATGTCGTTAGGCAGTCGCTAGGGTGTTCTGTTTTTTTTTAGCATGTTGTTAGGCAGTCGCTGGGGCGTTCTGGGTGTTTTTTTACTATGTTGTTAGGCAGTCGCTAGGGTGTTCTGGGTGTTTTTTACTATGTTGTTAGGCAGTCGCTAGGGCGTTCTGGGTTTTTTTTACTATGTTGTTAGGCAGTCACTAGGGTGTTCTGGGTGTTTTTTACTATGTTGTTAGGCAGTCGCTAGGGCGTTCTGGGTGTTTTTTACTATGTTGTTAGGCAGTAGCTAGGGCGTTCTGGGTGTTTTTTACTATGTTGTTAGGCAGAAGCTAGGGCGTTCTGGGTGTTTTTTACTATGTTGTTAGGCAGTCGCTAGGGCGTTCTGTTTTTTTTTTACCATGTTGTTAGGCAGTCGCTAGGGCGTTCTGGGTGTTTTTTACTATGTTGTTAGGCAGTCGCTAGGGTGTTCTGGGTGTTTTTTACTATGTTGTTAGGCAGTCGCTAGGTCGTTCTGGGTGTTTTTTACTATGTTGTTAGGCAGAAGCTAGGGCGTTCTGGGTGTTTTTTACTATGTTGTTAGGCAGTCACTAGGGCGCTCTGGGTGTTTTTTACTATGTTGTTAGGCAGTCGCTAGGGCGTTCTGGGTGTTTTTTACTATGTTGTTAGGCAGAAGCTAGGGCGTTCTGGGTGTTTTTTACTATGTTGTTAGGCAGTCGCTAGGGCGCTCTGGGTGTTTTTTACTATGTTGTTAGGCAGTCGCTAGGGTGTTCTGGGTGTTTTTTACTATGTTGTTAGGCAGTCGCTAGGGTGCTCTGGGGTTTTTTACTATGTTGTTAGGCAGTAGATAGGGTGTTCTGGGTGTTTTTTTACCATGTCGTTAGGCAGTCGCTAGGGTGTTCTGTTTTTTTTAGCATGTTGTTAGGCAGTCGCTAGGGCGTTCTGGGTGTTTTTTTACTATGTTGTTAGGCAGTCGCTAGGGTGTTCTGGGTGTTTTTTTACTATGATGTTAGGCAGTCGCTAGGGTGTTCTGGTTTTTTTTTACTATGTTGTTAGGCAGTCGCTAGGGTGTTCTGGGTTTTTTTTACTATGTTGTTAGGCAGTCGCTAGGGTGTTCTGGGTGTTTTTTACTATGTTGTTAGGCAGTCGCTAGGGTGTTCTGGGTGTTTTTTACTATGTTGTTAGGCAGTCGCTAGGGCGTTCTGGGTGTTTTTTACTATGTTGTTAGGCAGTAGCTAGGGCGTTCTGGGTGTTTTTTACTATGTTGTTAGGCAGTCGCTAGGGTGTTCTGGGTGTTTTTTTACCATGTTGTTAGGCAGTCGCTAGGGTGTTCTGGGTGTTTTTTACTATGTTGTTAGTCAGTCGCTAGGGTGTTCTGGGTGTTTTTTACTATGTTGTTAGGCAGTAGCTAGGGCGCTCTGGGTGTTTTTTACTATGTTGGTAGGCAGTCGCTAGGGCGTTCTGGGTGTTTTTTACTATGTTGTTAGGCAGTCGCTAGGGTGTTCTGGGTGTTTTTTACTATGTTGTTAGGCAGTCGCTAGGGTGCTCTGGGGTTTTTTACTATGTTGTTAGGCAGTAGCTAGGGTGTTCTGGGTGTTTTTTTACCATGTCGTTAGGCAGTCACTAGGGTGTTCTGTTTTTTTTAGCATGTTGTTAGGCAGTCGCTGGGGCGTTCTGGGTGTTTTTTTACTATGTTGTTAGGCAGTCGCTAGGGTGTTCTGGGTGTTTTTTTACCATGTTGTTAGGCAGTCGCTAGGGTGTTCTGGGTGTTTTTTTACTATGTTGTTAGGCAGTCGCTAGGGTGTTCTGGGTGTTTTTTACTATGTTGTTAGGCAGTTGCTAGGGTGTTCTGGGTGTTTTTTACTATGTTGTTAGGCAGTAGCTAGGGTGTTCTGGGTGTTTTTTACTATGTTGTTAGGCAGTAGCTAGGGTGTTCTGGGTGTTTTTTTACCATGTTGTTAGGCAGTCGCTAGGGTGTTCTGGGGTTTTTTACTATGTTATGAGGCAGTAGCTAGGGTGTTCTGGGTGTTTTTTTACCATGTTGTTAGGCAATCGCTAGTGTGCTCTGGATTTTTTTACTATGTTGTTAGGCAGTCGCTAGGGTGCTCTGGGTTTTTTTACTATGTTGTTAGGCAGTCGCTAGGGTGTTCTGGGTGTTTTTTTTTACCATGTTGTTAGGCAGTCGCTAGGGTGCTCTGGGGTTTTTTACTATGTTGTTAGGCAGTAACTAGGGTGTTCTGGGTGTTTTTTTTTACCATGTTGTTAGGCAGTCGCTAGGGTGCTCTGGGTTTTTTTACTATGTCATTAGGCAGTCACTAGGGTGTTCTGGGTGTTTTTTTTACCATGTCATTAGGCAGTCACTAGGGTGTTCTGGGTGTTTTTTTTTTACCATGTTGTTAGGCAGTCACTAGGGTGCTCTGGGTTTTTTTACTATGTTGTTAGGCAGTAACTAGGGTGTTCTGGGTGGGGTTTTTTTTTTACCATGTTGTTAGGCAGTCGCTAGGGTGCTCTGGGGTTTTTTACTATGTTGTTAGGCAGTCGCTAGGATGCTCTGGGGTTTTTTTACTATGTTGTTAGGCAGTAGCTAGGGCATTCTGGGTGTTTTTTTTTTTACCATGTTGTTAGGCAGTCACTAGGGTGCTCTGGGTTTTTTTACTATGTTGTTAGGCAGTAACTAGGGTGTTCTGGGTGGGTTTTTTTACCATGTTGTTAGGCAGTCACTAGGGTGCTCTGGGTTTTTTTACTATGTTGTTAGGCAGTAACTAGGGTGTTCTGGGTGGGTTTTTTTTTTTACCATGTTGTTAGGCAGTCGCTAGGGTGCTCTGGGGTTTTTTACTATGTTGTTAGGCAGTCGCTAGGGTGCTCTGGGGTTTTTTTTTACTATGTTGTTAGGCAGTAGCTAGGGCATTCTGGGTGTTTTTTTTTTTTTTTACCATGTTGTGGAGCAGTGGTTAGGGTATTATTGGGTTTTTCCTGCATAGTAAATTAACCCTTTGCAAAGACCCGGCCCCCTTGGTTACTGTTGCTATGTCCAACAAGCCATGCCACTCTCACACCTCACACCATGTTCTCACACAGTGAAAAATACATTGCGGATCAAAGATTACACAGACAGACAAGACAGAGCAGGTTAGTTTTGGTATGAAAAAAAGTCTGACCTTTCCACATTTTTCATTTTTTTACCAAATTCAAACAAAAAAAACAGTTTTATTTAATGTGTCATGTCAAATCAGTGCTGCGCCTATTCACTTAAACATGAAATAAACATGAATTAACCTATTCCTAATGAACTTATATTTTATTTCAACCGCGGAAAGACGTCAATACACAGCATTTTTCAAGTTTAAGTCCACCAAAGTTAATCTACTCTCCTTTTTGATTTGTTTGGTGGACAAAATAGTGGATTGAGTGTTATGATTGGTCAGATCACCTGTCAGTCAAGCTGTCAAAAATAGGAGGCTGAACGTTCTGCTTCTGGTTGTGCGCTGTGTATGGCTTTACTGTGATGTTTAACAACCTTATGTTTATGTTCAATTACACTGCAGAAGGGCCTCTTTTAGCTGCTATGTTCTTTTTAATTAATGTTCAACAGGTTAGCTTTTCGAAGAATATGCTTGATGATTATCATTTTCTTTAACCATCTAATTAGATGATGTTGATTGTAAAGAGCGTTTGCACATGATCGGGATGGTACCACCTCCACCGCATTTAAGCACCACCATTTTGTGCATTATCTGCACCAGAATCAAACGTTATCACTCAAGTTGCATCACACCGCAACAAGTCTGTCTGTACTGAATATGATAAAGCCACCGCTGCAAATCATTTGTCCTTTGTGTCAGTGTCTGTGTAGGTGTTGTTTGGTGGTTGCTGGGTGTTCTAGGTATGAACAATAATAATAGCAGTGCTAGCTTTAGTAAACTCAATCACTGCAGTCCATCGATGTTTCCCAGCTGCAACTTCTTCATTACATACCCATGCAAATACTTTTGCTGTTATGTTTCTGTATTTATAATTTCACATTTAAAACATTTGTTTCTTAAAGCAATTTATTCAACTGTAATTTATTTATATATGCATTTTTATTTTCTCTGCGCTACGATAAAAAATCCTGTATGTGCATTGCTTCAGATGCAGCGTTTGCTGTGGGCCACTGTTGTTTTGGTGTAAACTCATTACCATTGAGCCCTTGAACAAATCTCATTACCTCATGTGGCTCCAGCTGGACTGAATCCCTAATAAAGGCATTTCTTTTGCCCGGTTGTGTAAAATTCCACTGTTGATCGTGATCACTATTCCTCAGCCTCCATTTTGTTTGTATTTTCTGCATTAATGGCCCACATGGACTTGGCATATCGAGCTCCTGTATTCAGGAGAGCACCACTGAGTAAACGATGGCAGAGGATCAATGTTCAGAGATGCTCACAGACCCCCAGAGAGCCGAACTGACGCGTGTCTCCACCATCTGCAGACCTATTCCTCCAGCCCCAGCGCTGCCAGACTGCGGGTCAATCCAAGGAGCAGAGGAGAGACTCACAGGCAGGGGGAATAGCTGTAGGAGCTCCCCTCCTGCCATGCATATTCATTGGAAACCCCGTTCAGCAGCTGCAGTACGATGTAGTAGGGCCGCGTAAGCAATGATGTAGGAGATCGTGAGGGACTAGGGGGAGGGGAGCGTGTGAGAGGAGCGCTAGCGAGGGAGGGAGGGAAGGAGACACAGGCAGAGCGTGAGCATCTCTTCCTGGCATTCAAGCTGTCAGTGGAGGAAGACGGAGAAATTCAACAGCAATATCAACCCCACGCTCTTGAGAAGCAGCACAAGAGTTACAAATCCCCGGCGACCGTCACCTTTACCCAGAGCTTAACCTTCACTAGCCATGAACTTCCTACGCCGTCGCCTCTCTGACAGCAGCTTCATAGCCAACCTGCCCAACGGCTACATGTCGGATCTCCAGAGGCCTGACCCACCTCCACCACCTCCACCCACTGCTGCCACCAAAGCCCCTGCCGGAGCGACTCCTGCCCCATCGGCCCCTCCGGCGGACAAGTCCCCCACCGCTTCTCCGGCCCCCGAGCGACGGCCGCAGCTCGCCCAATCCACCGGCTCGGGCTTCTTCAGCTCCTTCACCAACGTGGTCAAGCAGACCGCTGCTTCTGCGGGACTGGTGGAGCAAAGTCCTGCGGCGGTGTCGCGGAAGTTCAAGATCCTGCTGGTCATCGACGAGCCTCAACACGAGTGGTGAGTTTCCTTGCTTTGACCTGGACTTGTTGATTGATGCATTTGAGTTGTGCGCTATTAGAATTCGAACCAGCTTTGTGCAATGCTTTGATAAGTTTGCACCTTGTTTTAGAGGTACGCTCTCAGTCTCAGTTTTCTCCCTCAATCAGAAGTTGATTGGTACCTTGGACAGCACCACCAGTCTTTTTTATGCGTCTCTTTAGCAGATGGCTGCATGCAAAGAGGCTTGATTTACAACACCGTTTGTCACGATGCAAATAAAGCAGATTGAGCACCAGAGCTGCTTTCTACATCACACAGACTCTTGATGTTTTCTGGTTGCAGTTAGAGGGAATGTACAGCACAGTAGATGGAAAATCTCCCAGCGTGAGTTGTGAGCTGTGATTGAGATGCATCACTGCTAAATGTGATGAGCGTGATGACACTATCACTGATGATGAAAGGTCAGACTGCTTCAAATACGAACGATCTGCAATTTTTCCATCTATTGCAGTATTGACTAATCCTAATTGGCGATTATGAAACGCCCGCTGGTCACGGTTGCTACGCTCCACACCAGTGCTGCGATTGATTGTTTGGAAAAGCCCCGTCCAAATGCACCTGATGAATGTTCAGGGTGCATTACATTAATGAGCTTAGGTCTGTAATTCACATGCTCCAGAAGACCAGCAGAGATAATTATTCACAAACTTTGCATAATAAAAAACCCAGAGACATGCTCAGAGTAGGGGAATCACACCTTAATTACAAACATGAATATTTCAGTGGCGTTCTTCCAGGGAAGCCAGCATGCGATCTCTCTAAGAAAGCAAAGCCAGCTGTGTTTTCTGTGGACACTATTGATTTTTCCTGTACTGGAGAAGCCCATAAGGCTTGACAGGACGTACTTAAGAAGCTGTTGCTTTTCCTGTAATAAAAGCCAGCCTGGTGCATACACTTGCATTTCATTTTGCAAGACTTTCATGATAATTCGGTTTATTTAGCATGCTGGAAGGGTGCAGTACATCGCATCTTCAGGCCACACGCTGAGCAGTAACCAGCAGGAGTGCAGCTTGAGACGTGTGCCAGGAGATGTGCAGCGAATCTCCAATGTGTCGTGCTGAATAATGACACACACATTATCCTTAGTCACTCCCTTGCCACTGGGCTTCCGCCAGCAATCTGTTTGTGTTCATATTTTATAATGATAACTTATCCCTGCGCATTTCATATGATTATCCACATTTAAGTATGACAGTCAGTCCCGGCATTAAGTGAGAAAGGTTAATTATTTGTGGTCTGGATAGCATCTTCTGTGTAGTGGATGACACAAACAAGAAGGTTACATAACCGCCGGCTTCCATCTTCTGTGTGATCTGCCATGTCCACTCCTCAAAGAAAAAGACCTCCGCTTTATTGCCCACTAGACAGTGTGCTTTTCTATTCATGCTTTGCTATTTCCCTGGATTTTCTTTATTTAGGAGAAACCTGTGCTTTTTCTGAACCCCCTCCAAGCCTAGAAGGAAGGGAGAAATCCCGGTGGGATGTGTGAATACGGGATCTCGGTTCTGCCCTTGAGTCTCCTCTATGTAGATCCGGTATAAGGGCAGTCATGTGTTGAAGTAATGAAAAGGGACATGGTGAATCAGCACA
Source organism: Acrossocheilus fasciatus (assembly GCA_036784905.1). Taxonomy (NCBI): domain Eukaryota; kingdom Metazoa; phylum Chordata; class Actinopteri; order Cypriniformes; family Cyprinidae; genus Acrossocheilus; species Acrossocheilus fasciatus. Next base: position 830,059 of record CM071948.1, on the reverse strand, counting down.
GTGAGCCCGGGGCTTGCATCTGTGTGCTGTGTGAGGTTGCAGCGTGTATGAGGATGCTATTATAGCTGGGAAAGCAAAATGTCGACACGTAGATAGATATTTTTCATCTTGCAGTAAAGTTTATGCATATACATGCATGTTAATATTCCATTTGTGTGTTTTGTTAAGGGAACCTGTTATGCTTTTTTTTATTTTTTTTTTATTTCAGCTTTCCTTTAGTGAGTAGCTGTTTGTGCAAATAAGCAATCTGTAAAGTTACAAAGTCGCTGCCAAAGGGAGTTCATTTCTCCAACAGAAAACACTTGCCTGAAATGCCTTGTTTGTAGCCCTGCCATTATTTCTGTGACATAGCTATGTAACCATGCATAATGGCACCATACACTATTACATAATGCCCATTTTCTGGCTTTGTACAGCTCTCAAACAACAGTTTAGTGATTTCACTGTTTTGGGGGGGGTTTAGCTGTGAGGGCAATAAAACATTGTATGGGCAACTAACACTAACGCGGTAGTTACTGTAGATACCGTAACACTGTTTACAGCTGCTCATGAAGCTCCTCGGCGTAGCACTTGACCAGTCACATGAGACTGGGACGACTGAACAATCAGAGCAGAAGGAGTTTTCAGAAAAGCAGTATTTGCATTTCAGCACTATACTGATTATAGCACATATTATATAGTGTTACAGCACAAATGTGAGAGTGACGTAGTTATACAACGGTTCAATAAAATAATTAACCCTTTCCCTGCCAGTGTTTGTTTTTAAGTTGAGAAAATGTATTTTTCTCTTTTGTTGTCAGTTTTGATTTATTTGATGTTTAATGTTTGATAATCAAGCTATTTTACATTTGCGTTCTGCTTCATCTTCACCGTGTTTTGATCCCGAGGTTTCAGAAGATCTGTAATAGCGCCTACTACTGTATAATAAAAGGTTAATAGCCAAATTCCCAACACATCTAGGCATTCTTATGTGGCGTTGATCACATTTAGATAAGAAAAATGAATTATAATGCGACCAAGGCCAAATTATGAGAAACAGAAACAATTACAGTGGGGAAAAAATGATTTGATCCCCTGCTGATTTTGTACGTTTGTCCACTGACAAATACATGATCAGTCTATAATTTTAATAGCAGGTTTATTTGAACAGTGAGAGACAGAACAACAACAAAAAAATCTAGAAAAATGCATTTCAAAAAAGTTATAAATTGATTTGCATTTTAATGAGTGAAATAAGTATTTGATCCCTTCGCAAAACATGACTTAGTACTTGGTGGCCAAACCCTTGTTGGCAAACAGATGTTTCTTGTAGCTGGCCTCCAGGTTTGCACACGTCTCAGGAGGGATTCTGTCCTGCTCCTCTTTGCAGATCCTCTCTGAGTCATTAAGGTTTTGAGGCTGACGTTTGGCAAATCAAACCTTCAGCTTCCTCCACAGATGTTCTCTGGGATGAAGGTCTGGACACTGACTAGGTCACTCCAGGACCTTAATGTGCTTCTTCTTGAGCCACTCCTTTGTTGCCTTGGCCGTGTGTTTTGGGTCATTGTCATGCTGGAATACCCCTCCACGACCCATTTTTAGTGTCCTGGCCCTGACGGTACACAGCCCCATCCATCGTCCCTTTGATGCGGTGCAGTTGTCCTGAACCCTCAGCAGAAAAACACCCCCAAAGCATCATGTTTCCACCTCCGTGTGTGACGTGGGGATGGTGTTCTTGGGGTCATAGGCAGCATTCCTCCTCCTCCAAACACAGCGAGTTGAGTTGATGCCAAAGAGCTCGAACACTTTCACCCAGTTCTCCTCTGAATCATTGGCAAACTTCAGACGGCTGTACATGTGATTTCTTGAGCAGGGGAGCTTGCGGGCGCTGCAGGATTTCAGTCCTTCACGGCGTAGTGTGTTACCAGATGTTTTCTTGGTGACTATGGTCCCAGCTGCCTTGAGATGATTGATGAGATCCTCCGTGTAGTTCTGGGCTGATTCCTCACCGTTCTCATGATCACTGAAGCTCCACGAGGTCAGATCTCGCATGGAGCCCCAGTCCGAGGGAGACTGACAGTTATTTTGTGTTTCTTGTGAATAATCACACCAACTGTGGTCACCTTCTCACCGAGCTGTTGGTGATGGTCTTGTAGCTCATTCCAGCCTCGTGTAGGTCTACAATCCTGTCCCTGACATCCTTGGACAGCTCTTTGGTGTCGGCCATGATGGAGAGTCTGGACTCTGATTGGTTGATTGCTTCTGTGGACAGGTGTCTGTTATACAGGTAACTCTCCCTTTAAGAGAGCGCTCCTGATCTCAGCTCGTTACCTGTATAACAGACACCTGGGAGCCAGAAATCATGCTGATTGATAGGGGATCAAATACTTATTTCACTCATTAAAATGCAAATCAATTTATAACTTTTTTGAAATGTGTTTTTCTGGATTTTTTGTTGTTATTCTGACTCTCATTGTTCAAATAAATCTACCATTAAAATTATAGACTGGTCATTTCTTTGTCAGTGGGCAAATGTACAAAATCAGCAGGAATCAAATTCTTTTTTCCCGCACTGTAATTAATTGAGGGTATGCAGTCGATTTTTTTTTTTTATTAGTATTGATTAGTTGTTTGTTTGAATTGATGTTGTTGTTATATGTAGGCATCTTTGCTTTTTTAAAGTGATTTTACCCCATCATACAGATAAAGTTTAAAGCATTAATTATTAATTAATAATGCATTAGCATTAACTCTTTATTACTCAAATTGAATATTATGGAAAAGAACAATTCACAAAAGTATAAACTGTAAGAAATAAACAGCTACAATTTGAGAGCAGAATTGCATCATGTAACTGTTAAAAAACGCACAACGTGTGTGTTTGTAAGGAAGATTGGAATTATTAACTAATTTCTGTATCCAATACGGCTGTCATGTCATGTTTACGAGTCAAATTAAAGATTCGTTTAAAATGAAGGAATCGTTCATGGACCGTATAACTGATATTTCAGTAAAAAAACTGGTCATGCAGTTAGTTCATCTGGTTCATCCCTGCCAGCTAAACACGAGATCCAAAAGAGTTCCACTTCTGCTCCGGGTTTAACATTTTCACATTTCCTACAGTCTGCTTGGATTTGCGTCTCTGGCCAAGCGCAGGTGTGCTTGTGAGTCTGTGTCCCTCAGCACATGGAATATTAACCGTAGTGTAATTTAATCATGTCTTCTGACCTTATTTTGCAGCACCCAAACTCAATCACCATATGCCTCGCATCCAGCACTGCTCTGCTGAACATCAACAGAGACACAGCACATGCTTTAGCTGCTAGCTACACAGCGCCAAACTCTGCATTAGGCTCATTTAATGGCTACAACACTTCATCTGTTTAGCTTACAGGTATAACATATGGGTTAGTAGCTAATGCATTATCATTTATTAAAGTGTAATACTGTATAAAGCTGTAAAAGATTGTTGTTAGGTGCGACATATGGGTTTGTAAATTGTTTCTGTAGTGCTTTGAGCAGAGAAACTATTTCTTATGAAAGCAGTGGCACTTATTCTTTTGCATTTATGTACGACAAATGTCAAGTCAGATTTAATTCTACAGGACTTTTTTTACAATGCACATTGTTTCAAAGCAGCTTTGCTGAAAAGCATGATGTTAATGTGTATAATATCTTATTATTTTCATTCTTATACACAATCATGGGACAACTGATGCTTAATAATCAAGCTACGGAACATTTTCTCACCAAGGCTTTAAAAATTAATGAGGTTGAATTAGTTTTCATTTATTACAAATAAGCTGCTGCCTGTAATTACATTGTAATTAATGTGTTAATTTAATTTTAAAAAGTCATAAACTGAACTATATTACCATCTATAACCGTAATAATGTTTTAATACAGATTAATATGAGATGGAATAATGTAGTTATGTTTTATGGTAATATTTAGAGCCTAAGCAAACAGAATCGTATCGCAGTAGCCACCAGTCAAGCCTCGAGGGAAACTTCTGCAGCGTTTCTTAATAAAACAAACATATCTTTCATCGTTTGTCCTTTGCTTGTTTTGCTTAATGAGGCTGTTGATTCTCATCGATGTCGCACACATCTGTTCAGATTAATAATTGAAGGCTCAAGTGCAACACTAAATCTGGGCCTTCATTTAGCAACCCAACATTCTTCTGAACGCTAATGAGGGTTGGGTGAACATTTTCATTCTGTAGCTTTGACATATAGCGGGTGAAAAATTATTTGTGCAATTATTTGAAACTCTAGGCCTGCCAGAACTTTTTAATTGTTTAGTGATTGAGTTCTCAGTATTTTACCTTGCACCAAAATTACTGTACATCATTTCATAAATAATAATAAATATTCATGAATATAATTATAATTCATGAATAATAAAACAGCCTTTTTTCTTTTTTTTTTGTCTTTATTAGATTAAATATATTTTAAAAATATTTTATATACATATTTGTCAGTGATGGATTCTATTTGTAGTGTTTTGATGATTCCTCATTGGACTGATTTCAGTGTGTGTGTAGTGACTTAATATTACATTTTCACTGACGCTGAAGGATCTGGAAAACATGCAGAGTATTTTGTCAAAACATAATTTTTGTCATATTTTTTTGTCAATGCTGAATACATCATCCAGCTGACATGTGTTCATTTCTGTAATAACAGGTCAGGAACTACAGCAGATTTTTGATGGTACAATAGTGTGTCATCAGACTGTACCCTGCTGATAGTGAATGATGTGCTGTTCAGATCTCAATGCCTAAATACAGAGTTTAGATGATTAAATCACAATTAAAATGAGGTTGATGAGCCTAACTGGAAGGTGAAATTGTGATGGGTTTTGGTGAAACTACAAGCAAGTCCTTCATCCAGCAAGAAATGTCTGTTAGAAAATCTGAGATGTGAGCAGATTGTCGGATCATCAGGATGGAATGAGAGGTTGAGTTCAGTGTCATCAGCACAGCAGTGATATGAAAAGCCTTGTTTCTGAATGACAGAACCTAGCGATGCCATGTAGACAGAGAAGAGAAATGGTCCAAGAACTGAGCCCTGAGGCACGCCAGTAGCTAAATGTTGCGACTTGGATACCTCACCTCTCCAAGATACCTTTAAGAACCTATCTGAGAGGTAAGACTCAAACCACTGGAGTGCTGTTCCTGAGATGCCCTTTCTCAACAGGGTTGACAGGAGAATCTGGTGGTTGACCATATCAAAAGCAACAGACAGGTCCTGCAAGATAAGTAATGAAGACTTGGAATCCGCTCTTGCCAGTCTTAGGGCTTCAACAACTAAGAGCAAGGCAGTTTCGGTCGAATGTCTACTTCTGAAGCCAGATTGGTTGCTGTCCAGGAGGTTGTTCTGTGTGAGAAAGGCAGAGACTTGGTTGAACACAACAAACATTTTATTCAAATTTTAAAAAAACATCCCAACATTTCCGGAATTCGGGCTGTACAAAAAATGCTAATAAAGTATTAATACGTGTAGGTTTTCGGCTACATCTAATTGTTCTGATAGTATTTAATTTTTTAGTTTTATATAGACCTATATGACAGTAAAACAATTTTATAGAAATGCTGCCTATTGCTGTCTTCAGTTTTGTATTAGGTTTTGAACTTAATTTGAATAGTTTTGAAAAATTGGCCTGCAGGTACATTGAGTTTTGTTGGTTTTTGCATCTGAATGAGAAAGCAGTTCATGTAATTTGACAGATGTAGTCACTGAATGCATTTCATGCCAAAGCAGTGATAAATGATACACAGTTTAGCCCACATAGATGCTGTAGTGCTCACTATATGAAGAATAAATGTTAGTGGAGAAAACAGATCCTGCAGCATTTAGAACACAATCACAAATTCACATGATCCGAGAAATGACGTTCAGACATCTATCAATGTGTCCTTAAACGTTTGATTCTGATTGGCTGAATTGAGCTGTTGCTTTATTTTCTACTGAGCTGAAGTAGTTTCAGGTGAAGCTGGAAGTCATTTCATGATAACAGGACGTCTCACTTCAGACTGTCCTCCTCCCACACACTCCAGGCCCTGTCCCAAATGACACATCTGATGTGCACTTGCAGACTCATGATGGCCACCGCGAGCCTGTAATATCCATGAGGCTGTAGGGTGTCTCATTTGTCATTTTCACTTTCATAAAGTTGCTTACGAGTGTCACCACAGAGGACACTATACAGCCTCACTGCACTGAGTGTGTGTGGTGAATAATGCTTCTTCTGTTGTTCTAACCCTTTGAGATGCCATATCTTGAATGAGAAATACTGTTATTAGAATAGGATGCACATACACACACACACACACACACACACACACAGTAACACATAGGATGTGAGTAATCAATGTGCATGTGCAACTGTAAATGCACAGGTCCAATTTGGCAAAAAAAAAAAAAAAAATGTAAATAAAAATAAATAAATAAATAAATGAAATAAAAAATATATTTGGTTTCAATTTATTTTCAGCTTCCTTTACCAAAATATATTCTAAATGTCAATTTCAGGGGCAAAAAAATACATTTCTTACAGTAGTCTACTTTACTAAATACAAAAATACAAACGTGCATGGCCTAGTAGAGATCAAAAATAGATTTATAATGACTTAATAATATTTAACATTTATTTATTATTTAACATATTTAATACTCAAACATGCTATAGATATATCAAATGCGATATATGTGAATGCATATTTTTGGACTGACATTTATAGTGGGCAAAATATATTATAAAGCATTTAAATATATATATATATATATATATATATATATATATATATATATATATATATATATATTAGTAGAAAATATATTTACGTAAATATATTTTGAAACATATTTTAGCATATATAATTTGGGATATATATATATAGCATATATTTTAAACATATAAATATATTTCCAAAAATATGCAAACAAAAAATGGCCAAAAATATATTAGAAGAAAATATATACATATTTTAGCAAGTATATATTTTTGGCCATATATACAGTATATATAAAATTATGACCCCCCCCCCCCCCCCCCCCCCCATATGGGGTAGGCTACACTGTAAAATGACTGTGAAAATGCTACAGTAAGAACCTGTTAAATGGTTAACGGTAAGTTCCTGTAAAATTTACAGGGAAAAAACGTAAACTGACGTTCCCAGAATTCCCTGCGTTGCATTTTAAACTTTTTCTTTGAAATAACTTTGTTTCTTCTTTAGTTTTTTTATTTTATTTTTATTATTATTAGGGTTGTATGTTACATATAATGTTGTTAAATTAATGTTTATTGCATATTTCAGTTTAATGAGTCTCACCATGATGGTGTTTAGTGTTTGTGCGAATGACTCTGTGCACCTTCTATATATGTTATTATTTAAAAGCTGCTTGTGATGGGCTTTGGTTCATCATGTGACTTTCTCATCATCACCTGCTTTTGGTGATTATCAGTGTGATACAAAGGTACAAAACAGATTTCAATACTTCAATAGGTTGGTATATTAACATTATATCAGTTAATGAAATTACGGTATTTAACTGTAAATTTAAGTTAAAACCGTAAAACCTAAAATGTTGATACCGTATTTTTTACAGTAGAATTTTATGGAATTGTTTTTACAGTGTAGTTTATCTATGTGAATGCATGTGCAAATGCCATGTTTTGTATGTATGTGCAAGTAATATGTTTACTGCGAGTGTTTTAGTGTGTGCTGATGCACTGACTGTCCTCAAAGGGACCTTTGATGAATGAGCTGCCATTAAAGCTTTGGGCTTAAACTGAATTAATCACTCCTTCTTTTTGATAAGACAGCCACTAAAACGACTGCTGCTGCTTGGTTTGTTGTCTAAAGCCAAAATGAACATTAGTCTGAAACTGGCATTATCTGACTGGATTGACACATGAAACGGACAAATGTAGGCTAATATTGTCGAGCAGTGTATCTAGTGATGGAATATTGTGCATTAGATATAATATCATAATCCTCTGAAAATGTCAGCGATATGAAATCATGAATTGATGAACAGGAATCTGTACTTGTGCACAAACATCACAGGAAATAGAAACCCTTTATCTATAATTTTGAATAGATTTTGGGCATTTTTAATTTTCATGAAAATCTACTTCTTTGAACACCTTCTAGACGGTTCGTCCGATCTTCACTAAAATTGGTGCAGACCTTTGTGACCCCATGCTGGCAAAAACCTAGGAAATTCATGATGATACACTAAAGTGTTCTTGTATAATGCAGCAATGAATTTGATGGCAAGCATGGCCAAGTGGACATGGGACTTTATCTCTGTGCTACGTAGTTATATTGAAATAAAAGTTGGTAACTGTCTTCACAGGTAACTGTGCTCAGTTGGGGACACTTAATTTCTAGCGATTATCGTCAATTTGATTGCACAGATACTATTTAAACTAAACTGAGCTAAACAATAACATCTCTGAATTCAATAATGAAATGTCTTTAACTGAAAATTGAGTGTTTAATCTTATCATTATATATTACTGACACTCTATCCTCCAATTTGATACTGTTAAGTTATTTGACACAGTCTGTATTGTTATAAGCGCTATATAAATAAAGGAGGCTTGACTTGACAAGAATGATCTCAGAGTATCTGCACAGTTTCAGGTCAGAAAATATGAAAAACGGCTGTAAAATTGTTTTTACTAATAACTGAACAATTATGTCAAAAACCACGTGATGACTGGTCTCTTTTTGTACAGTACAGCATACCTCTGTCACGGTCCTGCTGGAGCAAGGGAAACACGGGGACCAGGAGTTCTTCCAAACATAGAATTTATTAAGGAATGCAGGACACACGAGTAACGATTAACAACCGACACGGAGACAGGGAAACACAGGGCTTATAAACACAAGGAAATCAAGGGAGGAGAACTGAAACAGGTGGGGAACAATCACACACGACTGGGGACTAATTAACTAATAAACACAGGAATAGGAACATACCAAATATGGGCACGAGAGGAGGGGGAAACACAAGACAGGACTGACAACCGAGTTAAATGATACCCAATTTTATCCCATATTTGCTTATAAATTTTGATGCTGAAATACTGTATTTTGATAAAATGGTTCACCTTAACGCTTTGCACCATGCTGATGTATTGCATAAACGACTTTAGTGAATTGCTTTTAGCCAGCTCACCTGATCAGAAAAATAAAACACTAAACAATGACAGGGATGGCTGTTTTTTATATTTCAGGCAAAATGTAGAAATATTGGCTCTGCATGCTGAATGAACACCACAAAATGTAAAAAGGGTTAATGCTTTTGTGTTCATTTGTACATAACTGGATATAATTCTCTTCTCACCAAATTTGGCACACTTGCCTTTGGTGTATTTGGTGTACGGCTGAAGCTGCTGATGCTGGGCTTCACCTCGTAATTGCTGCTTGCAGTTATATTTATGCTAGCTTTTAGTAATTATGCTACCTTATTTTCTCATCAAAGCATTCATATAATCTGCATTCAGTTTCATACACATTAATTGGAAAGTCATGGCCAACATGTGATCAGAACGATAAAACCTACAATTAGGTCCAGTCATTTCACGGGATGTGTTTGACTCCTGCATTCGTTCGTGTCTATAGTTTTCAGTAGGCTGGGGTTGTAGTCCAGCAGCTCTGGCAGACGGCAGTGTTCAGTGAACAGAATCAGGAAAGTCTCCATTAGCATGTGACATTTCATTCCAGCTACTACAGATCAAACTGCATTCGAACGCATTCAACCTCGACAGAGAAAATGTTATTAAGAAACCATCAGCAGAGAAGAGGACAGACAGAACTGAAGATAAAAACATTCTGAAATAATGTTTGTGCTTAACACACATGCACACACACATAGGAGTATTAAAAAAGACAACTAAGAAAACTGTTAAAAGTGAACAATATATGCATACTAGAAAATCAAAATAAATAGACTTGTCAACTTTTGCTGACAGAAGCCATACAGTCAAACTCTACAGACTCATATTGATCTGTTGCTTGGTAAAAGTGAGTTTATTTGTACAGATTAATAGACATCAGCTCATCCTGAAAAACCATGATGTAAAGAAAAATATGACCCAGACTATATTAAATTTGGAGTTGTTCAGCTGATAAATCACTTCTGCTGTCATTAATGCATTTACATATAAAACTGTCCATTTTCCTATTCAGCCTAAGTCATGCACACACACACACACACACATATATATATATATATATATATATATATATATATAAACAGGCAGTTAGTGCTATAGGCTACTACAATGACTGAACATATTTACAATGTTTTTAATTTGTCTTTTACTTTACTTGTGTTACATGTCTGTCTACCCTAGTCCTCGTTTCCCTTATTTGGTTTTGTTCCGGTCCTCATTTGGTTAATTATCGTTTGATTGTCCCCACCTGAGTTTTATTATGTTGATTGCTCTCTTGTCCCTGTCTCCTTTATAAGCATTCAGTTTGGTTCTCTCCTTTGTCTAGTCTCGATTACGTTACGATTATGTTATGATGATGTGATGTTAATTTATGTTCTTCAGTAAAAGAGTTTTTGATTTTCAAGCCTTCGCCTCCTTGCCCTTCTTGAGCATCACACACACGTAACAACTTGCAAGAAAAAAAACAACAAACAGGTTTATTGATTTATCTTTTTTGTCCCTAAAAAAACGTTGAGATTCTTGTCCTTTGCGTGTTTTCGGAGCAGGCCGTTGTGTTACGCCTGTTTCACACATACTCAGTTTGCAGTGGGAGTGTGGTGTGTGTTTTTTCCCCACACACACGTTAATGGATTAGAGCAGGGCTATAGTTAGCTTCATCTGAGGGCCGGATTATTGAACTGAAAATCTGAAGGGGGCCAAGGGGGTGGGGGCCGTCCTGATCTCTTTCTGCATGGGGGACCTATAAAATTAGAAATGAAATTGAAATCTAAAATCTATAAAAGGTTGCCACATTCTTGGGTTATGAAGAATAAAGAAGGGAAAAGTTAATCTTCCGAAATGAAGCAGCAATATTTTCTCAGGTAAATGTTATTAGAACCGTGTCTAGGGACAAGCTGGTCGTCACACTGCTCTGACCTCATCAGCCCGTTTGTATCTATTATTTGATTCGCTCTTGTCGCTTAAGACAGAGCAGCATCATGATGAGCTCGTCTTCGGAAAAGATTGTTTTATTAGCTTACGTCAGAAACAGCGAATCCCTTTTAAAACTGTCTGATGTTCCCACTACATTGCATTGTTATATTTCTGAAAAGTTTTACCCACCAATTGGCGACTGACACTGTTACATTTACTCGCCAACACCGAATTTTACACACATTTGGTGAGTATTAATTTTAGGCCCTGTATATATATATATATATATATATATATATATATATAGATATAGATATAGATATACATATAGATATATATCTATATATATATATTTATATACACATACGTGCATACATATATTTACATATTATTTGTTCTGTGCAGTTCATGATAAAGTGAATAATTTAAATGTTTAAGAACATTTACTAACACTTACATGTCAGTAAATGTCAGAATTGTGAGATTAAAAGTCACAGTTTCTATTCTGTGCTGGAAATTCTGTGCTATTGTTAAGCTCGCAATTCTGGGAAAAAGTATAAAAAAAAAATAATAATAATAAATTTTAAAAAAAATAAAAAATTGGCAGAAATAAGCTTCCATAATGCACAGTCTGCCTCTGAAACTCAACCTGTTGAGAATCACTGAACTGAGAGTCAGTCTAATATGGCTACAGCGTCAGAAAAGCACCCAGTCGTCTTGTGTACCGTGTTTACTTCATGAAGAATCCTCATAGCTCAGTTTGATAGATCAGGGCCTGCGTGAGTGTGTTGTGCTCTCTCGCTCGCAGCTATCAGCCCACTCCGACAAATAAAACCCATAATGCTTCAGTTTGCTTGCATGGACAGGCATACATTTGATTGAGAAGCAACTCAGCTCAGGCTACAGCTTTTCCAATCTGAAGTAAGACGAACTGCAAGAAGAAAAAAAACCCATTGTGCACTTTAGTAAACAGCCTGAAGACCTTCCTGTGTAGATGCACACAGATGTGTTTGTCAGCAGATACACTCCTCTCGGTTTTTTTATGTGGCCAAAAACAATGTGTGAGAAAGGCAGGAGCTGAACTGGTGTGATGTTGCAGCTCTGTGTGGAAAGAACATGATTATGTTCATTATTTGGTCTACTATCCATCTTGCAGAAATAATGAAATATTGTATAAGTTTTCTGCGTTGAAATGATTCACATTGACAAGCTCATCTTATGCCTCATCTAATTTTAGCGTAGCTCTGTGTATCTTGCCACCTGTCAGTCATTTTGACATTGAGAGATGTTGGCAGGAACACATTGACATAAACATGATTTTAAAAAAATCATGCATTGCTTCAAAATAATGCTTTAAATGACTAAGAATACAGAACATTAACATAAATTGAATATGAGTAATGTAATATGTATTTGGTAATTGTTAGTGTTAGTGATGTGATCAGATCTCAAGCACTAAGTGTTGAAGTTAAGCGTGTGTCGTCCTGCTGCGTTTATGATCCAGACATGAACGATTCCTCAAATCAGGCCTACTGCACATTTACTAAGTGACTAAACTTATGATTTATTCCCGTTTGGTGGACAACAAAATTGGTGTAAAAAGAAAACATTGAAATAAAATCCTAAGAAATAGGTAGTCAAAAAAATAAGCGTGTAAATATCAGTTTTTGAAATGTCATGTCAGAAATGGACAGATGCTGTCTGATGTTGGAAATGAAGATGTGATTTCCATTTCTCCTTCTCAGATAATGTCAAATAATCATGAAGTGTAACTGTATCCCTGATGAATGTTCAGACAAAGAGGCTGGCCATGAAGTGGCGTTTGTGTAAATCAGGTTTGTCAGCATGCTGTCATCCTCCAGCCTGACACTGAACGAGGCTGTGTTTATACAAGCGGAGATTATGAGAAATAATGTGACACACACACACACACACACACACACACACACACACACATACACACACACTCATTCTGCTCTTCACACACATGATGTTCATACACACACAATCACACTCAAACACAATAAAGTTAACACCTTTGCCACCATAATTGTTTTAAATTAGAATAATATTCCACTGTATTACTATTTTTGATCAAATGCAGACAAAAGAGGCAAAAACCTCTGAAGTGGCACTTCGGTGTCTTTACACAGACTGTTTAATGCTGCTCAGAGGTGCCATGAATGCATTTACACTCCAATCACAGCTATACTTTAATACTAGGGGCTGAGGCGGGTCAGAGCAGGCTTAAATATGCAACACTGTTATTCAGCCTTAAAGAGAAGCATTACAGATCTCTTTACACAGCTGAGTTAAGGCTGCTCTGTGCCTGCTCAGAATTCAGTGCAAAGACGCAATGCAGAATAAAAGCCTGCTCTGACCAGCCTCAGCCTCTAGTATCAAAGCATACAGCTGTGATTGTGTCTGTGTAAATGCATTAATGTCACCTCTGAGCAGCATTAAACTGTGACACCTGAAGGCCACTTTAGAAGTGCTTCTGTGCCACCTTTGCAGTGTGATAAAGACTTTATGTCTGTTTACAATGACAAAAATTACATGATTAATGTGAAATACTTTGAAAAACACGTTAAGAAAGTAGTGCTGTTCAAACCATTAATCGCGATTAATTGCATCCAACTGTGTGTGTACTGTGTATATTTATTATGTATATATAAACACACACATACAGTATATATTTTGAAAATTGAATACAATCATATAATTTATATTATATATAAATATGTATTTAAAATATAAACACAACACTTTTAACACACTTTTTTCTTGAATATACACATGCAGGTGTGTGTATTTATTTATACATAGTAAATATAAACAGTACACTCATATATGTTATGTAAACAAAAACTTTATTTTGGATGCGATTAATCATTTGACAGCACTATTAGAAAGATGTAGGGACATATTGCTGATCAAATATGCTATTACTTTTTACTATTACTCAAAACTGGGTGAAGCATGATTTTCGAAGGATTTCTTCTTTTCTTGCTCCTCTGGTTCATCCTCATTTGTCAGTGGCTGGTGTAGAGGAGTGTTGTGTGACTCGTGATCCGGCAGAGATGAGCGAGTCGTAACCTTTCTCGCGGTGCGGTGCGGTGCGGTGCGGTGCGGTGCGGTGCGGTGCGGTGCGGCAGTGCTGTAATGAGCGGCCGTGTCGTAGGAAGCGTGAGTGTGTCGGTCAGTGCTTTGATCACACTCTCTTTACAGCAGTGTTACTCTGATAACAAACACTGTGTGACTCACTGAGCTGCTCGACAGATAAACTGCTGAGGAGTGGAAACCTCTCACTGGAGACAATTATTATTAAAGATCTGAGATAATGTAGAGCGTACTATCACGGCTCTCAAGGTGAACGGCTGCACTCATCAAATGAGAGAAAACATGCATAGACATACATAGACATGAAATATTAATGCAAAACAGTTTAAACAAGTTAAGCAATAAACTGTATGTTTAAATGCCGAAAATAAATCTTAAAAAAGGCATATTAAACCACTTTCCCAAAACTGAAACATTTCTGGCGATCCAAAATGTAGATGAGTTTGTTTCTTCATCAGGTTTGTAGAAATGTGTCTCAGCAATGGATGCTCTGCAGTGAATGGGTGCCGTCAGAATGAGAGTCTGATAAAAACATCACAATAATCCACACCAGTACATCAGTTAACATCTGGAGAAGACAAAAGCTGAAACACATCCAGCATTAAGACGTTTTTAACTCAAATATCATATCAAATGTTCTGGTCTGAATCAGGAGAGAAATCTGCACAGATGCCAAAACAGCTCTAAACAAATATGTGGCTGGATTTTGATGCGAGAGACAACAGCAGATGCACTTTTTCACTGGAGGAAGAGTTATTATGAATTATGAACTATGGATTAATTATTATGGATATTTTAGCCAGAAGTGATAGTTTGAAGGTAAAAATGTCTTAATGATGGATTTGCTTCTTACAAACATGCAGCTTTTCTGAAGATGTTAATTGATAGACTGGAGTAGTGTGGTCTCATTCTGACGGCACCCATTCACTGCAGACGACCCATTGGTGAGCAAGTGATGCAATGTTACATTTCTCAAAATCTGTTCCTTTAAAGGCGTAGCACTTTAATGTAGCTCCTCTAAGACTTCCTTTTTTAACAATTTGTAACAATTCTACTAGTCACTTTTGATGATAGATGTCTATAATTTTGATATTACCGCATGAGGAAACTAACCGATTACCTGACTGAAGAGTTTTTAGAGTGCAGAAAATCAAGGCTCAATCAACTCTACAATAAAGAGCTCAACAGTGCCTTGGTCTCTGGAAGAATTTTTCTCATTTTCTTCAGGCATTTCATAAAATCCTTCAAAAACACATTCAGAAACAAAACAAAATCTGATTGAATGAACTGCTCGTGCCACGAATCACTGCAAATAATATAACCAGATACCAAAACTTGAAAAAACAAAGGTGTAAACAGGTGATTTTTAGTCATTGATTATGATCAATAAGCAATATTCACATGTAGGTACATCACAGTGATGTCATTTGCTGACCCTGCAGAGCTCCTGAGATCCCTGTTTCCATGGTAAAAGCAACTTCCCTAATTGCCAGCTCTCACTTCTTAATTATGGGTAATGCAGTCCACTAGAATCATACAGACTTGAAGCTCATGGTAACATCTGTGTAGAAAGATTTACATGTCATCCCTAAATCAGCTGACAGAGAACACACAGTACTTTAATGCTGAGCTCTGTTGCTGTGTTCATGTCGGTGTGTGAGTCTCTGCCCTCAGACCCTGAGCTGATGACGTGAGACGCATGTTCACAAGGATTCGTTCTGAGAAGAAACCACAGAGAGAGAGAGAATAAATTAAAGAAAATCAAAATGCAGACAGTGGTTTGATATTGTGAAACACAATATTTGTAAAGCAATCTCACATCATTGATGCAAAGTCCCTTCAGCGCTTGGGGAACTCTGGCTGTTAGTGTGAAGTGAACTAGACAGAAATCAAAGAAGAGCATTGATCCTAGTGAAAACAGAGAGTAATCTTTGACAGACTTCAATATCTCAATGTGACAGGCCTAATAAACTGTTCAGAAATATTAGAATGTAAGAACAATCTCGAGGAGCCCGGGGCCGACTGACACACTGTACTCCAGTGAATATTTCTCAGTGTGGGTCTACTGTATTGCATTGATTTTCCTCGACGATTTGTTTTTAAAGCTAACATTTATTTTAAATTCAACGTCCACTCACAGATTAAATACATATTTATTTCTGTCAATCATGACTTGAGCCGGTTGAGATTGTAACACTGCTTTAACAGATGTTCAGTAAGGAGGTGTGTGTTTATTTCATTTGCGATCTCTGCAGCAGTCGTAGTGAGGACGTGTCGAGGAAGCACTGAACCTCACTATCACCTCTGATAGGAGGGCAGATCGTTGGCTCTGCTATCGTAATTGCTGTTGATAAAGCAGCTGATGCTGTGCTGATGTGTTTGCTGCTATCAGCTGTATTATCTGCTGTAACTAAAGGTGGATTTGACCGCAGCTCTCACTTTCTGTCTTTGAGTCCACAGCAGCCAGTATGACATGAACTAAACCACACAAAACCAGAGAGCCAAGAGCCATACGGCTCCGACACAGCCAGTAATGCTTCTTGATAAGAAGACTGCTCTTTGCAGGTCTGAGATTATAATATGGTGTGGAATATTTACCCTTTCATTAAGAAAATCGTGAATAATTACTATTGCTCATTGTCTTGCTGATGATATGTCTTGTATTTACTAAATGATCAGACTAAATATATTCATCTAGCAGACAATAAAGCAGAGAGGGTCCAAATTATTATTATTTTTAGTCAAGATAAATCAAAGATTGATCAGCAAAGATAAAAATGCATAGGTATAGAAGTAGGGCATATATTCATGCTGTATTTATGGATCATACGCTGTATATTACTTGGATCTTGTTCGAGCATTCAAATGCTTTATAAAGGAAATGACTGTCGAGTGATCAGTCGACCTGGCAGGTCATGGTATAGTAAATTACGCAAATGAACACTGACATTACACAAGCTTTATATAGAGATAATCATATCATAAGTAAAATTCATCAGTGTGTTATATTTAATGAGAAGTTCTGCATTGTCTCCAAGCATTAAGACTCTGGCCTCAGCAGAAGCACCGACTGTGAATGAGTCATTACACCCGGAAACTGCGTCTGAAAAACAGTGTGTAGTATGTGCAGCACAGGACGTCTACGAGCACGCTTGCCTGCGTTTGTTCCAGACGGTCTGTCGATGTATTAGTGGTGGGGTTTCACTGTAACTTTTTTGCAGGTTACATTGTTACTCCAGTTTGTGTATCAGCTGTGAATAATTCACTCATTTCAGAACTACTGGAAATGACTGTCTTCGTTGAATTATTCACTCAAACGATCTGTTAAAAGTACAGAATAATACAGGAACTAAACACTAGTATTGTGAGCTGAGATAGTTAACTCCCTTACGAAAATTAACCATGGTTTTACTGTAGTAAAAGTGTAGTAACCATGTTTTTTTTGTTTTTTTGCAAATTGATTACCATTTGCATAACCACAATTTTAATAAAAATACCATAGTTAAACTATGGTTAATTCGTGGTTACCATGGTTTAACTACTGTAACCATGGTTTTTTGGTTTTGTTTGTAAAATCGTGGTTAATTTTCTGAAGGGCTGGTAACATTGTGTCTAAAATGTCAGTTCCTCAGTATTAACTTGACTGTTGTACAAAAGCACTGTTCCAATCATAGTTGGGACTTTAGTTTTCCTTAATTATTTACCTCTTAGTCGAACTGTTTGATTAGCTGCATTCTTGTGGCTATGCTCTGTCTCTGGGGAGATACTCTTTCAAAAGGTGCTAATAGTTACAATTTAGGTACTAATATGTACACATAAGGGGAAGTCGTGGCCTAATGGTTAGAGAGTCGGACTCGTAATCCAAAGGTTGTGAGTTCGAGTCTCGGGCCGGCAGGGATTGTAGGTGGGGGGAGTGACTGTCCAGCGCTCTCTCCTCCTCAATACCACGACTGAGGTGCCCTTGAGCAAGGCACCGAACCCCCAAATGCATAAATGGCTGCCCACTGCTCCGGGTGTGTGTTCACAGTGTGTGTGTGTGTGTTCACTGCTGTGTGTGTGCACGTTGGATGGGTTAAATTCAGAGCACAAATTCCGAGTATGGGTCACCATACTTGGCCGTATGTCACTTCACTCACTCACTCACTTCATAAGATACTAATATGCACACTTTCGGGTTTTTTTTAATTGTAACACAAATACTGAAATGTACACTTTACGATATGCCACTAATTCACTATAAAGAAATTGAGCTAATAATTTCCTTCAAATGCTTGTGAAGTATAAAGTCATGCTGCCATGCAGATGGGAGGTCTAATAACCCGGCTTATGTTTGCACTATATTATGAAAGGCAGCTAATACCAGCTCATGCTGTCACGCCTTACAGTGGCTCCACAGGGCCAGTTTTTAATAGACTGTGTCTTTGGCCTGCCAGCCATTGAATATTCGGGGACAACGTCTGCCTAACTCTTGCCCTCCAGAGGACTGCAAAGTCATTGGGCAGCACTGCATGCATTCTGATGGCCTTCGGTGATATTCCAGTCAACACACTTCTGACTCGCAGGAAACCCATTCATTCCATCACAAAGACATGTTATCTGCCAAAAACGCATTCACACAGTCAAACAGAAAACAATTCAAAACAATAGACACTGACCGCTAAATAAGATTAACTGTTCTGCTAAAAATCAATTAACTGTTGTTGTTTTTTTTACATTCATCAGTTTGAATGTTGTATTGTGGATCAAAAATTGGATTCCATTGGTACTAAAAAATAATTTAGACATTGCTGTTTTAAAGCTACAGTGAATCATAATAAAGCTGAACAGAATCGATCAAATATCACAGCCAATTAGAAGCGCGTGTGGGCGGAGCCTCTCTAAAAGTGCACTGCTCTCACAACGAAATGGATATGTTTATAATTCATTCATGAATATTAAACCTTTTTAACATCATTAAATGTACATACTGAGTGACCGATAACACCTTTGTCATAGAATACACTTGTTGGTTCGCAGTGAGTCACGGTTTTAACTTACACATTTGTTTTAATTTATTTTCAGGAACTGAGGTAAACTATCTATTGTTGCTTTCAGTATGGCTATAGGGTCACGCAATATGATATTTAAACTTATATTGGACATGTTTAACTTTGAATAAAGTACTTAACCACCTGAGATTATCTACTGTCATATAGTTTGTATGTTGTTTGTAACATTTGTAAATTAGAAATTTGGCATGTTGCCGTCGTGGCTAGTTAGGACAAAAACTCTGATTAACATGGAAAAGATGCCTTTTATCGCGTGTCGCGTCGCGTGTATTCAGGACACGGTATGAGGCTCTGATTACAGGTAATAATGTTATATGTAATGTTCAGTTTCTTGCACAGACTGATTGTTTCGCTTCATAAGACCTCAGTATATCGTCAGGAGCCATGGGGATTCATTTTGTGTTGCCTGATATGCTTTTTTGACTCTTAAGAGACAGTAAATGCTGTCTTGCATTTTATGAATCACCAGAGACCACAGTTAGAGCTAAAAATCTTATTTAATGTTAAGTCACCTACATCTTAGATGGCCTGAGGGTGAGTAAATGAACAGAACTATTCCTTTAAGCCACAGATTTTACAAGATTCAGGGAAGTCAAACTATAAACAGCTTACTTACAGTGGTCTGCACATTGAGGAACAGTACGGGAACGTCTGGCCTGTTTAATGATGTCATAAATCTAAAAGCAATCCCGATCGATCCAGGTTGAAGCACCACTGGTGATCTACACCTGCAGGTCGTCACAAATCACTGCCGATCAATGAATTCAAAACGCTTCTCCATGTACCAGACATACCAGAAACAGTTTAACCAGTAAAAAACAAAATGGATGATGGCTAAATAAATCTCAAGAGGCAAACCTAATCAATGTTTATAGACTGTAACAAGATAATTGTCACGTCAAAGAGTATTTTGGCATCAAAGCTGCCAGTCAGAGTCCTTGGACGGTCAGGATGAGTGGAGTCTTAATGTAATTCACATTTCTGCTTCGCAGGTACAGACATGGGATGGATATGCTTACTGACGCCACAATTGGATTGTCTGTAGGATTTCAATATGCTGGGATTTGATTAGAGCGCGCCTGAGCTTTCTTCCTGTCATGATAATTGTCCTCTTTTCTTAGACTTCGTAGCACAATTACATTTTCCCAAAAACTCATGGGACTCATGCCAGCAATAAAAAAAGACAGAACACCATCCTCAAATAACGCAGAACAGATTGATTCAGCTCTCATTTTTGCCAAATTTCCCTCCAAAATAAGCACATCACAGCCTGTCTCTGAGGGTGCGTCCTGACCTCGTCCATCAGCACATCATGTGCACCAATCCGGTCAGTTAGTAAGTAAACTGCACATTGGGACAGTGCTTACTCAGTTTCCGGTGAGACGGCTTTGTACAACATCAATGGACAACATAGTAGGATGTCACCGCAGGAATTAATCAACAACAGGCAGGACCAGTTTATTTTGATATTTGATGTTATTTTTATTCTCTTTAAACACATTGTTCTTTTACATGTCCTTACAACATTTCAGCCGAATATTAATTATGAATGTTAACTAGATCTGTTCACTACCTGTCTAGCGATGTGTGTTTACTAGGGCTGGGTAAAAATATTGATATCTCGATATTAATCGATTCTCATTTTTACGGAACGATATTGATTCTTAAATCCCAAGAATCGAATAGTCTAGTCTGTTTTCAGTTAACGGAAGGAACGTTGAAGGGCGCTTCCCATCCAATATATCGCAATAAGCATTGTGCTTTGGTACTTTTAATATGAAACAAAGTCTCAGATTTCAAATTCTGTCCATTGTATTGCAGTATTCAAACAATAATTGCAAACAAATAAAGTTTTTTATTATTTTAAAAACTTCATTAAGTGTAATTTTAACAAATCAGTCCATTTTAACCTTCAATATTATAGTAATGCAGTGCCAACTGACTCTCATGTATATTTTACAGCATTGGTTGAGCGATTTTTTTTCCTTGAGAAAATTTGGCATGTACCTGATATATATCCAAAATAATCAATATTGAATCGAATCGAATCGCAAGCTTGTGAATGAGAATCAAATCGAATCGAGAAATTTGTGTTAAATCCCAGCCCTAGTGTTTATGCTGAAATATATTAAAAAAGGGTTTGTCTTTTCACATCGCGCGTCATTATATTTATCCAGTTGGCTCATGTGGTTTCGGAAATGTGATGCATATAGTTTTTATGGTGCATTGTGGGATTTTTCAGGCAGTTAAAGTTCCAGTGCACTGGAAGGATTTCGCAATTGAGACAGCCCTTAAAACGCACGCAGCTTATTACAACCTATTGTTACATTTTAAATTTATGCAGTCGTCATGAAATGACAGATGACTATCATTACCAGTCGCAATGTGTTTTCATTTTTCATGCAGTGTGTGGACTTTTTACACGGCCCCTTACTCACCATTTTTCCTATTTCACACTTGTAAAATTTACATTTACATTTATGCATTTGGGCATTCAAGGCATACATTTTATCATATTTATAATTTTATTAAGAAAATATACCAAAAGGTAAATAACTTGGCCAAGCTGGATGTGTTGGTCTTGTTTATTGGTTTTTGGGCACCGAGAGATGAACCACTTTAGGAAGGTTTCAGAAGAGGAATGAGGCGAGTGAGCTGGGATCAGGTCAACTGTGTGTTTGACTGTAATAACAAAGTTACACAGCAGGAGGACGGCGCTGCACGCACACAGACTACTGAGCAAACACTTGGATTTATGGCTGCATTCAGAAGGCCATCGTCACACTTCTCCTGTGACCACACCTCGCTCGTCATGAGTCCGGTCCACGTCTGGAGACACCAGGGTCTGCGTGCAAACAGCTGGAGGGTAAGCAGTCGCTGTGCTGCTGATCCGAGGCATCTGAGCTGCTGTAGCTCCAATAGCAGAGTATGAAGAAACCTTAAAGACCTCACTAGGGATGTTCTTGGTACATCTAGAAGCAATGTGTTTCAGCACATCCAGTGCTGAGGAAAAGATGTTGCTGGCTGTTTCTCCAAGAGTCTCTTCTGTAGAAACTAGGACTCAGAATATTAAAAAAAACTGTATGCAGCTTTTTGCTCCAATTTATCTTTTAAAAATACCTGAAGTGAAGATACAACTGAAGATATAAATTAGTGTCACAGAGAGAGCAGCCCATTTTTCGCTTTCCTATTTTCAGCAGCCTTGGTTCTTTAGTAAAGAGTTGAAGACTTGAAACAAAATATTTCTGTGAGGAATCTCTTTACAAACTACGATTTGAAGCAAAAAGGTTTTTCAGCGTCAGCTTTGCATTATGATGATTTCAGAAGTAAAAACAAACATAAAAGCAGCAACACAGGCATTTATCAAAATAATCTGTACATATTACGGTTAAGCAAAGATGCCGTTAAACAAATATTATTTAAATGTACTTCCTTTGAGTTGGTTCTACATTGATTTTGGGGTTCAATTTGAAAATATATTTAATTAGAATATTCCAATTCTCCATAATTAACTGTTGTTGCAGCATTTTTTTAAATTGATTTATTTTATTATTATTATTTATTTTATTTTATTTTTTTGTAAAAGGACCACTGAAGTCCATAATTAACTGTTGTTGCTGGCAACTTCTTTTAGTTGTATTTGGTAAGTAGCTGTGTAATATCCACAATAAAGTACAATCAGAGAGTCGTGATTTCAAAATAAACCCCTTTAAGGTCATTTAAGGTAATAAACATCTCATACATAGCCAAAACAATACATTCAGAATGTTCTACACTATACGCAATAGCAGGAAATGCACACTTTACTATTCACTGGGGGCTCATCTACTTGCAAGAACATTGCTGCTCTGTTTGGTTGTAATGAGAGCAGTTAAAAAGATGAAATGCATCAAAACCAAAATAAGATTTGTATTCTACATAAAGAAATGCATTAGCTTTTAACACTTCTGTCAACACCGAATGTGTACACTAATTATAGCAGGAAAATACCATTTGGATTTTCTGCAATTTGTCAAGATTTCAGAGGATAATGTCACAGCAAATACAAAGAGCACCATTCAAAGACACTGCCTTACATGAGCTCACAGAAAGATGCACACATTTGATGGGTGGCCATCATCTACAGCAACTATTGAGAAATCACCATGGAAACAGTAGCCACGGGAACACCTCACTTCATCAGAGACCTAGAGACACCTGAAGCATCCAGGACAGTCTGACCGATCTCTAGCATGCGACTAGGGCACCTTCAGGAAAGTAATGAATTTCAGTTCACTGAATTCCCACCTATGCCATGCAGCTCTCAGATCACATCAGAACAGATGCCCGCCGGTGTAATATGTATTCTGAAGTCGTTTTATATTGCTAGTGTAGCGTTCTGAGCATTACAGACACATCACAGGAGCAGGAAAAACTTTCTGCAGAACTAAGATTACATAAGCAACTGAATGAAGATGAATCATCTAATAACTTTCAAGAGACAGTGCTGACAGTACAACAATGAAACAAAAACAAATATTACAAAATATATGATAGAATAATGTAAATCGTGAACAACATACTAACATGTTCTCACTGGACGCGAGGCGCGCGTCATTAGAACACTAAACACAGCACCCCTCCAGGGGTGTTCAGTATTGACAACCTCAATACTTTCTGTGAATTTTTTTAATAACAATAATTAAATGATATTTTACTTTGTGTGTTTTTATGCTGGTACCTTTAGGTCTGTCATGGAAAAATAAATCCGACTTGGTATTTCCAGCTTCCACATGCAAATGGAACGCAGCAACTACTTAAACGTTGGTCGTGCACATCCATCATGTTTGTAGTTTTTTAACACTTATTGTCCATGTTTGTAGTTCTGAACCGAATCCTTCTCCAAGGTGCAGTGGGTTGTGGGCATAATATTAGCCGACAGAGTGTGAACGGATCCACACCTCGAAAATCTACTGCAGATAGTACACCATCTGTGGACTTACTCTTTTCAACATATGATGTTTTATTAACAAAGTTTGGGAGGAGCACGTTCAGATAATTAACCTAATTAACACGAGAGGAGAACAATCAGTAATCAACCCAGTTAATAAGATAAGAGGCATGCGTATATATATATATATATATATATATATATATATACCCAGCAGTCTTACCTCTGTTCATTGGCAGATTTGCAGCATTTGGTTTGCACCTTTTGCCATTATATCACAGACGTCCAAACAACGAGACCTATACTGGGGATTGTTTGGATCCCTCACTCCTAAATCCACTCCAGCAGGGCGGCCAATATCTCGAGCAAAGCTCGCGAGGCCCTGAACTCGCCTCGCTCGACACCACCATCGCCCCGCACAAAACCTGGCTCTCCTCAAGCGCTGGGTCGCAGCAGCAGGCCCTCAACGAGCCGGAGCAATGCCCCAGATCTCACCGAAGGCCGTGCTGCAAATTCATTTTTAGATAAAGTCACAAAGGCAGGTTGTTTGTTGCTAAAAGTTTTAAACAACGTTTCGACATAAATGATGTTAATGTCATTTTTGTAACCATGGCAAAAAAAAAAAAAAACTGCGTAAAATACACAACGAAACTAATTAGATTTTCTGATTTTTCAGTAGCATTTTATTTAAATTACATATTTAATTCAGATAAACGGATGAAAAAGATAGATTTTCGAGAAAATTTACCAACAATTATAAGCACGAACTAACAAATAAGAAAGAAACCATTATTATTGAACAAATGCAACTAGCAACCTAATTCACATGCGATGTGCCGCTCGGCTAGCTTTTCAATACTTTCTTCTTTGTGTGGTTAAGAGGAAAATGTATGTCTTTTTAGCATCTTTACACTTTAAAACATGCTAAATTTTTAAAATGGCTAAACTTGTTGCTATGTGCTTTGGAAAACAAGTTGTTAAGGTAATCCAAGAAGCTGAAGAAAAAAAAAAGACAACACTGCAGGCTACTCGAGCATTTCAGAATATTCCGTCAAAAGTCACAATCCACTCCCCTTTCCCACGGCCTACAGCTGAAGCCACGGTCATACGAGACTTTGAGCATGCCGCAACGGTCATGATATGATGTCACGCTGTGCAGCGTCTTTCTTAAAAACCTTAAATTCAACATGTAACAAATTCTAATGCATCTTAAATGTAAAAACATTTGAGCTGCTCCCGTCGGAGTTTGTGTGGGCCCTCCTGGTCAAAAGACCAAGTTTCTTCCTGAAACACCAGCCCGTCAAATTTTCAACGCTTATTTTTGGGGGTTATTCGTCGGGCGGCTGTCCTTTGCTATGATGCTTTTTGGGGGTACTCTGGGTTTGGGTCAAAATTCCGAGCTCGGAGCCCTCCCCTCGGACAGCACGCCGAATACTCATAAACTTTATTCTATTTATTATATGTAAGTGTGAATTCGTGCAACTATGTTTTGGGACACACTTCTTCTATTTAGTATGCAGGGTCCCTTTATCATTCACACAATTGTAATCAGTTGATTTGTGTTCACAGACAGTCACTCAGCACGATTTTCAATTTAATGCTTTTCAGTGGGGAGTAACTTTCATGCCTGCACCACGTTTTTCTTTCTTCCCCTGCAACACATTCAGTGACTTCTTTTTACTCAGAAACAGAAAATAATAATAGTAATCATTTTTTGTGTCTGAAATTTAACACTCAATGTGAACTACTTTTTTTGTTGAACTGGTGTATAAAATCAATATCATATTTGCAATCATGCTCACATGCTGATTTTCGGTAAAAATGACATTCTTGCATGTATGACATCATATCTTATAAATAAGCAAACAAAAAAACAAAGGGATTTTTAATTAAAGGGGCATTCTAACTATCTTTGAATAGGCTTCATCATGCTTTTCAAGATGTGTTTTTGTTTGGTTTTTTGTAGTGAGTGACAGAGTTGCTTTAACAGTGTAAATATAAAGTTAGAGGGAAGACAGAAGAGCATCCTATTCTAATGGATTACAACATCAAATGGGCACAGATAAATCATCTAATGACTTCATCAGGCATGAAATAATGTGCCTAAAATGTAAATCTAGGGTCGTAAAGGCTTCTGTAGCAGCTTTGGCCCTGCTGATCCCATTTACTTAATGGCTGATTGATCATCCTCTGAGTGTTTGTACAGTGGCTCCTGGTGAGGAAGCACAGATGTCACTTATTAATGACAAACATGCACAATGCCAATAAGCAAGAAACATGATTATGAACATCAAACTAAATGCCTTTAGACTTTAATTAACTGTGTGTCTAACTCCGAGCACTGGATGTACAGGTACAGATACAGCGGATTTCAAGCCCAGTCAGTCGTGAGCGTCACTGTTTCATTTATTCAGCATGTGTTTAAGAGCATGTGCCCATTTAAGAGGCTCTCCAATTATCTTCTGGAGAACATCAGTAGTTCAACTAATTATGTTGCTATTTGCAGAGATCCTCCTGACTAACACTGCTCAGAACACAGATAATTACACACGCTTTCTCTTTCTCTCTCTGCAGAAACTACATTGAAATGTCTCAAACATCATTTACTAGATTTAAATGACCTTCTAGAATTAGTGCAGACGCTTGCTTCACTAGCAACAATGGCTTGGGCGGTTTCTAAGCGAGATCTTCTAAGCAATGCATCTGTGGTAAAAGATTATATTTGTAAAAACCTGTTAACTGATTAACTGAAAGTTACCTATACACTGGAAAACTGTGATGTTTCACATTATATTCTATTAATTACATTTACTGTAAAATACTGTCAAATTTATGGTTAAAATTTATTTGTAGGCACATACAATGACTTACCATACAATTGATGACGAACAGTAGAATGACACTGCCGGTGTCACAGCCCTTGTGTGGGATGCATAACATATGATTATATTTTAAATAAATAATTTTTCTTCTTCTAATTTTTTGTTAAGGTACTTTAGGGTGTTTGTGTTGCATTTTCTGTTATTTTGTTATGATGGTGTTTCTTAAGATGAACGCTGATTCATCATGTGCCTTTCTACTTTACCGTGTGTGTTATTAACGCGTGTGATTACGGTGGTTATCAACACTTTTTTACTTTTAATTTATCTGTTTTCATTTAATCAATAGGTCTTTGTCAATTTTTTTATTACGTAACTTAATGTTCCAGACAAAAACAATGCCAGTTTGTTCATATGTTGTTTTCTGACAATGAAAATTGTTCCAAAAGAAGCCAAAACATCAAGCTTTGCGTGTCATCAAGGAACAAACAGACTAACAGTCAGTCAAAACAGTCATTTAAAACCCTAATAGTATATATCTATATATTATCATATTGTTTATATATATATATATATATATATATATATATATATATATATATATATATATACACACTGAACAAAATTATCAACGTAACACTTTTGTTTTTGCCCCCATTTTTCATGAGCTGAACTCAAAGATCTAAGACTTTTTCTATGTACACAAAAGGCCTATTTCTCTCAAATATTGTTCACAAATCTGTCTAAATCTGTGTTAGTGAGCACTTCTCCTTTGCCGAGATACTCCATCCACCTCACAGGTGTGGCATATCAAGATGCTGATTAGACAGCATGATTATTGCACAGGTGTGCCTTAGGCTGACCACAGTAAAAGGCTGCTCTAAAATGTGGCGTTTTATCACACAGCACAACACCACAGATGTGGCAAGTTTTGAGGAAGCGTGCAATTGGCATGCTGACTGCAGGAATGTCCACCAGAGCTGTTGCCCGTGAATTGAATGTTCATTTCTCTACCATAAGCCGACTCCAAAGACATTTCAGAGAATTTGGCAGTACATCCAACCGGCCTCACAACCGCAGACCACGTGTAACCACACCAGCCCAGGACCTCCACATCCAGCATCTTCACCTCCAAGATCGTCTGAGACCAGACACCCGGACAGCTGCTGCAACGATCGGTTTGCATAACCAAAGAGATTCTGCACAAACTCACAATGCTCATCGTCCTCATCGGGGTCTCGACCTGACTGCAGTTCGTTGTTGTAACAGACTTGAGTGGGCAAATGCTCACATTCGATGGTGTCTGGCACTTTGGAGAGGTGTTCTCTTCACGGATGAATCCCGGTTTTCATTGTACAGGGCAGATGGCAGACAGCGTGTATGGCGTCGTGTGGGTGAGCGCTTTGCTGATGTCAACGTTGTGGATCGTGTAGCCCATGTGGCGGTGGGGTTATGGTATGGGCAGGTGTATGTTATGGACAGGGAACACAGGTGCATTTTATTGATGGCATATTGAATGCACAGAGATAACGCAACGAGATCCTGAGGCCCATTGTTGAGCCATTCATCACCTCATGTTGCAGCATGATAATGCACGGCCACAATCAACAACCTGATCAACTCTATGCAAAGAAGATGTGTTGCACTGTATGAGGCAAATGGTGGTCACACCAGATACTGACTGGTTTTCGGACCCCCCCGGACCCCCCCAATATAGTAAAACTGCACATTTTAGAGTGGGCTTTTATTGAGACCAGCCTAAGGCACACCTGTGGAATAATCATGCTGTCTAATCAGCATCTTGATATGCCACACCTGTGAGGTGGATGGAGTATCTCGGCAAAGGAGAAGTGCTCACTAACACAGATTTAGACAGATTTGTGAACAATATTTGAGGGAAATAGGCCTTTTGTGTACATAGAAAAAGTCTTAGATCTTTGAGTTCAGCTCATGAAAAATGGGGGCAAAAACAAAAGCGCTGCGTTTATAATTTGTTCAGTGTAGATATACTCAGATAATGGCATGCTGGTGTGCGCCGGTGACATGATGTGTAACATTCATTAGCACTCTTGTCTTAGCCGCGGGCAGAATGGCGAACAGACGCTGAGCATGAATAAGACTCTCACGGGTCTGATAATTGGAGTCTGTTCTGTAGAAACTCTTCACTGTTAAATGTTTCACCTTTAAGAGCACTGTCCCAAAACTGTCATTATAAATTCTGCAGACGTTACAGACAGCAAGTGCATGTTGTGTCCTTGTTCTCAAACAGGAGCCCAGAATCTCTCAATGGAAGATATGAATGCTTGTTGGCAGGTCGCACTGCAGACATAGTGACTGTCAGCAGCATTGATTGGCTTCCCATTACTGGATGTACTTTTTAAGGGCACTGATTAGCCTGCACTTCAGCTGCTCTGAGCAATTTTATACTCTACATTGATTGAAATGAATAAAACATAAAAACACAGAACTAATGGAGTAGCTTTAACAGAACTGAAGGCCTGGCTTTGCACTGGTGTGTGAACAATACCTACTCATTAAAAAAGAGACATTATTTGCAAGCTATTACTATTGCTTGTGCATTTGTACAAACCAACCCTCATTATATTCCAGCATTTAATGTTGTTTTGTTCTGAACATGAATGTTCTCAAATCCCATGGCTTGTTCAGCAGAAGTGTGCTGTTATTTCAATAAGTAATTAAAGTGTTGTGCGTCTGAAGCAATAAAACAAACTAAAGTCCCATATCTAACAAATAAATAAACTGGTCAAGGGACCAAAAAAAAAAAACACCTAGTAAACAACCACCTAACAACTCGCTGAGAATACCTTAGCGGCCACCCAAAAACAACGCAATCACTGCATAGCAATGTCCAAATCACCCCCAGAATACTGTACCTACCTGGCAACCACCTACAGCACTCCTTTCTGTCTGTGAGCAAAACACGACTCCAAACCAAAGAGATATTCTTTATAAAAGTTAAGACTCGACCACGCCCTCATTTAAAACGGCTCATTTAAACACGCCCCCACATGTCTTCGTCACAGTGTGGGAAGATTTGTATAACACCGTCCAAACGTTTAAGCAATGAAAGAAGGTGTAGCTATTATTCTTGCTGTAGTATTGTTGTTGCCGCCGGCGCCGTGTCCTGGAGACACTGTGTTTCGTGGTGAAAGCGAAAGTACTTTTTTTGGGCTTCCAAAAGAGGATACAACTAGAAATCAGTGGTTAAGTTGTATTTACAACACTGTTCCAGAACAGTTGAACCCAAATATTAGAGTGTGTGCAGCGCATTTTACGGAGGACTGTTTCCTGAACCTGGGATAGTAGCCTGCCAGCTGCTCAAAGACTGTTTCTATAAAGTGGGGCAATTCCAACTGACCCTTCTGACTCACAGCCTGTAAGTATGTTTTCATATTTAAAGGATTTGCCACTGACTATTCAAAGGCAAGTTTTGAGCAGTGTAGAGCAGTTGTTTGTCGTTTCTCTGATCACAAATGCAGACATGGTAATGTTTACGAGGCGCAATGCAACGCGACGCATAAAAAGACAGTATAAGTCATTATAATCAGCAATTATGTCCCCACTGGATGCAACAAATGCCTCGTTTATAATGGGTTTTATTGTTTTGGTGTCATCGCGCCGGGACACGGTATCACAATACGGTAAGGGGCGCAACATTTCCGTCTCATGCTTGAGGTATTCAGCCAATCGCAACGCACTGGATAGCTGGCCAATCAGAGCACGCCTCGCTTCTCAGAACGATGAGCTTCGTAAAAATCGTTTCAGAAAGGCGGAGCATAGAGGAGCAACAATAATGTACAGTATGTGGAAAATAATGTTTTTTTTTTTTTTTTTACCTTAAACTGCATAAACACATTGCATTACACAAAATAATGTTCTTTTTAGCAACATCATATGACCCCTTTAATATCACAGAAACCAAAAACTCGTTAGACTCGCAGAGCACTCTGTCGAAGTGTGGCCATGCACACTTATAATCGTTTGTAGGCTTGTTGTTTGGGCTTGGCTCCATTATGGAGTTATTAAAGGGGAAGTTGTGGTTCGTGATAATTTTTTTTTACCTTATTTTCAGTATAAAGCATTTGGTTTTATTTAGGTATATTATGGCCTTGTTCTTGTTTGCTGTCTTTTCTAGAAAGATCTGGCAACACATATGAGTCTCGCACCTCTCTGATGTTGTTAACTAGTTCAGTTAGGTTCTACACTTTGACAATGTGTAGAATTGCAGTCATTACTATAATTGTTTTTAAAGAGAGACAGTTCACACAAAAAAATGAAAATTCTGTCATCATTTACTGACCCTCAAGTTCTTCTTCTGTATGAGTTTCTTTCTTCTGCTGAACACAGAAGATCTTTCTTCTTGAAACTGAAAACCTCTTGACCTGATGGAAACCGACAACTGACGGTAGCCATTGACTTGCATAGTATTTTTGTCCATAATATGATCATCGACTGTCTGGTTACCAACATTCTTTAAGACATCTTCTTTTGTGTTCAGCAGAAAAAAAGAAATCATACAGGTTTGAATCAACTTAAGGGTGAGTAAATGATGACAAAATTTTCATTTTTGAGTAAACTATCCCTTTAATTTGTTGAAGAATACAGTTGTCACTCCTGTAAATTACTGAAGTGTGTGTGTGTGTGTACAGAACAGGATTAAGCACTAAACGTTAGCTTAGCTGCAGTGTGTGTGTACATACATACAGTATGTTACTTTAACATGACTGTGACTGTGTTGTTTTTGAGTGCTCAGAATAGTTTGATGAGCAGCAGTGATTCTGACGCTTCATCCAGAGCACAGATGAGATTCACTGGCTCACTGGGACACTTCTCTCCTCATTCACACACACACAAATGATGGCAGCTGCCTCTATCAAATGGCAGGATCAAAGGAGTCGACGCTTATTAGTATCCCTCTTTCATCTGCTGTTGGTAAGCTGCAGTGACGCGGAGGAGGCATCAAATCACTTTCCCTTTTCAGAGGGTGAAAACTGGGTGGGAAATGTGCCCTTTTTGCTAAGGGACGTCCTGCAGCTCGAAACAAGCTCGACACTGTTTTTATTGCTGCAGGGCTTCAAAGCCACATCACTTTTTACAATTATTTGCTATCACATGCACGAAATGGATAGTTCTGCTTTTGGTCAATACATTGCTCCAGTTGTTCTAAAATAACAGCAATGGCACAAAACAAGTAACTGTTCTAATGAAATTTGATGTCCAGTTTTTACATTAAAATCAATTGTCCTGATTTCATCAGCAGAATAATAACAAGGCCTTCTTTAAATGACGTCATTTAAAGAAGTATATCAAATGTCGCTAACTAACTAAATAAATTACTCTCATATTTTGAAGGCTGGTGGCATTTTTAATTTTTAAAGGCATTTCTACCCCTAGCTTCCATTTTTCAGCTGGTGCCCTACAAGTTCCTCTCACTGTCAATCTGTAAAAGATTATTGATGTGTATTCATGGCTTTCTTATTCTGCTCAACTGCGCTCTTTAATCACTGGCTCTTTGGAAAGAATAATCCAGAGTATTCCAGTGCGGCAATGAGCTGAGATCTTCAATTTTAGCAAAAAGCTGTCAGTTTCTGCTGAACTGGCAACGGACCAGAAAGAAAAATCGACCACCTTTCCTTTCCATTTTTTTTCTTGGAATTTTCCTCTGCCAGCCTGCAGAAAAACAATGACTTAATTACCAAATGTTCAGCAGGACTCCTTGAGCGAACCATCAAACAACGGCGTCGGGTTCACCTGCGTGATTAATAACTGCTCCTCTTCATTTCTTCTGTTTCTACGGTCCAAGCATTATGATGAATTACAGATGTGGTTATTAGTAGTTAGTTAACATAGAGGATTGAGATATGAATGTACTGAACTGAAATAATAGTAAACAGATATTTTCTAAATAAAGACTGCTGTTTTAGCATCAAGTCCACCCTTTTTTTTGAAAATTAAGAAAAATAAGCCTGATCATTCGTTTGACACAAGACACAAGATTTGAGGAATCATATGGGTCTGATTCACAACAACAACTGTATAATTACAGCCCAGCAACAGTATTCTTTAAAAAATAATAAATAAATAATAAGAAGAAACATTACATAGTAAAAATTAGTGTTATTTGAGTCCAAAGAAGTGCAGTTGTTGTTGTCGTGGCTTGACTGTGAGCTGACAATAAGAAAGCAAACCTAGACCCTTCTCACTGTCATGTTGTTGTTGTTGTTGTTGTTGTGTGTTCAGTTGAAAGCGGTCCAAAGCAGCAGTGAATGCAGCCAGACTCGCTGTAGTTCATGGAGACTGAGCTTCACTGCTCACGGACACCATCACATGTATGAGCTCAAACGCTGCTTTGATCAGTGCAGCACTGCAGTGCGTGTCGTGATTTTACACTCAATATGAGAGAGGTTATATATGGTAAGACTGGCACCGGTGGGTCCATGAAGAGCCTTAAACATCCGTGGAACATTTCCATTGCACAAAATGTCCTTTAGTTTATTCAAATGTTATTCACACTTAGAAAATAATGGTTCTTTGGGAAACCAAAAATGGTTCTTCTATGGTATCGCTGTACAAACACGCTTTTGGGAGTGTTATTTTTTGCTCGTGCTCATTTTCTCTGGTTCTTCCAGGTCTGGGAATTCTCATGCATTTCATGACAACATTTATTAGTGTTTGCCTGCAGCCGGTCTGTTCTCTAACAGACAGCTGCTATCTTATTTATTTATTTACTCACAAATGCTACCGCTGACATGCGTAACGCTGGAGTGCTGATACTCCTGAGCGCTGCTTATGTGAGCAGAATGATGATGATGATGATGATGATGATGGTGGTGGTGATGATGGAGTGATGTGGGTGGCTGTTGCTACGTGGTTGCTATGCTGTTTTGTGCTTCGCTCTGCTATTCGGTTACTAGGTAGTTATGATTGGTTACCCGGGTACACTTTGTATTTGCTAAGGAGCTCTGAATGGTTTTCAGTACATCGCTGTGTTCTGGGTGTGTGTATCATCCAGCATAAAAATAGTGATACTTGCCTTAGGAAAGTCCACTTATTTTGACACAAAGCAATGCTGGACTGTGTGACATAAAGAGAAACTGGCATCTCTCCCCATTATTTTTGTATTCCTCACGTCTACACAGTTATTACACTATGGAAAACTCTTGACCGTTGGTTTTGGATTATGGCATTGTTTCTGGTCCAAACAGCTTCTGTTTGATGCGATGCAGGTGTTTTTCTTTTAATGCTGCCAAAATTGAAATCAAACGAATGGTGGTATCAGCACGCTTCACTGGCACTGGACATTGAACTGCTTTCTTTGTTTCTCTCTGTTGCATTGTGCAAAACATTCCTGAATCAATGTTAAATGAATTTGTGCATTGAGGATGCTGCCATCTATATTCTCTGATATAATATTGCATTTCCTTTAGATGGCAGCATTGCACAATCAATCTTTGTTTCTGTGCAAACATCTCTTCTGACCCATATAGTATGGGAACGTTTTACACCGAGATTGTGTCAGCGTGTTATTGCTTCACATTAACTGACAATATTGCATTATGTGCTGGAACATTATGCAAAAGCAAACACAGATACTCAGAAAGATATGTCGAGGGTGTGCCCCTGGATTTGGTGTTGCTTTTTCAGCACAGTAATAAAGAGGGGTAAAGATACGGATCACATCGGATATCAGCCTTCTTTCATTCTTTTATCTATTTTCTTTGGCCTGTTTTGCAGTTGCTTCTCGTCTTTACCCTGCCATCAAATTGCTTTCTCTGTGACTGCTCATATAACACAAACACAAGCTCGAGAGAGTGAAGGACAGCATGAGCGAGATGCAGAAATGTGCACACTTATCAAAAAGGAGTGCACATATCCAACGACTGGAACGCTGCATCAAAACAGCAGCTGTTTGCATTGCTAACATTTCTCAGCCGCCAGCTCTGCAATTACGCAGTTTATTTGATTGTTTTTCCAGTCATTATAGCAGCAGGCTTGTAAATGATGTTGAATTGTTTTTGCATAAACTGACAGAACAACACTACAAACATGCATGAAATGATTCACAAATAACTTCTTTTCTTTTTTCTTTTTTTTGTCTTTCAGGGCAAAGATATTTCGTGGGAAGAAGGTCCAAGGAGATTATGATGTCAAAGTTGAGCAGGTAAAGCATCTATTATAGCTTTAGACCTTGGTGTTATTCTCAGCTCGATCACACAAACCATTTAAATATTGAGTTGGCGGCTTTCAACTGATTTGCTAACACCCACAAACAAGTATCTGTTAATTATTAAATTATAATGCATAGTACTGCATTCTTTCTAGGCGTGATGCAAAACATTTCCAGTAAGTCATTTATTTGTCCTCACTAGGAGCAGAATTCTGTGAGATGCTGCACAATCAAGGCAATCAGAATAGATATGATGTGTAAAATGCATACAGCCATGTGGAGAGGGATTTTGGAGCAATGAGATGTCACTGTGATGGCGCAGAAATAGAAACCAACATCTTTTCCCTCATTTTGATGACATGTTTAAACAGTGTGCCAACCCGACTGTATCACTAGAGGCCGCTGTACTGTAGTAATGGGACACTCTTAAAAATAATGCCATTGATGGTTTCATGAAGAATATTCAACAACCATGGGAACTTTCCATTGAACAACAGGATCTTTACAGTGGAAAAGGGTTCTTTATTGTTCTTCACACCAAGAATATAATGGTTCCTTTAAGAACTGATCACTGAAAGGTGCTTTGAGGAACCAGAAATGGTTCATGGTACACGATTTAAAAACTGTTATTTTTAACATGGTTCCCGGTGTTAGGAAAGAGTCCAGACATATACTGTAGAATAGTAAAAACATTAGGAATATTTCACCCAAAAATGAAAATTGTCATCATTTATGTGTTGTTTCAAACCTGTATGACTTTCTTTTTCCATCGAAAACAAAAGAAGATATTTTGAGATTGTGTGTGTGTGTGTGTGTGTGTGTGTGTGTACGTATTGGTATTCACATGTTATAAGGACCAAATGTCCCCACAAGGAGAGTAATATAGCCCTATGATTTCTGTGATGTGGAAAACACGTAATCCAGCCATTAAAATGTATCTGTATAAAGCTGAAGGTCATGTAATTTGCCAAATTTTGGATGGATATATCAAAAGTAGGTCAGTACACTTAAATTATGATTATTGATTAATCATTAAGATGGACTATTGTCTGTGAATATTAAGCCTCAAAAGACTATTTAAATATGAATCCTGCATGTTCTGTGTGTCTCTGTGTGAATGAATGGCGCAGACGTGTGGTTTCGTTTACAACAACCTGTCAAAATAAAAGTTTGGTTTAACTTGAAGAAACTGTGACAGAAATATATTATTTTATGTAATGATAGTACTACTACTACTACCACTAAAATGATTATTAAAACATTATTTTAAGGAGTATTTACCAGAAAGCATATTTGCCAGAATTTATTTACCAGAACACAACACAGTATTCCTGTAAAAAAGAAAAAGAAAAAATAAATTCTTTTTTTATTTTCCTTTTGTAAAATCAATCATTTGGAGATGCTTTAGAGTATTAATCCAGAAAATTAATGGAAAACACAGAATTTGGTAAAAATATAATTTGAGAAAAAAAAATAGTAATTCTTGTTCAATTTTTCATAAATTGCTGTAATTTTTGTAGTTTCATGATATCAATTAATACAACATGTTTTTTGATTAATAAAATGTAACCATTAAAACATAAGAAAAAAGAGAAGAAAAAACATAATCCAGAAAATTAAAATGGAGAAAATAGAATTTGGGAAAAAATAAAACTGATTTCATAGGGACCCTAGTAATAACAGTAAATTTTGACTTTGTGGAGACATTTTGTAGGTCCTCATGAGAAAACAAGCTTATAAATCATACAGAATGAAGTGTTTTTAAAATCTAAAAATGCAGAAAGTTTCCTATGAGGGGTAGGTTTAGGCGTAGGGTTAGGGTAAGGGGATGGAAAGTACATTTTGTACAGTATAAAAACTGTTATGCCTATGGAATGAACCCATAATGATGAAAAAAAATATGTATGTGTGTGTGTGTGTGTGTGTGTGTGTGTGCGTGCATGCGTGTGTGCGTGTGTGTGTGTGTGTGTGTGAGATCCAGATCATTATACTAGATTTTTGCCAGTAACAATTTTTGTTAAGCTCTTAAAAGCATCCACTTGATTTTAAGTCTGTCTTTTACATCACAGCTCAATATGTGATGGTGAAAGGTTTGAGACTCAAATAGTTTAGACTTTGAATCCCATATTTATGGGGGTCCTGTGCCTAAGCAACACTGTGTTACAGTAGAAAACCTTTGTTTCAGTGACTGCACCATTCAGAAATGGTCACCGCGTCCTTATAAGTCTAGGCTGGCTGCTCCATTGTCTTCATAGCTGTGCAATCCTTTAAAATAGCTTTTAGTTACAAAAGAAAAATACTCCCAGGTCATTTTCTGATGCATGGCATCATTGAAATTCTAGACCGCACGTTGCTAATTGGAAGCCAATGCTATTGATCTGAAGTGTCCCAATACTTGTAATTTTCTGCATGCCCTTTACCCAGAGAAAAGGCCAAGAGTATTAGCTATTGATCAAGAACATGTAGATAATAGAGCTGCGGTTGGAGTTCTTTAACTCGCGGTTCGCTGGTCACTTCTGCTTGCGAACACACCTCTGACTTTTGGCTTACTGTCCGCTTTATTCCAGCAAATCACATATTTATCACTGCCTGTACGTGACTGTGAGCATCATCCTGCATCCTGTGAACTCGTCTGGTCTTGTACAAATGTCAGCAGTCAATGTGAGCACGGCTGAAATTCCATAATTAAATTGCATAATTTATTGGGAACAAATCATTATAAAGAGTAACATTTATTTAGATGCCTTCAGCCCTTCAGAATGTGTCTTCTGCCAAACCTTCAATAAAGCAAACCACTGTGACTAGGAAAGCCTTCAACAATATAATTGGATGTTATATTACCAATGAATGACCATTCTGCAATAATTAAGCATGAAAAATATGAGACAGCTTCCCATAGCCAGTTTTATTGTGTCTGCGCATAAACTTCAAATTTTATTGCTCATATTGCATAACAGATGAATCTTAGCAAGCCCACAATGATGAGAAGGAAGGGAGCAGTTACGGGACGCGAGTCACACCTACTGGAGCTGATTTACGTGACTAATGTGATCACAAGGCCATTACTCTGCCTCCTGAATTATGCAATACACATAATTAGCAAATCAAGGTGGTGTTACATTAATTTATAGAAAATATAGAGTTAAACTGTGCATGTCACTTTGTATAATTTTTTTTGTTTGTTTCATTTTTCTCTCTGAAGTCTAGTTTAGTTTGCAAAAAGTAAACATTCTCCAACTTGTCCACAACTATTAAAGTTAAAGGAACAGTTTATATTTTTTTTAAAAAGGCACAGGTTGTGCAAGTTTACCTGTCAATGATGCCAAATGTCTTTGGTGTAACCAAATTACCGTTTGATTATGCAATGGATTATGACATTAGAGATCTGCCTTAAACAGGATCATTTCAGATAAACGCTGTTAACGCCTTAGCAGATGATGCAATCAAATAAATATTAGTGGGAGTAGAGCTATTAAATTTAGGTACAGTTGTTAAATTGTAATGAATAATAATGAAAACTATGATATTCTTCAGAAAGATCTACAGAACTGCACGCAGACAGGAGCTCCGGTTATCTTTTATCTGTTATCTTGTTTGGCATAATAATAGTATTAATCTTACTTTTTTATTAGTTGATTTCTTTAATATATATATATATATATATATATATATATATATATATATATATATATATATATATATATATATATATATATAATTCATATTTTAAATAGTAAAGCTTTAATTTCAACAGATAATAATAATTTTGAAGACAATTTACAGTACATGCTATTATTTACTCATCTTGATTAAAGATGCTTATTTAAAAAATAATAATCAGAAGAGTCAATGACTCTAAAAAGGAAAGTTTATGGACTATTTTGAAGAGGCAGCACAAACAAGTCGCCTATTAAAATAGATATTTACATGGAAACTAATAAATATTTCAAGTTTTACTGAGTACACCAAAATTATAAACACTGAATATGCGTATAGAATTTGAGATCCTTGTCATGATTATAACAGCAGACATATTTTAGGAAACACTTTATTTTGATAGTCCACTTCATGCATTTGCTTTGCAACAACAGTAGATGTCAACTAACATGAGATTATTAGTCATGAGATTACTAGTAGACTGTCCGCTTAATATTCTACAGGGGTAAGTAGGTGATAAAAATCCCTGGCCGAATTACCTACTGTTTTTTGACAAAAACCAAGGTTGTATGATAAT
Organism: Acrossocheilus fasciatus; assembly: GCA_036784905.1. Classification (NCBI taxonomy): domain Eukaryota; kingdom Metazoa; phylum Chordata; class Actinopteri; order Cypriniformes; family Cyprinidae; genus Acrossocheilus; species Acrossocheilus fasciatus. The sequence continues at coordinate 790,635 of CM071948.1, read as the reverse complement.
TTAACTGCCGCCCAAATCCACATCTCTGAGTTTACAAGAAATCAATTTAAGATTCACTGTTTAAATCCTTTTTTTTTTTTAAATAAAAAAATAAATAAATAAAATAAATAAATAAATAAAAATAAATCCTTTTTGACCACTGCCGAACACTGTACGGTAACTGTTGCACTTCACTGTAATTTGCATGCATATTTATTACTGTAAAAAAAAAAAAGAAATGATTGGAAGTATTTACAAGAACAATATTCCATAACTGCTCCACCACAGCGAGTGGGAACTGTTAATAACAAAAAGACAAAAGAGAAGAAAAGCACACAAACATTTGAAATAGTTCATTATTATGGCAGCAACAGGTATGCAATACAGTTTTAAAATATGTATTATATAGGCCTACAATTACATACACAAAAATATAAACCAAGCAGCTTTATGTTTACCTTATGTAAATCAGAGGCTGCTTTAACTTATTTCTGCTAATCTCCACATTTTAATGACATCCATCACTTTGAGAGATAAAGTGCACAACAGAAAACCATTTCAATATAGCGTGTCTATTTTTCTATTTTTAAACATATGTAAATAATCAAATAATAAATAGGATATTACAAAAGATGAATTTATTCTTATTATTCCAAGCTTATGACATTCTATTTACAGCAGACAGTCATGTAACTGGGTAGGTGAGCCGCACGTTCTGAATCCATGAGTTTTATCACTGAGGTGCCATGTAAATGTATTTTTACAGACATCCACGTGAGAAACAATCACCGTCCAAACAGGGCTTTAGTTGACAGGGAGTTGCAAAGTCACTTATGGTCAGTAGAATGACTAAAGTAGGTTTGTGGCGGTATATCGGTATCACGGTATATCATGGTTTTAAAACTGATGGTTGTCATATCATGTACGTTTGCTTATTGAAAACAAGCAGTTGGGCAGAGAACATCTCGGTAACACTTTATTTTGATGGTCCCTTTTGAACATTCTGTTGACACTAAGTAATGTTGCACCTACATGTCAACAAACTCTCATAAGAGTATTAGTAGACTGTCTGCTTCATATCTACTCACTCCTTATTGTGTTGGTCTCCCAACAGATATTCTACTGACTATAAGTAACTTTGCAAGAACGTGTCAACTTAATCTAACCCTAACGCTACCAGTCAACTAATACACTACTAACACTCTAATGAGAGTCAGTAGAAATGTAGGTGCAACATTACTTATAGTCAATAGAATGTGTTAAAGGGACCATCAAAATAAAGTGAAACCAACATCACCTGTGCATGCGCATCTCTTGCCCCTCGACTCCCAGTCAGCCTCAACTTGCTCCACGCACATGTATATGACGCAGAAAGTGTAAGAGAGAAGTGAGGCCGATGCAAGGTAACTAGATATCCCAAAAACAGATGTTCCTTCTAAATTTAAAGGCCAGATTTACTAACATCTTGCACCAGCGCAAGCCATCTTTTGGCGTTAAAATAGTACTGTCAGGTTTTAATTAAGACACAGTGAAGAATTAGCACTAAAAAGGCATGGACACAGTTATTTTTGGGCCTGACCTTATTGAATATGCATTTGTAGAGTTTCCCTTTCAGACGCAAAATTTGTAGGAGGAGAGTATTAAAATGAATCATGCAACTCGATTTCCTAACGTTTGTGCTCGTCAAATTACTGGTATTTGCGCCATTATTTAAAGCCCAAAAAAGCATCTCTTAAAGCAGGCGGTAATTTGTGCTGATCTTGGTAGATTGCGCTGGTCGTTATGGAAATGATCTGCTGCTTCTGTGTTCTTTAATGTGTGCATTGTCAGTAAATCACCTGCAGAACTTCGCCTCCCATCGGAGCATTTATGGAATTGCTCTCTCGTGCTAATTTGCCCTGCTTAGTAAATCTGGCCCTATGTATTTCTATGTCGATTCTTAGATGCAAAATCAGTCTTTTAGTCTGCTGGTTTCAGTTAACTACAATTTTTGTAGCGCCTTCCATCCAATATTCACAATTAAGCTTTGTGTTTTTTTTACTCCTGATAAACACATTCTCAGCTTTTGAATTCTGTTAATTTTATCACACAATCTAAACATTAAATGCCATTTTGGCACTCTTTTGATGTGGCATGATGGATTGCTGTATCTTTCATTCATCTCTTCCAGTTTACTACAAGTTACAGAGCAAAATAAAGATGAATGAACATCAGAAGGTATATGGACTATATCAAAATATTGTGTATTTATTTGTATGTTCCTTTTTGTTTCAGGCCGAGTTCTCTGAGATCAACCTTGTGGCTCATGCTAATGGCACATGCAGTGTGGACATGCAAGTGATCAGAAATGGAACAAAAGTGGTTCGGTAAGTTCAACATCAAAAATCTTTAGAAAATACAGCAGTGAGGCCAATATGAGTCCATCATATTCATGTATCTGTCTATTTTCTGCAGTTTTAAGCATTCATCAGTCTATATGTTTCTACCCACGCATTTTTATGAGCATTTTGGGATATCGCATAAAATATAAAAAAAAAAAAAAAACACTGGATGGAAATATCAAGATGCGCATAAATTCTAAAAATGCGTATAAAAAAACGTATGCACTTAACTAAGTAGGATAAATTTCTTATCCAATAAGAAAACATGCGCATAAACTGTGATGGAAACACTTTTATTAAATAAATTGCTTAAAGGGATAGTTCACCCAAAAATGAAAATACTCCCCCTCAAGTAGTTCCAAACCTGTATGAATGTCTTTGTTCTGCCGAACACAAAGGAAGATATTTTGAAGAAAGTTTGTAACCAGGCTGTTTTGGGGCACCATTGACTTCCATAGTAGGGAAAAAAAAATACTATGGAAGTCATTGGTGCCCCAGAACTGCTCCGTTTCCCACATTCTTCAGAATATCTTCCTTTGTGTTCAGCAGAACAAACACATTCATGCAGGTTTGGAGCTACTCGAGGGTGAGTAAATGATGACACAATTTTCACTTTTGGGTGAACTATCCCTTTAAGGCGCATCAAAAAAGACGTGACCTTGCGATGGGATGGGATAACTTGACTAACCAGAGGACCTATCTTGTTGCAAAGCATCTGAAAATGCTAGTTTTGTCATTCTAAAATGCTTGAGCAAAGTCTTGTCAAAGTGTTGCATTGTAATTAACTCCCAGAACTGCGTTCCCAAACAGCACATGACTCCAAAAATACGATAACAAGACCGCGTTTCGTCTGCACGCTCTGAAGCTCATAATGTATTGTATACTAAAATTATCATATACAGTGCCTTCTCCTACTGCAGGAAATTACATTTTTCTTCATGATATTTAGTGCGAGTTAATCAGGAACTGACGATTTTGTTCTCGTCAACTCACTGTACTGTAGTTTGTTTGTATAGTTCTACAAGACTAATACTCATTACATTTAGTAGAAATTTAGATCAAACACGTTGGTGTGGTGTGATGTATTGAAGGTTGATTTAGTTGTATTAAATGTTATTTAATCTGATGTTATCAAATAAAGTACATTTTTAAATGAACTAACACACTGTTCTGACAGCAACTTGTGGCATTAAGAAAAACTGAAGTTTGTGGTTTTAGTTCAAGTGTGTTAGCTTTGCAAAAATGATTTTTTAAAGACATTTGCTCTAAGATTTAAGTTTTTTTATTCTTGTTTTTCAGGTAAATAGACCAGAAATATACTTGTTATACATGTTTAAAATATATATATATATATTGTTACCGGTAACTGAAAGTCCACATAGCCAAACTGTGTTTCATAGCTCAAGTGTTTAAAATTAAGATTTAAACTGGATTAAACAGGATTTTCCCATTACCTGTGACTCCTCTGTTTGTGTGTGTGTGTGTGTGTGTGTGTGTGTGTGTGTGTGTGTGTGTGTGTGTGTGTGTGTGTGTGTGTGTGTGTGTCACTTGCATAACACTTGAAACATGCTGTTTTTCTTTTTTCTTCTTCTTCTTTTTATTTCCCACTACTATTCTCTTGCAAACCTATTGTTGTTATTCTGGACAAAACTTAGGCGTGTGACTTGTTCCTCCCGAATTGTCATAGACTCATGAATGAGGTGTCAAATTGTGCGGTTGTAAGCATTCAGTGAGTGAAAACTAGGCGAAAAATTCCCATAGACTTAACATTGGAACCAAATTTGTGAGATCATATCTCTGGATAAGAAAGACTTAAGGTATGGGGTGGGCTCATTTGACTTAGCCTACCAAGCAGTAGTTACATAACAACTTCATAGCCACATCCTAGCAACCAGTTACAACACCCCTAGCAACAACCCCATAGACATACACTGAGAAATGATGAGAGGACCATCTCTGGATCAGAACATCAGAGAGGAGAGAGGAGGACTCTTTTGACTCAGAATGGCCAGTAGTCTTTAAATGTCTCCCTGGCAACTGTCTAGCAATGCCCTAGCAATTATTTAAAGAACCCTGGAAACTGTACAGAAATATAAATAAGCCATATTTCAGCACCAGAACATTGTACAGCAGGAGCATGGGGTTGGGTTCTGTTGATTCAGACTGGCAAGTCTTGAAATGTCAGCATATAAACTGTATAGCCACACCCTAGCATCTGTATAGCAAAATAAATACACCATAGCTCAGCTCCACAACGTCATATGGACATGGTGGCTGGCTCTTTTCTGTCACACACCAAACGTTTTAAGAAAATATGTATATTTAGTTTCTAATGTACATCATTGCATGATATGAAGGACATGCTTTCTTCATGTGGAAATCCCAGTACAGTGAAAGACTTTAAGTTCATCTAAACACTGTTGAGCTTTCATACATGATACACATATAGAAGAAGTGTCTCAAATGACTCTCTCTCTAATCTTTCTGTCTCATATATTTTGCTCTCTCTCCTCTTTTTACTTATTTTCTTTCAAACTCCCAAAACATTATTTTGTAACTAAACTTTAAATAAAGGCGATTCTGTCACCTAGAACAATCAAAAATGGTATTTTGAGTAATGTCAATTGCAAATATGAACAAATCTGGCACTCCTTTTGGTGAATGTATGATCTGAAACTACAGAATGATTTTGCCAGATTTCAGCTCTGACTAATTTATTATAATCACAGAGTTGTTAGAATAACCATGTTCTGAGTATCACACTGTCAGTCCTCCGTCGTGTGTTTCCCGCCCTCATGTTTCTATATTTGGTCATGTTCCTGTTCTTGTTCAGTGTGATTATTAGTTTATTCAGTTCAGGTGTGTGTGTAATTATCCGGTGTATATTAGTTCCTGCCCGTTCAGTTCCTTTTTGTCTGGTCTACTCATTACGTTCCTTGTGTTCCTGTGTGTCCCAGCCTTGTCTTGTCTTGCCCTGCTGAGTTTTGGATTAAAAGCTGTATTTTGAGTTCATCCTCGTGTGTGTGCACTGTGGCACACACGTATTAAATAGACTGTTTGTGTTTCCTGGTGTTGCTAATGAGGAAAATAAAGTCCAGTTTCTTTACAGTTTGTGATAATAGATAATAATCAGATAGTGATCATTTCTGATTCCCTGTAGAAACGTTGCTTTAATAAATAAAAATAAAAAAGTGAAAGAGTACATAGGGCCCAGAACTTGACAAAAGCCTCAATGACACTGACCAAGTAAATAAATACAGTAAACAACAAGGTTAAAAATGACATTTCCATGTTTTTGCCACATGCTCCATTTCTCCCGCCCTCTCTTTTTACAAATGCACACACATACAGTACCACGGACACACAGCCATGCAGAAACGTGTTGTCAGCACTGCTCTGGTGATATTTCAGAAAAATAGTTTAGCTACTTCTAGCTACAAACATTTCTCACTAGTGAGGTAATAACGGCGCTGTTGTTGAAGCAGATAAACTTATCTAATATGGCTATTAGTAGGGACGCTGCTGCCGAACACTGTTGAGAGACGCACAGACTCACAGAGGAAATTCACACACGCTTCTCTCTTTAATAAATTCATTATTAACTGCATTAGTCTGCTATCAATGGCTAAAGCCTTCATTGCTAGGTCTGACGTTTTGGAATTAGCGTCAGATTGAGATGCATTGAGATGCATTTGGTGAATTCATTCCGCTTCTGAATATACTGTGTTGCCTTCTTGAGCAATAGTACATGTTTTCACCTTTTGTAATAGTTATGCATGAGTCCCTCAATTGTCCTCGGTGTTAAAAGATGGATTTCAAAATCATACAGTCAATGTTGGAAAGGGTTCAAATATGCAGAAGAAGCTGGAAAACCAAAGAATGTGCAGGAACTGGAGGGTTTTTCTGAAGAACAGCAGGCAGTTGAACTGCTCAGGACCAACAAGGGACTCATGAACAACTATCATAAAACTTAAACAATAGTTGTGGATCATCCAGGAAACTACACACAGTATTAAGAGTATGTAATCTTTTGAACAAGGTCATTTTCATAAATTCAGTTATTTTGTCTTGTGGAGTATATATAAACATCTGTTTATATATTACTTTATTAGCTTACTCAGGACAGTACTAAATAAAAAATAGCATGCGATTTTCATGATCCCTCTTATTTTGTTAAAATGATTAACATTTTCCATATTCTGCAAGGGATGTGTAAACTTATGATCACAACTGTACATAATTAAACACTAGTCAATTGAAATGTTATACAGATAATAGACTGACACCTTTGCTCTGTTCTTGATATGTTAATGTTCACACAGGTCCTTCAAGCCTGACTTCGTCTTGGTGAGACAGCATGCTTATAGCATGGCACAGAATGAAGACTTCCGCAATTTAATCATCGGTTTGCATTATGCCGGGATCCCCAGCGTCAACTCGCTGGAGTCCATTTACAACCTCTGTGACAAGCCATGGGCTGTGAGTACAGATGTTGTTTTGTACCATGTGTTTTTCTTTTTAAAATATTTGGCAATGTGAGGAGTATTAAAACTTCCTAGTGGTTTCTGGGTTCTGAATATATACAGGTATGCAGTTATTTTTCAATGCGTAATAATGTATAATTGTGAGTTCAGATCAGACCACATTGTGGCATAGACACTGCTACATGACACTTTCAGTGCTTGCAATATTTCATCCAGACTGATTCTCTGTTTTCTTCCAGTTTGCTCAACTGATCAGCATCTACAAGAGACTGGGAGCAGATAAATTCCCTCTTGTTGATCAGACGTTCTACTCAAACTACAGGGACATGGTAAGTACAAAACAACCTTGTTTTTCATTCGTTTCACTCGATTTGAATCCATTGACACTTTGGTTATTTGTTTACTCTTTATATATGAGTTTTTTAAACACTATATGGTATGGCAAATAAAATGTATTATGTACTTTGATTAGTAGTATTGAAAATTAATGTCCTGATGATAAAAAAACAAAAAACACTGCTGCTGCTAACATATACCCTTGTGAAAAACGTGTGTGCCTATTAGTAGTGACTGTGCACTTGTACTGTACTTCAAATATTAAAGGTACATTAAAATAGAACTGTAATTGTAGATAATATAATATTAATTAAATAAATGCCACTTAAGTGTACTTAAAAACAGACACTTCCATGGCTATGTTTCCTAATGCACTTAATAACACTTTTAAAAATTCATTTTGTAAAAATTTCAAATTTAAAGTTTTTACTTTAAAGTACATTTTTAATAACCATAGTTTCATTTTAATAATTTAATAATTATTGTGCTTAAAAGATGTACAGGGCATCTGATTATAATTTTAATTGTAGTGTGTTATTTGATATTCCATTTAAAAGTTAATGCACATCAATCCCAATGTGTAGTATTTAAATACATGACATCCATACAAGTAATGACATTTACGACGGCGTTTTAGTGCCATGTTAAAAAAAAGTAAAAAAATTGAAAATTACGAGATTAAAGTCAAAATGTTTCGAGAATAAAATCTAAAGGTTTCGAGAATAAAGTCGAAATGTTTTGAGAATTTATATCGTAGAAATTAAAGTTATAATATTTTGAGACTAAAATAAAATAAAATATGCAAATGGCCCGCATTGAGAGCAGCGGGAGAAGTTGCCAGGCCACCGGAATTGATTTGAATATTGTCGCGTCAGAGAAGCCGCATCATCTTACTGGGATGCCAAGGATGCCAAGTTTTAAGGACTCGCGGAAACAGAATATGATATTTATTAACAGACTGAACAGGAACAACTGTTTATCTTAACATCATATCACACACTCAATCGACATTCCTTTGGGGGGGGGGGGCGCTCTTTGTTTTGTAGCTCTCTTATTTAACCCTTTTTTAATACACTACAAATATATGTGGGATTATTAGCAGAAATCATACTATGTGTCATTCTCGCAGGGACAATATGCTTGGAAATAATATTTCATGTTTTCCATTGCATTCGTTATTTGTAGTGCGCCAGTCACCCAGTAGCTTTGTGCTTTTAGTGCTTTTAATATAAAACAAAGTCTCAGCTTTCAAAATCAGTTTTATAACGAAACACAAATTATGTGTTTGACAATAATGTGATTTTCAAGCTCTATAATGTGGCAGATTTTGAAAACTAAGATTTGGAATATCTCCCGGTGCTCCCAATCCAGGCCATTTGCATGAGCAAAAGGCTAGAATAGCCCATTTCAAAATATTATAACTATAATCTTTATTCTCGTAGTGTTTCAACTTTATTCTCAAAATATTCCGACTTAATTTTATATATATTTTTTTTTTTTTAACGTGGCACTAAAACGCCGTCGTAGACATTAACTTATATTTAAAAAAAATATTTATTATAAAGTGTGCTAAAGTGCAGTACTTTTCATAAGGTTTGGTTCTGCTGTGATGCTTTGGATGAAACATCTGCTAAATTAATACATTTATTTACTACATTTTTTTTTTTTCCCCCAGGAAAAAAATAGGCTTATACTATTTGGATATTTGGGTCATTAAGCAAAGTGTTTGCTGTTTTGCCTTTAAGAAAAATACAAGCAGAAATGAATTGAAACTGATTTCTGATCATCATGTTTTGTCTAAAAGAAAAAAACAGTTTATTTGTTTTCTCAGTACGTCCCCTCTATGCAGCGTATACACACTGCGTTTTAATATAACACCTCTGTAATGCAGTTTTACAATCATTATCAGCTTTCTGCATTGTGCAAACAAGCTAATATTCTGTTTCTGTGGTTTCTAGTGAAGTAGTCTGATGTGGCTGTGGATCTGTGGAATGAACCTTAAACGTTGCTGTTTATTGCAGTTTTTTTTTTTTTAATTAAACTGTCCTGTTTTAACTCAATGTTCATCAGAATAGAAAATAGAAAACAATACCAGATGAATGCTTTTGACACTAAGAACATCCATATTTATATAAACATGCTTACATTTCCCATTAAATACACACATATGCTTTTACATGCAAAAGAGTTTAATGGTTGATTGCAAATGTCCATGAAAACAGTGTTTTGTATGTATTTGCTGACTGCATTGCAAAGCTTCATCAAAACGTTAAATTCATTTCAAAATGTTCTAAGCATTCTGGAGAACAAAAGGGCAAAAATTGAACACTGACGAATGGCTTATGCACTTGTTCTTCAGGATGTCATTTTGAGGAGCTTTTGTAGTTACTTAACAGGATTTTTTTTGCCACCTGCAGAAGCCGCGATGGGCTGGCAGGCAAATAGACTGAAAAGCATCTTCAAGAATGAATGAATCATTGATTCTAATCAGACATTTTTTCTGAAGCATCTTGATCAAACAGGACTCTCCAGTACAGGGCGAGATCTGTAGAGACCACAGTTTGAGAGATGACTGAATTCATATCTATACTTAAAACTAGGGGTGTCAACGTCAACATGTTAACGCATACGATTAATCTAAACATTTTAACGCGTTAATATTTTTTTAACGCAAATTAAACGATTGATAAGGTTTGACCCCAACTTCTTCCCGTCATCGCAGCACAGAAGGTCATCTATCATTGTGTGACGAGGGTACAGCACCAGTGTTGCCAGGGTAACGGCACAAGTGGATTATTTTGAAAATAGAGTCGCGGGAAAAATTACAGAGCCGTGGGTTGCGGTTTATTGGGCTACTTTTATAATGTACCACGGCCGCCCATAGTGTATATAGACAAATAAAAATTAAAATAGATCCTTTTACTAATGTGTATTATACTTGGCATGTATCCCTGGCAGCTTAAGAACGGAGAGGCGGTTATAACATCAAACAACGTGAGTTTCAGTAGAGCATACATGTTAAGGGTTTTACACAGCAGAAATAAACATGACAACAGCCACTATAGATTATATCAGATAATAAACGATTACGATAGGATATTTGTTTGTGATTTTCTTGAAGTGAATGTGTACATCTGGAGATACTAATTTGTGCAGCGATATAAAAGGCTATAAATAGCATGTTTTAGCAACAGTAAACGACCAAATTCCACATGTGATCGCAAAAGGAAGTTATTACAAACACTTGATGGTGGTTTGAAGTGACTTCTATTAATCTCATAAATTGTCTTATGAAGCATGATGCTAATGTTAGCTCTAATGCAGCTGCGGAACAGGTCCAATTTTTCTTCATAATGCATTTTGTCATAATACTTCAGGTAAAGTCGCAAGAAAATGTTTTGTTGTATTTATTTAGAAATACTTTTGATAATAGTTGGGTAAATGCATACAGGGATTGAAGCGATGTGGCTTGGTAAACATTTTATTGCCAGTTTAAAGGCTGATAAAACAAAAGAATAATGATAAAAGAATAATAAGGATTATGTCTCATAGCTGGCGGAAGTGTGAAAGGTTCTGTTTCCTTAAACTAGTTCGTCAACACATTTACAGGTAAATCCTAGTATTTTAAATTTGCGATTAATCAAGATTAATCACAGTCCATGACTGTAATTAACACGATTAAATTTTTTAATCGATTGACAGCACTACTTAAAACACAACAACTATTTTACTACTTTAAAAACTACAGTAAATCAAATGATAACAGTCAGAGGCTAATACAAAGGGCTGCAAGTAGAAATTACAAATCCTCATTTTTTCTGGAGGCATGAAGCTTATTTGTGTTTTAAGGTCTGTACAGTTCGGACCTTCTCTACCAAGCATGTTTAATCACAAGAATATGCCTATATTTAAGCAGTAAACATTGCTATTTTTGCATTAAACACCTTTACAAAAGATTCTGAAAATGATTTGAGCATGTGTTGGACAACATTAAAATTTAGCTGGGCGAAAATGAAAGCCCCTGGATTTCAACAGCACTGATCTCAGCATAGTTCAGACCATAGCAAATTATTGTAAAAGTATGATTTGGATTATTACCTCACAGACACAGCCTCTCTGATACATGCTGAGGGACTCCTGTTGAATCGGGCAGATGTCGTTCCAAGGCTTCATACGGTCAAACAAACATTTTTTCCTTGTGAATCTCAATTAATTATACAGTTAACATTTATTTGTACCTAGAGATGTCCTCACTTATTGAACCCTTTGTTGAGATTCATTATTATTGCTTTTAGGTTTTAAGGTCCTATAATATCAGCCTTTCCTTGAGGAGTGAAACATCACTGAGGACAATTACTGTTTAATAATGAAGTATGTTATCAAGTGCTTAAGTCTGTTTTTTGAGCAATTAAAAAGGAACATGAGGCTTAATTGATCTGACTAGAATACAGATCAAATAGGGGAAAAATGGAAAAACTGAGGTTTGCAAACAAACAGACTCTGAACTCATTCCGAACACCACAGACTCATGCAGAAACGTGTCTTCTTGCTAAGAGATGCATGATAAGAGAAAACAATTTGTGCTCTAAAATCTTCTCAAATATTATCAAACTGTGATATTCTCAGACTGGATTAAATCCGAGTCTGAAGCTAAAATAATTGAAGTTTAATAAATTAATAAACAATGCGGTTTTCTGTAAAATCTGCTAACTCAGATGGCCCAAAATCTGTCCAGACTGTAAATTGGGCTAAAAATCTGGGCATAATTTGTGTAGCATATTTCAGCCTCAACTGATGTTAATAACCAGCATCAGGAATCAGAGCGTTCACTTTCAGCTCAGACTGTGCCTCGAGAGAGTAAATGATCTTACCTGACAGCAGATACTCGCCGGTTTCCAGATAGATGCCACATGAAATTTGAGATGTGTAGATGACCTGAATTCCCTTCTTGTCTGATGGCTTAAATGTCTGGGGGGGGGGGGCCTTCTATTCCAGACTGCACTTAGAACAGCGCAGAATTAAATATGCAAATTTTGGGAGCCTGTGACGTCTCGCCCTTCCATTGGACTGAATACACATGTGATTCAGAGCGTGGTCATGCTGAAAGCGTTCCCATAGCGTTTTCAACACAGCTCGAGTTCCCCTCGGGGAACCATGGTTACATGCGTAACCTGAGACATTTATAACTGAATCATTCATTCAGTTGATTCGTTTGAACGGCGGATTCATTCAGGAACTACTGACTGTTTTTATGAATGGGTAGCCCAGCAGTCTTCAGCGTGCATGTTTCACTCTCCTCTAGCCGCTGCCACATGCTCTGCTCAATATTCTCCATGAATATTCGTTCCACCGCTCATATACCGTTCCACACATGGCATTTTCTCTGGCCCAGCTTTGGTCCACGCAGTCCCTTTTCCCTCGGCTCACATACCACAAAGAATGATGGCCTTGGAGTGGCCGTCAATTGTCTCAGCCAATTAATAACCCATAAGTGGCACTGCACTGGGCCTGAATAGGTTTTAGCATTGGTACCGATTCTCAGCCTTAAGTAATCCAGAGGACCCAAAACTCAGCCTCACCTGAGCCTTGTATAGCCTAGACCCAGTGCAGAATCTTAAAGGGGTCATTGGATCGGATCAGATTCTTTAGGGTCTTAATGAAAAGTCTGTAACATACTTTGGTTAAAATTTCTTAATGGTAGTGTAAAAAAACCTTCTTTATCCTGTCAAAATCAGCCCTGTTTTCAGCACGCTGATCTAGTCCATGTTGCTTTAAATGCCAGTGAGCTCTGACTCCGCCCCTCTCTTCCATGGAGTGACAAGCAGACCATAAATATGTGTAGATTCCCTATTCGACCACTCCAGATATGTTGAAGGAAAGGAAAGGATGTGACATGTGGCCAAGTATGGGGACCCATACTTGGAATTTGTGCTCTGCATTTATGTAGATCGGGATTGGCGCATTCCCTTCAAAGTGAAAGTAACGTTAATCCTCTGCGTCTCAGGCGGCTCAGATGTCGGGAGTAAATGACGACTACTATATTCTTTATTACATCCAACAACAAAACACCTCTATCGCTTAATCGGAGACATCTTGTCTTCCCCTGCACCTGAGGCGGACAGCTCTCAGCTCACTCAGGGCGGGTCTAAGGTAAGACGGTCTTATATTGATTGTTCAACTATTGTGGGAGCGGTCTGTACAGAACTACGTCATTCTGACAGGAATCTCAGAGCAGCCTGATTTGAGACAGGGGATTTTAAAATAGGGATTTAAAAAAAACACTGGGTGGATTTTTATCATTATCGGATGGATGTGTACACACACTTCCAACACACATTTATGTTCAAACAACTTGAAAAGTGAATTTTGCATCCGATGACCCCTTCAATATTTAATATTATTGCATTGTGTATTTCTTTTTAGAAGTATCTATTTACACTAAGTGCAAATGGCCTGCCTTGTTGGCAGAGGCTATTTACACTAACACTGCACACCAATGTGCGATTGGGCTAGTCAACACTACAAAAGATGATAGGCTAAAAACAGTTGTAGTGGTGTAGGTGATCAAATGTGTGCTGTAGTCATTTTTGAAGCGATTTTTGGTTTGAATCTGCCTTTTGCTGAACTTTTTTCTCCCTTTTTAAATATCATATCACATCACATCAGAAAGGCATTTATTTTCAATAAAAATGCAGGAAATAATCGAAAAGTTGAAAATAAAGTATCGACTAGGGTTAGGGTATGTGTAGGGATGGCTTTATTGTCCCAAAAAGGTGGCATCCATTTAATAAACTGAATTAAAATGATAATTTATGCTGAATACGTTATTATTGCATACTGTTTTATAATGGACTACAATACATTAAACTGAATAGAAAATTAGCCTCAAAATCCAGAAATTATGTTACTGTAACTTATAATAATTGGGACGTTTTTTAAACTTGAATAAAATGAAAACTAAAAGACTTTCAAATCACATGAGCCAATATTTTATTCACAATAGAACATAGATAACATAAATGTTTAAACTGAGAAATTTTACAAAATACATGCTGTTGTATAAGCTGCAGTATGTGGTTTTGCATTGTCTTGCTGAAATAGATGTCATCTGGAGGGGAGCATATGTTGCTCTAAAATCTTTATATACCTTTCAGCATTCATAGTGCCTTCCAAAACATGCAAGCTGCCTATACCGTTTGCACTTATGCACCTCCATACCATCAGAGATGCTGGATTTTGAACTTAACGCTGATAGCACGCTGGAATGTCTCCCTCCTCTTTAGCCCAAAGGACATGGCAACCGTGATTTCCAACAAGAATGTCCCATTTGGACACATTTGGTCTGACCATAGAACACTTTTCCACTTTGAAACACTTCATTTTAAATGAGCCTTGGCCCACAGGACACGACGGCGCTTCTGGACCATGTTCACATATGCTTCCTTTTTGCATGATAGAGCTTTAGTTGGCATCTGCAGATGGCACGGTGGATTGTGTTTACCGACAGTGGTTTCTGGAAGTATTCCTGGGCCCATTTAGTAATGTCAATAACAGAATCATGCCGATGAGTGATGCAGTGTCGTCTGAGGGCCTGAAGACCACGGGCATCCAACAAAGGTCTACGGCCTTGTCCCTTACACACAGAGATTTCTCCAATTTCTCTGAATCTTTTGATGATGTTATGCACTGTAGATGATGAGATTTGCAAAGCCTTTGCAATTTGACGTTGAGGAACGTTGTTTTTAAAGTATTCCACAACCTTTTTACGCACTCTTTCACAGATTGGAGAGCCTCTGCCCATCTTTACTTCTGAGAGACTCTGCCTCTCTAAAACATCCCTTTTACAGCTAATCATGTTACAGACCTGATGTCAAATAACTTAATTAGTTGCTAGATGTTCTCCCAGCTGAATCTTTTTAAAAATGTCTTGCTTTTTCAGCCCTTTGTTGCCCCCGTGTCAACTTTTTTGAGATCTGTAGCAGGCATCAAATTTGAAATGAGCTCATTTAGTGGATAAAAGTGTTAAATTTCTCCATTTAAACATTTATTGTGTTCTCTTTGTTCTATTGTGAATAAAATATTGGCTCGTGTGATTTGAAAGTCTATTAGTTTTAATTTTATTCAAATTTAAAAAATGTCTGAACATTTCTGGAATTCGGATTGTAATATAACTGTGTATATGTTACATCATTGCGTAAAAAAAAAAGAACAAGAAAAATAGTAGATCAGTTATTTGAACCAATTAGCGAAATGAACTGCCCAAATGCACCAGTTTGCGGAAAAGAGTCAGACTTCCATGTTTGCTTGAGGCTATGGATTAAAGGTAATAATGTTTAAATATTTTCAGTTTCTTGCACAGACCGATCGTTTTGCTTCATAAGACCTCATTATATTGTCAGGTGTCAGGGTTATTCATTTTGTCTTGCCTGATGTGTTTTTTTTTACTCTCAAAGAGACTGTAGTCATGGACTTACATTTCATGAGTCACCAAGGACCTTGGTTTCAGCTAAAAATGTTCTTTACTTTTCTAATGAATTTTAAAGAATATTAGTAACCAAACAGTATTGATGACCATTGAAAAAAAAAGAACAAAGAAACAACTGAGATATTTGTCACAATATAATTTATGTTCCACAGAAGAAAGTAAGCATGATGTGATGACATAATTTTAATTTTGAAGCCTATTAAAAAGAGAAGCACAATTTAAACTTTTTGTTTTGTTTTGTTCATTTGCTTATGATTTTCAGGTTTATTTTTTATATTTAGACAGGCATCTGATGAACAGAATGATATCTTCTGCTAAAAGCAATTTCTAAAAACATGTTCCTCATCTCTACTGTTAGCAAAGCAATGGATGTAATGTAGTCTTGCAGTTATCCTCACTACAGATATAATGGAAATCACACTGCTGATGATCACCTGGGTCACTTATCCTTGTTCTTGAAATCAAAAGTGTTTACATTCACATCTGCAATCATCAGATGCCCAAGAATTACACATGCAAATTATGAATATGCAACTGTTGTAAAAGATAAAATGTAACTTAATTGTTCCTTCATTTTAATAGAAGAACTCATTTTGCATATTATCCACTTGAAGAACTTGTCTGTAATGTTTTTTTTTTTAGAGAAACAGGCAAAGATGAGCGGCTACATCTCATGCTGCTGTCATAATATCTTGGAATCAGCACGATGCATGAACATGAACATGAACATTACTTCGCTGTGGCGAGAGATAAAAACACACCATTGGCAGCTTTCTTAATTCCTATAATTTTTTTATTTTATGTTGGCTCTGTTTTTTTTGTTATTACTCCTTTAAAAAGTTAAAATTTGTGAAATATAAAATCTCTATGATCACAGAGTCCTCCAGCGTGATCTTCTCTGCGAGTTCACAAAACTTAGCCGTGAATTTGACGAAGGGGAGATCCAGGAAAGTTAGGGCGGCAACTTCTTGCACGAATTCCATTTTTTTGTTGTTTTGTAGGTCCGTGATTCTGTTATGTGTGGTGGTGTCCAAGGAGTACGAGGAGGCGACGGTTATACAAAAAGGTAGCTTCTTTAATGACAATAAGTAAATCAAGAACTAAACACACATAACATTGTTAATCACGGACAAACATCAAGGGAGAACTGAAGGCTTTTAAAGGAACAGGAACAAAAGAGCAAACAACATAATGAAACTCAGGTGGGGACAATCAAACGATAATTAACTAATGAGGACAGGAACTAAACCAAATAAGGAGAATGAGGGCCAGGACAGACAGACATGTAACAGCTGGGGACTACTTTCAGGCGCTGCGTAATATCACTGCGCCTGCTGCCGCAGCAAAGTTCCTTGATTATTACGCCGGAATGAGAGTAGTTCCTAATCATATCGGCCTAGAAAATCGCAACTTTTCATTTTCCGCCGGTCTTAGTACACGATATAACTACAGAAGAGTCAAGTTTTAAATAGGAAAACTATTGAAACTCTTTGGTCATTTTAGAACGCAATGCTACTGGTCTAATCGGATTCAATGATCTATGCTAAGCTATGCTAAAAGTGCTCTCGCCAGATCCGGAGATCGGCTGAATGGATTCAAAAACGGTAAAACTCAACTTATTAACTCTGGGGGAGTTGGAGAATGAGCCTATTTCCAAAAAAAGTGGAGTGTTCCTTTAACTAGTTGCTTATTAGCATGCCTTATTAACATTTTGGCTGTTTATTATTAATACTAAAGCACATATTACACATATCAATACTCACTAATAATAAGCAGCAAATTAAGAGTTTATTGAGGCAAAAGTTGTAGTTAATGGTTTGTTAATAGTGAGAATTGGATCTTAAAATAAAGTGTGACCAATTTTTGTATAACATTTTAATTTAGGGACCAGTTTGCGTTATGAACTTGTAGCATATTGGCTGTTTATTAGTACTTATAAAGCAGATATTAGTGTCTTATTCTGCATGACCACATTTTAGATCCCTTAATCCAACCCATACCTAAACCTAAACCTACACAAATTAATAGTTTACTGAGGTCAAAGTCATAGTTAATAGTGAGAACTGATCCCCAAACTAAAGTATGATGAATTTTTGTGTATTCAAACCTTCATAAATAAGAGTTTTTGTTTGTTTGTTTGTTTTTTAATTACAGACATAGCTAGATAAACTACTCACTAAAAATGTTCTCTCAGTTTGATTAGTGATTTTCTAAGCATTATAGAACATGCTTAATTGACTTCTGTCATGTCGTTGTGTCCCTAGTGAAAAAATTGTATACTTAAGTACAGTTTATTTGTATGTACTTTAGTATAACTAAATATATTTGTGGCACACTAAAAATTGGTATACTTAAAGTCTGCTAAATTGGAACAACTAATTTTGTAATAAATGCATTTTAGTTGTGCAAAAGCAGTGCTGAAGTTCAACTAAAGTAAACTTGAAGTGTGCCAATGTGCTTCTAATGCAATAAATTAACCTTCATAAATAATGGCACAGCTTAAGAAATCACCTTTTACTAACACCCCCAGCATACCAGCCAACTCAAATATCCAGAGAACATCAGTGGAACATTGGACACAGAAATTTGAACATTGGCTGAAGGAAACGCTGCTGATGAGATTCGAACTCGTGTCGCTGCCACACGCTCGCTTTACCAGATCACCACCAAAGCAGACATGCCCTGTTATAAACTGCGGTTACTTTGTAGTCTTTATATACTGTTACAAATACTACTATAAGTAAACATTTGTATTTATTTATTTTTTAATCATCAATGACAGCACAAATTATATGGACTTAAAGACTGCTAATCGCCAAAAAGTCTTAACAGGTGGTGCGTGGACATAAACAACTTGAAGCTGTTAAAGTCAGCGGACACAACATTAAATATCATCTGCAGAATGTTTGCTTCCCTTTTACCTTACATGACATGAGCGGTCATTAACGCTGCAGGAAACAATTGGATAAACCGGCATAACATTCGTTTTATTCTTGCACATGCACTAAAACACAGACAGTTCCGTTCGTTGGTGGCAGTATGTGAACGCACTGCTTATGTTTCAGTGCATGCTGATGGAATAAACCCATCCGTTACATCTCTGCACGCTTCTACTCTCAATGCACTGCACTAATGTTAATGCAAAATGCAATGCAATGTTTTGGCGGTTTGACGCCGGTCTCAGTACGCTGCGGATTTATATGTGACGTATGAATTGAAATTATTTTAATACATTTTGTTACTTTTTATGTAGTTAACGTCTATGAATTTATTTGACATTTTAACTTGTATAACTTTGTGTAGTTTTAAGGGGTGCATGGTCAGGATAATTGTAATAATTTGTTTAATAATTCATAATATTTTGACAGCCCAAAAGGCTGCAATCCACATTTCCAAGTGCAACGCTGTCGTTGTCTGTACGGGACATTAAAGAACCATTAATAGAAAAAAGTGTGTTGGTATAGGTGCTTTCAACTAAAGGAGGATTCAACTAAAATAAATTACTGAAGTATTACTTTAACAAATTAAATAGTTTTATTTGCAAATCCCCCATTGTTACATTTGTGCTGTAGGCAAAAGTTGTGTCCTTACAGCACCTGGTAGCAGAAACATACTGGATTTCCATTCATACCTCACATTTTCTTTGGTTTGCCCAAAAAGAAAACCAATTACACAGCATCATCTTAAAATATCATTCTCAGATTTGAAAGACATGGTGAGACTTGTCTTTAGCTGCAATGAGTTTCTAGACTCTAAAGGTTTCTTCAGAAAAATTTGCCAAATCTGCAACACAGATTCCCAACAGTGTGCACACTACCGAGATGTTTAGCAAAAGTGCAGCAAAACCGATGATTGGTGAATTTCAGAGCGCATGAAAGTATAAGGTGAGGAGAGACTGACCTATCATCAAACCCCCTTCACTGAACATACTGAAGCTTATATTTAGGCCGATGTTAAAATCACATTGTTCAAATACTTAAGACACTTTTAAGGGGTGAAGGAACAAACAAATATCAGCACACAGACTGTGATATTGTCTCTTGTGCCATAGTCTTAGGTGAGAATGCATACAGCGGCCTTCTTTACTTACATGATATGACAACATACAATACAAACAATCCCCGCAGACATGGCCTTCATACAGCTACAGCTGCTTCATTCATCTCTTATGGACACATGTTGTTGGGCTGAGTGAGCATGGACATGTCATCGGGGTTATGAAGCGGTGTCCTCTTTCAAAGGTTTCCTCCAGTTAGTTTATATGGGTATGAATGTGTGAAAATCACTTTTAACAAGTTTCAAACATGTAGATGAAATTAAGAACCTAGCCAGTGTACTTTCTTAAAGATGAATATATATCATTCTTCCCCAAATGCATTTATAAAAAGTATAATGTTTTACAAATGAATTTGTAGTGCACTGAGTTTGTGCTTGAGCTGGAAATAACTACATTTAGAGTGTATTTTCAGTTAGTTTTTATTTTTAGTATACTTATCATGAAATAAATATATTTTACATACAATTAAGTATATTTATTTTTCACTAGGGTGATCATCATTCATCATGTTTTGTTTTTTCAAAAAGAATACATTAATTTTGTTTTCTCAGTACGTCCCCTCTATGCAGCGTATACACACACGGTGTTTCAATATAACACCTCTGTAATGCAGTTTTACAATCATTATCAGCTTTCTTCATTGTGCAAACAAGCTAATATTCTGTTTCTGTGGTTTCTAGTGAAGTAGTCTGATGTGGCTGTGGATCTGTGGAGTGAACCTTAAACGTTGCTGTTTGTTATTGCAGGTTTTTTTTTTTTTTTTAATTAAACTGTCCTTTTTAACTCAATGTTCATCAGAATAGAAAAGAGAAAAACAATGCCAGATGACTACTTTTTTCACTAAGAACATCCATATTTATATAAACATGCTTACATTTCCCATTAAATACACACAGACGCTTTTACATGCAAAAGAGTTTAATGGTTGATTGCAAATCTCCATGAAAACAGTGTTTTGTATGTATTTGCTGACTGCATTGCAAAGCTTCATTAACTGTTCTAAGCATTCTGGAGAACAAAAGGGCAAAAATTAACACTGACGAATGGCTTATGCACTTGTTCTTCAGGGCATCATTTTTAGGAGCTTTTGTAGTTACTTAACGGATTTTTTTGCCACCTGCAGAAGCCGCCACGACCTGGCAGGCAAATAGACTGAAGAGCCTCTTTATAATCAAGACTGGATGAATCATCGACTCGCATCAGACATTTTTTCTGAAGTATCTTGATCAAACAGGACGCTCCGGTACAGGGCGAGATCTGTAGAGATCACAGTTTGAGAGATGACTGAACTCATGTCTGTACTTGTAACATAACAACTGTTTTAATACTTGAAAAAATACAATGAATCAATGATAACAGTCAGAGGCTATACAAGGGCTGCAAATAGAAATTACAAAGCCTTTTTTTCCCCTTTTCTTTTAGGAATATCTGGAGGCTTGAAGCTTATTTGTGTTTTAAGGTCTGCACAGTTTGGTCTTTCTCTACCGAGCATGTTTAATCACAAGAATATGCATATATTTATGCAGTAAACATTGTTATTTTTGCATTAAACACCTTTATAAAGGATTCTGAAAATGATTTGAGCCAGGGTTTGAGTATGTGTTTGACAACATTAAAAATGGCAGAAAACTTAGCTGGGTGAAAATGAAAACCACTGGATTTCAACTGCACTAAACTCAGAGTAATTCAGATTTGGATTATTACCTCACAGACACAGCCTCTCTGATACATCCTGAGGTACTGCTTCTGAACGGAGGAGACACTGTCCCAACGCTCCACACGGTCACATAAATTTGTTACGACCACTCCATCCTCGACATGTCCTTGGGTGGAAAAAACAAACGTTATTTTTTTCTTATGCATCTAAATTAATTACACAGTTAAAGTTCATTTACTGTATATACAACTTTTTGTACCTAGAGATGTCCTCACTTAACAGAACACCTCATGTTCTGTTGAGGTTCAGATCAAATCTTAACAAATACGCTACACAACACACTTTGTAATTGTTACAGAGGAAAAACTGGATGTCATACAAACAGACTCTGAACTCTTTCCAAACACCATAAACTCATGCAGAAACGTGTCTTCTTGCTAAGAGATGCATGATAAGTAAAAAGAAATTGTGCTCTAAAATCTTCTCAAATATTATCAAACTGTGATATTCTCAGACTGGATGAAATCAGAGTCTGAAGCTAAAAATTGAAGTTGAATAATTGAATACACTATGGTTTTCTATGAAATCTGCTAACTCAGATGGCCCAAAATCTGTCCAGACTGTAAATTGGGCTAAAAATCAGGGCATAATTTGTAGCATATTTCAGCCTCAACTGATGTTAATAACCAGCATCAGGAATCAGAGCGTTCAGTTTCAGCTCAGACTGTGCCTCGAGAGAGTAAATGATCTTACCTGACAGCAGATACTCGCCGGTTTCCAGATTTCTGCCACATGAAGATTGAGATGTGTAGATGACCTGAATTCCCTTCTTGTCTAATGGCTTAAATGTCTGGATTAAAACATAAACATATAAAATAATAATAATAATAATAATAATAATAATAATAATAATAATAATAATAATAATAATAATAATATTATTATTATTACACAAACACAAACACTTCTTGTTAAAAAAAAAAAAAAGACGGTATTGGATAATGATGAGTGAAGTATGTTTTCTCACCGTGATAGTTTGGATGTTGTAAGCAGTTAATCCAGGGCGAGTGCTATGCACCTCTCCAGTGACCTTAGCTCGAATCACTGATTGGTAAAAGAGTCAGATGTGGAAAAAAAAAAAAAAAGTGTGAATTTTATTTTAAAAAATGCTCCTGGATTAGCCTACATTAAATTTGTCCGAAGCAAAAACACTGTTCATATTTAGCTTTTCGTTTTCCAAGATTGAACACAAAAGAAGATACTTGAAAGACTGTTGAGAACCAAACAACACTGGAGCCCACTGAAAAACACCGAGACATTTCTCTAAATATCTGAACTGTTGCTTTAAATAATTTGACACTACACAAGAAAAGAGCTCGTTACTGAAAGAAAAAAAACAGATTTGATTAAATAATGTCATATACTATAATTTAGAAAATGTTAAGATTCCATCACCATAAACCTAATGTGTTGTTTAATGATTCAAGTAATTGAACAACTGTAAATGGACTGAAATACATGAAGGACTGAAAGACAGTTAACATCTCGTACCTACGCCAGACGAGCAGAACTGCTGTTGCGGGTGTCTTTGCATACATCTGCAGCCCTCGGTCACCTGTTCATTCAGTGCCACAGACAAGAAGAACAGCAGCGCTAGAGTCACAGCAGCAGACATTCTCTCTCTCTCTCTCTCTCTCTCTCACAGCACGAGACTAAACTATAGACTCAGGCTCTGGACCAGATACAGCTCGCTTTAGCTGCTGCGCACCTGGAAGCTCGCATTTAAAGCGCTATGACGTCACCGCGTCTGCACGTTCCACACACACCTGACGCCTCTCACTGCACGCGACGTCTGCAGACCGCATCTGCATGAATGTGATGATAGGCAGAGCCACTGTTTGCAATTATTATTGCAAAAATCACATTAAACGAGTAAAACCGTCTATAGCGACTGCAATTAAGCAATACATATAATGAATGTTCAATAACTTAATAACAGCCAGCTTGATGTTACGAAAACATCAATAACTACAGGACAAAAGCAGCGAGGACCCGGATTCATGACAGTCTGTTACCGATGAAATGAAACCAGCAACAAAATCCACATTTTTTTTTAAACAAATATAAATGTTGGCTAAAAAAGAGAGTTTAAAGTGAAAAAAAAAAATACCCTGAATAATATAAAGCACTAAACGTAATATTATATACCATATATTATACGTAAACCAGGCTTTAATGTGATTGAGCGCAGGCGCCGGCGCGATCGGTGGTTTTTTCTCTGGAGTGGAAACAGCTCCGTCATTTATGCTCTGCAGATTCGACATCACTGGAGAATATGAAGGGTTTTCCAGCACCTCATCTCGGATCCCCTTCCTCACGCTCCAATGAAAGACCTTCGGAGTTTTGCATTTTTAATTTAGTTTTTAATATCGTTTTCAATTTTGCTATAAAAAGTTTCGTTTCATGAATAATTTAGTTAATTTTTGTTTCGTTTTTATTTTGTGAACATATTTCTATTTAGTTTATTCATATAGCCTATTGTTTCAGTTTTGATTTTAGTTGCAGAATTTCCAAAGCCAGACCAAAGACATTTTAATGTAAGCTTATTGACGCAAACCAGCAACACAAAATTTAAGCATCCTGAGATTGGTTAGACGGTAAAAGTATGCAAATATATGCCAAAATAAAGCTGTCAAGCAAGCCTTTTCACTCTGTAAATCTACACAAGTTGCTCTGCGAGGGTCCCTGCAGTGTTCATTGCTTCCTGCGTGGGATCATTTTTGGAGTTCACTGTTCATTCTCAACACCATGGCAAATTTCCAATGCATCGATCATCCCTTATTCTTATATTATACCAACCCAGTCTCATGGTATGTCGTGAATTCCGTGTAATGTTCACGGACTTAATTAACCTCCGAATCTGTGGTGGCATCACGGAATCGCCGAAAATTCCGTGATGGGCTCACAGAAAAAATTCCGTGATGGGCTCACAGAAGTGATACCAATGTAAGTCAGTGACAGGCATCAGCCGTGTTCCACGCACGGAAACCCTTAGCATCAATATGCCGACGCGATACTGGGAAATTTATCGTCATCATTATTGTTCAGAACTGGGTAGGTTTAGGGTAGGGGCTGTCAGGTACTCCAGTGAAAGTATAACTGCATCGGAATCACTCTTTTTACGTTGAACCAGTGAATCCGTGCATGGACCACGGCTGATGCATTCTGTGAGCCCAGCACGGAATTTTCGGCGATTCCGTGATGCCACCACAGATTCGGAGGTTAATTAAGTCCGTGAACATTACACGGAATTCTGTGAGATCACGTTGGTCGTGACACAGCAACGAAACTTGAATCTATTGATTAGTGTTCACGGACAAGAATTTCCATTTTTTTCGTGTCACTCAGCACGATTTTCAATCTAATGCATTTCAATTAGGAGTAACTTTTCGTGCCTGCACCACCTTTCTGCCACTGCAACGCGTTCGGTGATTTAGTTTTAATCTTTATAATATTTACATTTATTTATTTTTATATTTACACAATTTACACATTTGAGCACGTAACCCAACCCCCTAAACCTATCCATTTGTATATACTATAAAACACAAGCAGATATGACAAACAAAGGCTATTTATAAAAAAAAAAAAAAAAAAAAAAACCTGTTCCAAAGTAAAACGATTGATTTGTGTGAAGAATGCAGGCAAATCGGTTTTATACAGTGCACTTTACAAGAGTCCTGCACTCTGGCAGCTCCGTCACGGAGTGAGAACGTAATGATTACGAATTATTATTATTATTATTATTATTTTATTTTTTTTATTTTTTTTTGATAGGCCTAATTATTATTATTTTCGTTAGGTTTTCAATAACTGCTGTTAGTTTCATTTCGTTTTAGTTTTTTCATTTATTTTAACATATCTTTGACATTTTCCTTTCTGTCTTTCTTTCTTTGCATATGCCTTTATTTTCGTTAAATATAGTTCTTAATACTTTTACCGTTTAAACATACAATATTTATTCCATTTAAACTCGTTCAACAAGCATTTTAGAAGTAAAAATTAAACATCCTCGCGAAAAAACCATGCGGCTGTTTAAGTGACAGACATCGCATCCCTATAGTTTGCTTTGCATAAAATAAAATGATTTACAACAAAGAAATAGTTTTGTAGATCAAATTTTACCAAAGAAATGCAAGTCAGCGGCACTAAGAACTACTCTCACCAGAAGAGCAAAAGAAGGCCGCTCATTACAACCGCTGGGTTGTTGCGACTGTACTGTCCCAGGAGCTGGTTTACACAAAAAATACCAAATACTATTAAAAAATGCTTAAAATGTTTAAATAAAATAACCATGATTTTTAATTAATGCTCCCTCGATTTATCGGTCACCTCGCTTTGTTCATCTTCTGGGACCTCGCAATTTACAAAATAAGCGCTGACGTTCAGCCCCGACAAAACGATGCAAAACGTTTATTAACCGGAAACGGTGGCGCGTCGAACACCCTGTTCTGATGACGCAAGAGTTGCATCCATGACAGCTGAGAAGGCCATTCTTTGTGTTCTTTTTGAAGAATTTTCGGAGCCTGATGAAATCGGTATTTAAATAGTGTTAATACGGAAAAAATACGCTCGATGTTACGGTCACTGCCCTTGCCGCCCAGAATAAAAGAGAACATCCCAATCGAGTGAAGGGACGGTGGTTCCTAATTACTGTGATCCAACATTTGCCTCGCATTTCAGGATGAAAAGGCAAACATTTCAGGTGAAGGACAGTCCACTTCTGACCTCCGAGACTGTGTTAAGATCTACAGGTGCATCTTAATAAATTAGAATGTCGTGGAAAAGTTAATTTATTTCAGTAATTCAACTCAAATTGTGAAACTCGTGTATTAAATAAATTCAGTGCACACAGACTGAAGTAGTTTAAGTCTTTTAATTGGTTCTTTTAATTGTGATGATTTTGGCTCACATTTAACAAAAACCAACCAATTCACTATCTCAACAAATTAGTGACATGCCAATCAGCTAATCAACTCCAAACACCTGCAAAGGTTTCCTGAGCCTTCAAAATGGTCTCAGTTTGGTTCACTAGGCTACACAATCATGGGGAAGACTGCTGATCTGACAGTCGTCCAGAAGACAATCATTGACACCCTTCACAAGGAGGGTAAGCCACAAACATTCATTGCCAAAGAAGCGGGCTGTTCACAGAGTGCTGTATCTAAGCATGTTAACAGAAAGTTGAGTGGAAGGAAGAAGTGTGGAAGAAAAAGATGCACAACCAACCGAGAGAACCGCAGCCTTATGAGGATTGTCAAGCAAAATCCATTCAAGAATTTGGGTGAATTTCACAAGGAATGGACTGAGGCTGGGGTCAAGGCATCAAGAGCCACCACACACAGACGTGTCGAGGAGTTTGGCTACAGTTGTCGTATTCCTCTTGTTAAGCCACTCCTGAACCACAGACAACGTCAGAGGCGTCTTACCTGGGCTAAGGAGAAGAAGAACTGGACTGTTGCCCAGTGGTCCAAAGTCCTCTTTTCAGATGAGAGCAAGTTCTGTGTTTCATTTGGAAACCAAGGTCCTAGAGTCTGGAGGAAGGGTGGAGAAGCTCATAGCCCGAGCTGCTTGAAGTCCAGTGTTAAGTTTCCACAGTCTGTGATCATTTGGGGTGCAATGTCATCTGCTGGTGTTTCTCCATTGTGTTTTTTGAAAAGTCACTGCACCCGTTTACCAAGAAATTTTGGAGCACTTCATGCTTCCTTCTGCTGAACAGCTTTTTAAAGATGCTGATTTCATTTTCCAGCAGGATTTGGTACCTGCCCACACTGCCAAAAGCACCAAAAGTTGGTTAAATGACCATGGTGTTGGTGTGCTTGACTGGCCAGCAAACTCACCAGACCTGAACCCCAGAGGATCTATGGAGTATTGTCAAGAGGAAAATCAGAAACAAGAGACCAAAAAATGCAGATGAGCTGAAGGCCACTGTCAAAGAAACCTGGGCTTCCAGACCACCTCAGCAGAGCCACAAACTGATCTCCTCCACGCCACGCCGAACTGAGGCAGTAATTAAAGCAAAAGGAGCCCCTACCAAGTATTGAGTACATATACAGTAAATGAACATACTTTCCAGAAGGCCAACAATTCACTAAAAATGTTTTAGTTTTATTGGTTTTATGAAGTATTCTAATTTGTTGAGATTGGTGAGATTGAATTGGTGGGTTTTTGTTAAATGTGAGCCAAAATCATCACAATTAGAAGAACCAAAGGCTTAAACTACTTCAGTCTGTGTGCACTGAATTTATCCAAAGTCTTTAAAACTAAAGTCAGGCATCGCCTGCTATATGATAGAGGACATTAAAATTAAGTGAAATAAAAGCAAAAACAGATTTACTGAAATATTGAAATTTACATTATTTACTTTTGTTTTTAAAACAAATCCATTAGTTTATTTGTTGTCAATCAGTCTTAGTAGCACCCCCTCTATGCAGAGCATAGACACTGGATCAATATAACGCCTCTATAATACAATTTAAAAATCATTATCAGCTTTCTGCATTGTGCAAATAGGCTAATATGTTGTTTCTGTGGTTTTCTAGTGAAGTAGATATCTTGACGTAACATGATTTCTAGTTGTCTGATGTGGCTGTGGTTCTGTGGAAAGGAAACAACATTCCTGTTTGTCATTTCAGTTTTTAAAATTAAACTATGGAAGAATATTCAGGACTTTTTTCAAAAGGAATTGCAAAAAAAAAAAAAAAATCCTAAATATTCTTCCATATTAAACTGTTTCCTTTTTTAACTTGAGCTTAACTTGGCAGGAGTAATATCACCTATAATCATACACGTTCTACTATTTGTGGATATTTAAAAGGCAATGATTTAAACCTTAGGCTACATGATACATGAATGAATAGAATGAGCACAGGGCGATCACTGAATAGGGCAAATAGTCAAAACATTTTCCAATCTGTTCTCTTTTTTTTTTTTTTTTCCATATTTCCAAGTGAAATACTTTTTTGAACTGCACAGGAACCGGTAAACCAAAGTAAATCATGTTGTTTTCAACCTCTAAAATTACAATGCAGTAAGTGTGTGAAGTAAATGAGTGTAAACTATATGAATGAAATAAGTGCAAATAAAATAGCAGTGTTGCAGTTACTTTTTTTCCATGCATTTCCTGGAAATTATTTAAATCAATTTCCATATTTCTAAACTGCGTAGGAACCTTTACTGTTTTAATTAGAAGATATTTAAATATTTATTTATTTATACGGATCACGAAAGGTCCCCAAGTTGGAACTCAAATCACCTCGCCCGGAGCAAATATAACCGCACCACATCTCGAAGCCAGGGCTGGATTGGTCATCGGGCTTACCGGGCATTTTCCCAGCGGTGGGCCGACAGAATGTTTTTTATTTTTTTGCCAAGGACCATCATGCAGGGACAGCGAGCAGCCAATGGCCCATTTGGTTTGTCTGCTGTATTGACAGTGTAAACCACCCAATCACAACACGCTATAGACGGAGTAAAGAAGTATTTGGTAACACTTTATTTTGATGGTCCCTTTTGATCATTCTGTTGACACTAAGTAATGTTGCAACTACATGTCAACAAACTCTCATTAGAGTATTAGTAGACTGTCTGCTTCATATCTACTAACTCCTTATTGTGTTGGTCTCCCAACAGATATTCTACTGACTATAAGTAACTTTGCAACTACATGTCAACTTAATCTAACCCTAACCCTAATACACTACTAACACGCTAATGAGAGTCAGGAGAAATGTAGGTGCAACATTACTTATAGTCAATAGAATGTGTTAAAGGGACCATCGAAATAAAGTGAAACCAAGTATTTTGCTCCGCCTATATAAAGATCGCTTCACTTCACCTTTGCATCTCAAAAACCTGCACCCCTGGAAATGTGTGGAAATGTTACAAAGTCTGTAAACAGAACGTTAACAGAGGTCAGAGACGGGACACGATACAGACTACGGATGCAATGCGATCTGGCTGAACTTGAAAATCGATTCAAAACGGTTGAGACGCCAAACAAATCACGATAAAATTGGGGGCAGGAGTTTATTTATGTATCTTTGAGGGGGACTGACTGTCTTGAGAAAAGTTTAGATGGAGTTTTCTTTTAATCTTGTCTCTGAACGATGCATGTTAAAGGTCTATATTGTCAACTGAAATGTCATGTTATTCATGATAACTGAGGTCTAGGGGCTATGTAACTACCATTTAAGTTTCAAAACAGCCAATCCACAGTACAGTGCACACAGCCTGCATGAAGTACTGTAGCCTGCATAAAGTACAAGCACTTGTGACTTCCGTAAAAATGTGACGTCTGATCTACTCAGTCACCGCCTTCAGTCACCATCCTGAGCACCACCCACCGTCTTTTTTCCAAACCCCCAGACAACATCACATCCATGCCATTGCTGAGCAACAACACTGAAACATGTCGAAAAGGTTAACTTTAAATGGACGAAACCAGATCGACTGACCTGTAACGTTACAGTCTCACTCAAAGCATCGATCTGACAGGACTGTTACTATGAGGTGGATCACATCTAACGTGTATAGTGAAGACAAACTCGCCGTGTCGATCTATTCATGATGAAGATGTATATACATTTCAATTTCAGCAGACAGCTATTTTTACAGCTACATTATTATTGCAGCTACAATTAATCACAACAATGTATATACAATTACAAATGATTATGTATAAATCATCAGTTTGTTGTTTTACACACATGCACATAGACATCACACACGACATAGTTGTGAGATGCAAGAAATCTTCAGACGCACCCATAACAACAAAAGACAATACTTTATTGAACCTTTTTCTGATAAGAAGTGTGCGCTGCAAACATGAGCATTTTTGACGATCGTTTCTGTCCAGTCCGCTCATTGTATCGCGTTTAACCACAGCTGTCGTGTTTTTTTGTCTGGCAGTGGCAGCAGGTATGCGATCAAATTTCTAATTTGAGGCTGTATTATGTCGATTATTGCATCCAACATCACAACAAGATGATATTTTAAGCTCCTCATGTAGCCGAATCTGTGCTGGTTTGAATGGGCCGCCTCCAGCTCTACCTTTGTTTTGCCTCCAGCTAGCGCGGTGACACACAGCGTAATGAAGTGAGTGGACTTCCTGATGGATCTCATATCTGTAAGATGGATTTCTGAGGTTACAAATGTATGCTAGGTATTGTGCTGAAAGGTGCTCCACGCATTCTGTTTATCATTATTTACAGGCCTCCAAAATACTCTCCAGCCTTTGTTGAAGATTTCACAGAACTGTTATCAATGATTTCCTCAGAGTTTGACTGTTTTACTATTGCAGGGGATTTTAATATTCACATAGATAATGCAGAAATCAAAACTGCAAAAGAAATTATAACTGTTTTAAACACTTTTGATCTGACCCAGCATGTGCATGGACCCACACACAATCATGGACACACTCTAGATTTACTCATCAGTAGAGGTCTAAACATTTCATCCATTGTTATTAAGGATGTAGCACTATCTGATCACTTCTGTATTTTCTTTGATATATTGATCTCTGTTACCACTGAATCTAGATCTGTCTCTGTCAGAAAGAGATGCATTAACAAGAACACTAGTGCGCTATTTATGAAGGCTATATCTTTAGCACCAAGCATTTCTGCAGACTCTGTTGATCTTCTCCTGGATAAGTTAAGAATGTTATTGATGATATTGCTCCGACAAGGGTCTGCAAGAAAGATGGCAGACAAAAATCACCATGGAGAAAATCAACAGCAGTTCAGAGTATGAAAAGACAATGCAGAAAAGCTGAGTGGATGTGGCGGAAGACAAAACTTGAAATTCACTATAGCATCTATAAAGACAGCCTTCATGCTTTCAATGTGGAACTAACCACAGACAGACCTTCTTCTCAAACCTTATAAACAGTAACTTAAACAACACTCGCACTCTTTTTGCTGCTGTGGAGAGACTGACAAACCCCCCAAGTCAGATTCCCAGTGAAATGCTCTCCGACAGTAAATGCAATGAGTTTGCTTCCTTCTTTTCTGAGAAGATCAATAATATCAGAAAGGAGATTGGCATATCTACCTTTGCACAGGTCACACAGATTCGACCGCAATTTCAAAAAGAAGTGACTATGCCTGTTTTTGAAGCAATTGATTGCAAAATTTTGAAAGAAATAGTACAGCACCTTAAATCATCAACCTGCTATCTTGACACACTTCCCACATCTTTTTTCAAAAATGTGCTTAACTGTTTAGAAGCAGATCTCTTAGAAGTGGTGAACGCCTCACTTCTTTCTGGGACTTTTCCAAATTCCCTGAAAATTGCAGTTGTTAAGCCCCTTCTGAAAAAGCGCAATCTTGATAACACAATGTTGAACAACTATAGACCAATATCAAATCTTCCGTTCATAGGTAAGATTATTGAAAAGGTAGTTTTTAATCAGCTGAACAACTACTTAAACTCAAATGGATACCTGGACAATTTTCAATCTGGTTTCCGAGCACATCATAGCACAGAGACAGCACTCATTAAGATAATAAATGATATTCGCTTCAATTCTGATTCTGGCAAAATATCAGTGCTGGTACTACTAGATCTTAGTGCTGCGTTTGACACTTTTGATCATAACATACTACTAGAGAGACTGGAAAACTGGATCGGGCTTTCTGGGATGGTACTCAAATGGTTCAGGTCATACTTAGAAGGGAGAGGTTATTATGTGAGTATAGGAGAGCATAAGTCTAAGTGGACGTCCATGACATGCGGAGTCCCACAAGGCTCACTTCTTGCACCGCTCTTGTTTAGCCTGTATATGCTCCCACTAAGTCAAATAATGAGAAAGAACCAAATTGCCTATCACAGCTATGCTGATGATACCCAGATTTACCCAGCCTTATCTACAAATGACTACAGCACCATTGACTCCCTCTGCCAATGCATTGATGAAATAAACTGTTGGATGTGCCAGAACTTTCTTCAGTTAAATAAGGAAAAAACTGAAGTCATTGCATTTGGAAACAAAGATGAAGTTCTCAAGGTGAATGCATACCTTGACTCTAGGGGTCAATCAACTAAAAATCAAGTCAAAAATCTTGGGGTGTTTCTGGAGTCAGACCTTAGTTTTAGTAGTCATGTCAAAGCAGTAACTAAATCAGCATACTAGCATCTCAAAAACATTGCAAGAATTAGATGTTTTGCTTCCAGTCAAGACTTGGAGAAACTTGTCCATGCCTTCATCACCAGCAGGTGGATTATTGTAATGGTCTCCTCACCGGCCTTCCAAAGAAGACCATTAGACAGCTGCAGCTCATCCAGAACGCTGCTGCCAGGATTCTGACTAGAACAAGAAAATTTGAGCATATTACACCAGTCCTCAGGTCCTTACACTGGCTCCCAGTTACATTTAGGATTGATTTTAAAGTACTTTTACTCGTTTATAAATCTCTAAATGGCCTAGGACCTGAATACATTCGAGATATGCTCACTGAATATAAACCTAACAGACCACTCAGATCATTAGGATCGAGTCAGTTAGAAATACCAAGGGTTCACACAAAACAAGGGGAGTCTGCTTTTAGCTATTATGCCGCCCGCTGTTGGAACCAGCTTCCAGAAGAGATCAGATGTGCTAAAACATTAGCCACTTTTAAATCCAGACTCAAAACTCATCTGTTTAGCTGTGTATTTGTTGAATGAGCACTGTGCTACGTCCCAACTGATTGCACTATGTATAATCACTTTCTATTCTTAAATGTTTTAAATTCTTTTAAAATCAATTTTTAAATCACTTTGTTTTTATTGTTGTGATTATTATTATTTTTAATTTCTTATTATTATTTTTAATAACTATTTCACTTCCTTTTATGTAAAGCACTTTGAATTACCACTGTGTATGAAATGTGCTATATAAATAAACTTGCCTTGCTCCTTTTTTATGTGCATTTCTCAAAAATGAACTTAACATGAACGCACAAGTAGGCTACGCGTCCGGGAAAGTTTAAAATAATTTGGGTCTAATCGGGTCCATTTGGCCCAAGACCCGAGGCTGCTAATACCGACCCCGACCCGTGTCCAAGGCACTCGTACAAGTTTTGGACCCGAACCCGCTTGGGTCGGACCTCGAGTTTTCGGATCCAAGTGGACCCGTGAAGACCTCTAGTCTATACATGACCTTAGTTACCTGTGGTTGGCCTGGCCGTGCGTCACTCAGAAAACAACAGGCCAATCAGAAGAGAGGCTCGTGAATATTAAAGGTTCCTATTATGCTCTTTTACAAAGTAACATGCTCTCATGCTTGGTGGTTCGAAAATCACATTATTTTTCACATAATTTACATTATTGCAAATTATGTGAAATTGCAGGACAGCCTGGCACAAACGGCTTGATTAGTTCCGGGTAGAGGCCTGCATTCCCGCGGCTGTCCTGCGGGAACCAACCAGATTTCTTGTGACGCGGGATTAAATTCCCGAATAAAACACGGTTGCGGTCGGTAACTCTGGTGCAATTTGAACGGGAGCGGGCAGTCTAACAATATCCCGTTCCCGACGTCTTTTCAGAACAGCACATCTGAGCTTTATTCAAGCACCGGTACAGCCTGCACTCGACTGTTATGCACACGCTGCACACATGAACCAGTGCTTCGTTTTATTTGCGAGGTCTGTGCACAGCATGTGCATAACAGCTGCTCAGAGCAGGCTAGCCTAGAACAGGAAGGTTGTGATGAGTGACAGAGCAGAATAAAGATGGAGCAAAGTGTGGATGCAGGGTCCTTGAAGAACGCTCAACTCAGTTTTGTTTAGCCTATAATTTTAAATGACAGATGTCAAATTTATTTATTTTTCTTCCGCGACACTTTTCCTAGGCTACTGTGTTTACAGCAAGATGTTAAACAAATTTAGTATTTTGACAATACAAATAAAATTGTAATAGGCCATTTTTGTACAACGTACATCTTTTTTCTCTGCGACAATTGTTCCCATATTGTGTTGGTTAAACGAATTGTATCCTGATAAGACGAATAAAAATAAGGAATACAATTTTTGTATTGTACAATTTTTTTTCCCTACTGTGTTGGCAGCAAAATGTTAAACGAATTTCGTGTCTTAAGACACAAAATTTGTTTAACATCCTCGTCAATAAAAGACTCTTGACAAGACGAATAAAATACAATTTTGTGCAGACTACACTTTTATTTGTTAGCCTATCTGTCTTTCAGTAGAGAACCAGCCAGGACTTCTCCAGAGCGTCCAGATGGCCAGTCCGCCCCTGATAGTCGAGGTGCGCGCTAAACGCAGAGTCAACGTACTTAGTTACATTAACTAATACAATTCATCAGTTCTGAAACCAAACACGGAGTTTCCCCATCTCACAGCAAGTCAACTGAGGTCAAGTTTAAACTCGGAGCTGGTTGAACCTTATCAAAACAGGCCCCTTGTATTCCCCTGTTATGGGGTCAAAGTGTGTGAGTGAGAGGATGCTGAATGACATAACTACGCTACAGAACAGGTGCAGTCCAAGTCTGATCATAGTAGTGGGCTGCTTGGACACAAAAAAAAAAAAAAAAGTTTGTTTTTTTCTGGTCCCATTCCAGCCCTGCTCAAAGCACTGCCTATACAAGGCTCCAACTGTTAGGATATAATTTTTTTTTTTTTTTTTAATTTAGTTTAAACCGCATTTGTTCAGTGATTACAGCAAAAGAAAAAAATCTTTAGTACGAATTAACTTTGTGACTGTTACAGATACTGGCATTGCTGCACACGTCTACATACAACCCCCATTAAAATACAGACACTTTCACAGAAAAGAGTTTAATGGTTAATTGCAAATCTCCATGAACAGCGTTTTGTACGTAGTTGTTGACTGACGAATGGCTGATGCACTTGGTCTTCAGAGAGCTTTTTTAGCGATTTTCACCCACCCGCAGAAGCCGGCGATGCCGTATGGCAGGCATATAGACTGAAGAGCGTCTTGATCGTCAATAACAACTCCATTTTTGGTTCTTATTGGACACGTGCGCGGAATTTCAAGCAAACAGGACGCTCCAGTACAGGGCAAGATCTGTAGAGACCACAGTTTGAGAAACACCAATCAACTTTACTACTTAATAAAATAAAGTCAATAGACAGTTTGTGGTTAATACAACAAGTAAAGCTCACAAACCCAATGAAACTTCCTTTCAGAAAGTTTTAATTATAAGGGTTAAGATCTTGTACGGCATCGGAGATGTCCTTTTCAAATTAATTTATGCATTAAACATGTAAACATGCAATTTTTTAAAGTTAATAAGCATTGTTTGGTCTGAACAAGACCAGAGCCTGTGTGTTGGACAACATCCAAAGTGGCATGGGTTTCAACAGCTCTGAACTCCGTATAAATCAGACTATGGTGAATTATTGGAAGAATAGTTTAGATTACCTTACAGAGACAGAGTTCCTGATGCTTCTGGAGGTACTGCTTTTGAACTGAGGAGAGACTGTCCCAACGCCTCACAAGGTTACACAAGTTAACAACGACTCTGCCGTCCTCAACACTTCCTTAGGTGGAAAAAAAAACAAAAAAAACAACATTTTTCTCATGTATGAGTTTTACAACTAAAGCTCATTATACTGTATATACACACTGCTTTGTACCTAGAGATGTCCTCACTTATTGAACCCTCATGTTCTGTTGAGCTTCTTTAGAGGTCTTATGTTTGAGGTCCTGGATAATATTAGGATTTTCTTTGAGGAGTGTAACATCACGGAGGACAGTTACGGTTTACTAAAGTGTTTTATCAAGTTCTTAAGTCTTTTGAGGTATTTAAAAAGGAACATGCAGCTTAATTGGTCTGACTGGAATAAGTCTACATGACTTTTAAAACCTGAACAAATTCTAAACACTACTCCAAAACATTAGAGGAAAAACTGAATAGAACACAACTGACTGAACTGTTAACCACGACAGCCCAAAATCTGCATAATGGCTCTGAATTCCAGCAGCTAGCACAGACTCAACCATACTGTAAATCTGGGCATAATGTGTAGTGTATTCCTAAACTGATGATCACTGACAGCATCGGGGTGTTCGATTTCAACTCAAACTCCGATAGTAAGAGATCTTACCTGCCAGCAGATACTCGCCATTTTCCGGATTGATGCCACATGAAGATTGAGATGTGTGGATGACCTGAATTCCCTTCTTGTCTGATGGCTTAAATGTCTGGATTCGGGGGAAAAAAAAAAAAAAAAAAAAAAAGGAAAATTTAGAATTTAAAAAAAAAAAAAAAAAAAGCATCAAGTACAGTCTCACCTGGATAGTTTGGATGTTGTAAGCAGTTAATCCAGGGTGTGTGCAGTTTCTCTTTCCAATGATCTTAGCTCGAATCACTAATTGGTAAGAGTCAGATGTCACAAAAAAGGAAAAAAACCCTGGATTACGTTACATTTTGTCCAAAGCAAAAACACTTCAAGTCTGCCAATATTGAGCACAAGACACTTGAATGTTGGGAACCAAACAACACTGGAGCCCACTGAAAAACAGACATCTCAAAATATCTTTACTTAGTCATATAGGTCTGAAATGATATACAAGTGATTAAATGACAACTTTAATTTTTGGGTGAGCCCTTTAAATAATTTGCCACTACACAAGAAAATAACTGGTGTCACCAAGAAAAAAATAAAATAATAATAATAATAATAATAAATAAAAAGTTAAAAAAAAAAAAAAAAAAAGGGTTGATTCATTTAAATAATGAATTTCACTATAACTACAAATAAAGTTTATGGGTTACTTTTATAGTGGTTTATCCCAGTGTGCTCCATAAACCTGATGTGTAGTTCAATAATTCAAATCATTGAACTACTGTTAATGACTGAAATGTTAAATTCCTTGCATCTCGTAACATCTTAAAGCAGCATGCAACCTACAGATCTGAATAAAGCACCAATAGTTCTGTAAAACTGTTCAAGTTTGATTAGCAATGCATGTGTTTGACGTACCTACGCCAGACGAGCAGAACTGCTGTTGCGGGTGTCTTTGCAAACAGCTGCAGCCCTCGGTCACCTGTTCATTCAGTGCCACAGACAAGAAGAACAGCAGCGCTAGAGTCACAGCAGCAGACATTCTCTCGCTCGCTTTCTCTCACAGCACAAGACTAAACTATAGACTCAGGCTCTGGACCAGATACAGCTCGCTTGCTTTGTCTGTCTGTCTCTCTCTTCACCCTGAGTGTGTGTTTGTGTGTATCTTAAATAGTCCTGCAGACAGGAAACAATCATGCAATCAAGCAATTATGCAATCAGTTCTAGGCATGGGGTGTTATGGGAAATGGAGTCCGGAAAACATTGGCAAAGGTCAAGGATGGAGTGCCCTCTAGAGCAGCTCATGGGCACTCCAGCTGGGGATCGTGACAGAAACACACACTACTGTACACCCCATCACAGCACAGTTGTAAGAGAACAAAGAATGAGAGTGTAGAAAGAGACAACATCAGCCCTCAAACTCTGAAATGTTTATAAGGCAGCATGTCACAAAGCGTTGCATAAGAGATTTTCTTCACACATTTTCCCTGTAATGTGGCATAAAAACAGTGTTTGCCAAATATTTGCATTCTTATTTGAAGCATATCTATAATTTAAAAAGCCCGATTTTTATTTAACTGTATATATTTGTGGACATATGAAAATATGCAATCTGTCAACCGATTTTTCATAAAACTGATATCAAACTAAACACTTAACAAACAACCAGTAGAATCAGAATCAGAATCAGAATTAGCTTTATTCGCCAGGTGTGCGCAAACACACGAGGAATTTGTTGTGTTTTTTTTAAGGTGCTCCTGGTACATACATACATACACATCTGACATGAGAACAGAAAAAACATTCAAATAGTAAGACAACAATAGATAATAATAATAATAATAATAATAATAAGTATGAATCTGGAACACTGGATTTATGTACAGATTTGTGCATTATTTACTCTATATACAGCTGTATAAATAAACAGATATGTATGTGTATTTACATAATACTTGAGAAAGAGGCAATAATTAAAGATGGAGAATGAATTACAGAACACAGGTAATGATCCATGTGTTAGCTATTTAAGCTGGAGATGGCATGGGGAAAACTGTTTTTATGCCTAGATGTTCTAGTGCACAGAGATCTGTAGCGTCTGGCTGAAGGGAGAAGTGCACACAGGTTGTGTCCGGGGTGAGAGGGGTCTTTGATGATGCTACCTGCCCGTTTCTTCACTCTGGAGTTGTACGAGTCCTGAAGGCTGGGCAGGTGCACACCGATGATCTTTTCTGCTGTCCTAACAGTCCGTTGAAGTCTTCTTAACTCTGATTTGCTGGCTGACCCAAACTAGACAGTTATGGAGGAGCACAGAACTGACTCAATAACAGCTGAATAAAACTGTTTCAGCAGCTCCTGTGGCAGGTTGAACTTTTTCAGCTGACGAAGGAAGTACAACCTCTGCTGGGCCTTTTTCACGATGGAGTCAATTTGAGTGTCCCACTTCAGGTCCTGAGAGATGGTTGTGCCCAGGAACCTGAATGACTCCACTGCAGCCACAGTGCTGTTCATGATGGTGAGTGGGGGGAGAGGAGGGGGGTTTCTCCTGAAGTCCACTGTCATCTCCACAGTTTTGAGCGTGTTCAGCTCCAGGTTGTTGTGACTGCACCAGACAGCCAGCTGCTCAACCTCCTGTCTGTAAGCAGACTCGTCGCCGTCCTGGATGAGGCCGATGACTGTAGCGTCGTCCGCAAACTTCAGGAGTTTGACAGAGGGGTCTTTAGAGGTGCAGTCGTTGGTGTAGAGGGAGAAGAGTAGTGGGGAGAGAACGCAGCCCTGAGGGGCTCCAGTGCTGATGGTGCGTGTGTTGGATGTGAGTTTTCCCAGCCTCACAAGCTGCTGCCTGTCTGTCAGGAAGCTGGTGATCCACTGACAGATGGAGGTGGGTACAGAGAGCTGAGTCACTTTGTTCTGAAGGGTGTCCGGGATGATGGTGTTGAAAGCGGAGCTGAAGTCCTCAAACAAGATCCTTGCATAAGTCCCTGGTTTGTCCAGATGTTGCAGGATGTAGTGCAGTCCCATATTAACTGCATCATCCACAGATCTGTTTGCTCGGTAAGCAAACTGTAGAGGGTCCAGCAAGGGTCCAGTAATGTCCTTCAGGTGGGCCAACACCAGTCTCTCAAATGACTTCATGACCACTGATGTTAAAGCAACAGGTCTGTAGTCATTAAGTCCTGTGATTTTTGGTTTCTTGGGTACAGGGATGATGGTGGAACATTTGAAGCAGGAGGGGACTTCACACAGCTCTAGAGATCTGTTGAAGATCAATGTGAAGATGGATGATAGCTGGACAGCACAGGCTTTGAGGCAGGCTGGAGAGACACCGTCTGGGCCTTTGGCTTTCCTTATCTTCTGCTATCTGAAGACTTTGCATACATCATCTTCACAGATCTTGAGTACAGGCTGAGAAACAGTAGGGGGGAGGGAGGGGGAGGGTGTTGATGGCTGTGCTGTGAGACGGTCGGAGCGGGTGTGGGGTGTCATACCAGTCTTTTCAAACCTGCAGTAGAACTCGTTCAGGTCTTCAGCCAGTTGTTGATTGGCCTCAGTGCTGGGGGATGGGGTCTTGTAGCTGGTGATGGCTTTCAGGCCTTTCCACACTGATGTAGAGTCATTGCTTGAAAGCTGTTTTTTTAGCTTTCCAGAGTAGTTTAATTTTGCCACTCTTATCTCCCTATTCAGTGTGTATTTGGCCTGTTTGTACAAGGCTTTGTCCCCACTCCTGTAGGCGTCCTCTTTGGCCTGGCGAAGCTGTTTGAGTTTTGCACTGAACCAAGGTTTGTCATTGTTAAATGTTAAATAAGTCCTGGTGGGTACACACATGTCCTCACAGAAACTGATGTAGGACGTCACGGTGTCAGTAAGCTCGTCCAGATCAGTAGCTGCAGCCTCAAAAACACTCCAATCAGTGAGTTCGAAGCAGGCCTGTAAAACCTGCTCTGCTTCAGAAGTCCATCTCTTTACAGTTTTTACTACAGGCTTAGCAGATTTGAGTTTCTGCCTGTAGGCTGGTAGAAGATGAACCAAACGGGGAAGTCGTGGCCTAATGGTTAGAGAGTCGGACTCGTAATCCAAAAGGTTGCAAGTTCGAGTCTCGGGCCGGCAGGAATTGAAGGTGGGGGGAGTGAAAGTACAGCTCTCTCTCCACCTCAATACCACGACTGAGGTGCCCTTGAGCAAGGCACCGAACCCCCAACTGCTCCCCGGGCGCCGCAGCATGAATGGCTGCCCACTGCTCCGGGTGTGTGTTCACGGTGTGTGTGTGTTCACTGCTGTGTGTGTGCACTTTGGATGGGTTAAATGCAGAGCACAAATTCTGAGTATGGGTCACCATACTTGGCTGTATGTCACTTCACTTTCACTTTCAAACAGTGATCAGAGAGTCCCAGCGCTGCACGGGGAACAGAGTGATATGCATCCTTTAAGACAGTGTAGCAGTGGTCCAGTATATTTCTGTCTCTGGTGGGGCATGTGATGTGCCGTCTATATTTAGGCAGTTCACGGGTGAGATTAGCTTTATTAAAATCACCGATAATGAAAGAGTCCGGATAACGCTGCTCTGTGTGTGTGATTTGATCGGCCAGCAGTTCTAGCGCCGCGCTGACGTGCGCGTCAGGAGGAATGTACACACTCACCAGAATAAACGAGGAGAACTCCCGCGGTGAATAAAAAGACTTACAGTTAATAAAGAGAGCCTCCAAATTTGGGCAGCACATCTTCTTTAAAACTGTCACGTCTGTACACCGGCCTTCGTTGATATAAAAACATAATCCACCGCCTCTCGTTTTCCCCGAGGACTCGGTGACGCGGTCTGCTCTGAACAGCTCTGAACATGCATTAGGTGAGAATGCATACAGCGGCCTTCTTTACTTACATGATATGACAACATACAATACAAACAATCCCCGCAGACATGGCCTTCATACAGCTACAGCTGCTTCATTCATCTCTTATGGACACATGTTGTTGGGCTGAGTGAGCATGGACATGTCATCGGGGTTATGAAGCGGTGTCCTCTTTCAAAGGTTTCCTCCAGTTAGTTTATATGGGTATGAATGTGTGAAAATCACTTTTAACAAGTTTCAAACATGTAGATGAAATTAAGAACCTAGCCAGTGTACTTTCTTAAAGATGAATATATATCATTCTTCCCCAAATGCATTTATAAAAAGTATAATGTTTTACAAATGAATTTGTAGTGCACTGAGTTTGTGCTTGAGCTGGAAATAACTACATTTAGAGTGTATTTTCAGTTAGTTTTTATTTTTAGTATACTTATCATGAAATAAATATATTTTACATACAATTAAGTATATTTATTTTTCACTAGGGTGATCATCATTCATCATGTTTTGTTTTTTCAAAAAGAATACATTAATTTTGTTTTCTCAGTACGTCCCCTCTATGCAGCGTATACACACACGGTGTTTCAATATAACACCTCTGTAATGCAGTTTTACAATCATTATCAGCTTTCTTCATTGTGCAAACAAGCTAATATTCTGTTTCTGTGGTTTCTAGTGAAGTAGTCTGATGTGGCTGTGGATCTGTGGAGTGAACCTTAAACGTTGCTGTTTGTTATTGCAGGTTTTTTTTTTTTTTTTAATTAAACTGTCCTTTTTAACTCAATGTTCATCAGAATAGAAAAGAGAAAAACAATGCCAGATGACTACTTTTTTCACTAAGAACATCCATATTTATATAAACATGCTTACATTTCCCATTAAATACACACAGACGCTTTTACATGCAAAAGAGTTTAATGGTTGATTGCAAATCTCCATGAAAACAGTGTTTTGTATGTATTTGCTGACTGCATTGCAAAGCTTCATCAAAACGTTAAATTCATTTCAAAATGTTCTAAGCATTCTGGAGAACAAAAGGGCAAAAATGAACACTGACGAATGGCTTATGCACTTGTTCTTCAGGGCATCATTTTTAGGAGCTTTTGTAGTTACTTAACGGATTTTTTTGCCACCTGCAGAAGCCGCCACGACCTGGCAGGCAAATAGACTGAAGAGCCTCTTTATAATCAAGACTGGATGAATCATCGACTCGCATC
The DNA here is from genome assembly GCA_036784905.1 of Acrossocheilus fasciatus. Lineage (NCBI taxonomy): Eukaryota > Metazoa > Chordata > Actinopteri > Cypriniformes > Cyprinidae > Acrossocheilus > Acrossocheilus fasciatus. The sequence goes on along the minus strand of CM071948.1, from coordinate 748,094 downwards.
AGACATTTTTTCTGAAGTATCTTGATCAAACAGGACGCTCCGGTACAGGGCGAGATCTGTAGAGATCACAGTTTGAGAGATGACTGAACTCATGTCTGTACTTGTAACATAACAACTGTTTTAATACTTGAAAAAATACAATGAATCAATGATAACAGTCAGAGGCTATACAAGGGCTGCAAATAGAAATTACAAAGCCTTTTTTTCCCCTTTTCTTTTAGGAATATCTGGAGGCTTGAAGCTTATTTGTGTTTTAAGGTCTGCACAGTTTGGTCTTTCTCTACCGAGCATGTTTAATCACAAGAATATGCATATATTTATGCAGTAAACATTGTTATTTTTGCATTAAACACCTTTATAAAGGATTCTGAAAATGATTTGAGCCAGGGTTTGAGTATGTGTTTGACAACATTAAAAATGGCAGAAAACTTAGCTGGGTGAAAATGAAAACCACTGGATTTCAACTGCACTAAACTCAGAGTAATTCAGATTTGGATTATTACCTCACAGACACAGCCTCTCTGATACATCCTGAGGTACTGCTTCTGAACGGAGGAGACACTGTCCCAACGCTCCACACGGTCACATAAATTTGTTACGACCACTCCATCCTCGACATGTCCTTGGGTGGAAAAAACAAACGTTATTTTTTTCTTATGCATCTAAATTAATTACACAGTTAAAGTTCATTTACTGTATATACAACTTTTTGTACCTAGAGATGTCCTCACTTAACAGAACACCTCATGTTCTGTTGAGGTTCAGATCAAATCTTAACAAATACGCTACACAACACACTTTGTAATTGTTACAGAGGAAAAACTGGATGTCATACAAACAGACTCTGAACTCTTTCCAAACACCATAAACTCATGCAGAAACGTGTCTTCTTGCTAAGAGATGCATGATAAGTAAAAAGAAATTGTGCTCTAAAATCTTCTCAAATATTATCAAACTGTGATATTCTCAGACTGGATGAAATCAGAGTCTGAAGCTAAAAATTGAAGTTGAATAATTGAATACACTATGGTTTTCTATGAAATCTGCTAACTCAGATGGCCCAAAATCTGTCCAGACTGTAAATTGGGCTAAAAATCAGGGCATAATTTGTAGCATATTTCAGCCTCAACTGATGTTAATAACCAGCATCAGGAATCAGAGCGTTCAGTTTCAGCTCAGACTGTGCCTCGAGAGAGTAAATGATCTTACCTGACAGCAGATACTCGCCGGTTTCCAGATTTCTGCCACATGAAGATTGAGATGTGTAGATGACCTGAATTCCCTTCTTGTCTAATGGCTTAAATGTCTGGATTAAAACATAAACATATAAAATAATAATAATAATAATAATAATAATATTATTACACAAACACAAACACTTCTTGTTAAAAAAAAAAAAAAGATGGTATTGGATAATGATGAGTGAAGTATGTTTTCTCACCGTGATAGTTTGGATGTTGTAAGCAGTTAATCCAGGGCGAGTGCTATGCACCTCTCCAGTGACCTTAGCTCGAATCACTGATTGGTAAAAGAGTCAGATGTGGAAAAAAAAAAAAAGTGTGAATTTTATTTTAAAAAATGCTCCTGGATTAGCCTACATTAAATTTGTCCGAAGCAAAAACACTGTTCATATTTAGCTTTTCGTTTTCCAAGATTGAACACAAAAGAAGATACTTGAAAGACTGTTGAGAACCAAACAACACTGGAGCCCACTGAAAAACACCGAGACATTTCTCTAAATATCTGAACTGTTGCTTTAAATAATTTGACACTACACAAGAAAAGAGCTCGTTACTGAAAGAAAAAAAACAGATTTGATTAAATAATGTCATATACTATAATTTAGAAAATGTTAAGATTCCATCACCATAAACCTAATGTGTTGTTTAATAATTCAAGTAATTGAAAAACTGTAAATGGACTGAAATACATGAAGGACTGAAAGACAGTTAACATCTCGTACCTACGTCAGACGAGCAGAACTGCTGTTGCGGGTGTCTTTGCATACATCTGCAGCCCTCGGTCACCTGTTCATTCAGTGCCACAGACAAGAAGAACAGCAGCGCTAGAGTCACAGCAGCAGACATTCTCTCTCTCTCTCTCTCTCTCTCTCTCTCTCACAGCACGAGACTAAACTATAGACTCCGGCTCTGGACCAGATACAGCTCGCTTTAGCGCATCTGCATGAATGTGATGATAGGCAGAGCCACTGTTTGCAATTATTATTGCAAAAATCACATTAAACGAGTAAAACCGTCTATAGCGACTGCAATTAAGCAATACATATAATGAATGTTCAATAACTTAATAACAGCCAGCTTGATGTTACGAAAACATCAATAACTACAGGACAAAAGAGGTCAAATGGTTTTGTGCTTATAATAGTTTATTGGTTTATTTAAGGGTTTTAAAGACTTTGGCATGAAGAAATAAAAAATAATAATGTAGGCTACATTAATTTAGAAGTGCACAATACTGACAAAAAATATCTTGGTGTTTAATTATTAGATAACAATTTTTAGATGATATTTTGCTGTTTTTGTGCTGGTTAGGACTTGAACTCATGAAAACATTCAATATTCATATTCTATGAGGTGGTCAGTTCACAGACCTGATTGACATTATTATTATTATTATTATTATTATTATTATAGGGGAAATATTTGCGACCTTAAATTGATTTGCAGGGACATTTTTACCCTTTTTTTAACTATTAGATGTATGTATCACTTTTTATGTCAAATTCTTACATTTAAATTGTAGAACAATATTGGTCCGTGTCACGGGTTGGGAGGAACGAAGACTCAAATGCTGGCAAAAGGAATCTTCTTTATTAACAAATTATAAAAATAAACACAAACACAACTGAAACCACCCCGAAGGGGGAAAAGCACTGAAAACAAGACATACACGAGGCACAGGGCAGACATCAATAACAGGCATACCTGGCACAAAAGTGAGACAAACAAGAGCAGAGCAGAAAACACAGGGAGCTTAAGAAGGGACAGCAATCAGGAACACAGCTGGGGCGAATTAAACAATAATGAGGTGAGTGGAGTTTGGGGAATTGAATCCGGGAGACAGTGACCTCTGGTGGTGAGAGGGAGCAGCGAGGACCCGGATTCATGACAGTCTGTTACCGATGAAATGAAACCAGCAACAAAATCCACATTTTTTTTTAAACAAATATAAATGTTGGCTAAAAAAGAGAGTTTAAAGTGAAAAAAAAAAAATACCCTGAATAATATAAAGCACTAAACGTAATATTATATACCATATATTATACGTAAACCAGGCTTTAATGTGATTGAGCGCAGGCGCCGGCGCGATCGGTGGTTTTTTCTCTGGAGTGGAAACAGCTCCGTCATTTATGCTCTGCAGATTCGACATCACTGGAGAATATGAAGGGTTTTCCAGCACCTCATCTCGGATCCCCTTCCTCACGCTCCAATGAAAGACCTTCGGAGTTTTGCATTTTTAATTTAGTTTTTAATATCGTTTTCAATTTTGCTATAAAAAGTTTCGTTTCATGAATAATTTAGTTAATTTTTGTTTAGTTTTTATTTTGTGAACATATTTCTATTTAGTTTATTCATATAGCCTATTGTTTCAGTTTTGATTTTAGTTGCAGAATTTCCAAAGCCAGACCAAAGACATTTTAATGTAAGCTTATTGACGCAAACCAGCAACACAAAATTTAGGCATCCTGAGATTGATTAGACGGTAAAAGTATGCAAAAATAAAGCTGTCAAGCAAGCCTTTTCACTCCCTGCAGTGTTCATTGCTGCCTGCGTGGGATCATTTTTGGAGTTCACTGTTCATTCTGAACACCATGGCAAATTTCCAATGCATCGATCATCCCTTATTCTTGATTATACCAACCCAGTCTCATAGTATGTGGTGACACAGCCACGAAACTTGAATCTATTGATTCGTGTTCACGGACAAGAATTTCCATTTTTTTTTCGTGTCACTCAGCACGATTTTCAATCTAATGCATTTCAATTAGGAATAACTTTTCGTGCCTGCACCACCTTTCTGCCACTGCAACGCGTTCGGTGATTTAGTTTATAATATTTACATTTATTTATTTTTATATTTACACAATTTACACATTTGAGCACGTAACCCAACCCCCTAAACCTATCCATTTGTATATACTATAAAACACAAGCAGATATGACAAACAAAGACTATTTATAAAATAAAAAAAAAACCTGTTCCAAAGTAAAACGATTGATTGGTTTATTTATTTATTGATAGGCCTAATTATAATTTTTTTCGTTAGGTTTTCAATAACTGCTGTTAGTTTCATTTCGTTTTAGTTTTTCATTTATTTTAACATCTCTTTGACATTTTCCTTTCTGTCTTTCTTTCTTTGCATATGCCTTTATTTTCGTTAAATATAGTTCTTAATACTTTTACCGTTTAAACATGTATACAATATTTATTCCATTTAAACTCGTTCAACAAGCATTTTAGAAGTAAAAATTAAACATCCTCGCGAAAAGACCATGCGGCTGTTTAAGTGACAGACATCGCATCCCTATAGTTTGCTTTGCATAAAATAAAATGATTTACAACAAAGAAATAGTTTTGTAGATCAAATTTTACCAAAGAAATGCAAGTCAGCGGCACTAAGAACTACTCTCACCAGAAGAGCAAAAGAAGGCCGCTCATTACAACCGCTGGGTTGTTGCGACTGTACTGTCCCAGGAGCTGGTTTACACAAAAAATACCAAATACTATTAAAAAAATGCTTAAAATGTTTAAATAAAATAACCATGATTTTTAATTAATGCTCCCTCGATTTATCGGTTACCTCGCTTTGTTCATCTTCTGGGACCTCGCAATTTACAAAATAAGCGCTGACGTTCAGCCCCGACAAAACGATGCAAAACGTTTATTAACCGGAAACGGTGGCGCGTCGAACACCCTGTTCTGATGACGCAAGAGTTGCATCCATGACAGCTGAGAAGGCCATTCTTTGTGTTCTTTTTGAAGAATTTTCGGAGCCTGATGAAATGCAAGGTATAAATACACGTTTAATACTGCAAAATGTTACGGTCACTGCCCTTGCCGTCCAGAATAAAAGAGAACATCCCAATCGAGTGAAGGGACTGTGGTTCCTAATTATTGTGATTCAACATTTGCCTCGCATTTCAGGATGAAAAGGCAAACATTTCAGGTGAAGGACAGTCCACTTCTGACCTCCGAGACTGTGTTGAGATCTACAGGTGCATCTTAATAAATTAGAATGCCGTGGAAAAGTTAATTTGAGTAATTCAACTCAAATTGTGAAACTCATGTATTAAATAAATTCAGTGCACACAGACTGAAGTAGTTTGTCTTTGGTTCTTTTAATTGTGATGATTTTGGCTCACATTTAACAAAAACCCACCAATTCACTATCTCAACAAATTAGTGACATGCCAATCAGCTAATCAACTCCAAACACCTGCAAAGGTTTCCTGAGCCTTCAAAATGGTCTCTCAGTTTGGTTCACTAGGCTACACAATCATGGGGAAGACTGCTGATTTGACAGTTGTCCAGAAGACAATCATTGACACCCTTCACAAGGAGGGTAAGCCACAAACATTCATTGCCACAGAAGCTGGCTGTTCACAGAGTGCTGTATCAAAGCATGTTAACAGAAAGTTGAGTGGAAGGAAAAAGTGTGGAAGAAAAAGATGCACAACCAACTGAGAGAACCGCAGCCTTATGAGGATTGTCAAGCAAAATCCATTCAAGAATTTGGGTGAATTTCACAAGGAATGGACTGAGGCTGGGGTCAAGGCATCAAGAGCCACCACACACAGACGTGTCGAGGAGTTTGGCTACAGTTGTCGTATTCCTCTTGCTAAGCCACTCCTGAACCACAGACAACGTCAGAGGCGTCTTACCTGGGCTAAGGAGAAGAAGAACTGGACTGTTGCCCAGTGGTCCAAAGTCCTCTTTTCAGATGAGAGCAAGTTCTGTGTTTCATTTGGAAACCAAGGTCCTAGAGTCTGGAGGAAGGCTGGAGAAGCTCATAGCCCGAGCTGCTTGAAGTCCAGTGTTAAGTTTCCACAGTCTGTGATGATTTGGGGTGCAATGTCATCTGCTGGTGTTGGTCCATTGTGTTTTTTGAAAAGTCACTGCACCCGTTTACCAAGAAATTTTGGAGCACTTCATGCTTGCTTCTGCTGACCAGCTTTTTAAAGATGCTGGTTTCATTTTCCAGCAGGATTTGGCACCTGCCCACACTGCCAAAAGCACCAAAAGTTGGTTAAATGACCATGGTGTTGGTGTGCTTGACTGGCCAGCAAACTCACCAGACCTGAACCCCAGAGAGAATCTATGGAGTATTGTCAAGAGGAAAATCAGAAACAAGAGACCAAAAAATGCAGATGAGCTGAAGGCCACTGTCAAAGAAACCTGGGCTTCCAGACCACCTCAGCAGTGCCACAAACTGATCACCTCCATGCCACGCCGAACTGAGGCAGTAATTAAAGCAAAAGGAGCCCCTACCAAGTATTGAGTACATATACAGTAAATGAACATACTTTCCAGAAGGCCAACAATTCACTAAAAATGTTTTAGTTTTATTGGTCTTATGAAGTATTCTAATTTGTTGAGAGTGAATTGGTGGGTTTTTGTTAAATGTGAGCCAAAATCATCACAATTAAAAGAACCAAAGGCTTAAACTACTTCAGTCTGTGTTCACTGAATTTATTTAATATACGAGTTTCACAATTTGAGTTGAATTACTGAAATAAAAGAACTTTTCTACGACATTCTAATTCATTGAGATGCACCTGTATCTGATACCCTGGACATCAGGGTGACAGCAAATGACGGTTTCCTCCTAGAGCTCTCTCCCTGCATCTAGCTGCAAAGACAGACACTCGCACACATACACAGAGAACACTGATCTGTACTTCAAGGTTGCCTGGCTTTGCCCTGAATCTTATTAAATATGGTTAACTACACACACACAATGACAGCAGCTTCTTAGAGAGTAAAAAGCAGTCTAAAACCATATTCAATTTATGTTCTAACATGCAGACCCATCAATATAATCACTTGATGGCAGTGTGACCCTGAGAGGAGAAGACAGAACCCAGCATGTCAAAGCTTACGTTACACATTCTATCTCCTCACTACAAGGAAGAAAAATATTCAGATACATAAATTTTGATATCTAACTACTAATATACAGTATATATGGTGACTAATACCTTTATTCAATCAACTAACAATCTAGAAAGTACTATTTGCAGCTTTCCTGAAGACATAAAGAAGTCTATGTACAAATGAAAATCCAAAGTCTTTAAAACTAAAGTCAGGCATCGCCTGCTATATGATAGAGGACATTAAAATTAAGTGAAATAAAAGCAAAAATGGATTTACTGAAATATTGAAATTTACATTATTTACTTTTGTTTTTAAAACAAATCCATTAGTTTATTTGTTGTCAATCAGTCTTAGTAGCACCCCCTCTATGCAGAGCATAGACACTGGATCAATATAACGCCTCTATAATACAATTTAAAAATCATTATCAGCTTTCTGCATTGTGCAAATAGGCTAATATGTTGTTTCTGTGGTTTTCTAGTGAAGTAGATATCTTGACGTAACATGATTTCTAGTTGTCTGATGTGGCTGTGGTTCTGTGGAAAGGAAACAACATTCCTGTTTGTCATTTCAGTTTTTAAAATTAAACTATGGAAGAATATTCAGGACTTTTTTCAAAAGGAATTGCAAAAAAAAAAAAAAAATCCTAAATATTCTTCCATATTAAACTGTTTCCTTTTTTAACTTGAGCTTAACTTGGCAGGAGTAATATCACCTATAATCATACACGTTCTACTATTTGTGGATATTTAAAAGGCAATGATTTAAACCTTAGGCTACATGATACATGAATGAATAGAATGAGCACAGGGCGATCACTGAATAGGGCAAATAGTCAAAACATTTTCCAATCTGTTCTCTTTTTTTTTTTCCATATTTCCAAGTGAAATACCTTTTTGAACTGCACAGGAACCGGTAAACCAAAGTAAATCATGTTGTTTTCAACCTCTAAAATTGCAATGCAGTAAGTGTGTGAAGTAAATGAGTGTAAACTATATGAATTAAATAAGTGCAAATAAAATAGCAGTGTTGCAGTTACTTTTTTTCCATGCATTTCCTGGAAATTATTTAAATCAATTTCCATATTTCTAAACTGCGTAGGAACCTTTACTGTTTTAATTAGAAGATATTTAAATATTTATACGGATCACGAAAGGTCCCCAAGTTGGAACTCAAATCACCTCGCCCGGAGCAAATATAACCGCACCACATCTCGAAGCCAGGGCTGGATTGGTCATCGGGCAGAATGTTTTTTATTTTTTTGCCAAGGACCATCATGCAGGGACAGCGAGCAGCCAATGGCCCATTTGGTTTGTCTGCTGTATTGACAGTGTAAACCACCCAATCACAACACACTATAGACGGCGTAAAGTAGTATTTTGCTCCGCCTATATAAAGATCGCTTCACTTCACCTTTGCATCTCAAAAACCTGCACCCCTGGAAATGTGTGGAAATGTTACAAAGTCTGTAAACAGAACGTTAACAGAGGTCAGAGACGGGACACGATACAGACTACGGATGCAATGATGCACCACGATCTGGCTGAACTTGAAAATCGATTCAAAACGGTTGAGACGCCAAACAAATCACGATAAAATTGGGGGCAAGAGTTTATTTATGTATCTTTGAGGGGGACTGACTGTCTTGAGAAAAGTTTAGATGGAGTTCTCTTTTAATCTTGTCTCTGAACGATGCATGTTAAAGGTCTATATTGTCAACTGAAATGTCATGTTATTCATGATAACTGAGGTCTAGGGGCTATGTAACTACCATTTAAGTTTCAAAACAGCCAATCCACAGTACAGTGCACACAGCCTGCATGAAGTACTGTAGCGGTGTTTTTTCCACAAGCCCTTGTGACTACTCAGTCACCATCCACCGTCTTTTTTCCAAACCCCCAGACAACATCACATCCATGCCATTGCTGAGAAACAACACGGAAACATGTCGAAAAAGTTAAATGACATAACTAGGCTATAGAACAGGTGCAGTCCAAGTCCGATCATAGTAGTGGGCTGCTTGGTCCCATTCCAGCCCTGCTCAAAGCACTACCTATACAAGGCTCCAACTGTTAGGATATAATTTTTTTTTAAACCGCATTTGTTCAGTGATTACAGCAAAAGAAAATAAAAATCTTAAGTACGAATTAACTTTGTGACTGTTACAGATACTGGCATTGCTGCACACGTCTACATACAACCCCATTAAAATACAGACACTTTCACAGAGAAGAGTTTAATGGTTAATTGCAAATCTCCATGAACAGTGTTTTGTACGTAGTTGTTGACTGACGAATGGCTGATGCACTTGGTCTTCAGAGAGCTGTTGGAGCGATTTTCTCCCACCTGCAGAAGCCGGCGATGCCGTATGGCAGGCATATAGACTGAAGAGCATCTTGATCGTCAATAACAGCTCCATTTTGGGTTCTTATTGGACACGTGCGCGGAATTTCAAGCAAACAGGACGCTCCAGTACAGGGCAAGATCTGTAGAGACCACAGTTTGAGTTTAAACTTTACTACTTAAAAAAAAAAAAAAAAAAAAAAAAAGACAATAGACAGTTTGTGGTTAATACAACAAGTAAAGCTCACAAACCCAATGAAACTTCCTCTCAGAAAGGAAAGAATTATAAGGGTTAAGAACTTCTTGTACGGCATCGGAGATGTCCTTTTCAAATTAATTTATGCATTAAACGTGAATTTTTTTAAAGTTTTGATAAGCATTGTTTGGTCTGAACAAGACCAGGGCCTGTGTGTTGGACAACATCCAAAAGTGGCATGGGTTTCAACAGCTCTGAACTCCGTATAAATCAGACTATGGTGAATTATTGGAAGAATATAGTTTAGATTACCTTACAGAGACAGAGTCGCCGATGATTGCGGAGGTACTGCTTTTGAACTGAGGAGAGACTGTCCCAACGCATCACAAGGTTACAGAAGTTAACAACGACTCTGCCGTCCTCAACACGTCCTTAGGTGGAAAAAAAAAAAAAAAAACATTTTTCTCATGTATGAGTTTTACAACTAAAGCTCATTATACTGTATATACACACTGCTTTGTACCTAGAGATGTCCTCACTTATTGAACCCTCATGTTCTGTTGAGCTTCTTTAGAGGTCTTATGTTTGAGGTCCTGGATAATATTAGGATTTTCTTTGAGGAGTGTAACATCACGGAGGACAGTTACGGTTTACTAAAGTGTTTTATCAAGTTCTTAAGTCTTTTGAGGTATTTAAAAAGGAACATGCAGCTTAATTGGTCTGACTGGAATAAGTCTACATGACTTTTAAAACCTGAACAAATTCTAAACACTTTGCCAAAACGTTAGAGGAAAAACTGAATAGAACACAACTGACTGAACTGTTAACCACAACGGCCCAAAATCTGCATAATGGCTCTGAATTCCAGCAGCTAGCACAGACTCAACCATACTGTAAATCTGGGCATAATGTGTAGTGTATTCCTAAACTGATGATCACTGACAGCATCGGGGTGTTCGATTTCAACTCAAACTCCGATAGTAAGAGATCTTACCTGCCAGCAGATACTCGCCATTTTCTGGATTGATGCCACATGAAGATTGAGATGTGTGGATGACCTGAATTCCCTTCTTGTCTGATGGCTTAAATGTCTGGATTTGGAAAAAAAGAAAGACTGTTTCTTGTTTAAAAAAAAAAAAAAATTGGAACATTTTTAAATTAAAAAAAAAAAAAAAAACCATCAAGTACAGTCTCACCTGGATAGTTTGGATGTTGTAAGCAGTTAATCCAGGGTGTGTGCAGTTTCTCTTTCCAATGATCTTAGCTCGGATCACTAATTGGTAAGAGTCAGATGTCACAAAAAAAGAAAAAAACCCTGGATTACGTTACATTTTGTCCAAAGCAAAAACACTTCAAGTCTGCCAATATTGAGCACAAGACACTTGAATGTTGGGAACCAAACAACACTGGAGCCCACTGAAAAACAGACATCTCAAAATATCTTTACTTAGTCATATAGGTCTGAAATGATATACAAGTGATTAAATGACAACTTTAATTTTTGGGTGAGCCCTTTAAATAATTTAATAAATTTGCCACTACACAAGAAAATAACTGGTGTTACCAAGAAAAATAAAAAAATAAAAATAATAAATAAAAAAAATAAGTTTAAAAAAATTAGATGATTAATTTAATGTCTTTCACTATAACTACAAATAAAGTTTATGGGTTACTTTTATAGTGGTTTGATCCCAGTGCGCTCCATAAACCTGTGTAGTTCAATAATTCAAGTCATTGAACTACTGTTAATGACTGAAATGTTAAATTCCTTGCATCTCGTAACATCTTAAAGCAGCATGCAACCTACAGATCTGAATACAGCACCTGTTAGAGTTTGATTAGTGATGCATGTGTTTGACGTACCTACGTCAGATGAGCAGAACTGCTGTTGCGGGTGTCTTTGCAAACATCTGCAGCCCTCGGTCACCTGTTCATTCAGTGCCACAGACAAGAAGAACAGCAGCGCTAGAGTCACAGCAGCAGACATTCTCTCGCTCGCTTTCTCTCACAGCACAAGACTAAACTATAGACTCAGGCTCTGGACCAGATACAGCTCGCTTGCTTTGTCTGTCTGTCTCTCTCTTCACCCTGAGTGTGTGTTTGTGTGTATCTTAAATAGTCCTGCAGACAGGAAACAATCATGCAATCAAGCAATTATGCAATCAGTTCTAGGCATGGGGTGTTATGGGAAATGGAGTCCGGAAAACATTGGCAAAGGTCAAGGATGGAGTGCCCTCTAGAGCATCTCATGGGCACTCCAGCTGGGGATCGTGACAGAAACACACACTACTGTACACCCCATCACAGCACAGTTGTAAGAGAACAAAGAATGAGAGTGTAGAAAGAGACAACATCAGCCCTCAAACTCTGAAATGTTTATAAGGCAGCATGTCACAAAGCGTTGCATAAGAGATTTTCTTCACACATTTTCCCTGTAATGTGGCATAAAAACAGTGTTTGCCAAATATTTGCATTCTTATTTGAAGCATATCTATAATTTAAAAAGCCTGATTTTTATTTAACTGTATATATTTGTGGACATATGAAAATATGTCTTAAGCTCAGGACAGAACATTTTAATTAATATTACATGCAATCTGTCAACCGATTTTTCATAAAACTGATATCAAACTAAACACTTAACAAACAACCAGGAGACTGTTTATATCACCATTTTAAGTCCTAATATCTACATTATATCCGTATATCTGAAATCAGTCTCATACTGAGTTGAGACATTCTAGCATTGAAAGCATCTTGATATAAAAAAAAAATAAATTCCACCCAAAAATGAAAGCTTGCTGCTAATTTATTCACCTTCAGGCAATCCAAGATCCATTTTTTCTTCTTGAGTACGACAGTAAAGAAGATTTTGGTCCTTGATGATTCAAAAGATGCAAGTCCTCTGAGCAGGGCCATAGCTAGGAATTCTGCGCCTTGTGCGCTGATTTTTTTATGGGGCCCCTTCAACATCACGTTCAAAATTTAATAAAAATGTAATATTTAAAAAAAAAAAAAAAAAAAATTAGGAGCACAGTCAGCAAATTCAGGAGCACCTTCTGATCAATAACAAAAAATTAGCCTTCCCGTTACAGGATGATATTTGACTCCTTAAAGTGATTTACAGGGGCATTTATTATTATTTTAACCTTTTTAATGGCATTTTCTCTAACTTTATTGAGTTCTGTATGTATGAAACTCCACCATCATCCCCATCCCAAAGAAATCCAAATTTACAGGACTAAATGACTACAGGCCTGTGGCTCTAACATCTGTGGTCATGAAGTCTTTTGAAATCCGGTGCTGGCCCACCTGAAGGACATTACTGGACCCTTGCTGGATCCTCTTCAGTTTGCCTACAGAGCAAACAAGTCTGTGGACGATGCAGTCAACATGGGACTGCATTATGTTCTGCAACATCTAGACAGACCAGGGACTTATGTGAGGATCCTGTTTGTGGACTTCAGCTCGGCCTTTAACACTATCATTCCAAACCTCCTCCAGCCCAAACTACCTCAGCTCTCCGTGCCCACCTCCATCTGTCAGTGGATCACCAGCTTCCTGACAGACGGGCAGCAGCTTGTGAAGCTGGGAAAATACACATCCAGCACCCGTACGATCAGCACTGGAGCTCCTCAGGGCTGCGTTCACTCACCACTACTCTTCTCCCTCTACACCAACAACTGCACATCTAAAGACCCCTCTGTCAAACTCTTGAAGTTTGCAGATGACACCACACTCATCGGCCTCATCCAGGACGGCGACGAGTCTGCTTACAGACAGGAGGTTGAGCAGCTGGCTGTCTGGTGCAATCTTAACAACCTGGAGCTCAACACGCTCAAAACAGTGGAGATGATAGTGGACTTCAGGAGAAACCCCCTCCTCTCCCCCCACTCACCATCATGAACAGCACTGTAACGACAGTGGAGTAATTCAGGTTCCTGGGCAACACCATTTCCCAGGACCTGAAATGGGACATTCACATAGACTCCTTTGTTAAAAAGGCCCAGCAGAGGTTGTACTTCCTTCGCCAGGTGAGGAAGTTCAACCTGCCACAGGAGCTGCTGAATCAGTTCTACTCCGCCATCACTGAATCCGTCCTCTGCACTTCATTAACTGTCTAGTTCAGCTCAGCTACCAAATCTGACCTCAGAAGACTACGGAGGGTAGTCTGGACTGCTGAGTGAATCATTGGTACAATTCTCCGGACTCTCCAAGAACTGTACTCATCCAGAGTGAGCAAAAGGCAAAATCACTCTGGACCCTCACATCCAGCGCACTCCCTCTTTGAACTGCTGCCGTCTGGTCAACGCTACAGAGCTCTGAGCACCAGAACGGGCAGCACAGGAACAGTTTCTACCCTCAGACAATCCATCTCATGAACACTTGACAAATAATTGTGGAACACACACTATTTATACACTTATTTATCTAACACACATACTTAGTCTACATTTCAAATTGCACATAATATACTTGTACATACAAAACTGTCTATTGTTATATACCTGTACATACAATTGTCAATTTGTATATTGTAATTCCTTATTTACTTGTTCTATTTTTAATTCTTCTTTTTATTATCTGTGTTTTTTGTTCTGTCACTGTCATTCTGTTGCACTGTGGAAGCTTCTGTCACGAAAACAAATTCCTCGTATGAGTAAACATATCTGGCAGTAAAGCTCATTCTGATTCTGATTCTGATGTTACTCGCTCCAGTTCACTCGCAGACCCCCTCCGCTTTGGGGGCATGGTCCAAACTTCTGTCCAAGGCAGTGAAGCCTGCATCCCAGAGTCGAGAAAAGGCTCTAGCCCCTGACCAGAGTCGAGAAAGGGCTTCCCGAGTCTAGCCCAGAGAGGGCTACTGTTTCCTTGTCTGGCCCATGGAGGGCTCCAGTTCCTGAGTTTAGCCCAGAGAGGGCTCCTGTTGCCGAGTTTATCCCAGAGAGGGCTCCTGTTGCCGAGTTTGGCCCAGAGAGGGCTCCTGTTGCCGAGTTTATCCCAGAGAGGGCTACTGTTTCCTTGTCTGGCCCATGGAGGGCTCCAGTTCCTGAGTTTAGCCCAGAGAGGGCTCCAGTTCCCGAGTCTAGCCCAGAGAGGGCTACTGTTTCCTTGTCTGGCCCATGGAGGGCTCCAGTTCCTGAGTTTAGCCCAGAGAGGGCTCCTGTTGCCGAGTTTATCCCAGAGAGGGCTCCTGTTGCCGAGTTTGGACCAGAGAGGGCTCCTGTTGCCGAGTTTATCCCAGAGAGGGCTCCTGTTGCCGAGTTTGGCCCAGAGAGGGCTCCCGTTCCCGAGTTTGACCCAGAGAGGGCTCATGTTCCCGAATATAGCCCAGAGTGGGCTTCGGTTCCCAAATGCAGCTAAAGGAGGGTTGCGGTTCCTGAGTGCAGCCTGCAGTGTACTCCTGAGCCAAGCCCACTGCCTGTGCCAGCCAGAGAACCTGGAGTCCTCCTCAAGAAAATTGCTATACGGGCTATACATCTCCGGTTGTAGTGGCCTTGCCGAGTGCCGAGGCCAAGGCCACGGAGGCCATCCTGTCATGGCTACCTGAACTACCCGCTCCGCCATGGTTCCCCGATCTGTCTTTTCCACCATGGCCCCCAGCACCGGTACTGCCCTGGAGGCTTCCCGCCCCATACTAGCCTGCCCTGAGAGGCCTCCAGGACATCCACCATCCCACCCCCCTTGAATGTATGTGGTGCAATACAATAGACGTACTGGTGTAAAAAGTGTGATAATCAACCCCAGTCTTCTTGGTGCCCAGGTCAGGAAGCAGACAGACTGGCTGAACCGACTGTCTGCTGACCGCCTCACGTCACAGAAGTCAGCACATAGAGACCCTTTCTCCTAGATATCACACTATAGAGACTGTGTCTGTTCCCTAAACTAGCAAATACAAAAAACGGCCAAACCAATTTAAGAGTAACAATTTAATTGATGTTCAACAAATAAAAAATGTATATAATACAGAGAAACAAACGATAAAGCTTGGCTTACTGAATATTAGATTCCTTTCTACAAAATCGCTTTTTGTAAATGATATGATGATCACTGATCATAACCTAGATGTGCTCTGTTTGACAGAAACCTGGCTAAAAGCAGATGATTACATTATTTTAAACGAGTCTACACCCAAGATTACTGTTATAAACTTGAAAATGTATGTCCTGATGACAAAAAAACAAAAAACACTGCTGCTGCTAACATATACCCTTGTGAAAAACGTGTGTGCCTATTAGTAGTGACTGTGCACTTGTACTGTACTTCAAATATTAAAGGTACATTAAAATAGAACTGTAATTGCAGATAATATAATATTAATTGAATAAATGCCACTTAAGTGTACTTAAAAAGAGACACTTCCATGGCTATGTTTCCTAACGCACTTAATAACACTTTTAAAAATGCATTTTGTAAAAATGTCAAATTTCAAGTTTTTACATTAAAGCACATTTTTAATAATCATGTTTTAATTTTAATCATTTAAAAATTATTGTGTTTTAAAGATATACAGGACATGTAAAGTATCTGTTCATAATTTTAATTGTAGTGTGTTATTTGATATTACATTTAAAGTTAGTACACATCAATCCCAATGTGTTGTATTGATACATGACATGCAAGTAATGACATTAACTTATATTTAAATATTTATTTATTATAAAGTGTGCTAAAGTGTTCTGCCGTGATGCTTTGGATGAAACTTCTGCTAAATTAATGCAATTATTTATTCAGGAAAATATAGGCTTATACTATTTCGATATTTTGGTCATTTGGGCAAAGTGTTTGCTATTTTTGCCATTTTTAAGAGAAATACAAGCAGAAATTAATTAAAATTGAGTTCTGATCATAATGGTTTTTTTTGTTGTTGTTGTTTTTTGTTTTCCAAAAGAATATGTTAGGTTATTTGTTGTCATTCAGCAGACTCAATCTGTCTCAGTACGTCCCCTCTATGCAGCGTATACACACTGCGTTTCGATATAACGCCTCTGTAATGCAGTTTTACAATCATTATCAGCTTTCTGTGGTTTCTAGTGAAGTAGTCTGATGTGGCTGTGGATCTGTGGAGTGAACCTTAAACGTTGCTGTTTGTTATTGCAGGTTTTTTTTTTTTTTTAATTAAACTGTCCTTTTTAACTCAATGTTCATCAGAATAGAAAAGAGAAAAACAATGCCAGATGACTTTTTTCACTAAGAACATCCATATTTATATAAACATGCTTACATTTCCCATTAAATACACACAGACGCTTTTACATGCAAAAGAGTTTAATGGTTGATTGCAAATCTCCATGAAAACAGTGTTTTGTATGTATTTGCTGACTGCATTGCAAAGCTTCATTAACTTGTTTAAATTCATTTCAAAATGTTCTAAGCATTCTGGAGAACAAAAGGGCAAAAATTAACACTGACGAATGGCTTATGCACTTGTTCTTCAGGGCATCATTTTTAGGAGCTTTTGTAGTTAATTAGAAAATCGCTTCCACCTGCAGAAGCCGTCACGACTTCGCAGGCAAATAGACTGAAGAGCCTCTTCATCAAGAATGACTGAATCATCGACTTGCATCAGACATTTTCTCTGAAGCATCTTGATCAAACAGGACGCTCCAGTACAGGTGGAGATCTGTAGAGACCACAGTTTTAGATGATTGAATTCATATCTGTACTTATAACACAACAACAACTGTTTTAATACTTGAAAAAATACACTAAAAGGCTAATACAAAGGGCTGAAAGTAGAAATTACAAAGCCAAATGCCACACCCATTAGTACATGTTTGACATCATTCAAAGTGGCAGAAAACTTAGCTGGGTGAAAATGAAGGCCACTGGATTTCACCTGCACTGAACTCAGTGTAATTCAGATTTGGATTATTACCTCACAGACACAGCCTGTCTGATACATCCTGAGGTACTGCTTCTGAAAGGAGGAGACACTGTCCCAACGCTCCACACGGTCACATAAATTTGTTACGACCACTCCATCCTCGACATGTCCTTAGGTGGAAAAAACAAACGTTATTTTTTTCCTTATGCATCTCAATTAATTACACAGTTAAAGTTCATTATACTGTATATAAAACTTTTTCGTACCTAGAGATGTCCTTGATCTGACTGGAATACAGATCAAATCCAAACAAATATGCTATGCTGACTTTGTAATTGTTACAGAGGAAAAACTGGATGTCATACACTAAACTACTGAGGTTTGCAAACAAACAGACTCTGAACTCTTTCCAAACACCACAAACTCATGCAGAAACGTGTCTTCTTGCTAAGAGATGCATGATAAGTAAAAATAATGTGCGCTCTAAAAGTTGAATAATTGAATACACTATGGTTTTCTATGAAATCTGCTAACTCAGATGGCCCAAAATCTGTCCAGACTGTAAATTGGGCTAAAAATCAGGGCATAATTTGTAGCACATTTCAGCCTCAACTGATGTTAATAACCAGCATCAGGAATCAGAGCGTTCAGTTTCAGCTCAGACTGTGCCTCGAGAGAGTAAATGATCTTACCTGACAGCAGATACTCGCCGGTTTCCAGATTTCTGCCACATGAAGATTGAGATGTGTAGATGACCTGAATTCCCTTCTTGTCTAATCGCTTAAATGTCTGGATTTGGAGAAGAAAAAAAAAGATATATATATACTGTGTATATATATATATATATATATATATATATATATACAGACACACACACAGACACACACACACATTTCTTGTTAAAAAAGATTGTATTGGATAATGATGAGTGAAGTATGTTTTCTCACCGTGATAGTTTGGATGTTGTAAGCAGTTAATCCAGGGCGAGTGCTATGCACCTCTCCAGTGACCTTAGCTTGAATCACTGATTGATAAAAGATGTGACAAAAATGTATTAATTTCATTTTAAAAAATGTTCATGGATTACATTACATTTGTCCAAAGCAAAAACATTGTTCATATTTCACATTTCAAGTTTTCCAAGACTGAACACAAAAGAAGATACTTGAAAGACTGTTGGGAACCAAACAACACTGGAGCCCACTGAAAAACACCGAGACATTTCTCTAAATATCTTCCTTTGTGTTCCACAGGGGAAAAGTCATACAGGTATGAAATGATATGGGTGAATAAATTATGACAGAATTTTCCTTTTTGTGTGAACTGTCGATTTAAATAATTTGACACTACACAAGAAAAGAGCTCTTGTTACTGAAAAAAATAAAACAGATTTAATTAAATAATGTCATATATTGTCTACTATAGTTTAGAAAAATTTACTCTCCATAAACCTAATGTGTAGTTTAATAATTCAAGTCGCTGAACTAATAAATTGAAATGCAAGAAATGTAACATCTCGAAACATCTTAAAGCATCGTGCAACCTACAGATTTGAATACAGCACCTGTTAGAGTTTGATTAGCGATGCATGTGTTTGACGTACCTACGTCAGACGAGCAGAACTGCTGTTGCGAGTGTCTTTGAACACATTTGCAGCCCTCGGTCACCTGTTCATTCAGTGCCACAGACAAGAAGAACAGCAGCGCTAGAGTCACAGCAGCAGACATATTCTCTCTCTCTCTCTCTCTCTCTCTCACAGCACAAGACTAAACTATAGACTCAGGCTCTGGACCAGATACAGCTCGCTTTGTCTCTCTCTAAAGATCTCTAAAGATCTCTAAATCATAGCATCTAATATAGCTCTTATGCCCCCCACCCATCTAACCTCAGGAACTCCACCTCATGCACAGTCACGCACATCAACACTCATGAAGAGTCCAGTTCCGCATAACATACAAAAGATTGAGCAATAACAGAATTAAAAAAAACAACAACACTTCAGTAAACCATCATGAGGAACCACATTTTCCTTGATATTTCAAGTAAGAGTTCATTATACTGTGGAAACACACTGTGACTTTGAGGGCTTTATCCCCCGTCCAAAAAGAGCTTCTATTGAAAATGACCTGCAAAATAATGCTGTTGTCAGACTCCCAGCGTAACACAGCTTTGGGCTGCTAAGGCTGATGGATCCACTCAGTCATAATAAAACATACACTACTGTACATCCCATCACAGAACAGTTATAAAAGAACAAAGAAAGAGACAACATCAGCTTTGAACTGGTTCTTTTTTAGTAAACTGGATGAACCAGTGCATCAAATTGGACTGAACCATCTGAAACAGTTCCTGGCTTGAGCTACACAGATCTACAGGTTAATCAAAAACTCAAAATGAACCAAATTACTAATGTATATAATCCTGTGATGTTGTATAATTGTTCTGGCCTCCATCAAGAGGGTAGGGGACCTGCACGTATTTTCGGTCGACAAATCATGCCTAGAGTTTAGGCCAGATGACTCCCAGGTAATCCTTAGGCCTGGCTATGTGCTCAAGGTTCCTACTACTCCCTTCAGGGCTCAGGTGGTGAACAAGCAAGCGCTGCCCCCGGAGGAGGCAGACCCAGCCCTAGCTTTGCTCTGTCCTGTCTGAGCCTTGAGATGGTACGCAAAGCTTCAGGACCTCAGATCAGCTCTTTGTGTGTTACGGAGGCCGGCAGACGAAAGCTGTCTCTAAGCAGAGGATGGTCCACTGGATAGTGGATGCCATCACACTAGCTTTTCAGGCACAGGGTGCCCTCAGGTTGCGAGCTCACTCTACTAACAGTGTTGCATCCTCCTGGGCGCTGACTCGTGGTGCCTTGCTGACAGATATTTGTAGGGCTGCGGGCTGGGCAACCCCCAACACGCTCGCTAGATTTTATAGCCTTCATGTTGAGCCGGTATCGTCCTGTATTCTCACCTCAAATGGATAGAAGCACCGAAAGGCCCCGGCTACTGTCAGCTTGCTTCGTCACAAATTGTGATATTTCTGCTCCAGAGAGTTCAGTGGCAGACCCTGTCCAGCTGCTCCATCACCCTCCAACAGGCCTTCAATCGATGAATCCATGAGAACCGTCAGGAGGCTGGGTGCCATATGTAGTGACCCGAGGGGATCCCATATGTGTATTCTTCCATGGTATAGCTTTAAGCCCGTGTTTCGCTAGCAGACATTCTCTACCACCTCTACAAATGGGTTACAACTACTTCTAAATCATCCAAATGTACAGAGGCACTAACGAGTTAATCCATATGCGTAGATGCCTCCAGAAGCCTTTTGGGGAGGATGGGGCTTCCGCAAAGTTCCTGTTCCAGTGCAACAGATACGTTTTCCTAGTGTTATCCAATCTCACTGAGTGGGTAGTGCAGAGGCAACAGCTGGTCTTCCTGGTGCGAGCCCTGGCCTAC
The DNA here is from genome assembly GCA_036784905.1 of Acrossocheilus fasciatus. NCBI lineage: Eukaryota > Metazoa > Chordata > Actinopteri > Cypriniformes > Cyprinidae > Acrossocheilus > Acrossocheilus fasciatus. The sequence continues at coordinate 727,165 of CM071948.1, read as the reverse complement.
ACTTTAACAAAGGACCACAGGAGGCTCACACAGGGCACTGGAAGGGGCAGCATCTGTGGCATTTTTGTAGGAACCCCAATTCCTCAGTATCAACATAACGTTGAAAGCGGCCAAATAATTAAAAAAAACACCCTCATATAAAGAGCTGTTCTGCTTTTCACACTTGCAACAACACAAGGGTTGACTCCCTGCCTCAGTTTGGCAACCCACAGCTTGTGGTGCTCCAGCCTGTGGCCACACAAATACAGGCCTGGCAGGCCATTCTGGGTGTATCAGCTTAGGTCCTGGAGATGATCAAACAATGTTACTCGCTCCAGTTCATTCGTAGACCCCTCTGCTTTGGGTGCATGGTCCAAACTTCTGTCCAAGGCAGCGAAGCCTGCATACTTCGGTCAGATGTAAAGTGTTTACTAGCAAAGGATACGGTAGAGTCGAGCTTTTACAGATGCTACTGAAGGTGGCCTCAGGCTCATACTCAACTTGAGAGAACTTCAACCTTAATGAAACAGCTGTTCTGAATGCTAACATTCTAGCAAATCCTCTAGCAAGTGTGCCCAGGTGATTGTTTGTTTTTTCTGGATGAATCTAAAAGATGCTTATTTTAATATCCACATAGCTCCTCATCACAGACCACTCTTGTGATTTATGTTTGAGGGGGTGGTTTACCAGTGTATTGTCCTTCCGTAAAAATTTTCTCTGGCACCTCGCCAGTAAAATCTGGCCATTTTGGTGGTCTGAAAACCCATTTTTTCGTGCAGGTGTGAAAAAACAAACAAACAATAAATCGGTTATTTGCACCAGTTCAGTGAAATGATGGACAGGTATTAATGTTGTATAAAATGTTCAGTTTCTTGCACAGACCGACCATTTCACTTCATAAGACCTCAGTATATTGTCAGGTGTCATGGGTATTAATTTTGTGTTGCCTGATGTGCTTTTTCTGACTCTCAAAGTGACAGAAGCCATGGACTTGCATTTCATGAATCACCAAGAACATTGGTTGCAGCAAACAAAATCTTCTTTACTGTTTTAATGAAAGGAAAAAGTCACCTACATCTTGCATGGCCTGAAGTGAGTAGATTCATATCAAAATGTCTGTGATCATTTAGTCACCCTCCTGTTCTTCTAAAACCATACAACGTTCTTTCTTTGGCACACAAAAGAACATATTTTGAAGAATAAATAAAATAAACAAGACAATAAATAAATAAAACCACTGAGATATTTTTACATACAACTGTTGTAAAAGATTAAATGTAACTTCATTTTTCCTACATTGTAGTAGATACACTTGCAGAATGTGTCTGTAACGTTATTTTAGAGATGAGCTGATGTCACACTATCTTGCAGTCAGCATGATGCATCTCAAACGGGCGTATGACCAACCTATTGCAAAACCTGAACGGTACTTTGCTGTGGTGAGAGATAAAAACACACCGTTGGCAGCTTTCGTAATCCCTGTCATTTTTTAAATGTCATGTTGTTTTTTGTTGTGTTTTTTTGAACGAGTTATTACTTCTTTAAAAATAACATGTTAAAACACATCAAGAACATATAATAGAGATAAAATGCAAAATTGTAGATTGATTTAGATCTGTGAATGTCACATGTATGTCTGTTTTGCTTTAGGCCACATCATCACATCCTTATCCGTTCTTTTTTTTCCTCGTCTCAAGAAATATCTGTGTACACACGAAACCACTCAACCGACTCAAAATAATGTAGTATACATGCCAGACCAGTATGTGGTGCTGTAATTCTGCCACAGAGATACACTAAAAACGGAGAAGACTTGGAGCATGCTCATAAACCTTGTGTGCTGTATACAAACCCAACACATCAACAGGAAAACGAACATGGAACAGCACATTTATTAATCTGTGTTAATGTTAGTTAATAAAAAGGTAATCATTCAGTTTGTTCATTACGTGACGTAGCGGTGTCGGACTAGGGGCCAGACGTGGAGTGATGACATCATCATTTCACAAAATATACGGATGGGCTGTACACACAAAAATGCAAGGGTGTCGTTTTCAGATTTATCCACTCCGGGACCCAGAGTTACAGGATTAGTCTCGAGTTGACAAAACCAAACCACTCCAATCCAGCTTTGTTGGTACCATGATGCTGATCATCAACTTTCTTTGTCAACTCAAGCTTTGATCCTGAGTTTGTGGAGCACGTGCTCATGAATGTGTGACATCACTGGTGAACAGCCAATCACGAGCCTTGGTTAAAGGTTAAAGGTTTTGCTAAAGGTTAACTGATCGAAGAGTATGATGTATTTAAAAGCATTTACAATGAAAAAAGTACTTGTTGATGAAAGGGAACAAATAAAAGAAATGACCTTGCTTGATCAGTGCAGTCACAAGTGAAACTTGTTAAGTTAGTTTATATAGTTGGAAATATACAGCGAAAGAGACTCGAACGTGTAAGGTCTCGTAGTCCTTTTTAAAGCATTATCTATTGATTCTACAGCTTATTTATTATCAGAAATCAGACTACATTTTAACTGATAAGAGGAACACACATTTAACTCATTTGAGCTAGTATGGCTGTAGGCCTATTAGCCAGCTTACATTTGATTTACAGTTACTGCTATCATAAAAATACACTTATATGTAGGATTAAAATTCTACATGTGTCACATTTAATGTCCAACAACAAATATTTTAGCAGAATGCATATTTTATTCAGAGTTATTGCACTATTCTCTTCTGCAGCGCTCGTTCACTCACATAAGCCTCGGCCCGCTCCTGACAGCAAAATGGATATATTTGCATGACTTTCTAACATTTACAGATGAAAAATATACCTGTGACGTGTCAGTTGTGCACTGAGGAAAACACAATGTCTCAAATGCATTAAACAGCACAGATATTCGCTGTTTGTCGTGGTGGATCGATATGATCCATGATCAACATTAAGGGCTGCTTAAGAATAAGCGTGCACATTAATTATCCGCACTCACTGAACCTGGATCGAATTAGTGAAATTGTGTGAACTGAAATTGTCGTTTATGAAATTCCTTTAGTCCAGATTGATTTGTTAGGTTATTTCAAGTCAGGTTTTGGACTTTAATCCCTGCTTTTCTTTTATGAAACAGCCCCCTGGCTCTACTGATTCTCTTGTGTTCCTTGTGGATTAGGCTACTTATTAAAAGACCATTGTGGATTATTTCTTCATTGTCATGCACTCATTTATAAGCATGAGTGTGACAATAAATGTGAAAAAGGTCCATTGCACTCTCTTTCTAATTTGTGTCTTTGTAGAAGATGCATGTGAACAAACCATTTAAGCTATAAAAAAAAACAAGCTGAATTATATTTTTCATTTCTCTTTATTACTTTTTAAATAGAAAATCAAATGATATGGACCCGATGTAAAGGATATGTCATCATATTGTAGCATAAATATGACATGCTAATAATCCAGCACTGCTATTTATAATGTAAATTGTGGATTGGCCAGGCAAAGCTAAATGACCACATCATTAATTAGACAATGTAATCACACAATTCAAAGGTGCACAACAGACTCATGGCAACATCTTTGACTGTGACCATTAATTGTACATGTAAGAGTATGCAGGTTGCTAAAATGTTGCTGAGTTGTTCTCGTGGTTGTTTGAGGAATGCTAAATGGTTTCTAAGGTGTTCTGAGTGGTTGCTAGGTGGTTGCTAAAGTTAGGTGCTCACTAGGCGGTTGCTAGAATGATCTGAGAGGTTGATAAGCGGTGGTGGTTAAGGTGCTCTATGTGGCTGCAAGAAAGTATAGCAGGTTCACGGGTTTGCACGTGTTTACATCTGAACGGTCTGATCTTCTTGGACAGCATCAAGCAGCTTCTTTTGCAGTGAGAAACCACTCCTGCTCTCGGTCGTCAGACTTCAGACACGTCCACGGTGTCATTTTCAGAAGGTGTGGCAGGTCCTTCATACCAGCCGCAGGAGCCATCGCTGTGTCTGATGCAGGCAGACTCCTGAACCGACTCGCCGTCCTCAAACGGCCATAAGGATGACCAGTCTGTCAGTATGCACTCATTTTTGGTGCTGGGTTGACAGGGCTTTTCAATGCAGGTAGAGATCTGTAGAGATCACAGTTTCAGAGATTATATAATAATATCATTTTTGTGTAACGCTTTAATTAAGGGACCAGTTTGCACTATGAACTAGTAGCTTATAAGCATGCACATTTCCAGCATATTGGCTAGGACACTGCTGCATGACCATATTTTAAATTGCTTAATCTAAACCCATACCTAAACTTTTATAAGCAGCAAATTAGGAGTTTATTGAGGTAAATGTCGTAGTTAATAGTGAGAACTGGTCCCCAAACTAAAGTATGACGAATTTGTGTTCATTCATACCTTCATAAATAAAAGTCTTTTTTAATTACAGACATGGCTAAACTAGGTCACCAAAAACATTCTCTCAGTTGGATTAGTGATGTTCTAAGTATTACAGAACCTGTTTAATTGGCTTTTGTCCTGGCCTTGTGTGTAATATTGGTTAGTATTAGATGTAAAACATAAAAATAAAAAAGTAATTCAGTGGAATGACATGATATAATTGAGTGATCATAATGTTTGGATCATTCATTGTCAACTAAATTGAAATAAATATATGAGGTAGTTTATTACCATGCAGTTACAGCCCGTCTGATATCTGTATTTGAGGTTCTCTTTTTGCATTAAGGAGAGTTTGTCCCAGAGCTCAAGATAGTCGCACATTGAAACGAAGAATCCCTCAGGCGTGATGCTTCCTGTGAGATAACACACATACAGTATCATAAATGTGAATATTGTTTTATTTTCCATGAGCTCCACCTATACAGTGTTGGTCAGTGTATCACAGTGTTTGGGGCAGATAGAGTTAGAATATACTGTATAAGTTTATCTGAGTCGGGAGGTGATCAGAACCGCTGCTCTTTTCCTATGGTTTCATATCAGGCTACCAGCTAACGTCAACTTTCAAGATATTTAAATGATTTAAATGACACCTGAAAGTGTCTAAAATAACTTGCAATCCAATGGTGATCACCATATGAAGCAGAAATATATTTATGCAATGCTAAAGGCACGTATGCTAACCATTGCCATAATAAATGCACTATGCTCATGAAAATATCAGAGACCAATTGAAGCACATATTTGATTGCATTTGTGTATTTATTGATTTTCTAGTTTCTTCTGTCTCTTCCCTGTGTCTTTGTTGATGATGAACTTCTGCATCCACATATTTAATCAATTACATCATAACTCTGGCTTTCTGTTTGTCAGCTCAAACCTCCTCAGATTGCATTATTTATTGGTAAATTAATATAACTGATCATTCTTTCTAAAGAAATATGACGAAACATATGAGAACTCATCAGTATTTTTCTAAATGTGTACGCCTTTGGACTTAAAGCTCAAACTAAGTTATTTTGTGCATTCCTGCGATCAAATAAATGAAAGCAGGTGCGACTGAACAAGTATGTGTTCTCTTTTCATCTGATATACGTCGATCTACAAATGAATAAACTACTGTCACTATAACATTTTTTAAAATCATTGGTGAAGTATTGTCCAGTTCTGTCATGTTTGTTTCGCAGTGTAGCTGGTTCTCTCGCTGGTGAATTGGAGGGTTTGTGTGCTCGTTCTGTGGAGGCAGGTTTTAGAGAAACGCTGTGGGATTACAGGCCTGACGCTGAGACACAGCTTGATTTTGACCTGGCGGCTTGAGATAATAAATGCTCTTCTTGGCTATAGGAGAAACATTTTCTGTTCTCAGAGGATTTTTCTTTATTACAATGAACTCTCATTTTCAAAAGTCCAAGAGACATTTGGTAGTTTTGTGAAAACACCTTAAAATCTTTTACCTGAAAGCAGATACTGTCCACGGCTCAGTCTGATCCCGCACATTGAAGACATCTCATTCGTATAGACATGCTGAATTTCATTTATTCTGTCAAAACCCTTGAACACCTGCAAAAACAAGATTTTTGGTCATTTTTTGCAAAGTCACCATATTACATTTTTATTTGGCTATTTGAACCTCTGTTTATTTTATACTGTACTGACGACGTATATTATAATTAATCTTTACCCTAAATCTAGCCATTTTGGGTCTGCTGATCCATTTAAAAAATATATATATTTAAATTAAAATAAAAGCCCCTGTGAGCTGATATAGGATGGCCAAATAGCAGTAATTTTCCCAGCAGAACATTTTAGTGATCATCAAGTTTAGCTCACCTCTATCACTTGGATTTCATATTGAATTTTTCCCATGCCAGGTATATTTTCATCGCTGTGTATGATCTTCTCCCCAGTTACCTCGGCCTGCATCACTAATCAGAAACGAGTCAGATGTTATTACTAGTGCGTGACGCTGAAAGCAAAGGAATCATTTCAGTGAAATCAGTTTCTTCTGTTAGAAACATGCAGGCTTCATCATGTATATGCTTAATAATGGCCTTAGTCTCCTTGTTTCTTAAGGTCAATAACCATGTCAGAACATTAACATTTCACAGCAATTTCCATTTTTAAAAACCACATTACAGTATGTGCTTAGCATACAAGAGTTCAGAGTGTAACTTACTGTGTACAGGAATCATTTCAGGATTTTCTTATTAACTCTTATTGACAGAAATGTCGTGGTGCTACCCCAGCATACCTTAGAAATTCGATTACTAAATACATAGTGAGAGAAAGCACTAAATACAGTTGATGTACCTAAGACTTACTGTAGCTGACCTCTCTCACAGGTAACCCACATACTGCTACCTTCAAGAGCTGATAAACTGTATCTCGCAGTTTTAATCTGGCTTTATTTGGTCAATTTTACATTATTTTGAAATGCTACTAATAATAATTTTTAAAAAAACTTTGTGTCCCATTTTCAGTCAAAGTAATGTGGTATGTGACACATCTGCTGTCCATGGTTTCTTTTTCTTTTTTGGTACTTGTTTTGTTGGTTTCTAGGTTTCTGAGTACATTCTCGTTTGTTACAATATTTACTGATTTTGTTCACCTGTGTCTCATCTGTGTCCCTGCAGCACAGAAGCAGTCATAAGCAGCACAGCTATATTTGTAGCAATAACCAACAATACATTGTATGGGTCAAAATTATACATTTCTCTTTTATGCCAAAAATCATTAGAATATTAAGTAAATATCATGTTCCATGAAAATATTTTATGAATTTCCTACTGTAAACATATCTAAACTTCATTTTTGATTAGTAATATGCATTGCTAAGAACTTCATTTGAACAACTTTAAAGGAGAGTTTCTCAATATTTAGATTTTTTTGCTCCCTCAGATTCCAGATTTTCAAATAGTTGTATCTCAGACAAATATTGTCCGATCATAACAAACCATACATCAATGGAAAGATTATTAATCAGCTTTCAGATGATGCATACATCTCAATTTTTTTTTAAAAAATGACCCTTATGACTGGTTTTGGGGTCCAGGGTCACATTTAATTCTTCATTTGGTACTGATGTACTTATAGCCTTTGGTTTCAGTTGCTTATTGTCCATTTTTCTATGTGTGAGCTGGTTTGCAGTTCTGCAGTGGTTCCTTGTGTTCCTTAGGGTTTTGTTTAATGAAGATATCATGCGTATATAGATCTTCGCCTGAACTCTTCCCTGCCCACAAACAGCCCATGACAAATAAACGGGCCATTTGAAAGGCATTGATCTGCCTGTGATCACCAAAGTCGATCGCTCTCTCGAGGACTATATCAGTAGGACATTTTCTGATGATTCCCTGATTGCTTGGTCTGAATGAAACTCTGAAATCCATCCTATGTGAGTTTTATCGAGTGACGCTCGATCCCAGGATCTGTTTAACCACCAGCGAGGAGGATAAAAAAGCAGATCAAGTAGCCCACCATGGACCCTAAGCCATGTTTTGCCTGTGTTTTGTTCTCAGAGATTCTTATTTTGAAGTGTATTTCTATCTGTAGCTCATGGTCTCTCTTCTCATGTGTTTAGGCCCTATTTTGTTGGATCCTAGGCTTCTGAGTATGTATTTTGATGGTGTTAGCAGACGGACTCTAATGCAGGAGACCTCAACTCTGGACCTCGAGGTCCACTTTCCTGAAAAGTTTAGCTCCAACCCTAATCAAACATTTATTTGCTGAAAGTGGTCATCTCAGACAACTTTCTTTGTCTTTGACCCTGTAACATCTTCTGCTGCGTTAGGAGATCAGTTTGCCTAGATGAAAGAATTTGGCACTGAATTACACAGCGAAAGAGCTAAAACATCTTTTGGTTATAAATGAGTGGGATGGTACACTGATAGTTGTTTTCTAGTCGATGGATTATGTGGATTTACTGCATTCGCTCAGTGAATACTACAGGAATCTGCATGTCTTTATAACCTCATGCCGGTCATTCCATGCCTTATTGTTCCAGAACAAAGACTGGAATGCCAAAGCAGCTCTGACGCACTGAAGCAGGGACTCAAAACAACTCTTTCGTTCTCTGAGTGAAACACATTTAGCAGAATATTTAAACAAGCTGCAAAAGTCTTGTTTTTCAGAAAATATCTCAACATTTTTAAAACTAGATAAATGTACCTGAGAATCAAAAGACTTGTTTTCAGAGAACACATCTTGAATATCAATGTTTTGTTTTTGTCTAGATGTCTTTCACTTTTAAGTAAAAACACTTTTACTTTTGTTTGAAAAACTATAGAACAAGACTGGAAAAGGTAGATTCTCTGAAACAAAATCTTGCCTTATTTCAACACCTACTTCTCTGGTAAACTAGACAGACGAGGTATAGGTAGACTGGAAAACAAGATCTGCTGTTTAAGCTGTAAGTGACTGACTCTGTAATAAGTCAATGTAAAGATGTGTTTTCACAATGAACCTGGATTTCTGACAGCAAATATTATAATAATAATTATAATCCAAGAAGAACGCATTCAGTTCTTCCCAATACAATAGTCAATGACCTCAATCATGACTTTATTAAAGTTCAAATTACATAATTACACACATTTTTAAAGCCATAACGAGAGCTAATTAAAAAGTAAATGCCTGTCCGAGGTGACTAAGAAACTAGATGGCTGAACACTGACTTATTACAGCACTTATTCATAATTACAGAGAACCGAGAACTGTTATAAAAAGGTTAATAGGTGCGCCAGATCACAGTAAAATAATAAACTACTCTTTCCTTAATGAGGCAACAACTAAATATCGCCTTGATTCTGATCATTATTTGCGCATTAATTACGAATGTGATGTTTGACACATCGCAGTGACACAACACTGTCCTGAACCTAAATCTGTTGAGATCCACTCTGTTCACAAGCCGTTCCTTGCAAGTGCTCACTGTTGACAGACAAGATTATGGAATAGATGGACTAGATTATGCAAAAGATTATGGAAGATTACATAACAGTGTAATGTCCCTGATAGATTTGTCACGGTCGACATCCTGTTGACCGCCACTTTACTTTGGCAAAGCTATGAAAATAACGGGCGTAAGCTGGGGTTTGTTAGACGTACGTACCTATATCAGACACACAGAAGAGCTGCTGAGGGTGTCCAGGAGCACAGCTGCAGCCCTCGACCTGCTCCTTCAGTGCCACAGACAAGAAGAACAGCAGCGCTAGAGTCACAGCAGCAGACATGCTCACGCAGGAGAAATGGTCAGCTATATCAAAGACACTTCTTGTGTTCCTCCGTCCGTCTGTGGTGATCTCCTTCTCTCTGCAGCCGCTGCCGGAGTCTTATAGCTTTCATGTCTGGCGAAGGAAAGGACCACCCTTCTAACTAAACAAACCCCACCCTCTACAAACACACACACGTTGGTTTTTATGGTTTACGGGGACTCTTCATAGATGTAATGCTTTTTATACTGGACAAACTGTATTTTCTGTCCCTACACTTAAATCCACCCTTCACAGGAAACTTTGTGCATTTTTAGATTTTCAGAAAAACACCATGTAGTATGTTTTTTAAGCTTTTTGAATTATGGGGACATAGGCAGTGTCCTCCTAAATTATCTTCATGTTGTAATACCTATGTTATTATACAGACTTGTGACCATATAAACAAGCACACACACTAGGACTGGTGGATCTGACTCTTTATGCCATCGGCTCCCCATGGAAATGCTGCGTTACACTCAGAAATGTCAGATAACGGAAGTCAAATTGGTTGTCATGCTGCGTGCAATGTTAACGATCAGTCGCTTGTGGTTAGGACATAACACTCGTCTTGATTGCTAGACTGCATATGATGAGCCGGATTTGATAATTGTCAGCAACACACCTGTTTCTGAAGCGTTATAAATGACTAACAGATGCTGAAACAATAAAAGTTTTTATTGGCGTGTATTTGGGATTAAATGGGATTTAACCCCAGTTCCTGGATCCTTTCGTAACATGAGTAACCAATGCAAACATGGATCATGCGTATTAAAGAAAGTCAACAGTGAAAACAATGAATCTGTGTTTCAGATCTCCATGCCAACATTCCCTGTGGTGGTGAAGATCGGACATGCCCACTCTGGAATGGGGAAGGTACGATAAAATGTTTGAAAACAGCTCTTCGAAAGGTCGGAGTTCAATTTGATCCATGTGCACATGTGTTACTTTATTATTATTTGTTTACTATTATTGTTTTTGTTAATATTTCATTTCTGTGTTTTCATTTTAATTTCAGTTTTTAGTAATTTATAGTATTCTTTTGTAATTTTACTATGTGCTTTTGATTTTATTGGGTTACAATTTATTTTAAGGTGTCCTTGTTACAGTGTAATTATACATTTAAGTACTGAGTAATATTAATTAACTACATGTACTTACTATAGGGTTAGGGTTAGGGTTAGGATTAGTGTTATTTGCATGTAATTATGCATAATTTATTTTTATTATAATAGTAATTGCATGTAACGTGTAACAAGGACACCTTAAAATAAAGTGTTACATTTTACTTTTTTTTAATTACCATTTAAGTTTCATTTATTTTTATTTATATTATAATAGTATTTTTAACCCTTAACTGTCACCGTCCCGTTTACGGGACGCCTAAGTTTACTTCACTATATTACAGTTAAATCCTAATGTAATCATGACAAACTATATATCATTGGAAAGGTCTAAGACTCCTAAACAGATATTTTACCATTTTTTTGTTGTTTTTATAATCAAACTTTTTATAATCTTGACAAAATACATATGGTTGGAAAGGTCTGAGTCTCAAGATTCCATATTTGGTTATAGATGTAATATTGAGAGAGAAATTGACAAATGCATTAAAAAATTCAGCCCGGTGGCTGTTTTTGGTATAACGCCTAAACAAAATTACATATGAACCTCAATGTTTTTAATATCAACTTCAAATTTGGAACACAACTTATGTAGACATATGGCTTTCATTTTATAGCAATTTGGGATTTTTAACATTTTTTTTAAATATTTATTTTATATAAAATAAAATAAAAATAGTATAATACATTTTCTTTACAGTCAATTTAAACTTCTATAACTTTTTAATACTTTAATTTTATTAAATGATTTCACTTCTGTAATAATTTGCTAATTGTCTTCTTTAAAAAGAGAGCAACCTTAGGTCTGTATTCAGAAGTGTTCATGAATTATAATAATTTAAGTTTGGATAGTGCACTTTCTCGTGAATTTTCAAGAATGGGGATGATATTTAAGGGGTTAATAATGTTTTTAATCGTTTGGTTACACTTTATTTTGATGGTCCTCTTTAGACATTCGGTTGACTCTAAGTAACTTTGCAACTACATTTCAACTAACTCATGATTAATTCGTGAATGTATGTCAACTAACTGTCATTAGAGTATTAGTAGACTGTTAGGTTAAGATTATTAGAATTACTTGCAAAATTCCTCATAGACCGTAGAATGTCTGTTGTGGAGCATCAAAATAAAGTGTTAGCAGTCTACTAGTCTACTAATGTATAAAAATACTAATCATCATATTCACTTCTAGTTGACATGTAGTTGCAAAGTTGCTTATAACAATGTCTAAAGGGCACTATCAGAATAAAGTTTCACCAGTAGTTTTAGTTCTAGTTAACAATAATAAACCTGATGTGTACAGAAATGCACACAACTATTAGTGAATGACACCCAGTGTCTTAACCATGGCATAGCTGACCTGTTTTCCTTTAAAAGAGTAAGTGTTTAATACTTCCTTCAAAGCTGCTGATTTCACCGAAATTACACACTTCACCCAATTCATCCATTAATGAGTCTTAGCCCATTGATAACAGGACAATATATTAATGGAGCTTTGCCTTGGCAGGTGAAAGTTGACAATCACAGTGACTTCCAAGACATTGCGAGTGTTGTGGCCATCACTCAAACCTACACCACCACAGAGCCTTTCATTGATGCTAAATACGACATCAGGGTCCAGAAGATCGGTTCTGACTACAAAGCGTACATGTAAGTACAGCTGCACCAACACAGCTTACAGTAATAGACCATCTATGCCAAGCTGCTAGACCCTCGAGTCATTCCTGATCCATGAAATCACAATTAATGAAGCTTCAAAAAGGATGCAGAGAATGATCACAAAAAATCAAATCAAATCACAAAATATCATATCATAATAGCAGTCTATGTGTCTTCTGATGTCATACAATAGCAAATGATCATTTTCTGGTGAAGCATTCCTTTGATAATGATTGGTGAAATCATTGAATATGTGATACAGTATGTGCTGTGTGAAATGATAAATGACTTTGATTCACAGGAGAACATCTATCTCTGGCAACTGGAAATCAAACACTGGCTCTGCCATGCTGGAGCAAGTAGCCATGACTGACAAGTGAGTGAGACAGACAGAAACGCTTTGGATGAACTTGCTGTAATGGTGCAGTCTTTTAGTCCATGTACAGTAATGCTGTCTTTATGCTAGTGCACAATAAAAAACTTTTGATACATAATGCAAAAATGACAGCAATATGACAGCAGAAAGGAAGTCGTAGTTTCCATAAAAAGCCATTAAAATAAGCCACCTGTCTTACGATCAAGGCCTGGAACATGCATGTGTATCAGATAACTGATAGGATGTAAGAATGCTAAATTTATGATGAGATAGTTGATAAAACTGAAAGTCTGTAATCACTCAGAGGTGATTACAGACTTTATCTGGTAAAAAGCACTTCATCAGGAAAATATCTGTAAAACAAAAAACTTACATTCGAAATCATAAACATCTTAAAGACATTTTTGTATTTGAGCATCTGGAAATAAAGCAAAACAGTGGAGAACAAAAAAAGTAAAGCAGTCCATGCTTGTTTTTTACAGCAATAATCTCATATTAATACATTCTGGAACTGACTCATTAACAGAAGTATATTGTTGAACCAACATTGTTTGAATGACGGATGTGCTACAAAAATACTGTGCTTTTGGGAAACAGTCATGACTAGCTAATTAATTTCTCCACCAATGCATTATACTACAGTAGTTAAGTAAGTTATGACAGGGTTGTACAGGAAACACAGATTGGCTTTTACAGACCGGAAAGAACAAGCTACAGAATTGCTTCAGAGTTTATTAGTCCAGTCAATGTAGCGTTGGAAAGAAAAACTGTGCATATGCTGCCAAATGATACAAAACAGATGATGCATATCCACTGTGCAAATACTGTACATTAGTTGCTGATCAAATTAATAAGTCAAAATGATCTCAGAGAATAACTCGCAGACAGAGCATGCACTCTGATTCAGCCAAGTGATCCAAATCTAATAAATCAAAGGCAAAAATATCATCCTGGGTTGCCATATGACAAGCTGAACAACCTTGTTAGCAAAAAATAAATATTTTCTCCTTGCAAATAGTCAATTTCTATGACATTAGTTTAAGTCGCAGCTATAACATCCAGTAGCAGGAAGGAAACAAAATAAGCAGTACTGACAATTCTGTGAGAATCATACTGAAGTAGATCAGGATGTTGAAATGGGTGTTCAACATGCAGTTCATTTTATAATTCAATGTGAAGCGATCAGAAGCCAGGAACTGGGATAGTGAAAGCTCTTCTGTCCTGCAGATATAAGCTGTGGGTGGACGCCTGTGCGGATGTCTTTGGAGGTCTGGACATCTGTGCTGTTAAAGCCATACATGGAAAGGACGGAAAGGACTATATCACTGAGGTGAGAGCGTAGTGACACAAACACTGATTCAAAGCACCTGACCTCTTATGTTGTCGCATGTGCGCTGATAGTAGAAGATCAACACCAGACAATGAGACAGAAATGTGTAATAAGTTAGAAGATTATGGTTATGAGAGGAGGCGTTGACCACAGTGACTGAGCATTGTGCCAGGACACAGACTAATGAGTGCATGCTTTGTGAGGTTTTGCAGAAAACACATAAATCCTTGCCAAATCCATTGTTAGGAATGTGAGTCATTGCAATTGTCATTTGGAAACTCACTTTTTTTGCTCATGCGAGAGAAGAACTTAAGTGTTTACGTTCTAAGGACACTCCTATAGTTTTTAATTTCCTGCTAATATCCATACATGTCCAGGTCATTTGCTTTATACTCGGCGTTAAGCACCAAATTTGACCAAAAAATGTGGAACAGTTCGTAAAATTCTGCCAAAAGCAGCCAGTAAATCCAGTCATATTAGACAGGCGTCACTGATGTGATGTCAGCTCACAATGATTTAACCACAGTGTGTTTTGTTCTAACTAAAAATAAATAGGTTTTGTTATGTTGTACTGTCGTGATATTTTAGAACTCCATCCCAGCCTTAAAGCAAAACAATTTTAAACAATATAACACATAACAGCCAGATTACTTTTAATTACATTACACTATTAAAAATCTATTTTTGAGCAACTGAATCCACCTTTCTGAAAAGGGACGTCAGACGGAGTGGGATCCATAAGCAGCTTTGAGTAAACCAACAGACAAAGTCAAAATGCCAGCAAACAGTACTGGAGGAGGCTAGGCAGAGACAGAGTAGCAGGGCAAGCAAAGTTAAGAGCAGGCGGTAAGAAATCAAAGTGAAGGTTACCAAGACGAGGCAGGTGGAGAACAATCACAAGGTCAGTGGGCAAAACAATACTTCGCGTAGATCAGAGTGTGAGTGCTGCTTATGTATGGGAGATAATGAGGGACAGGTGTAGCAGGGTGATTGGCCCAGGTAAGCGGGATCATGGGAAACTGAGTCCGGGCAAAATGAGATCAGAATTCGGGTGACAGTTCCCTCTGGTGGCGAGAAGAAGATAATGCTGGAGTTCCGTTCGTAACAGAGCCCTCCCCCTGTGAGCGGCTCCTGACGCGAGGAGGCAAGCGGCGCCGGGGTCTTCCTCGAGGTCGTGGGGCTGGTCTTTTCAGGTGGTTCCCATGGAATTCTTCAGTGAGTGTGGGGTCCAGGATATCTCCTGCATTGACCCAGGAACGTTCCTCCGGTCCAAACTCCTCCCAGTGGACCAGGTATTGCAGAGTTCTACTCCGACGCCGAGAGTCTAGCAGCTCGTGCACCTCATAGGCCTCCTCACCATCAGTCAGGAGAGGAGGGGGAATCTGTGGCTCGGGTCCCTCCTCCGGCGTCCCTCTCGGACCACCAGCGGGTTTCAGTAAGGAGACATGGAAGGTAGGAGAAATACGGTAGTTAGCAGGCAGTTCTAGGCGAAATGATACTGGGGTGATTTGTCTGATGATTTTAAAAGGACCCACATACCTGGGGTTGAGCTTCTTGCTGGGTAGTTGAAGACACAGATCTCTTGTGGATAACAGACCCACTGACCTGGTGAGTACGTGGGACCGGCACGGCGATGACGTTTAGCCTGCAGTTCCTGGCATCTGACCACTTGTGACAGGTGAGTGTGCACGATCCCAGACCACCTCGCTGTTCTGCAACCATTCAGTGACTGACGGTAGATTGGTGGGTTCACCGGACCATGGGAACATAGGTGGTTGGAAGCCCGGAACACATTGAAAAGGAGTCAATCCAGTAGCTGGTTTTACTAGAGAATTTTGTGCATATTCCGACCATATCAGGTAACTACTCCACTCGGTCTGGCACAGTAGGATCTCAAAAACCGGATTATGTCCTGAGTGACTTGTTCTTACTGCCCTTTAGATTGGGGATGGTAGCCTGACGTGAGACTGATATTAACGCTAAGGTGCCTGAAGAAAGCGGACCGGACACGTGAGGTGAACTGGGGACCCCGGTCTGACACAATGTCCTCTGGGAGACCTGATTGCACAATAGTTCGGCGGTCTCTAAGGCAGTGGGCAGTTTGGGTAGTGGAAGTAGCCGACAGGCCTTGGAGAATCGATCTACAATCGTCAGGATGGTGGTGTTGCCTTGTGAGTTGGGCAAATCTGTGATGAAGTCAATCGCGATGTGAGACCAGGGTCGTTGTGTGGGTAGTGGTTTGAGCAGGCCTGCCGGGAGCTGTCTGGGGGTCTTTGAAGAGATGCAGGTATTGCATTGTTTGATAAATTAGGTGGTGTCAGCCGATAATGTAGGCCACCAAAAGCTGTTTCTGAGCAAATGTTCAGTAGCGGTTATGCCAAGGTGACCGGAATTAGGTGTGGTATGTACCTGCGTGAGCACTCGTTGTCGGAGGGGTTCAGGAACAAAAGTGAGATTAGCTGGGCACTCAGTGGGGGCTGAATCTGTTGGTTCATCTGCTCAGTCTCAGACATTATGTCCCATTGCATGGAAGTCACCAGTAACTTGGTGGGCAGAATGTTATCACTGGTGCCAGTCTGAATGCTGTTCTCCATCTGACGTGAGAGAGCGTCTGCCTTCGTGTTCTTGGTGCCCGGCCTGTAAGTGACTGTAAATTGAAATCTTGTGAAGAATAATTGGCTGTGGCCAATCCAGCACTGCTTTTTTTTTCACTCCTTTCTTTCATCCATTGCCACCCCATCTTGACTGATTATGTAACCCAGGAATGATGTGCTCATCTGGTGAAATTCGCATTTCTCCAGCTTGACGTAGAGTTAGTGTTGCATCAGCAGTTTAAGAACTGCCCGAACGTGTTGGACGTGTTCCTTGATAGTGTTGGAATAGATCAGGATGTCAATGTAGATGATCACCCATTTGTCGAGTATGTCCCGAAAAATGTCATTCATGAATGATTGGAAGACTGAAGGACTGTTTGCAAGGCCGAACAGCATAACCCGATATTCGTAATGCCCACTAGTGGTGGAAAATGCCGTCTTCCATTCATCTCCCTTTCTGATACGAATGAGATTATAAGCGTTGGTGTATAACTTGGCTTGGTGCAGTTGTTCAGGGGCAGCAGGAACTAGTGGCAATGGATAACGGAACTTGATGGTATTGTCATTAAGGCCGCAGTAATCGATGCATGGCCGCAATCCTCGATCTCTCTTCTTTACGAAGAAGAAGCGCCGACGCGGGGGATGTCGACGGTCTAATGAATCCCTTGGCCAACTCCTCTTCAATATACTGCTTCATGGCTGCGGTCTCTGGCTGAGAGAGTGGAAAAATCCAACCCTTGGGGGGAGTGGAACCTGGGATGAGGTCAATGGCACAATCTACAGATCTGTGATTAGGGAGTTGTGTAGCTCTCCTCTAGCTGAAAGCCGAGGTCTGCGTACTCAGACGGCAAGTCTGGGATCTCTGTGTTCAGTTCTGGTGATGCGGTATGTTTAGATATTTTCAGCAGACAGCGCTCCTGGCATGTTGACCCCCATTCCATTATTTGCCCCTCTCTCCAGGAGATTTGTATGTTGTGAGTACGTAGACAGGGAAGGCCAAGGAAAAGAGGATGGTTGGGTGACTGGATGACGTAAAACTGAATGGTCTCTGTGTGTAAGGTTCCAAATCCTTCCCTCACCGAGTGGGCGGCCGTCTAGCACTTCCACTGCCAAGGAGGAGTTACAATGGGTTAGTTTCAAATGTTGTTGAACAAATTCGGCAGATACAAAATTCCCAGCCGTCCCTGTGTCTAAAAGTGCCATCATTTTAATTACTTTAGCCTGGATGTTTAACGTGACTGGCAATTTGAGACTAGAGGTTAAGGAACTGGTAGTAACATTCACACTCACCGATCTTGGGCTGGTAGCCGGACGAACTGGGCATGTTGCCTTAACATGGCTGGCCTGACCGCAGTAAAGGCATAACTGGTTCTGCATGCGGCGCTCTCTCTCTTGGGGAGTCAGGTGAGTAAATCCCAACTTTATGGGTTTGTCTGCTGGACTGGGTTCAGGAATGGTGCGAGGTATGGAGCGGCCTGGACGGCGTGATTGGATGAGGTTATCAACGTGAATGGTTAAGTCCATGAATTCTCTCAGATTTCTCCCCTTGTCACGGCACGCCAGCTTGGAGTTGCAGTTCAGCATTCAATCCCTTCCTGAAAATGAGCTTGAGAGTATCCTCTACCCACGTCGTTTAAGCTGCCAACGTTCTGAATGATAGAGCGTACTCCGCAGCTAATCTCCTTGTTACGTCCTCTGTCGTGTGTGTCATGTGTTCCCGCCTCTTGTGTCCATATTTGGTCTTGTTCCTGTCCTCGTTAAGTGTGATTATTAGTTAAGTCTTGTCCAGCTGTGTTTTGTCCAATTATCAGTTATTGTCATGTGTATTTAGTTCCTGCCCATTTAGTTAGATTTGGTCTGGTCTCTTAGATTCCCCGGCTCACCCAGACCCGCCGTTTTGCGGGAGATCACGCCGCCGTCTGCGGCTCACCAAGGCCCGCCGTTCGCGGGAGAAGCACGCCGCCGTCCGCAGCTCCCCTCACGCCACCGTTCACGGCATACCCAAGCCCGTCGTCCGCGGGAGATCACACCGCCGTCCGCGGCTCACCCAGGCCCACCATCCACGGGAGAAACACGCCGCCGTCCGTGGCCCACCAAGGCCCGCCGTTCGCGGGAGAAACACGCCGCCGTCCGCGGGGAAAGCCCACCCGCCGTCCGCGGCTCACCCAAGCCCGCCGTTCGCGGGAGAAACACGCCGCCGTCCGCGGCTCACCCAGACCCGCCGTTTGCGGGACATCACGCCGACGTCCGCGGGTAAAACCCACCCGCCGTCGGCAGCTCCCTCAAGTCTGCCGCCGTCCGCGGGGAAAGCCAACCCGCCGACCACGCCTCACGCCGGTCCCTGCCGATTAGGGAGCCCACCGTTCGCGGCTCACTTCACGCCGCCGTCCGCGGCTCACCCAGACCCACCGTTCGCGGGAGATCACGCCGCCGTCCGCGGGGAAAGCCAACCAGCCGACCGCGGCACACCCAGGCCCGCCGTTCGCGGGAGATCACGCCGCCGTCCGCGGCTCACCCTAGCCTGCCTGGAGCTCAAGCCCGCCGGCCGCCGCTGACTCAATGCCCGCCAGCCGCCGTTGACTCAAGCCCACCGGAAACCGCTGACTCAAGCCCGCCAGAAGCCGCTGACTCAAGCCCGCCGGATGCCGCTGACTCCAGTCCAGTCCCCATGGAGTAGTCCACACGTTCCGGCCAGGAGTGCCGGTCTTGTCTTGCCCACAGGAACATTTTATATAAACCCTAGTCTTGTCTTGTCCATGGAGACTCGTCGAGGGCAGGCGGCTCTTCTTGTTGTGGCCATGGAGGCCATTCCAGCCGCCTGCCCCCCTGTCGTGGAAGTGGAGGCGGTTCCTGAGGGACCTTGGAAGGGCCCCTGTCCTGTCCCTGTCTGTTTATCCCTGGAGGGCTGTCCTGTCTTGTCTTGTCTAGTGTGTGTCTGGCCAGTGTCCTGTCCTGTTCGTTAAGCCCTGGAGGGCTCCTTATACCTCCTGGATTCCCCTAGGAAATTTTTTTTTTGGGGGGGGGGGGGGGGGTAGTAGAGCTCCGGGTGGAGTGGCCGGGCCGAGGGATCCGAGGCCACGGCCACGAAGACCATCAGCCCTGACCGCCTGAGCTCCCAGCCCTGCCAGGGCCTCTGTCTGTTCCACTCTGGAGGTCCCCGTCCTGTGTTCCAGTCCATGTCTGTCCTGAGGGGCCTCCAGAGTGCCCACCCCCCCTCCCTGGTGGAACTGTTACGGCGCGGGTCGCGCCTTTCGGGAGGGGGGAGTACTGTTACGTCCTCTGTCGTGTGTGTCATGTGTTCCCGCCTCTTGTGTCCATATTTGGTCTTGTTCCTGTCCTCATTAAGTGTGATTATTAGTTAAGTCTTGTCCAGCTGTGTTTTGTCCAATTATCAGTTATTGTCATGTGTATTTAGTTCCTGTCCGTTTAGTTAGATTTGGTCTGGTCTACTCGTTATTCCCCGGTGTTCCTGTCCGTGTCTGCCTTGCCTTGTCTTGCCCTGCCTTGATGTCCTCATTAAAGACTATTATTTTGAAGTTACTCCTCGTCTCCGTCTTCCTCGTTCCCCCCTGCTGTGTGCACCGTAACACTCCTTCCCTGACAGAGAGTTAACAGTTGCTCTCCCGCACTCTTGCCCTCAGCGGAGTGTTCAAAAACCTCTCTGAAGTCCCGGAGGAAGGAGTTAAAGGTGGGGAAAGCTGATCCATCATCTCTCCAGAGAGCCGTAGCCCAGTCCAACGCCTTTCCAGAAAGCAGTGAGCAAACAAATGCAACGCGGCTAGAATCTGTGGGATACAGTGTGGGTTGCTGTTCAACAAACAGAGTGCATTGCATCAGAAATCCCTTACATCTGGATGGTTCGCCGTTAAACTTTTCAGGGAGAGCAAGGCGGGGATTTACGGACAGAGCCGATAGGGGTGGTGGACTCGCGGGGAGCGCTGGTGGTGGTTGAGCGGCTGCCTCGGGCTGAGGTAGACGGAGTCCCTGTACCACCCTAATGAGCTCCTCAGTTAGCGTGGTAAGTTGGCTGAGTTGATGCTGGTGCATGGCGAGTTGCGACGCCTGAGTAGAGAACTCAGTAGACAGTTGCATAATCACTGCTGGATCGCATACTGGTGAAGTATTCTGTAACAGTACATCAGACGGAGTGGGATCCATAAGCAGCTTTATTGAGTAAACCAACAGACAAAGTCAAAATGCCAGCAAACAGTACTGGAGGAGGCTAGGCAGAGACAGAGTAGCAGGGCAAGCAAAGATAAGAGCAGGTGGTGAAGTTTACCAAGACGAGGCAGGTAGAGAACAATCACAAGGTCAGTGGGCAAAACAATACTTCGCATAGATCAGAGTGTGAGTGCTGCTTATGTATGGGAGATAATGAGGGACAGGTGTAGCAGGGTGATTGGCCCAGGTAAGTGGGACCATGGGAAACTGAGTCCAGGCAAAATTAGATCAGAATTCAGGTGACAGTTCCCTCTGGTGGCGAGAAGAAGGTAATGCCGGAGTTCCGTTCGTAACACTTTCACCCCTAAACTGATTTAAATATCGCAATAGGTCCCGTGAGAACCAATGGCATCACTGATGTTTCAGGGTTCCCACGTGTCCTAGAAAACCTGGAAAACTGATGACTAATGTTCCAGTTCTGGAAAACACATGGAAAATGAGAGAAAATGTAAAATATCCTGGAAAATCTTGTAGTTGTCCTGAAAAAATATTATTTTAAAATGTAATTGTTTTCCTCTAGCCTACAATGAACAGTTCACCACTAGCCAGAAACAATTAATGTTGGAAGAAAATACGCAATATGTTTTATAGCAATTGCTTTTTTTATTTGTAATAAATTTTAAAGCAATAATTTTAAATATTTGAATGTCAATATTTAAAAATATATTTTTCTTTAATGTTATTATTAGGATTAATAATTAACTGATTTAATTTATTTTCAAATAGGTAAATAAAATAATTAAATACTGCTATGCTTTTTTGCTATGGTATTGAAATTGGTTCTGAAATTTTGTTGTAATGAATACTTAGGAGGCTGATTTCATAGTTTTATAGTCATGGCCATAAACTATATGTTTTTAAAGACTGCTCGAGAGAGGAATATATTACTTTTGGGTGTGATCCATGTCCTGAATTTCTGCCATAATTACATTACAAATGATCACTGAAGAAGAGTGGAACCCTGAAGCTGTGTCCTGACGCTTCTTGACACAGCTGTTTTTGACAGTTCTAGTGAATGAGGAGTTATCACTGATTAACTTAAATTTGTCTCTCTTCCACACACAAAGAAACTGTATGTCTTCCAAATGAAATATCACTCTGATGAAACTGTAATCACTGCACACTAATAAATGAAAACTCCTAAGACGGGTGTAGTGATGCTCAAGCTGTAGTTTTTGGTGCTTTGGGAGTGGACATTTACAATAATGAGATATTTCTTGATCTCACAAGACAATAACATTTCTCAGAAAAATCTCATTACCTCATTTCCAACACTTTCAGTAAATTTATTTTGATGTGTTAAAAAAAAGACAATATTTTGAGTTTCCATCATGGAAAGATGTGGTCATGATTGTTTTCTCCCTGTGGCATGCCACAATGACAAAATCATTGTCTCCAAAACAGACATCATTCTTCCTTTAGTTTAGAGATACTATATTTGTTATGGGCAAATAATCTCATGGTAGATGATGAACTATCATGATCAAAGCATAGATTTTCGTTGCTGTTGAAATGTTTTTCTTCATTGTAAGAGTCTTAGTATGACATGGCAATGTTGCTATGGAAACGGTTTTCTATGTTGGCACAGTGAATGAGCACATCCTCATTGAGAGCAGGAGCAGCACATCACACACTAGACAGACAGACAGACAGACAGACAGACAGACAGACAGACAGATAGATAGATAGATAGATAGATAGATAGATAGATAGATAGATAGATAGATAGATAGATAGATAGATAGATAGATAGACAGACAGACAGACAGACGGATAGATAGATAGATAGATAGATACATAGACAGACAGACAGACAGACAGACTGACGGATAGATAGATAGATAGATAGATAGATAGATAGATAGATAGATAGATAGATAGATAGATAGATAGATAGATAGATAGATAGATAGATAGATAGATAGATAGATGGACGGACGGACGGACGGACGGACGGACGGACGGACGGACGGACGGACGGACGGACGGACGGACGGACGGACGGACAGACAGACAGACAGACAGACAGACAGACAGACAGACAGATAGATAGATAGATAGATAGATAGATAGATACATAGACAGACAGACAGACAGACAGAGAGATAGATAGATAGATAGATAGATAGATAGATAGATAGATAGATAGATAGATAGATAGATAGACAGACAGACAGACAGACAGACAGACAGACAGACAGACAGACTGATCAACTGAAAGACAGACAGACAGACAGATAGATAGATAGATAGATAGATAGATAGATAGATAGATAGATAGATAGATAGATAGATAGATAGATAGATAGATAGATAGATAGATAGATAGATAGATAGATAGACTGATCAACTGACAGACAGACAGACAAATACAAACCCGATTCCAAAAAAGTTGGGACACTGTACAAATTGTGAATAAAAAAGGAATGCAATAATTGACAAATCTCATAAACTTATATTTTATTCACAATAGAATATAGATAACAATGTTGAAAGTGAGACATTTTGAAATGTCATGCCAAATATTGGCTCATTTTGGATTTCATGAGAGCTACACATTCCAAAAAAGTTGGGACAGGTAGCAATAAGAGGCCGGAAAAGTTAGATGTACATATAAGGAACAGCTGGAGGACCAATTTGCAACTTATTTGGTCAATTGGCAACATGATTGGGTAAAAAAGAGCCTCTCAGAGTGGCAGTGTCTCTCAGAAGTCAAGATGGGAAGAGGATCACCAATTCCCCCAATGCTGCGGCGAAAAATAGTGGAGCAATATCAGAAAGGAGTTTCTCAGAGAAAAATTCCAAAGAGTTTGAAGTTATCATCATCTACAGTGCATAATATCATCCAAAGATTCAGAGAATCTGGAACAATCTCTGTGCGTAAGGGTCAAGGCCGGAAAACCATACTGGATGCCCGTGATCTTCGGGCCCTTAGACGGCACTGCATCGCATACAGGAATGCTACTGTAATGGAAATCATAACATGGGCTCAGGAATACTTCCAGAAAACATTGTCGGTGAACACAATCCACCGTGCCATTCGCCGTTGCCGGCTAAAACTCTATAGGTCAAAAAAGAAGCCATATCTAAACATAATCCAGAAGCGCAGGCGTTTTCTCTGGGCCAAGGCTCATTTAAAATGGGACTGTGGCTAAGTGGAAAACTGTTCTGTGGTCAGACGAATCAAAATTTGAAGTTCTTTTTGGAAAACTGGGATGCCATGTCATCCGGACTAAAGAGGACAAGGACAACCCAAGTTGTTATCAGCGCTCATTTCAGAAGCCTGCATCTCTGATGATATTGGGTTGCATGAGTGTATGTGGCATGGGCAGCTTACACATCTGGAAAGGCACCATCAATGCTGAAAGGTATATCCAAGTTCTAGAACAACATATGCTCCCATCCAGACGTCATCTATTTCTGGGAAGACCTTGCATTTTCCAACATGACAATGCCAGACCACATACTGCATCAATTACAACATCATGGCTGCGTAGAAGAAGGATCCGGGTACTGAAATGGCCAGCCTGCAGTCCAGATCTTTCACCCATAGAAAACATTTGCCGCATCATAAAGAGGAAGATGCGACAAAGAAGACCTAAGGCAGTTGAGCAACTAGAAGCCTGTATTAGACAAGAATTCCTAAACTTGAGCAACTTGTCTCCTCAGTCCCCAGACGTTTGCAGACTGTTATAAAAAGAAGAGGGGATGCCACACAGTGGTAAACATGGCCTTGTCCCAACTTTTTTGAGATGTGTTGATGCCATGAAATTTAAAATCAACTTATTTTTCCCTTAAAATTATACATTTTCTCAGTTTAAACATTTGATATGTCATCTATGTTGTATTCTTAATAAAATATTGAAATTTGAAACTTCCACATCATTGCATTCTGTTTTTATTCACAATTTGTACAGTGTCCCAACTTTTTTGGAATAGGGTTTGTAGATAGACAGACAGACAGACAGACAGATAGATAGATAGATAGATAGATAGATGGATAGATGGATAGATGGATAGATGGATAGATGGATAGATGGATAGATGGATAGATGGATAGATAGATAGATAGATGATAGATAGATAGATAGATAGATAGATAGATAGATAGATAGATAGATAGATAGATAGATAGATAGATAGACAGACAGGCAGACAGACAGACAGTTAGATAGATAGATAGACAGACAGACAGACAGACAGACAGACAGACAGACAGACAGACAGACAGACAGACAGACAGACAGATAGATAGATAGATAGATAGATAGATAGATAGATAGATAGATAGATAGATAGATAGATAGATAGATAGATAGACCAGACAGACAGACAGACAGACAGACAGACAGACAAATAGACAGACAGACAGACAGACAGATAGATAGATAGATAGATAGATGATAGATAGATAGATAGATAGATAGATAGATAGATAGATAGATAGATAGATAGACAGACAGACAGACAAATAGACAGACAGACAAATAGACAGACAGACAGACAGATAGATAGATAGATAGATAGATAGATAGATAGATAGATAGATAGATAGATAGATAGATAGATAGATAGATAGATAGATAGATAGATAGATAGATAGATAGATAGATAGATAGATAGATAGACAGACAGAAAGACAGACGGATGGGTGGATGATGGATAGATGGATCTCTTCCTGTGTTAATGCTGCTGTGTGTGTTTGGCTGTAGGTGGTGGGCTCATCGATGCAGCTGATTGGAGATCACCAGCCGGAGGACCGTCAGCTGATCGCAGCCATCGTTCTGGCCAAGATGAACCAAGACTCGGGCCGCACAACAGCTCGATCCCCACAGAGACCTCCGACCACTGTACAACCTGCACAAGTACGGTCATCACACCCCACTGCTACTGCACTGCAACACCACAAGAGACGCACCAGAAGGATTCCATTCAGAGTGTAGTGCTCCTAAGAAAGTGTTTGTTTGGTTTATGTCTAATATCTTTTTAGATAACTAGTATCACTCTCAGACAGGTTTGCTAAATAGTTTGCCAGGAAAAACCTGCTTCAGTATGTAAAGTATGTTTTAATATTGCTGTGTAAAGCAATATTAAAAATGTGTTCTGAGTTTGTCACACCACAGAAAAATGTGTTATTAACCACCCAGCCAAATTTAAATGATAGTTCAGTCTTTGCAGCATGTTTCAGTACATATTTCTATTTATAATATGTTTAGAAACAGTTCTCAGAATTGCCTTTAAACAGCTTTAAGTGAGACACAGTTCTCATGCAATATGGGGAGGAAGAAAAATCTTTCTGAAGATGAGAAACATAAAAACAAAAACAACTAATATTTTGCTAAAACTAAATAGAGATTATCGAACTGTCAAAAGATCTGTGAGTGATTTAGAGCACAGAAGAACTCGGTCACGTAAGGCTTATTAAGGATAGTTTCTGTCAAACAAATTTAAAGGGCAGCTATGAAAAGCCAGTGTTGAGCAGCAAACAGGTGTTTGTCTCTCCATGCAGACTGGCATTCAGCACCACTACACTTTACACTTTCTTCGAAAAAACACTATTTGAATGTTTATTTTACTGAAATCCTTCTGATTTGTCACTTGGGTAATAATTCAGAACACAGTGTACAGTATATCCTCAGATTCACTGCAACATTAACACACAAGAACTGTTTGGGGTGACCAATTAAATAACAAATGCACAGCAAACTGCACAAAACATAAAAATATATGCAGTATTTTAACAAACAATCTATACTTATAGTATTTTCACAACTCTTTTTGGTCCCACTTTATATTAGGTGGCCTTAACTACTATGTACTTACATTTAAATTAATGATTTGGTACAATGCACTTATTGTGTTCATACATGTTTTTACATTGTACTTATATTTTTAAAAATATCTATATGTAATTACATCTGTAATTAATTTCTATAATTATATTTATAATTACACTGTTGACCCATCCCTTACACCTTAACCCACCCTTAAACCGACCCACACCACCAAACCTGTCCCTAACCTTACCCGTATCCCCCTCAATAGCAGCATCCCCCGTATCCCCCTCAATAGTATTGCAATACAATATGAACACAATAAGTACATTGTACTTATTTTTTGATGTAAGTACATAGTATTTAAGGCCACCTAATATAAAGTGTAACCCTCTTTTTGGCTGCATTTGAACCTAAAATGTAAACTTTGTCATCATTTACTTACCAAAACCTGTAAGACTTTTTTTGTCTGTACAATTATAGTCAGTTGACTATCAAGGACTTTAAATGTATAGGGAAAAAACATGGAGACTTTGTTCTTTTTAAAAAATCATACAGGTTTGGAACAACATGAGGATGAGTAAATAATGACAGAATTGTTTTTAATTTTTTTTTTTAGGTGAACTGTCCCTTTAAATTAGCAAAGTATTTTCTCCCAAAAACAGTTCCTGTGGCTGTTTTCACTCTTTCTGTGTCGTGTCGCCCCCTTGTGTGGAATCAGTAGAAATGCACTAAGACCGAAAAACATTTGAGTGTGTTTGTTTGTTTGTTTGTGTGTGTCTACAGAGCGCTGCCTTAAAAGAAAGCCTGACTGACCCCAGCAAGACCCTCGGCCAGCGGCCCCCTCCACAAGGTTGTTTACAGTATATTCTCGACTGTAACGGAGTTGCAGTCGGACCAAAACAAGTCCAGGCAAAATGATTTTCACTGCCACAATTCCAGATACACGGTTCAGCCCTCAATAAAACGAAAGCTCAGTTCACTGCTGCCGGTTGAGGTTAAGATAGTGACAGACGCAGTAGTTTGGAGCTTGTGCTCTTCAGAATCTGCCTTGACTGTGTCGTTCTATGAAGTGTTTTTCTGTACTGTTCACTTTTCTGTCCTCGTTTGCTTCTGATGGCTGCATTCGTTTCCTTTGTTAGTCGTGTGGTTTCCAGGGTTGTCAGCTAAAGAACAATTCTAACTGTGCCTACGCAAAGTCCAGTGCTGTGGTGTCTCGTGTGGTCAATATGTACTATGAAAGTTTGTTGACCTTTTGTACAACCTATTTCAGTAAGGGTAGTTCCTAATCGTCTAGCTGAGATTTCTTTGTTTTCGGATGTGTGCTGTAACATTTGTGTGTGCGTGCTATATGTGTGATGTTGTTGTGTTTTTTTTATTATTATTTAAATGTAGTGTTCGTGGTTTTGCATGAGTGATGTGCAAGCAAGCTTGCTGTAAGTCCATGTGTTTACATGCTGAATGCACAACAGGTGTATTCAATAACTTTATGTTTTAAAAAAAATAAGATGTGTGGTTTTACTATTTCCAGCATGGTTTCTAAAGAGGTGTCAGAAGGTAGTTCTTTGGAATTGTTTGAAGCTGTCTTAAACATTTGTTTTCTCGAGGTTACCAAAAAAGATTTTCTTTCAGGCTGATGAACTGTAAACAGATGACCACGAGGAGCCATAAAACTGAATAGCCATTACATTCCAAACTTAAGCCAGTCAATTTTAGGATCAGGTTTAAGGAAGGTTTCAGAATAGGAGGCTAGATTTAGCAGATGAGTCTTTCCTCCCATGACGTCTTGACTGTCAGCTTGTTATATATCCTTCTGAGCAATACAAAACCTACTGTAGTGAAATTGTCAAAATGGGTGAATCACAAGAAACCTGTCAAGAATGTGTCATGTTAATATATCACCCCCAAAATCAAAAGAGTAAATAAGACCTTACGTTTTGCATAATGAAAATAAAGCCTATTTTAAAACCATTGAGGTTTTATGCATTGCAATTTAGCATTATTTTCATGATGATTAAGGGGGGGAATGATATCACAGCATATTAGCTGTACTGCCTTTCATTTCTGACCATTTAAATGCAGAACACTTTGTAGTATTACACTAATTAGAATCTAATGAGGATCAACACGCGAATAATAATAAATACCAAAAAAACCTCAAAGTAAAATATCTGGATTCGTTACAGGTTTTCTTTATCTTTTGATTTTGTCATGAAATGTGACCTGGACGTGTTTTTGTGACATTCACCCAAATAAGAAAGCAAATTTTGAGAGATCTCTTAAAGTAATCTTATGACTGTTTACAAACTGATTTGATTTTTTCTCTCACAGCCATCATCTGTGCGTCATGAATGCAATGCAATTTCACAGTATCGCTAGAGGTACCACTTTTTAGCCATTCAGTGGAGTCACTGTTTTTTATGCAAAGACATTCAATTACATAAGCTAATATAGTGATATGGATTTGGCCTTGACATTTAATAATGCAATATTTCACTTTTCCAGTTATGAAGACATGATTCTTAGTGTTCTTGGACAAGACTGAATATGTACAAGAGGGATGTCTGGGGTGTTATCAGTGTAGTGCCTGTTCTGTATATTGACGTTTTTAACTGTTTTATCAACATGCAAGATGGTATCTATAATGCGCAACAGGTATCTATGTTCAGAGTTTAAAATATGTCCTTATATTGCATGGGAAGTGTTTACTTAAGTATATTTGCATGCATTACCAAAGAGTGGAAAAATCTGAAATATTTTTTGTGTGAAAAGTATACCTAATGGAATCAATGAATGTACTCGTGATTCTTGTGAAGAATCAGATCTCCATCGCTATATGCTGATGTAGCGTCCCATAGTGTGCTCTGACTTTATACCCACTGACTTGGGTTGATTAGGCTTTGCTGATGTCACTGCCTCTTTAAATCCAGTACTTGGGTTTTACCTGTGATTATTGTCTGATATAGATTTAGTCTTTCCCCCTCATGTCCAAAGTAATAAAGCTCCCATTTTCCAGACTTACTGTTCTGTGTTACTGAATGATATTTTTGTTAGCCTCATTTCAAATGGAATACCCTTTATGAAAGGCATGAGATTCTTCTGAGTGTCTTTGTAAACTAAAAAGGGTCAATCCCAGTGTATGTTCATTTATAGTGAAATAGCAAGAAACATAATCAAGTATTTTTAAACAAACAAGCAGAACCACAAGACACACCTCACTCACTAGATCATTATGTAATTCTCTCTCATACTCAAAGAATCTCCCACATTTTACCTGCTCCTGCATGTATCCCAATTATCCCTTATGTTTGTTATGCACTGTATAAAGAACACTGATTTTGTATAAAACGTACAACAAAGTATATCTCAAACAAGGCCAGGGGTGAAAACAAAAAGATATGCGGTCTTTGTTTTAAAGAAGGCGCATGCAGCCTCTGGGTCTTGGTTCTTCTGTATGCATGATCTGTTGCTGTGAACCTGCAGCTATTACTCTTCACGTCCACACCTATGATACTGCTGCAAGCTATCTGTCCCGTCTGCTTGTTTGGAGTAAAAACGTTTTCCTTTTGTTTTGTGGACATGGCTATTCTTACCTTGGGCATTACCCTTTGTATGGTTACTTTGGCCAGTCTTGGGGGCGCCTTAATTTTTATCATAAATCATGCAAAGTTTCCGGTGCTGGATTTAAAACCTTCTTGCAAGCCTCAACATGTAAAAATGTTATAATATGATGACTCTCTTTTGTACTAAACCTAGGGGGGGCAGTGAAACCCCAAGACCCACAACCTAAGAGTCAAGAACCTACACCTGAGCCAGTCCCTGCCCAGGAGCCTGTGCCCAAAGCAGGCCCTACCCCAACTCTACCACCCACCACGCAGCAACCCAAAGCCCAGGCTCAAGCAGCACCTGAACCCACTCCAGGGAAGCCAACGGAACTGCCCCCAAAACCCCAACCTCCCAAACCACTTCCCCCAAAGCCTGTGCCTCCAGTTCGGAGGAACTCCAAGCCTCAGATCCAACCCAAACCCCAGACCCCACCTCCCACCAAGGCCCAACCGAAAGCTCAACTGGGCGACACAGATCAGAATCCTGGGCAAACCCAGCCAGATCCAGTCCCTGCTCAAGAGCAATCCCCAGCCAAAGGTCCTGTTAAACCCCCGTCACCAGCTAAACCTCAGCTCCAGCCTAAACCAGTGCTCAGAGAGCAAGTCAAACCTGAAGCCCGAGCTCAGACTACTGCTCCACCTGAAGTCCCTGTTAGAGCAACTCCTTCCCCTGCTCCCGCCCCGGCCCCGGCCCAACCTACCGCAGCGAAACCGACCCAATCTCAGCCTCCTGTGGAGGAACAGCCTGCATCCCAGCAGAAGTCAAGCCATCCTCTGTTGAAGTAAGCATCTTTTCACTTGGAGATCATTTGCTGCGAGGCATGTCCCTTTGAGTAAGAAACCATTCTGCAATTCCTGGAGGGCCACTGTCCTGCAGAGTTTAGCCCCAACCTTAATTAAAAATACCTGAACCAACATATCAATGTCTTCAGACTCTCTAGAAACTTCCACGCAAGAGCTGACAAGAGCTAAACTCTGCAGGACACTGGCCCTCCAAAAGCAGGACAGGACACCACTGCCCTGCATTAGGGTGCTTCTCCTGGAGAAATGGGCTAAATCCCATACATGCATGCTATACAAAATACACACTATATGCTAGTGGTGGTAAACATGAACTTTGACCTATAAAGTAGCCAGTATGCCTACAGCCCAAAGTGTCCTTCGTTTATGTACGCGTATGCCTTTCAAAGGGTACTCTATTAGATGTGCACGAAAGCGGGCGTCTGCTCTATTTTTCCTAATAATTCATAACTGATAACAAATATTTTTGAACTCTTAAACCAAAGCTGGGTTATCCCATAACCTCTTGCTCACAAGTACTTGTCAATGCAGCTGTCTGTTGTTGTTGCAGTCTCCGCTAATTTGTTGTTGTTGTTCTGTCTCTTTAAATTCGTTCTCTACTGTGAAACAACAGCCTGGGCCAGTGTTGCGACCTTGTGGAACAACTGATTACTGCAAAACAAATTCAATGCGCATGTGCATCCTGCACGTACAAAGTACACGCACGGTTATAAAAATCAACTGGTGTGCGTACAGTACACCCATGCTATTCTGATGATGAAATCTGCGTCATGCACACTGTACGCTGTCCCCCGCATAAGTGTAAAAAGTGATGTATACTTTAGGCTTCACGTGCTCTGTGCGCTGTCCCTCGCTTACGCATTAAAAAGTGAAGTACACTTTGGGCTTAAGTCGAAGAAACAGTGCAAATCAGTTCTCTTGCATATCAAAACCTTTGCATGCAATTTTCAACGTACTACCCTGC
Source organism: Acrossocheilus fasciatus (assembly GCA_036784905.1). NCBI lineage: Eukaryota > Metazoa > Chordata > Actinopteri > Cypriniformes > Cyprinidae > Acrossocheilus > Acrossocheilus fasciatus. The sequence goes on along the minus strand of CM071948.1, from coordinate 695,066 downwards.
TGAAAAACTACAGTATATGTTTGTTTGGTATGTTTTGAAGCATGGCAGTTGGTTTGAGCAGGTCCTTGATTGGTCCTTAGCTGGCCCTGAGCTGGTTATGAGGTAGTCCTGAGCAGGAGCTAGTTGCTCAGGACCAGCTTAAACCGGCTCAAACAAGCTACCATGCTTCAAAACATACCTAAACAGCATATGCTGTTTTTTTCAGCAGGGCATGTTTTGGGATCCGCTAATCCTAACGTAGCATAGTATATAGGACGGACAGTATGTGAGTTGGAACACAGTCCTACCTTCCTGCAGGGATCAGCTCTGCTCCACCAAGCCTGCTTGTGCTTTTCCATTGAAAATGAATCCTGTGATTGGCCTGGTTCAGAGCTGCAAACTCTGCAGGAAGGTACATCTCCATGATTGGGACTGAGCTCCTCTGCCTTCAACACCTTTTAATCTCGTGTTCATTGAAATTACACGACTACCCAAACAAAGGCGTAACTTCAAAAACGATCTAAACTTGCCTTCTGCTTTTCCCACTGTTTTGCAGCAAATCCCAGTCCTTGACCAACGCCTTCAACGCCTTTGGCGAGACTTTCCGCTCCAGCAACGAGGATGAAGCTAAGGCGGAGACCATTCGAAACTTGCGAAAGTCTTTTGCAAGCCTGTTCTCTGACTAATGGCAAAACCCCCGCAGCCGAAAGGTGGCCAGGCACTCGAGTGACCGATATGCATCCTGGTCTGAGGTTAATTCCATGTAGCTGTGTACATTTAACCCCTCCTCCCAACTCTGCTGTAATTATCCGAGTGTTAATTGAGAAGGTTAGAGTGATGTACAGTGATTGTTCTCGCGAGATGTTGGTGTTTACGTTTTTTGAGTCACTCTGCTCTGAAACACTGGGATTTATATGAGGAGGGGATGGCTCTTAAGCAATCAGTTACAGGAGGCTGGAGTATGCAGAATTCATCTATAGCCCCTCGATGTTGTAGCTGTATCGTGATAGTGTGTTTTCTTTACCCGGAGACAAATATTTGTGACTAGTTTCCCTTGTTTATCCCCTGTAGTGTGTGTGTGTGTGCGTGTAACTAGTTGATGTGTTGTAAGCATTAGCCAGTGAAACATTAGTTCAACAATACCTCGGAATCTTTATAAAAGCACTTTCCTCTTCAAGTTTCCTACAATAATCAATGCTTGGACTGGTCGGTTTCAATGCAGTGGTGGGATTTCAGTGGAACGCCTGGTGTTTTAGCGACATAGCTTGCATCCAGCACTTATCAACCTGTCAAGATATTCATGAGTGCCATGTTGATAGTATCTCTGCATATTGTATTGTACTGTATGTTTAACATCTCAGGAGTTTAATTTGAATATATGTTTATTCCGGCGTCACACTGTTCATGTTGTGTTTTCTTTGTGCACAGTATTATTGCTTTGCATGAGCCGGTGATAATTGTTTTCCCTGTACAAGTGTCAATAAACATGTGGCGTATCATTCCACTGACATACCGGCGTGCTCTGTGCTCCGTTTGCAGTCTGCCCATTATATGTGCATCAAGTGGCCACACGTATTGTTGTGCATGTATCTGTAACCTTTTTGCAGTATTTGTTTGTTTCTTCGCATTTTTAGAGCCAGAGGACCCAAACACCAATACCCTGGCCATTTGGTTTGCAATAGGTTATTATGCTTTGGGGAAACAAATCAAGATGTACTTTTCATGTACTTTGCCACAAATAAATCTTTAATCTCATCCGAGCCATGGTAAAAATGAGCTATTCATAATATGATTTGCCAGAAGGTGGCAGTAGATGACTAATGTTTTTGCTAACTGTTTATGGTTAAATGGTTAGTGGTCAGCCTATGCCATCATAGCCCATCCAACATACAAAATATGAGTCTGGGGAAATGTGCACCCTGAACTGCCTTGTCATCAGCACTCATTTAACACCAGAATCAAGAGCTACACAGGTCTGATGATGATGTAAATCTACATTCCCATAAAAACATAAAGGGAAAATACAAATGTCTTCAAAACTAATAACTTTCAATAATATTTTAAATGGGATGCATGCATGGTATCAGTGTAATTATAATCCTGCTAATGACATTAATGTGTACACACAGCTCTCCGCCTTTTCTCTCAATGGTTTTGTCCAGTCATGTGATTGATGATGTTAGAGCCTCTCATTACCTCAAACCTCTTTATCAAACATTATCTAAACGTCTGATCATGTGAAACGATATTCTGTCATTTACTGTTATAACTATTGCAGGGGATTTCAAAATGCAGCAGAGGCAGAGTGAAGGTGAGAGAATCTGCCCAGCGAGGAGACTTGACAAGACCTGATGTAGTCTCAGCTACAAACACTGTTCGCCTTACTTCCTCGTGCACTTCCACAATAACACAAAACCAAACGTTATAAAGTATTATTTAGCCTATGATTACTTTACATCTAACTGTACCAGTTCCATAAACATACTAAATGATATTTGGCTAAATGCCTAAATCACCAGTTTTAGCGCTTGAAGCGTTTTTCGTGATCTCACCGGGTGCTGACAGGTGGAATAAAATCGGTAGTGCGTCGTTACGTAAACTTGGCGTAATGCAGTTAATTTGGCACAGATTTCTCTGGCTCTTCCGCATTGCTCCATGTGTTCCAAAGGTGTTCCTGATGGGAGGAGAAACAGAGCGGACGTGTCTCAAACCACCCCGTGCTGTCTAACTAGACGCCATTGAATTTTAGGCATTTTCAAATAATGTTTTTGAATATTTAGCGAAAACTTCAAAGTATAATTCCGAATCTGAGTATTTAGAGTCATTTTGGGCATCGTGCAGATTTAAAAAAAATAAATAAATTGGCCATCATAGGTAGCTCTTTACGCAGTCTCACAGAATATTTTCTGTGGTTAGTCACATTTACAATCGTGTAGAAATACTTAATCTACCTTATGTTTTAAAATAGAATAATTGTACGTGTCGAATCCTTATGCAGCCTATTTATGTTGTTCAATATAATATGTAGCGGTTTTCAATACAGACATTATTCGGCGCGTGTTATTGTGTGTGTGCGCGAGATGAACGCTGTCTAGGTAGGCAGCGCGCTAGGTTTTGAGACACGGTCGCTAGTTGTACAGTGCCCCGCGCATCTCTGCGCCTTCCAGAGCTCAACCCTGAGTCCTGTATCTATAACCCACACCGAGCTGAAGCTGTGGAGCTACAGCAGGAAAACTCCTGCGACTCTCACTCTCAACAGCACACCGCGGAGGAACTGCGCCTGGCGTCACCGAACACCTTCAGGAGACCCCCTACAGGTCAGTGCACTTCAAGACCACCTCTAGCGAGCAGCAGGTGAATACTGAAGAGAACAGTTCGTGTACTTTGTGTCTGCTAACTTGCATATATGTTGCACGGCCGTTTCAATTTTAAAAAGCTATCATTTACTTCGGGTAAGTGTGAATAAACAGCTTATGATATTAAATTATATTAATAAATTGCATAAAGTAAACTTTTTGAGCTGAATTCTGAGAATCTGGGAATAAACTGATGTAGTTTGTGTGTTTAATAGTTGAGTTAAGTTTTATAGGTTTGGGTAGATTTCAACAGTAAGCAACATTGAGGAAAGTTTGGTGTTTTGCATAACTGCGCTTTATGAGTTCAGACACCGAAATCTACACGTTATATATTAGATTTCACCAAAAATCATCTTCATTACCAGGCTTGATGTTTCTGTCTTATTTAGAGGAAAGCATTTGACTGTTATAGTGCAGAATTTACAGTAAATATTGATTATTATAGAGGACTCAAAAAATATCTGGATATTTTGGCTACACTGTTTAAATGTCATCGCTTTCCACATATTTAAAAATAAAAAAATATAAAATAAAAATAGTCAAATGTTTGATAGATTTAAATGAATAAAACGATAGTGTTTATTTATTTCTTGTTGATGTGTTCCTCTACATCTGTGACTAAAAACACCCCAAAATACAGCTAATTTTACAGCCACTAAAAACACACACGATAAACACACAGAAAAGTGAAATTAGCTCCGACTCCTTCAGAATTAAAGAACAGATGATACTTGGTGTGATATTTTGTTGTAATGTTCAGATATGTTTCTCTCAAATCTGTCTAAAAACTTTCTGGGGCCACTGTACGCTGCTTAGTTCAACATTTTCTTTATTTTTAACGTTATTATGAAGAGACCTCTTCAGAGATTCGAGTTTTCAGCAAACACAGCACAAACTGTATTTAAGCTGAGATTCGGGTTTTGCAACTTTGCAAAAGTTGTGTTTTGTTGAAAATTGTGGCTTACGGAGTCTTAACTTTGCAGGTTTTGACTGAGTAAAAGTTCTGTCAAATTTACAAAAATACACTTTAATAATATTTGCCACTTGTTAGATGCCTAAAATGGATTTAAAGCATCATTATGGAGATCCACGTGTAAATATATGAAACCTTAGTGTTGTTTCCTATCCACTGTGTGCTGTGATCGCTGGGGTTTTGTGAAGCACTGTTCTCTGTAAAGCTGCTGTAGAACTGATCCAGCTGCCCAGCTAACATACTCCTCAGACTACAGCTCTGTGAATGACATGTCATATCACAATCATACGAGTCTGATGAAGTCATTTTACTACAGGAACGTTTCAGCTTTCTAAAGACAGAAACAATAATCATTTTTGACATTTGGTTAATACTTTAAATGTAAAACTGGATTTTTTGTTGGTTGGTTTGTTTATTGATTTGTCTGTTGATATTGCACAATATGAATTTGAACTAAAACATTATCTACCATCTATCTACATCATAGATTAGTGTGTTATCACTCTACGTAATGACGGCTGACATCTATTAGCAGAAGTTTCATCATGTTCTAATACATGAACTACAGTAGCATATCCATTAAAAAAATTAAATTAAAAAAATAAAAATACTTTTGCCAACGTAAGCACTCTTTAATTCAAGAACTAAAGTCAGATTCTTGTGACAGTCACAAATAGCGACTAACGCACATTGTCTGGCCTGCTGTTATTTAGGGAAATCAAAGGACCTTATGACATTTGTGATGCGTTACACAAATTGCGAAATTAATATGAAAGAGAGGTCAGTAAATATCTAATTCTGCTTTACCAGTAAATCTGAGGTCAGCTTTGTCATTTGGCTCAGACTGTGCGTTTGCATAGTAAGTAATCGTAAAAGTGGGAGGGCAAGAAGAAAAAAAAGAGAAAAAAAAACAGAAACTGAAAATCGAAATTGAAATTTTTTCACTTAGACTCTGAGTTCTGCCCGTAATTGTTGTGTGTTTTATTGTGATGTGTACGTTCATGTACAGTATGTTGTTTATGTGTGTGTTCGTCTTTGAATGTTTACGTGTACAGTGGAGTCCAAAAGTCTGAGACTAGTGAAATTGTTTGTGTTTTCTATTTTAACATGAATTTTCCATTACATGCTGTATCATCAGAATGATGAAAATAAATATAAACATGAATTCATGTTCGCCAGCATGGATTAAAAACAACGTCTTGTGCTTCAGTGGAAGCAAGAACATTTTCTCAGTCGTCTAGAAATCAAAAAATATTTTTGGTTATATTTTGAATCCTGTATTTTCAGCGTGGTTTCCGTCGTTAGAAAGCTCAGGGAATGTACAGTATAGAGTGAAACAAATCTAGCCGTTTGAGATGAGACAGTCTGTCCTGTTATATAACTGAAGTGCACCGAGGTGGACTTTACCCTGTTGTCATAAACGTAAGGTGTGGAAATCGCAGCACAAACCCTCTTTACACTGATTTTTAATGTAAAACTGCTTGCCACTTTGTGCTGCACTTGCTGCTGACAGATTCTTGCACTTTGCTCATTTAGTTCTGGTGCACTTAAAAATACTGAGACCTGAACGCTCAGTAAGAACCATCTTTACAGTACAGCTTTTTCAGTCTAAGCTCAGTACATTGTGTGTGCGTGTTTTTGTGTTTGTCTGCATGTTTGTGTGTGTGTGTGTGTGTGTGTGTGTGTGTGTGTGTGTGTGTGTGTGTGTGTGTGTGTGTGCATTTACGGGAGTGGCTGTTTGGTTTCAGTGTAAAGATGATGGATTGCGTCTCTTTTGAAATGGCCCAGATATGCTTTAGTGCGTTATCTTGCACGTGTTCGCACACAGATTGCAGGATTATACAGAAGCATTGACTTCATTAGAGGCCATAAGCCACACCTTATCCAAAGACACCTCCTTCGCTTTGCGTTTCAGTGGGCTGGAACTTGAGTTCTAAGAACCAGTTATGGCACCATTGCATGCGTGGAGGAGGCATATACATCCATGGGCCGTATACGGTGTGTGTGTGTGTGTGTGTGTGTGTGTGTGTGTGTGTGTGTGTGTGTGTGTGTGTGTGTGTGTGTGTGTGTGTGTGTGTGTGTGTGTGTGTGTGTGTGTGTGTGTGTGTGTGTGTGTGTGTGTGTGTGTGTGTGTGCGCGTGCTTGAGCTCCAGTGTTGGTTTGTGAAGAGAAGTGTCACTTTACTGATGTTTGTTGACATCTGGGTAACACTGAGGCTAATTTATCAATGCTTTTTGGTTACAATTATTTTGATAGTGCATTTTAGACTTTTTACTGACTATAGGCTAAGTAACTTTAGCACTACTTGTAGGCTTAGGGTCGGTTCTTGCAAAGTTACTTACAGTCAGTCGAATGTCTGTTGTGAGCATCAAAATAAAGTGTTACCTGTTTAGTCCAGCATAGAAAATGTGCATTTTGCAAACAAGATTTGAATATTCATATTTCAGAGGTACGACATGAAAATGAGATGAAATTCAGAACATTGTCATTAATAAGTTACATTTGTACATTAAGTCTGTTGTTTTTTATGTTTTTCCATCCTTAGCTTAAACCGACAGAGACAGTGTGTAGCAGTTCATGTTGGAGCTTGTGTATAAAAATAAAAACTAACAGTTACAACATTATAACCTCGGTTGGTTGATTACATTAAGAATTGCAAACATTGTAATTTGTTTGACTGATATGTTATGTTTAAGTATGCAGATGAGGTGTCACCTAATTAAATGCGTGATTCTAGAACAAAAATCTGAACTTTGGATGAAGCCAGGTTCAGAATTGTGCTTCTATTTTGTTAACATCTTAAAGAAGGGATTTCAGATTTGAAATGAAATTCAGAACATTGTCATTAATAAGTAACACATTTGTACATTAAGTCTGTCATTTTTATGTTTTTCCTTCCTTAGCTCAAACTGCTTAAACCGACAGAGACATATTTTTATAGATTGCCTGCAAAACTACAACTGCATCAATCAAATGAAAGCAAAATGAATTTGTGAATTTTGGTTTTGTGGTTTTGTCAACGCTGCACACTGAAATCCGCTCTGCTCGTGTGTCATGAATGTGAGTATACATTCTTATCTTCTGGTTTTATGGCGTTTAATTACAACTATGTTACAATGTCCATAAACAAGCGTATGATATGAAACGGAGCTCTTAGGGTGAAGTCCAGAAGCCCCTGCGATTCGGTCGTATCACAGACTGTAATTCATGCTGAAGGTTCGATGTCAGCAAGACACTAAACATTCAGCTCGAGAGGCTTTTGGGAACGAGCTCCGGGTCGCTTCCCAAAGCTCTTTCACAGTAGCGGCGTCGCTGCATGTTTTTAGTCATGATGTGACCGAAACTAAACCTCTACCCCCTTTCCTGTCCACATCGAGGAACAGGGAAGACCCTTCCTCTCATTTCACGGGATCTGTAGCCGGAGTGCATTGAGAAGGCCTTGACAGAGAGCATGTTCCTTCCTTATCCGTTTAGGAAGCTCCGCAGAACCCTCAGGAGAGCCATTCACCGTTAACTCATTCCTATTAAAAGTAATTGGGAGAAAGTTCATGTCCTTAGATGTTGTGCAAATCCTTCAGAAGCTTCACAATTCAGCTTCGGTTTTGCTTAAGTCCCTTGTGAACGTTTGGCTTTAACATCAGAACAGATTGTTTGTCCCTTACTCAAATGTCCCATTTCGAGATGAATCTCCAGATGAATCATAGGTTGAATCCACTGAAATGGGTTGTAGTTCAATCTTGTGTTTAAAAATGAAAACTTATAGATGTAATAGATACAACATTATAACCTCAGTTGATTGATTACATTAAGAATTAAGAACATGATTGATATATGTTTAAGTGTGCAAATGAGGTGTCACCTAATTAAATGTGTGATTCTATGATAATAATAATAGAATTAATAATAATGTGTGATGTGTTAACATCTTAAAGAAGGGATTTTAGATTTTTCTTTTGTCAACCGACAGAAACAAATACATTTTCACCAATTTTATTTAGGAGTAAAATGTTGTATAAAATCAAGTTATGTATGAACAAACCCCTTCAGAATATAGCTAGGAGTGAAACTGTGAAGTGATTTTTGATTTTGGAAAACGGCCTTTAACGATATGTATTGTAATTCACTGTAAAAAGTGATAAGTTGACTTAACTTTAAAAAATTGAGGAAACCTGTTGCCTTAAAATGATTAAGTAAATAATGATTTTAAAAAAAAAAGTTAAGTGAACTTGACAATTAATTTTTTTTTTTATTATCATTTACTTAAAAATTTCAAGGCAACAGGTTTCCTCAATTTTTTTAAGTTAAGTCAACTTATCACTTTTTACGGTGTTGAAATCTACAGACACAAATAGATAAAGTGCTACACTGTAAAAAAATCCCTAAAATTTACGGTACAAAACCGGCAGCTGTGGTTGCTGGAATTCTACAGTAAAATATACGGTCACAACATTTTAGGTTTTACGGTTATCTTAAATTTACAGTTAAATACCGTAATTTCATTAACTGATATACCAACCTATTAAAGTACTGAAATCTGTTTTGTACCTTTGTAATACACTGATAATCACCAAAAGCAGGTGATGATGAGAGTCACATGATGAACCAAAGCCCATCACAAGCAGCTTTTAAACAATAACATGTATAGAAGGTGCACAGAGCCATTCACACAAGCACTAAACACCATCACGGTGAGACTCGTTAAACTGAAATAGGCAATAAACATTAATTTAACAACATTAGATGTAACATACAACCCTAATAAAAAAAAAATAAAGAAGAAACATAGTTATTTCAAAGAAAAAGTTTCAAATGCAACGCAGGGAATTCTGGGAACATCAGTTTACGTTTTTTCCCTGTAAATTTTACAGGAACTTACCGTTAACCATTTAACAGGTTTTTACTGTAGCATTTTCACAGTTTTTTACCGTTAAAATCACGGTCATTTTTTACAGTGTATAGAAGAACACTTAAAAGTGTGTTCTTTCCACTAGTCTGAAAAAAATACTTTATGAAAAGCCAGAAAGCCCAAAATCTTCAAACTGACAGATGCATGAACAAAATAAAACAAGTGTTTTTGCCCGTAGTGTCTCGCCTAAAAACTCACTCATGTCAAGGACAGTAAACATTAATGAATTACTTTAATCGGTCCGCACTTATCAGCTATCTTGTCGTATCTCTTTATTAAGACAGCTGAAAGTTTCAGACGACACGTGAACAGCCTAATTTTACTTTTGCCTCTGTGTGTCCGTTTATTAGAAGCTGCGCTGGTCTCCGACGCTCTTCTGTGAAGAGAAGTGGAACCAGCAGAGTTTTAGTGAGAATGAAGCAACAGGAAGTCATCTGGCTAGCCTTACACCTCATAGCAGGACCACATGATACTTAGCTGTCTGCACTTTTGCTGAGGCCGTGAAGTGTCAAAACCAACCAAAAAACATTCTTCAGTTCCTGTTCAATTTAATATAACCACAGAAATAGCCACTCGCCTGCCCATTCGCTTGAGTCAAAAGTTCAGTGTGCTTTATCGACCAGGATCTTACCTCAGGAGAAGCTCCCGGCTCCGGAGGGTGAGCTATAGTTTCTGCATGCTGTTGCTGGATGCCTTCTTTTTAATAACATGTCTTGCTTTAGGTGCAGTGTTTATGTTTCTTTTAGAACTGTGAATTGAAACTTGTCAGATGGTTTGGACGGCTATCAACCAAAGTGTTGAGATAGCGAAAAGATTTCATAATTAAATTACAGACCAGTGTTTCGCTGCAGTCCTTCAAAATAAACAAGTCAGTAAAGAGTTCGGGAACGCGTTGCTTTAAAGGGAAAGTTCGCCCTAATCAGTGATCATTTATTCATCCTCCTGATGCTTCAGATCTGCTGAACACAAAAGAGAGAGATATTTAGAAGAATGTTGAGATAGTGTTAAAAAAGTTTAAAAAAAATTTTTTTTAATTGGGCACACAATGACATTGTTCTGTGTTGATATGAAGGAATTTTACATTTTTACACGTGTTTTACTTGAATTTTGCTGTGTTCTTTTCTTTTTAAATAGTGTATCAAACCATTTTAGTTACTGTTGTTTTTGGGTGAACTATCACTTTAAATGTTTTCAGAAGAATTTCAGTTTATTGGTCATCGTTCATTCATAATAGTTTAGGTTTCACAAAAAAAAAAGGTGTGGGTGGTATATATCGTAAATACTGATCATTTGTAATTAACTGCTTTCCTTTCTTATGCCCAAAAGCACTGTGAAAAAACCCCTGGTGAGCTCATTTTTGAACACGTCAGAAAAATAAATCAGGGTACACTCGTGCCATGGTTGAGGGATTTGTGCCAGCCTACCTAAAATGTGGTCAGAAACGTGTATGATGTGACAGCTGCATCAAAGCGGCACATGCATGCTGCGCAAAATCAGTACCAGCCGAGTAGGCGTCCAGACGACTTTATTGTCTGGTAGAGACTCATAGCGAGAGGGCATGGGTCAGGCTTCAGCATGGAGGCAACTGTAGCTGAGCGCTGAGGTCAGGAAGTCATATGTGTCTGTATCTTCTGCCCTTCCTGACAAAGCTTTGAGGTCAGGCTGGGTACTCCCCTCCCCGGAGAGCGAGCCGCCCCCGACAAACTCCCCCATCCTTCTTCTGAGGAAAGAGTTGCATCAGGTGATGGCTGATACGTCAACTTCAGCAGCCAAAACTGACTTTACCCGCTCTCTCTCAGACACATCTGCTCGCGCTTGTTCTGCAAAAGGGAGAATTTTTTAGGAGAATATTTTCATTGCAACCAAGTTGAAGATTCAACTGTCCTGTTGACGCAGTGTGGCAGGCATGATGAATATGCAGAGCGACAAAGAGAACCACGCGCTGACAAATAAGACGTGTAGAAGCAGTTCGCACTCAGACATCGCTAGTAAATGTCACAAGTCATTGCACAGAAACAGTAAGTTACACACTCAGTTAAATGAGAGCTAGAGCGACTGAATTAGAGATTTCTTGTAAAATGTAGTGCAGTAATCTTCATATTAACTTCAAAAAATCATTTTTACAGTGTAGTGCACACTTCTGTAACGTGAAGTAGGGGAAAAATAGTCTATAAAAAAATAACTGTAACACTTTACAATAAGGTTCGTCAGTTAACTAAATTAGCTGACATGAACTAAGAGTGCACGATACTTCTACAGCATTTATTCATTTTAGTTCATGTTGAATTTCAACCTTTACTAATGCATTATTAAAATCAAAAGTTGTGTTTGTTAACATTAGTTAATGCACTGTAACTAACATTAACAAAGAGTACTGCAATAAATGTGTTGTTCGTTCTTGTTAGTTAATACATTAACTAATGCAAACTCATGAAGGTCGCATGTTTTTATCAAAAGCCTTTTTCTTCCATATTATCAAAACACAAAACAGTTGTGCGTATTACAAGAACCTGAGAAAATAAGAATTGTGTCGTTTTATCAGATTTCGAGAAGTGTTATCATTCGTAGAATCAGCGTTGGGAATCTTTCAAGGAAACAGAAGTCGTTTGTGTCTGCGGTAGAGTCCCTCGTCAGTCTGAACCTGAATGCGGACGAGCAGGTTCTTCTTGTACACGCTTTTAACGTCGACTGCCTTTTTCAGGCTTCTGTAACATGCAGTGCACAGCAATTTAAAAATCACACGTGAAGCTTCATATGTTCCTGGATTTTCTTGGAGGGTGAGCTCTGATCTTTGAGTGTTTAAACTTTAAGAAACCATTGTTTTTGGGGGATCTTTCTTGTCAGACTCATGTGAAAATGTTGTGGCCTCATTCTTTTTCGACTTGGCGTTTATTTGACGTTCTTAGGAAATATCAGTGAAAAACATCACGGTCCTGTTGCAATAGTGTCCCTGTGGAAAGGATTTCACATAACAGACTGCTTTGCTTGATTTACTCACATCAGCAGTGAAGTCTGTACAATCGCTCCTCTGTCCGAGCTCTGCAACACCTCAGCATAACACTAGCTCACTGTTTAATCACTTTAGTCACTGAAAAACAACGTCAGTGTCATTTTTAATTAAGCGTAGCATTTGTGCTCCGGAGATGTGCTGTCACTGTGGGATCAGAGTCTGACAGAAAACAAACAACCTTTTTTCAACAAATATCTGAGTGTTAATTTCAGTACAGTTCTGAATCCACTGACACGGCTAATAAGAACCTCGGGTAACACTTTAGTGTAGAGACCGATCCTCACTATTAACTAGTTGCTTATTAGCATGCCAGTCATTAACATATTGTCTGTTTATTAGTGCTTATGAAGCTCATATTCTGCATGACCACATTATCCAACACCTAAACTCAACAACTACCTTACTAACTCTTAACAAGCAGCAAATTAGGAGTTTATTAATGGTTTGGATTAATGAATTGGACCTTAAAGTAAAGCGTGACCAAATCTAGCTGTGTTATCATCAGAAGCAGGGAGGCCAAGGCCGTGTTTCTGAATCCGTGCCTGCAGTTCTTCAAGTCGATGTTTAGTTTTGAGTTTAGTCTCAACTTCCACATTCACTGCAAGATCAGACTTGGTTGAAGGACGCAGCACTGAAATCTGTCCATTAGGGGCTTGTTCACGTGGTGTTTGTTGTCTTTTGTTAAGATACAGGGCATTAACTTGACAATTTGTCATGTATTGTTATATGCTCCACTCGCACGTCATATCGGTGCAAACAGTTTGGTCCAATAAGCGCAGGATGACTGGAGCGCCCCATTGTCCCCCAGTGTTTCTCAGAGTTACGTAATGAAGAATGTGCAAGTGCTGGCTGGTGATATATTCACAACGCTGCGGTCTCAAAAATACAGGTTTGACCTTATATTTCGATGGGCTTGTGGTTTCAACCAAAATATCTCTTGGTTTTCAACCACTAGAGTCAGAGTAGTGAAGGAGAGTTTAACTAAATTTCTGACAATGCTACGATATCTTTTGCCAACTGGAGCAAATGATGTTTACCACATTTCAAAACGGCATGTTATGAACGGAAACTTTGCCTTTTACTAAGAATAGACAGTCGTACAGCTCACTGGATCAAGAAAAGCTCTTGTCCCTACTGACAAAAGACAATTGGGAGTGGGGGGATCGCGGGAATAAGGATGCATCAGACCTGATGGTATTTATGGAAATCATTGGGAAACATTCCAGGTATTTGGCCGAATACTTCGCTAGTCACGACTGAATATTTTCTCCTTCAGCGTCTCTGGTGTTTAGCGTGCATTGAAAGTGGCTGTTCCAGTCTGGCGATGAAAGATTTTTGGGTGGGAAAACTTTACATTTAAACCCCTTTGTGTCATCCGGACAAGACCAGAACTGTTTAATCTATGTAAATTATAGGTTTTACACCTATTAGCACTTACTCGTATATGCCTTGTTCAGGAGGAAGAAATATTGGAGAATTTCCTCTGTGTGGTTTTACACAACCAGAGACCTTGCTTATGTGAAATCTTGCACAGGGTCGATAGACGAGGCCGACGCAGTTTGTCATTGATGGGTTAACCGTGTTAGGCTTCGGTTTATTATCAACTACAATCTTTTTTCTGTGGCAACTGCACTCTGAATTCTATATATAGCTCGTCTGCCTCGTTCTGAAGCATTTGCAGAAGAGCCTGCATCTTACAAATCAATAGGTAAAAACATTCAGATTTTTTTACGTGACATAGTGAAATTAGGCCCAAAGCACGCTCTAAACCATCGACTTTACCAGCAGGTGACTGTACAAACATTGCAATACAACGCCCTACAAGGGATAGGCCCTGCGATCGAGGACAGCAGTGTGTCTACGCTTCGGTGCCCATCTCTCAGTTTACCTGCCAAGAGTTAAAGAAACTAAATCTGTGCTGCGAAACACAGTAAAATGAAGTAAAGACCACCAAAACAGAGGCGTGACATCACAATACTTCACTACTGCTGTATGTAGTCTAAGATGATTCATATTCTTGCATCATCTCATGTGTAATTTGGCGTATTTCTATAAATATTTGCATTTTTAGAGGCAGAATTCATTTTTTCTGCTAAAGGCAGAACAGAAAACACCTTTGAGCGGCATCAACCTCAACAAAAAGGCACGTTTTTCACCGAGCAGCTTCGTTTTTAGTCATCACCACAGCTGAGCAGTGATGCTTTTAAAGGATTTCAGAGAAGACAGCAAGCTGAGGTGTGTGTTTCTGCGCTGAGCTGAAGATCTCGGTGTGATGCTCAAACAAACAGATCAGTGTTTTGAAAGCGGCACGCTTTTCTGGGAAGACGGTCTTACTCATTGTTTCTATAGATTACATTTGGACAGTAGAAAGTAGTTTAAGAATGAAAAGATTACACACACTGATCATCCTCACTTTAACGTGCCTCAGTCAAATAAAATGTGCTAATATCCATACTGATATGTTGATATTGTTTACAGAACAGCAGAAAACTTCATCGGTAACTCTATTATGATTTTTATAGCTTCATTTACACCTGATAGAATCAGTTAAATGCCGCGGTTTTCTGTGGTTACTTTTATTCAAACAAACACTGTCTGTACAGTCTAAATTTGGTGGTATGTTCACACCTTGAGCGTCTCGAAGCGTGTTTTACACCAGGAGCGGAGCTCAGCGTCATGGTTTTGACACTTTATAAACTGTAGTGTCTCGTGCTGTCGGAGGCCTTTGGCCTGATTTGATTTCATTACATTCTCTTTGAATGTTTTCTCAGATGGCATTCGGAGGTTTCGCACATGTTCATATCCTATTAAAGTGTGCATTTGTATTCACAATAATGACTGTCACACTGTGAAATAAATGTGTCAGATTCAACCGTAATTGTTCATTTTATTCGCTGCTCCTGGAAAAAAACAAAAAAACATGTACTTTATGGCTTTAGGGTTGAGATTTGCTTTAGTGTTAGTTGCTTGTGTTTATGCTTAAGGGGATAGTTCACCCAAAAATGTAAATGTGATGTTTATCTGTTCACCCCCAGGACATCCCAGAGGACTTTGTTTCTTCAGTAGAACACAAACGAAGGTTTTTAACTCAAACCGTTGCCGTCTGTCAGTCATATAATGGCAGTCAATGGGCTCCATGGCTTTAAGAGTCAAAAAAACATACACAGACAAAACCAAGTTAAACCCTGCGGCTCGTGACGATACACTGAGCTCTAAAGACACGAAACGATCGGTCTGTGCAAGAAACCGAACCGTATTTATATAGTTTTTACCTCTGATGTGTCCTTGTTACATATCTTGCATGTATTTACTATATTATTAATAGTAAATTATGCATAATTACAAGCATGTAAAGTGAAACCAAAACATAACCCAGAACTCAAAGTAGCTACATTTTGTTAATTAATATTACATAGTTATATTTGTGTAATTACACTGCATTAAAATAATAAATGTTTTGTGATTTATTTGTTTTATAAGATGTAATTGAGACCAAGGTATCACACTTTTTAATAATAACTGTAGTAGATGGTAACCTGCATTTGTAAGCTTAAAGTGCTATTTCTACTTGCTTTAACCCATTAAAGGTTTTGTTGGTGTAAATAATGCATTTAGGTTAAATAATAATTTTAACCGTTTTTGGTTACCATTTTTTCAGTGTACTACTGTGCTATTTTGGCCAAAGCTGTCATTACCGTGGCAAATGTCTGCAGAGATTTGAACCAGAAAGCAATGACGCACTGTAGCTCAGGAGAAATCCAGTGTTGTTGATGTTCTCGCTGGAAGACGGTTGCCTTTGGCCTCATTCTGCGCTTGGTCTGTGTTTGGCAGATATGGTGGACACGCAGACGTTTGCCTGGCCCGTGGGATTCGGCCTGAGCGCTCTGGAACTGGACGAACTGGACGACAGCTCGCACTCGATGGACATGAAGCCCTTCTCCACGCTGGACTACACCACCATCTCCGGCGTGGAGTACGAGCCGAGTCCGCCGCAGAGCGAGGCGCCGCACATGATGGATCTGACGCACATGTACAGCTACAGAGCGCAGGAGAACTACAGCATCTACAGAGCTCAGGAGAGCAGCTACACGGCCGAGGAGAGCAGCTACAGAGCACAGCAAGCACAGAGTACGCCTCACCTCCACCTGTGGGAGCTTACCAGACGGGATATTCACCTAAAAATGATCGTTCACTCACGCTTTCACTTTTGGGTGAATATTCCTTCAACTGTAACAGAGTAGGCTCTACACACAAGTAGCTGTCTGAAGAATGTACAGCGCAGGCCAAAAATCATCACAACACTAGTATCTTCAGCAGCTAAAGATGGGTTTAAGTCAGTTATTTCTATCTTCTGCTGGAGTGTGTCAGGAGGACATATCAGTTTACATTTACAAACATTCGTTTAGCCATTAATTGTAATAATCCAGTGAGATGTGATCTGATCATCATCAGTCTGTCTGGAGTGACGTGAAGAACCAGAACAAACTGAGACTGAATCCAGAAGAACTGTGTCTCGAGACGCTTCAGGAAACCTCCTGCAGAGCTACAGTGCTGTGAACAGTTTCAGGCACTTGTGTAAAAATGCTGTAAAATGAGGATGCTGTCAAAAATAGATTTTCTTTTTTTAGATCAATGAACTTCTATTAACTAAACTAAATCATCATGTCACTCCAGACAGACTGATGATGATCAGATCAGATCACTAAAATATCACTGGATTATTACAATTAATGTCTAAATGAATGTTTGTAAATGTAAACTGATATTTCCTCCTGACACACTCCAGCAGAAGATAGAAATAACTGACTTAAACCCATCTTTAGCTGCTGAAGATACTAGTGTTGTGATGATTTTGGCCTCCGCTGTGCTGTATTTTGCTTGAACTCTTAATCTGAACCTGCTCCCTTTGATCTGTTTCCAGATTCAATCAAACTTGAACCCGAGTCTCCTCCGCAGTTTGTGGAGAACAGCCTGGCGTTTTCCAAAGCTCATGAAGATCCGTCCGGCTCCGTGTTAAACATCGAGTGTCGTGTGTGTGGAGACAAGGCCTCTGGCTTCCATTACGGCGTTCACGCCTGCGAGGGCTGCAAGGTACGCCTTAAACTCTGCTGAAGATCACTGCCCTGTCATGAATACAGGCCTGGTTTGCTAAATGCTTTTCAAGCAGTTCACTAAGAATGAATAGCGTTTATTTGCACGCTCCGTCTGCGCTCTTTCAGCACCTGAATCACCAAAAGATGCAAAACAGGTAACGGCAGTAACTTCAAGCGTGCCAATAATATCTGTTCTGAACACAGTTCACAATGAACAAAACTGCAGTTCAGCCTCCTGTAACTACAGTAAAATACAAGTGGAGCAGAAATCATTTTCACTCATTAATTCTAAATTTCACACAGTTACAAAGAAACAGCACGACTGCAAAGTAACATTGAACACTGAATGTAAACATTTGAAGCAGAAAAATAGTAGTTTCTTGTAAAACATCCTCCAGTAATTTTAAAATAAAACAAGAACTATATATATATACATGTATATACAGTCTGCTATGTGTAAATACAATGTGAATGTGTTGTATTGTGACGGGTTGATATTATGGACAATATAGTGGGTTCATGCTTTTTTAGAATTTAATACATTTTAATGAATATAATATTTTTTATCAATTAAATTAGCAATTAATACATTAGCTTTATTAAATAGATTACTTACTTAATTACTAAAATACAATATCACAATAAAGGATTTTTACATTTAAAAAATTTACATTTTTGGTATTTTGATATGTTTCTCTTTTGTTTGATGACATTGTAATTGACCTGTTTGTAATCTGACCGTCTACAAAAAGTCGCATTATCAGTGTCGTTCTTTTACTTACATTTGACTAATCAACTAGAAATATGCGCTGAAATATTTTTTTTTACATGATAACGTTTTTTGATCACAAAGATTTTATTTTGAGGTTTGAACCCCAGAGTTTCAGTGTGAACCCCATTATATATTTGGAAGTGTAATAATCACACACTCGCAGTCCTTTAGAAGATGACGGAAATCATTAGTTGATTAGAAGATTTTGGATCAATGTGATTTCAGCCCAGTTCTACGCCACGGAAATCAGACTCCCAGCTAATTATACAGTCGCATGTTGATTATCATAGTTTTGGCTGGTTAACACAGAGATTTAATTCTAGCCGTATACTTGAATCCGAAGCATCTCAGTGCACACAGTCTCCTGAAGTCTTGCTGGAGCGCAGAGAGGTGACAGCTTTTGTGGGGTTCAAACTCACCACTTTTCGCTTTTCAGCTCAGATCTTTAACCAACACACCACCCACCCACACACACACACACACACATATACACACACACACACACACACGCGCGTTTGATAGCTTTGAACAGCTTTGTGTGTTAATACCCCGAACACACCAAGCTCTTCCAGTCATTCTGATAAATTTAGCACAGTGAATATTGAACAGGTTCTCAGACATGCAGATAAGGTCTGAAAATGCCCTGCCTGATACATCTGAACCTGTCTGTCACGTCAACCACAAACCCTCGGCAAGTTTCCACTGTGGCAGAAATATGTATGGGCAGAAAGATATGTCTCAATAAGAATAATCATCTGAGTGGGTGACCCAGACATCTCAGGTGCTCACATTTCCCACACACTCAACATGAGCGCTTTGATGATGCGTCTCACAGAGGCTTCAAAGGAGCGCCACACACACATTTAGCACCTTTATTTTATACACACAACATGTACACCCCATTTATCATTTATGAAAAGTGTTGACATGAAGAATTTGCCACCGAGAATCCTTTTTAAAAAATGCAAATCTCGTGGTTAACCACATCCCGCTCGATGTGCTGCATTCTCTGAAAAATGAAAGGACTTCGCCAGAACCGTTATGTGCGTGTTTGTGTGAAAAGCACAGTTCGGAATATGCTAAATTTGGGATGTTCCTACTAGGGCTTTACTATAAATGGTGCCACTGCAAGAGAAACTTTCTAAATGCAGGTATTCTTCCATCGTCCCGTCACTTAACAATGCTTAAAGCTGAGTTCAGCCAACCAGGTTAACTCATTTATTGTTTAACAATACAAAGCCACGGTGTTAGACCTTACTATATATATTTTTGGCCTACAATGTTTCTAAATTTAAGAGTGGGCCGATCAAGAGGCAGCGTAAATGCACGAAAAACATCCTCTTTTAAAAGCCTCTTTCCTGTGTGCATAGTTCTCACATCGGTATGTATTTTTTAGCTACTAAAAATACTGCATGGAGCCGGCCTTTGACTTCACCAGTATATGAAAATGTCTACCAAAAATAGATTCGGTCAACGTCTTTTTGCACCCTGTATTGTTTCCACTTAAAACACGCTTAACGGACGCGCTCAGAGGGAAATCTTCTGCCCTCTTCTAAATGCTGGTTTAGCAGCGTGTTCGTCGAGGTCCCACCGTGTGGGTTTTCATAATATTTGCGCTGGCATTCTTTATAAATGACCTCGTGTCAAGACAAAGACTAACAAGAATTGTTTTCTGGCCAAAGTCCAACGCAGGCAGTTCTTGTCTGTCTTAATGATGTATTATTTAGATAAAAGCGCGCTATCATGAGACCTCGGGTTATCTTTGAGTGTGTAATGACTCGAGTGGCATGTCGTACAGAAATCTCTCAAAGGGCCTGTGGTTTGCTTTTTGGATTAAAGCATAACTAACTACCCAGATAGGATTTGAAACACACATTTACGCTGAGGAAACGCACAGAGCATCACTGTATGTTTTCCTGTTACACATTACCCATATTCCATGTGATCCCAGTGATTTTTAGAAATGCTTCACTGTGGAAATGAACACGTGTGTTTGTTACTTTAAGGAGCGGTTAGCGGAATTGTGCTTAAAAAAATACTTTTGTTTATCCCGATGCACTCAGCTTGATATAAAAAATATCTATATATTTTTGACTTGATTAAATGAAGTTTATCCTAAGCTTCACAAAGAAGCAAAAGCACCACATACAGTAAGTGTAACTAGCCTAGATGTGTACATTTTCTGAAGCAAATGTGAGTGCTTGCCGTGACAAAACTCAGCATTAGGCACTAATAGTAACCTTAATTGTTTTAGCATCATGTTAACAACATGTTAATTTTCTCAGCATTATGCAAGTAATATGCCAATATGATTATCATGTTGTTAACATGTTGCTAACATGGATAACACTATTAATATGTCATTAGCATGTTTTTAGCTAGATGCTGATATGTTTTCCACTATGTAGCACTTAGGTAGGCAATCCTAGCATGTGTTAGCATGTTTTAACATGTTCTTAACATGTTTTAGCACTTAGCTAAGCGATGCTAGCATGATATAGCATATTGTTAGCATGATGCTAGCAGATTTTGACATTATTTTTTATCATGCTGTCAAACCAAAAATTATTCAGACATCAGATACGTTTTTTATATTTTTTACTAGTGAGTGCAGGACACTATAGTTCATTTATGTCAGTGAGGATAGCAAAATAAAGTAAACTGTGACATATTATACCACAAAATTATTCATACAGTGGACTACCAGTAAAATTGATTTAAAAAATTGGGACCAAAGATTATTCAGACACTTTGACCTGATCATGTTTTGCTGGAGTGTTTTTCTTTAATTGCTAATATGATGTTTTTACACACAGACTGAACACAATGAAGTGCTGCTTGGGGATTAGTTGAGCTAAATTGGTTTTTATCTAATTGTGTTCTTAAATTTAACAGCTGACAGCTATTCAACCCAATACATTACATACCTTTATATCAAAGTTATCTGACATTATCAAGATGAATTTCTTCTGACACAGTTCTTGTCATATTTTATTACCATCTTCTAAACTACAGCGAATAAACTGTGATAATGTGAGAAATGTTGAAGGAGTCAGAATAAATTTTGTTTTGACTGTATTTTAACAATTACCTGTAATTTTGGCGTGTTTTAGCACTTAGCTAATCACTATTAGCATTCACTGCTAGCATGTGTAGCACGTCCTATTTCCTAGCATGAGCCAAAAGAACCAACTCCCATGTGAATACGATCTTCTGATACAAAGATATAGGTCTAGCTAAATGGTTGCTAGGGTATTCTTTTTGGTTGCTAGGGAGTGGTTTGGCAGTGACCAATGATGATACTCCAAAATCTGCTTGTCAGTATGAATGATATAAACCAACCCCCATGTCTCTATGCCATTCAGATTTGAAGATATGCTTCCTTGGGTTTGGGTTGCTAGGGTGCTTGACAGTGGTTGCTAGGATGTGGCTAAGAAGTGTCGATAGTGATTCATGATTGGCTGTTCATGATTGCTGCCCCGAGTCAGACGAGCCCCCATGTCTCTATGACATTGTGATCCAAAGATATCCATCTGGGCCTTTATATTGGCAGTCTATGGGATCAGTTGCTAGGGTGCTCTAAACGGTTGCTAGGGCGTGGCTTGATAGCTTCACAACTATTCTGAAGTTGGCTGAGTAAAATGAGCCCACCCCCATGTCTCTATAACATTGTGACGCAGAATTATGTTCAATGCAAACTTCCTATGTAAATTACCATAGTAGGATAAACGTGAGTTCAGATGCTGTTTCATGGGCCGTCCCTCACCGTAGTATGTCAATGGGGCAAATTTGGGGGGCTCTTGCACCCCAGAACTACAATTTATACCCCACATCTCTCCTCAATAATCTGCATGATTTCACACATCTTTCACGAGTCAGTGACAAATGGTGCGGGATGAGTTACGCTCCAAAGTTTGTACGGAAGAAGAAGAATAATGTGAGATAATAATAGTGAATCAGTGACGCTTCGTCTTTGGCAAGAACCACTAGTAAAAGTCTTCTGAAGTCATACAGAAACTTTCTTTGAGGAACAGGCATAAATTTGTGTTATACATCTTCCTCTAACATCTACCGCTGCCAAATCATTGCACTCGGGCCAGATCTTCTTTTTTTTCAGGTTTTGTAAACTTAATCAACTAATTCACTGAAAAGCATGGTTTGTTCAGACGCTGTCACTGCTTTCATGAGCTCTGATGAACATGTGAAGGAGAGCTAGTGAGGATAAAGGTCTCAGTCTGTTCCTCACAAATCTGCTGCAGCACTTAGCATTCAAGACATGCGTTCTACTTTCAGGTTTACCAAAGACACAGAGGAAAAAATAGCACTGAAAAGTCAGAACCTTCGTCTGAGCTTATCGCATTTGTAGTTTGCTTTATTTATTGTTTAATGCAAGGTGATTAACTAAGGTTTGCATTAGTCAGTTTACTCGTATCTGCACCATTATTTAACACCCCAGAACACGTCTTGACACATTTTA